>JADANN010000103.1:0-690000 GCA_018806985.1 Angiostrongylus vasorum | reverse complement strand
GTTGGGATTTCCCATCACTAGATAATATTGCCTAGCTGACTTGCATGGTCTGCTGCTTTGAAGTGTACTCCAGACTTCAACCTAGTGTTTGATTTTTGCACGTTCTAATATCACTGCTGATTTCCCTGTCACCTTGTAGAGAAGTTAAATTCACTGTCAGTGATAGAGCCCATTTTACTTCTTCGATCACCTATTACCTGGCACCTGTCGTGCCCGCTGATCACCATGTGATTCGAGGTTTGACAGTACATTTTTCATTCTTCTCTGCCGCTTAAAAAAGTAGTCAAGTGGGTTCTGCACGCTCTTGGGGACTCATTGTGCATCATATCTTTCTCCTAATGCTTTCATGAAGAACTCTGACTGTCGGGTCGGTGGTCTTCCCGTGTGCATTCCACATGTCGAGGAAACCATTCGCTAACAGCTGTTATCCATCGGTTGCCGTTCACACGCATTACGTGCCCAGCCCACATGGTCCTCCTTACTTGAGCTATACGGGATACTTCTAGCATCGTCTTTACGACT
This sequence comes from Angiostrongylus vasorum, assembly GCA_018806985.1. Taxonomy (NCBI): domain Eukaryota; kingdom Metazoa; phylum Nematoda; class Chromadorea; order Rhabditida; family Metastrongylidae; genus Angiostrongylus; species Angiostrongylus vasorum. The sequence continues at coordinate 689,478 of JADANN010000103.1, read as the reverse complement.
GCCGCGTCATACAACGCTAATTGACCTGTCATCTTGCTTTATTTTTGTTGTTGCTTGTGTCAGTATCACACGTACCATTCTCTATGGATCCTACCGCTTGAATTCAATTGGTTTTCTCGCATTTACCATCTACAAATGTGTCCAAATTTCTAATTATTTTTTGCATATACCTTCCATTGCTACTGGAAGATTTTTTTTCGTCTTCATCACGAAATCCGTTGGATGGTGGTCATGCCGACTCGACATGAAATCTTAAGACAGCCGTTAGAGAGCGTTTGAACATAGGTGTCAGAGGGAGTAAGCTTGTTCAAGACAAGTCTGGTGTCATCTTCACGACCTCGAACGGAATCGAGGCTTGGTAAGCGCAGTGAGGGGTCGAACACTGCTTAGGTAGGCTGGGTTGTTCGCTTGATGATCATTACCACTGCGCTACCTCCTTCTGTAATTGATATAACTAGTAGCGCAACGTAACCAAGGGTTTCGCCACCTACGCCTTATTCAGAGCAGGTTTGATCCGAGTTGATCGTACACAGTACGTCGTTTCTCCGATGTGGGTCCTCATGAACGCGTCAAACCGAATTCTGCGGAGTACCTCTCGAATGGAGAACCTCACTCTGCAATCCTCTTTTATACAGTGCGTTTATTGTTGATAGTGATTGGCCATTGATAATAACTTCTTCTTCTCCCGGCCGTATATAAATGATGGAAATGACGTTTGAGTCAGTTTCCATACTTTCACTGGCATGTGAGAGGCAGCTGGCCTATTTAATCTACACTACTATATAGCCCTGATTGTAAGCGTTGTACTAATCGTGAGTGATCGTCTTGTTAAGAACACATCTTCTTAAATTACGGGTTAGGAGAGACCACCCACAACAAGCCAAATCTGGGCGTGGCTGCGCACGATCTCACGAAACTTCGTCAATTGACTAATGTCACCTAGTCCCCAGTTTCAGGGTTTTTCCTTCCAAACATATTTCAGTATGCACCTCTTTGCCATCTGTTAACTCTTCTTCAAAAAGCATAACTGATTAGAAGCAGTGACTAGCACAGTGGTCGGAGGTGCTTCCTAGTGGGAACATGATGATAGGTTAAATGTTAGTAAAATCATCCATCATCCAATTGTATTTTTAGGGTCATGAATGTTTATGAAGATTTCGTTCACTATCTTTTTTTCAGTCACATTCAAATGAAGATGATATTTTGGAAAAATTATGCAGCTTAGAAGAAGGATACATTGGATGAAATCGAAGACGATCAGTGGCAGTGAAAAAATACAAAAAGACAGAGAAAAATTGGAGAAAACTGAAGTCGTGAAGGAAGCCGTTAAAGATGTGGAGAAGCCAGTGCCGATACAATGGAACGAACGTGACGAACGATGATACCTGAGATGTTTCCAAGAGAAGACGTCATTTAGATACACAAAAAAGCGCACCTTGCGAGTGTAATAAACAATTTTATGTTAAGAAAAATAAATATATTGCTTAATGTATCGTTTTTCAATTGGTGGAGATTTCTCAAGGCGGTTTAACGGTTCGCTTTTGCTAAAGGACCATCTAGCACAAAGTTTCGTGACCGAAAAACATGTCGTTGTCCAGAATATCAAGGATAGTTTTTCAAAAATATTTATTAAAAGTGATTCCATCGTAAACTTCAATCTAAATATTCATTGCTATTTACGTGACGTCGTATAAAATCTCTTTGCTAAGAAGTTTACAAAATCCATCTGAATTTCTGCACTGATCCAAACGAGAGAGGGAATGATGTGGAGTGGAACATTTAGCTAAAACATACGGGTTAGCTACTTTTGTTCAATAAGTAGTTTTATTTCCTTCAATACGTCATTGATACAGACAGATTCATTCTTAAGGGTTCCATCTGCAGGTCTGCCAATTTCTTCAAATGTACAGGATCGGACTTCCTAAGGATCTGTTTGCAAACCAACAACATCTCTGAGCAGATGGAACCACATATGGCTTGTTGTGTAACTTGTTCCTCGCCTATTTGCTGCGGTGTTCTCCGTTGATGGAATCAGGTGTCCACGTTATTAAAAAGCGGTTTTTCCTTTTCCTGATACTTATCACCGTGTATGCATAATTAGCAAGTGGTCAGCTTGCGAACTGTAGTCAGAAGGTAATGGAATCTACGCGCTGATTCTAGGACTATCCCATTTCACCCAAGTAAATGGAACAAAATGATAATATTCGGAGTTGATCAAACCCACAAGTATGCACTATGCATTGGCCTACCGATGTATCTAGTCACTTCTGGTATCTTCCGGGAGAAGTTTTCTAACAATTTACGATTAAGGGTGGCAGATTTTCAATTTTTTTTAAATCTTTTTTTTCAATACGACCAGTGTTCACATCTACTGTCCGGATCCCCGCACTTCTAACATTCGATCCTTTTCTCGCATCTGTCATCCACTAAGGTTTTCCAACTTCTACGTATGGCTTCGGCTGCTGTTTCATGCTCTTTCTAACCATGTCTTTATATTACGCCAAAATTTAAGTTTTTTTAACCAATTTTGAGCTTTGCAATTCTGGATGCCAAAAACGAGTTTTCGTCAAATTTTCTTTCAGGAGTTCAAACTCGGTCGTAGAGTAGCAGAGGCGGCTCGAAACATGATCCACGTTTGGCGTGAAGGTGGTGTTGGTGAATCAACGGTGCGAACATGGTTCCAGAAATTCCGATCTGGTGATTTCGACCTCGAAGATACGGAGGGCCGCGGGAGATCCCAGTTAACTTGACGACGACGAATAGAAGGCACTAGACGAAGAAAACGCGAACAACTGTTCGAGAGCTTACAGAACAGCTTGGAACACGAACGATTTTCACTCACTTGAATCGCATAGGAAAGACAAAAAAAAGCTCGACAATTGGGTGCCGCACGAATTAAACAATAATTTAAAAAAATCACCCTTTCGAAATGTCATCTGCTCTTATTCTGTGCAACAAAAACGACCCTTTTCTTGATTGAATTGTGAAGTGCGACGAGAAGTGGATTCTGTACGACAACCGGCGACGTTCAGCTCAATGGTTGGATTGTGATCAGGCTCCACAACATTTTACAAAGCCGAAATTGCACCAAAAAAAGGTTATGGTGACTGTTTGGTGGTCTGCAGCCGACGTGATTCAATACAGCTTTTTGAATCCAGGCGAAACGATTATGGCAGAGAAGTATTGCCAAGAAATCGACGAAATGCACCGTAAACAACAACAACAACAACGCCCGGCATTAGTCAAACAGAACAGGACCAGTTCTTCTTCACGAGAAGGCCCGGCCTCACGTTGCGGAACCAGCGCTGCAGAGATCGGACGAATTCGGCTACGACTCTTTGCCTCATCCGCCATATTCACCAGAGCTCTTGCTATCGACCATCACTTCTTAAAGCACCTCAGCGACTTTCTGCGCGAGAAATGCTTCACCAACTACGATGACGTAAAAAAAATGCCTTCAACGAATTAATCGCTTCCAGAACTCCAGAATTCTAAGCAACTGGTATAAGCAAACTTGTTTCTCGTTAGCAAAAATGCGTAAATCCAAACAAATTTTATTTTGATTAATAAAGTTTGGTTTGAAGCAAGTTATAACATTTTAATAATGTGGTTAAAACGCTCATTTGTTTCTGAACAACTTAACAGATCGCGCTCAGACATCTGCGGAACACAAGTTCCCTTATAAACAGTCTACGTACTATGTGATACCCATTTATGCCATCTTAACTTCTACTTCCATCCACTTCAGTTCCTAATTAAGCCCGTTTTTAACGGATTAAAATTCCGTATTATAATAAACGTGATTCCAAGGCAATGCTACATCCACGATTTCAGTTGGTGAACAATTTGCTGAGATACACAGTAGATTCTGAGTGTTTCCAGCCGTTTCCATGCAGGTAGGTAACCATGTATTATATGCACAGATCGTCGCCTCAATCCTTTGCGAACTAGGTAGCCTAGAATAGTCTTGAGATCTTAGCAGCTTGTTCGTACCTGTTCTACCTAACGCCGCCTTATCGGAGCTCTTTCGTGGTCAGAAGGATGGCGCCCACTTGTTCTACTTTGTTCAGGATTGTTACCCACCTATAGTTTCGTCAGCTCTTAGCATAGGGGGCTGATTACACTCACGGGTAGCTTGCCAGTCTCTTCCAGAGTAGACAAGCGAGCTTATTGGAGTCCCTAACCGCCCCCATATACTTCGCCGTCACTTGGTTGCAGGTTTTTTGACCAAATGGTCTCGTAAAATACAATCCGTACCCACGAAAACACACAAACCAAAGGATGTGAAAATACGTCTTCGTAAATACGGATGGTATGTGCCAAATCAGCGCACCTTAAACATAGAGTCCATCCTCTGAATCCAGTTGTCTCATGGAAGCACAAGTTCGCTATTGGTCCGCGAATAACCATCTGCCATATGGGAAAGCGCCACGTTGCCTCGCAACTAACCGGAATGAGATCCCTCTGTGAGACAGATCCGTGGAATACAATGATAACCTCAACAAACCGATGCACCGTGTCTTTCACAAGGCTCACGGACCGTACCTCTTGATTTCAAGGCGCATTCCAACCACGCTAGAATGCTACTCAGCCTGGCTGGCATCACACGAAATTGGTTGCGGTCGCGACAGGCTTAACGCTTAGATTGCGACATGAATTAATGCCCATTCACATTTGGTACAAAAATAACGGCTGCTTTTTCGCTTCAAACCAATCTGTAATAACCCAAAGCTAATGAACTCTGCTAATTGGAATAGAAACTATTAGAATCTTAAAAGGCCTTTACTAATAATAAACAAGACCTATTTTATCACAATGAAATCCTGACTTCATGGAGCCTACAAATCTTAGTGATCTAGAGGTCCCTATTTCCAAAATGAAATCAACATGGCAAGCAGTACTGGGTTCGTTTGACATGCCCAAATGCTTTGTTGACGTAAGTAGAGCTACCAGGATTTCATTCTGAACTCCAAAAATCCAAATGTTTTCATTTGTTTTTTTCGTAGCAGTCTTAAAAGACCATACTTACTCTTATGTAGATAGAACAGTCTCTTCTATAAGCCGATCATGCCTTCAATTCTTCAAGTATTCTAGTTATGGAAAAGTTAACAACAGCTTGAAAAAATCAGCTTCAAATGCTAAGTGTTTGTTAAAAAGTGAACGAATCATTTAAACAATTCGAACATCTGAATTCCAAAATAGCTATGACATTAACAGCCAACATCTTCATGATTCTTCCTACCATCCAAAGACCAGGAGAAGCTCGACATTAACAAAGATCACCTCAGGCTTCTTCTATTTCGCAAACATGAGTCAACAAACTTACAGCTGCAGTTAAATAGTACAAGTAACAACAAATTCAAGTAAAACTTGCTAAGCGACAGTGGATGTCATACACTGCAATGTACAGAATAAAGTGCAAAAATGAAAGCGAAACAAGTTAAGGCAATAAGAGGTGCTAGTTGAAATGAAAAAAAAAAAGGAACTTGTGCATAAAATAACGAACAAAATGATTCCCTATGATTGAACACTATAAATTACAATGACGATGCATATTCAAATTCAGCTCTGGACGAGGTACTTTCTTAATTCTCCGAACTCCACAGGGCCACAAATAGCCTGCCTTACCAACGGCGTTTATTTGAGAAGAAAAAAAAAGATGCGCTGTTTTCAGGAAAAAAAAAGAATCTCCGAAAACTCAAAGTAATTCAGTGTAAAGCAGAAGCTTTACGACAACAAAAACGCTTAAAGTTGGTTTTTGCTACCACAAAATAAGAATTCAGTACTAAGCTTAACTTCCAAAAATAATCTTACTTCTTTGTCCAAATATTTCCTCAAAACATCCACGACAAAATAGAACTTTCAAAGCACTTTTCAACGCTTTAACTAGTTGGCAAAACAACACGGTATTTGAACTCCGTTAAGAATCATGTTCATGAGGAAGGAATGGGATAACCGAGCCCTCCACAGGCTTTTTAAATCGCCAAACAGTAGAAACGTAGTCCAGTTGGAATCCGAATTCTGACAATTCATTTGAACATCAAAACAGTCCCGTATGGGATTAATAACAATTATTAACGAATTAACAGAAGTTACTGTGATCAAAAAACAAAATCTTAGTCTCAAGATATAAGAAAAGTCTGATATGGAGGACTCCGTAGTAAGCAAGAGACTTCCAGAAATAACTCCGTCCGAATTCTGTTACCTAGCTGAAATTCCCACGATATCACTTGGAGTTCTCAGCATTGACTATGCATCGACTATATAATTCATGACTAGGAAGAAGTGAAACCAGGTCAAAATTCTACCACAGCGGCCATAGTCTTGTTTCTCTTCACCTATGGAATTCAAAAGCATAAAGCAGAAAAAAATGTCCACAATGATAGTTCAAAAAACACATGCTACAAACATATTAAATTCGTTGATCCAAACGTGTAGGTGCGTCGTCTATAACAACCGGCACAAGTTTTGGCGGACCTTGATGAGAAGCAGCGGTCGTATTTTGTTGATGCACAGTAGGATGATTCGAAGTATGCGCAGTAGCAACAGATACAGGCCGTGACGGGCCTGCTTGTGGTACTGACATAACATATTGTCGTTGACCAGTAAACCCTGACGTGCTGGCTCTCGTCATCGGATAAGCTTTTGACGAAGGAGCGACCACTTGTGGAATAGCAGCAGGTGTTGGTGCCAGATGAGTTGTCATGTACTGCTGAATGAGCATTGTATAGAGAACAAATCAATATCAAAGGAACTAGATTTCATACAGTGTTACATTATCTTTGATTATCCATTGTTTCATCGAAAACTTTTTACTCTGAAAACACTGCAGCATGTTGTAGCTTTCATAAATAGTACTGAGCAAACCCATTGGACTAGTAGTGTTCAAAAACTAAATTTAAAACAACGGAATAAAAAAGAAAGGGAGAAAAAGAGAAAAAAATAAGAACAACAGCCAGGCATCTCTTGACGGTTATAGCTCTGCCATAGTGAAGTGATGTTAACAAGTACAAAACTTTGAAGTATAAGAGCACAACATTTTCACATCCTACGGCTACTGCGACCATCCTATCTAAAGACCAGTAAGCCTATGATTGAATTTCTCGCAACAGATAATAGTCATGCAGTAACAAAGTGATAAAATGAAGTCCAGAATACTAAATTAAACACCAAAAACATCACCACCATGGATACTGAACACATGCATCTGACGTCTACCACGAATTACCGCTCAACTATAACTGGGACGAGGTGCTCAGTAAAAAAAGTTGCTATAATTCTTGAAAGAAACTACAATTAAATAATATGATGGACAGAACGACGATGAGGAATACAGTATGGTAAAATTGGGAATAAACACTTCTTAAAAACGTAAGATGATACCTACTCAGTTCCACAGTTTAAAATGGTCCAAGAAGTTCGCCTGTTCTGTACAAAGGCACAGCTCAAAGCCGAAGAGAAACTGCATACTACAGATTCTCAGATTAAAACAGGGTGCCAAGAATGAACAAAAAATAATGCGTTTTTTTACAAGACTCGTCACCATATATAATATGCGAACCCCAGCACTTCTCGCAATCATTTGATTCTCCTTGAACTCATCGTCCACAACGGTCTTCGAAAATTTCACGTGTCCTTTCACCTGCTGCTTGAGGATTTCGTTTTCTTTAAGAATATCGTAGAATGCTGCTAGAGCCAATTCTCCTCGCAACCTTGGAGAGAGCCTGGCTAAGGCGTTTCCATGCAGACTGGAAAAGAGCGTTAGGACGAAGACCAAACCATCGCCTTTGCTTCTTGGTCGACAACATCACTAACTACTGTGTTATGCACTTCCTTGCCAAGAATGCTTTAGTTTCTATAAAAGCTTAGCTTCGATCTAATCTAAACCAGCATCGGAAAACTATTAGAAATGAAAACCGTGACACTTGATGAGTTAGCAGTGCTTCACGAGTAGCTATTGTAACAAATTTCAGTTGCGGAAGGTCCACTTCTGAGAAATTAAAATACAGAACGAACAGAAAGGTGTAAAACACGAACGGCAAATGGCACAAGAAGAATATGAAGAATTGTAGACAACAACTGCGAAAGAAGTCTCATTACTGGGAATTCGTGCCCATGGAAAACTCCCACTGGATGATAACGATTTCATTTTTTCATCTCTTAACTTTGAAATCAATGATGTTGAGGACTTCAATGCATCAATCAGTGGCTTGATAATGCTTATTTAACACTCAGATTTCTGAAGAATATGTTATTCCTGTGACCAAAAGGACGACTAAATGAAAACACAGAAAGGTTATTTTACTAGAATCAGTGATAGACAGGCCGTGAAACTTATGTAGAAACAAATTCTCAGCAAACACCAGAAAGGGTGTTTCAAGCCTACGAGCAAGGAAAAAACACCGACTTTAACGTGCACTAGATAAACTCGAAGAAAAAACTCCCTATACTCTGACTGGGAACCCTAGATTCGTGGACCATCTTGTAAAGAACGCAGTACTTGATAAATATGCCTTTAACCACTATGACAGTGAAAATGAAAGCAATGGGTAAGCAAAAGCTACAAACCCTTTGGTTTCTAGCGACGTTTAGTCGCTTCGGAACAACAACTGGACCTAGTTTCATCGGTTGACGTTTCAGTGCCGAAACGGCCGAGGCTACAGGTGATCGTTGAGGAACCATATGCCTTCGCCGAATGTCCGTACAAATCATTTTCCTGCAAAATAAAAATATATATAGGTATTTTAATGTGCCCACGTTTTACTTACTAGTTATTCTTTTGTCATGACAAGGTATGCTGTGAAACATAACTACAATGACGTTGAGATATTTGCAAAACTCCGGATCGCAGGTGTTTACGGTGAGGATCGAACACGTTATTACCCCCTTCCGGAGGTTAATGCGTTCACCAGCACACCATGTGGGTCATTCGTTTCGCCTTTCTCTCAGCCGTGTGATTGACCTATGAGTGCTATCAACAATCACCCGTCAACGGGATTGATCTAGCGAGCACAAATCGGCATTGAACCCAGTTAGGCCTAATCTATAGGTATCTTACTTCAAAAACATTTTTAAAAAAAACGAAAGATTTGTGACAATAAGTAAGGAAAGAAAGTTGGCGGTATAAGCGCACTTTGTCCTAGCCTGCACATTATTACTTATTTGATCAAGCTCATGTGCAAACCGCGTTAGTGCTTCTCGCAAGTGATCCACGTGGTTTTCACTCCATTTTCTGGAATATCAGAACAATATACTGAAATGTTTCCACTTAGTAAAAAAAAATACAAAGAAATTCCGAAACGGCAAAAAAACGTTTAAGCAGGAAAAAATCCATAGGACATGTGTAAGCATTAAAGTAGCGAAAATATGCCAACTCTTCTGTCGGTAGTGAAGAAGGCCCCATATGAAGTTGCATTGTCAAATCTCCAAGCTTTTGAAATGCATGTCCAGCAGTCAGAAAAACTTCTGCCACCTAAACCTATACCAGTTGTGACTAACCTATCGATAGAAGTGAAAACTTAACAGTAAAAAGTAGTTACGAAAATGTATGTAACCTTTCGAGCCCGATTTGGATCAACCTTCTCATGTAAGGCAGCTGCAGACGTTGGTGTCTGCTGAAGCACAATGCATTTAGTCTTTAGCTTAACAAATTTGTGGTAAGAAAACCATTAAAAAAATCATGTTTCGATGAATTTTTCGTGAGCCTTTGCTACTTGCTTCCTTACTATTTCCTACTTCCTTGATCGAACTCTTCCGATATGGTAAGCATTTCACGTGCCAACAGAACAATTGCTACTTTCTTTCTCAATTACTTCCACAATTAGAAACTCTAACACCTTACCTTAAAGTACTTATTCCATTTTACTAAATTCCTCAATTAAAGCAGCGTTAAAGCCAACTTAATAAAATAACATTTCAGTGCATAGAGTTTTCAATTCGAGCAACCGCCCTACATTGACGGAGCCCTCCACTCTTCATGGAAGACCAGCCGAATGACGTAGTGTTAGTGGAAAAAAAAACTAAACATTCACCAACCATGCCAGGCAAATTATTGCACAAATGAATTCCCAGCATTTTTTGAACTTTACGTAACAAAAGATGGAGTAGCAGAACGTATTTTTACTATTAGTTCACAATCCTAGGGCGTGTGTATCGCAGTGGTGGAAGACGCCCTGCAATACACATGGGATGGATCCCCCGCGCCTGTGGCCCAGCAAGCCTTCCATCCCTCCAGAGTTGGCATATAGGTACCAGACTTGTCTAGGAGGATAGCAGCCCTAGCCCGATACACTGGTAGGCGACCACGAGTCACTGTAAAAAGCCAGATACGTAATCAGTCACATTCAATGTTGGTTAGTGAAAACGAATGCATGGTGCATCCATCACGAATTGATCAACGCCGAGGGCTTTGTTCCTTTTTAAATCTATCTCTTCGACACAAAAAATAATGAATTAGAAGAAAGAAAAATTAATAGCTATAAAATGTCCATTCGAACTTTCTAGCTTTACTTCAAAATCCTTATTGGTAAAAAGTCGGAAGTTATAACTAAGTAAAGATGTTGTATACTCTCCACTTACCCCACCGACATTAAATTTAAGAAAAACAAAAGCTAAAGCTTATAAAATAAACTTGGAAAGAGACAAACGAACTGGATTTACTTACTGATAGAGGACCAGACAATGGCTGCGGTGGAAGATTGACGTGTGGTGTAAATCCCTGTGATAATGAAGGATCCAGCAATTCGTTTTGCATTAAGACACCTGAAATCTACGGCTTTGACTAACAATAGCACTGATGGTTAGAGGACCACGAAAAAATTACGTTAAACGAATAGCTAATTCAACGGTAGCGGCAAAATACATAGTTCTGAACTTGCCAAATCGAACGCCTTAGAAATGCAACTCCGTTCCAGTAAACAACCGCGTTTAAATAATAAGACAGAGCGACATCACTGTTTGTTTACAACTACAATCTCTGTCAAATAGTAACACGTTAAATCCTCAGAGCCGCGTTTCCAAACAACTACATTGAGAGCCCTAATCAACAATGGCTCGTGACGAATCGATCCCTTCTCCTCTATCGAAGGAAAAAAAAACAAAAAAAAAGAAAACAAAGAGATAAAAACCAATAAATGCTTAGTGACACAATGTAAAAAATTGGCAACACGCCAATCCAGAGCGTTTGCGTTGTCGCGTAGATCTCGATTAGAGCGTACTATTTCGTTGCTGTTCTTCAAGTTGGAAGGGAAATTCATATTCTAACATTTCATTTACCATTTTTTTTCCTTCTAAACTTTTTTAAAAAACTAGTTTATGTTTTTGACGGTAAGGAGTGATTGCAAGTCACTGATTTCTAGCAGGACTTAGCAGAATCTAGTGTTCAACGACACAGCTCGGCCACAGTCTTAATGTGTTCGGTTACTTCACAGTAATGATTTTGCATGAAGTTCTGTGTGATCAGCTGGCTGATATGAGCTCGTTAAGTCCACTTTTGTGATTGGTTTTTTATTGATTTTCAAACTTCCAACTTCGTTAAACATGTTTCATTTCACCTTTGTTCCATTAATTTTGTTCGGTTATTATCAGACGCTTTTTTTTTCAACAACTGATTATTGTTGACGGGGTACTATTTAATACATGTACGACGACGCGACCTCTATAGGTGTCATTTGCGGTAGGACACCGTGACCCGTATGACCTAACAAGCACAGCAGTCATGGGAACACATTAAGACGGCAAATCTCCATCCGGGGCTGGAAATCGTAGTGGGATGCATGCAGCTCATTATGAGGAAGGCGCCAGTTTTAATCACGCTCCGAGCCGACAAAACGTCTCATACATTCAGGGCTGGGAAATTGGTAACGTACTTGTCCGAGAAGAGTAAACTTCCTTTAATCTACTCCATGGTACGGTAATACCAGGATCCCAGGGACAATTGATTCGATCGGAATTCAGCGACATTCCTGGTGAAGGCGAAAATCCTCAAGCACTTTCGTGGATGATGGATCCGAAGAAACGAATCAAATCCAGGAAATGTTGGGCTGGCCACTATTTCATCATGTAAGAAAAAGGCCCCCTCGGATCTGCAACGTCTGGAAAGTACCTAAGGTGATGACGTCAGAGTGGTAGGTATGGCAATCTCAAAAAGAACCCACTTTGTATTCTGTGATCCACCATAAGCAATAAACAGCATTTTCACTTTTCTTTATCTTCCGACTTCTTAAAAAACTTTTATAGCTGATTCGGTACATTGCAAGTATTGATCGATCTGGTCTTAATGATCTTGAAATATTTTTACTGAAAATATCTCAATTATAGGTTCCCGTAAACTCCTGAATCGTTTGACATTCTACCGATGGCATCTGCAAAGCGGCCGTCGTCACAAATCCATCCTACGGTTTGTTTTACTGCTGTTTACAGGTCGTAGACCTTCATTTTATGTCTACGTCGGTTTTCTTCTTGCTTTTTTCCGGTATTCTTCTTCTAAGTAAATGATGGATGTTTTGGGATTTTCTGGACGAACTAGATGAAGAGCGCTTGGCTAAAAAGCTTTTTGGTGTTCAACACGAGAAAGTGGAGCAATCTTCAGATGATGATGACGAGGATATTATGGATCAGGTTCGGTGTCCACTTGTTTATCTATTAAGTCAACCATTAACTAAGAAGCAAGAAATAATTGTCACGTTCTAGGAACCTTCAAGTTTATTACTTGCTTATTTAGATACTTCGATGGTTCGTCATCGCTGGGTTGCTGGCCTCAGCATAATTTCCACTTCAGAGTTTTGCTGTCTGGCCATTGTGGTTACCTGGAATCTCGAGATCAGCCTAGCCAAAGTCTGCCTCTGGTCGTCACCACCACAGGTAGTCGCTGCCCTTGTGGATCAGAGGGAGACTTGCCACCATACGACTAGTTTGATACTAGGTGGTGGATCCTGGTAGTGGTTTACTTCTAGCTGGGGTTTTAGATGGAAACCTTCTCAGCTTGCGCGGCCCCATTGGGAGAATGAATCCCTTCGCTGTACATTGCAGCCCAACACCCAGGAACACCTCCCAGCCACGATGAGGCGGTAAACTTTTGGAAGGTTAAGGTTTATTAGTTAGTAGCAAACGTAACATGGAAGAAATTGGAAATAAAATGATTTATGATCCTTATATTTGCCCCGCCGGCAGGGTCTCCCAAGCTGGAAGGAGTCGACGTTTCCACCAGTAAGCCCAGCTAAGAGTGAACCAATACCAGGATCCACCACCACCATCCTGGTATCAAACTAGTCGCATGGTGGCAAATATTCCTGTTATCCACTAGAGCTTCGACCGCCTGTGGTGGTGACGACCTGAGCCAAGCTTAGCCAGGTTGTCCTCGAGACTCCATGGAACCACAATGGCTAAACCAGCAAATCTCTGGACAGTGGAAATTACGCTGAAGCCCGCACAACTAGCGATGACTGGCAATCCAAGTATCCAAGTAAGTATATTTTTATGGTGTTGGACGTAAAGCTGGTGCTTTCTTTCTCTAAAATATGTGGTCTGGAAATGTTGGCAGTGCTATTTCTTATATTAAATTGTTTCCCGTTGTCACCCTGGATGCCATCAGGAAGTTCACTCTGCATCACTTTGGCATGATGACGACGATGTGGCTGACGACGTTCAAGTGCCTAATAGCAAGTCTGCTGTATTTCTTCATCGAAGCAGTGACAGTGGCGGATGTGTTCCAGCAAATGAGTATCAAACCCGTCTTCGTAAAGCATTTCAACGGCAGCATAAGGGAACACCTAAGTGGGCCAAACTGGCCATTACTAAGAGTCCCGTACAACCGAAGCCTGATGACTCAGACGAAGAGGTTCAAGCAGTATTCGATGACATGATACGATCATCTATACGATACGTCGGCAGGGATCCTTATCTCGTGAAGGATTTTATATCTACGTTTCGTTGCCCTGATGTCACAATTGGACATCGAGACTCGCGACAAATCAACGTTCTTTTATTTCACCGTATTCGTCCTGTGGTTATAACAGGTGGAGCATCTGGAAAAGTTCAACTATTTAAGGTAAGTTTCTATTTGTCATCTTCTTTGCTAACTCTTTGTAACTGAACTCTTTACCGATTTTTGCTCCCCAAATCAGTCGTTGACATGCGACTGCTGATGGCACTGCAATGGTAGGTAGAAAACTAGCTGAGTGACAAGCGAAACGAAGGTCCCGCATGGTGTGGTGCTGAACGTGTTAGCCCATGTAAAGGGTAAAGGCGTGTTCGATCCCCACCGTAGATGCCTGCGGACCGGAGTTTTGCAAATATCTCAGCATTATTACGGTTGTATTTGACATAATACATAGCCATGAAATATTGTAGTACATAGTAAATAAAAAGTTAACTAAACTCTCTGTCTCTCTCTCTCTCCTAGGTCGGCGATAGGTCAGAGACTGGGAATTTCCTTCAGAATGTACAATTCACTAATTTTCCCATTACAAGCATGAGTTTAATGCAAGGGGGTTGCTCAGTGATTTGCGGCTCCGTGCGACAGGTAGTGCACATTCGCTTATTCTTACGTCTTTGCTTTCATTATATTTCCTCCGATCGATATAATTCTAGGGTTATCTTATGAAATACGATCTCGAAAAGGGTTTCGTAGTGGAAGTGAAACTTCCTAAATGTAGGTCCTTATCTTAAACTAGGGCACTGATGGTAGTGATATCGCAGTACCACTGTTAAGGTATACCTCCGCAAAACGCTGGCCGTTTTTCGTTATCCAATGATGGGTCACTTCTTGCTATGACCGCACATAATTCACAAGTTCACGTTCTGTCTTCATCGGCAAGTCATATAAGAACATTATCGAGCATTGTTAATGCTATGGCATTGTTTGAAGTTGTACTTTAGTCTATGGAATTGATCAAAACATTTTCTGCTCCGGCAGACGTGACCTCTCTGAAGTTTTTTCCTGAATCAAATCGAGAAATATGGGCCATGACAGGTATCTGATAACACTGTATACGAATCATTGCTTTGACTTGACTGTTGTCACCCTTAAGCATTACGGGCCTTTATTATAGCTTTTGAATGTGTGTATGGTTAGAAAGTAGGTAACGCAGAAATGCCGCAGTAATGATGTCTTCCACTAAAAGCCCAAATAAAAGGATGAAGCCCCCGGCATTGGTCAATCCTTGATGGATGCGCTATGCATTCGTCTTCATTAAGGATCGTTTGGAGGTAATTGAATGCATATCTGGCCTTTACAATGACTCACGGTGGCCTACCGATGTATCGAGCTAGTGTTGCTATCCTCCTGTACAAGTCTTGTACCAATTTTCCGACCACAGAGGGATGGAGGGCTTCGTGAGTTAGGCGAGCAGGGATCGATGCCACGTGTACTGCAGGGCGCCTCCGACCACCGCGCTACACGCGACTTTGTTTTCCACTGCAGATATTCGAGAAGTGACCACAGAAAGTAATCGAATGAATGGTCGATTGACAAGACGAGTGTGTTGTTGTTATAACGGCTTTAATAGGAACTAAATGCCCATATTATTGGCCCCGAATAGTATTAAGAAATGTTGGATTGTTCCGGTGACTTAATTTCTAATATTTCTAAAATAAATATATTTCTGATTTCTAATATTACGATCGGTGGTTAAATTTAGTCCTAATAATTTAGAGCGTGGTGAAGTAATTATATGGAATCTCAGTGGATCTCAACATATGTTTCGGGATGATGGCGCCGTACGTGGAACTAAAATTCGATTAAGCGCTGATGGTGATAAAGTGGCATGCGGGTAAGTGAAGTGTTTTTATAGTAGGTCTTTCTTTCTTCATTGTAACAACCACTTTTTGTTGAAAATATCCTTGCTACTACTAGCAGTTTCCAGATCAAACACTGGTATCGTCAATTTGTACGATACCGTAGACGTTCGCAAGTGTACTGATCCAAAACCTCAAGCTGTACTGTCGAATTTGCTGACATCTTGTGACTCAATTGCATTCAACCATGATGGACAGCTTATGGCTTTCAGTAGTAACGTAAAAGTATGCCTTTTGTGGTCTTATACCTTCGAGTTACTTGAGAGAGCAAAAGTGCAGTCTGCCATCGTCCTTGTCACGCGCTAATGCTGCGTAGTATGTTCTGCTCGTTCTATGGTTCCAAAGAACGCAACTTTTTTCCCTTGCTATGCCTTATTTATAATGTTCCTTATGATTATTTATATCTATACGGAAAGATGGACGTAGATAAGGACGACACACTAGGATCGGATGCAGCAAATACCATAGGCTCATCGCCTGCATAAAGTCGAAAGTGATGAAAGTCGGTTTAAAGTCTAAAGGATAAAGCTGTCAACGTTGATCAATCCCTGAGGGTGCGCTATGCATTCGACTTGATTAAACATCGTTGGAGGTGACTGAATGCATATCTGGCCTTTACAATGACTCGCGGTGGCCTACTGATGTATCGAGCCAGTGCTGCTATCCCCCAGACAAGTGTGGTACAAATTTTCCGAGCTCGAAGGGATGGAGGGCTTGGTGACGAGCCTGGAGCGCGAGATCGAACCCATGTGTGTTGCAAAACACCTCTAACTACTGCGCAACATGCACGATTCTTATATATATATATATATATATATATATATATATATATATATATATATATATATATATATATATATATATATATATGTGTATATACATATATGTTAATGTTTGGTCGCTTTTAAATCGCATTCAACACATTTTCGATTCCTTATGGACATCCCACTCTGTCTAGCTAGCAGAATGGTTAAGATTTAGGGAAATTCGTTTTTTACTGACATAAGACTTGAAACATATTAGTACTTCCAGAAAAACCAAGTGAAACTCCTTCATGTAGCTAGCGGTAGTGTGTTTAGCAACTTTCCAAGAAAACACGAAAAAGGTTCGTTTATTTTTCTTTCTGACTTTTATATTATTTGCGATTAGTTTACCATAAACACCGATCACAATTATTTTTCATTATAAACTTAGCCTATTATTATTTGCTCTACTCGTTTAGATGTCAAACGTGGAATGTGTCGAGTTCTCCCCACACAGCGCTTATATGGGAATTGGATGCACAAATGGACACCTTATTCTTGATCGTCTGAATTATTTTGAAAACTACTGAGTGATTTTGAGTGTCTATAATATGTCTTTGATGTGAGATGTTTGTTGTTATCAACTTACTTTGTTGCTGTTGTTGTTGTTGTTTTGTTTGATCTGCGAGGTCTATCCGTGGTTCGTTTTAGAATATCTGTTTGGTAGTAGGAGAGCGGTCAACAGTTCAGAAAACGAAGAGGATGTATTTGCTTTTATGGGAAGTTGTATAGATTTTGTGGTACCAAATCTGTTGTAATAAATGCCAAGCAGATATGAAGTGGCTACTGCCGATGTAACGAACAATTCTGTTTAGATGGTTTGATAGATGGTTCCGTACAAATTCCCTCTAGATGGTTTTTTTATGCTTGTGAAATTATATGCGAAGGTAGTAATTTGTAAGAGTAATGGAATTCTAGTGGATATAATTATATTTCAAAATGCTCATAAAAATACAACTACAAAGATGCTGAGATGTTTGCAAAAGTCCCACCCCAGTTGAGATTCGAACCCACCACTATCTTATTGTGGTCGTATTCCGCATAATACATTGCTAAGGAAAAGTAGTAGGTAGTAAATAAGAAGCTGTACACTGTTCGTGAGAACTACTTTGCACTATACCAGTGAAGAGGTTCTCGGTTGTAATGAGTACAAAGTGCGTAGGAAGTGTTCTTATTGGGCAAAAATCTAATTGAAGACAAATAAATGCTTAGGAGTAGAACGTCTACAACATTACTTGGATACTTGGATGGCCCGTCCTCAGTGGGTTTGCCAGTCCCAGCACCATCTCCTTTTTTTCGTTTGCTGGTTTAGCCATTTTAGTTCCCTGGAGCCCCGAGGTCACTCAGGCCAAAGTCTGCCGCAGGTGGCCACCACCAAAGGCAGTCGCCGCCCTTGCGAATCAGAAGGAGATTTGCCACCATAATTTATATAATTTGTTTATTTACATAATTTTTATAATTTGGTACCAGGACGGTGGTAGATCCTGGTATTGGCTTACTCTTAGCTGGGCTTCCTAATGAGAACACCGGACTCCTCAGCATGGGAGGCCGTACTGAGGGATAAATCCCTCCACTGTACATCGCAGCTCGACGAACACCTCCCTCCTATAACGAGGCGGTAAACAGTTGAGAGGGTCTGTCTATGATGTTAGCGAGATTTTATCAGAACAAAAGTTGCGATTATGTTGTACATGAAGATACAGTGAAAACACGTTGACGAGTACATTCCATGTATACCCACAATACTCCTACATGATTTCAACATTTCCTCACGAGGCTCCCCAATGCTAGCTTTTTATTTGCTGTCTACCATAATTTTTGACGGCAGGGTATGATGTGAAATACAACGACAATGGTGCTGAGATATTTGCAAAATTCCGGACCGCAGGCGTATGCGGTGGGGATCGAAATCGCTATTATCCTTTCCGGGATATAAATGTAATAACGTTTTTTATTCATTGTCTATTCTTTTTGTAGCAGAGTATGATCAGCCTGAGGCCCAAGTTTTGCAAATAGTTCCCCAATTACTTCGTAGATGTACAGTGTCGAACACCATTGTGCTAGTACAACGGAGGTGCTAGCATCTTTCGTTGGATTCGAGGATCAAAAAAAAGGAAAAAAACTTGCACTAAAAAAGGCAGCTTTTGTAAATTGTTAAATATAGAATAGCGCGTTCCACCTTAGAAACTCTTCAAAAAGTCTAGTTTGGATAGGCTATCGAATGGTTGGAAAAATAAAGCAAAAATGCTTCGTACGGCAAAACAAATTGTCGATAAGGAAACGGGTGATATTTGAGTTATTCTGAACAGTTCGACCCGAAGCGCAACTGGTGGATATGATGTTCATAAAGCACTAATGTATTAATTTTACACATAAAAATAATTTGAACTTACGCTTCAATTTTTGTAGACCATTAGTTCTCACGAAGAAATCACCCTGTCGAATTTTTAAAGGCATACGAGAGGTAAGAAGTACAGATATTGACCGCGTCTGGTGTTATTGTTCCTTCCTCTACAAGAATTCGATTACCCAAGTTTCAGATCCAAACTACGGCGCATGTAAAGTCTCGCGGGGCAAGCTAGAAGAACAGAACCATATCACAAACGAAGTGGACAATACGTGAAATTAATAATACACAGTAGCTTTCTACAAACGAACACGTCGAAATACTAACAGAGTTTTTCAAATAAGCAATATCTTGCAACGTAACGCCTTTCTAGAATTCTCAACTGTTTGTTCAACAATAGATTGGTTATGAAGATGATGACAAGTAATTTTCAGTTGAGTGCTTTTCTACAGCAGTAGGCTCTCAAAAGTCGTTATTTTTCAAAGTCTCATTTTCTCAAATCATTCTTGATTACATACGATATATGTACATTTTGTGCCTACGTCGATCGTAGAGTGCAAATATTATGTAATGCTGACACAAAACCCTAGTATTTTGCAATTAGTGGGATTTCGTATAGCCCCAAATATATTGATGTACAAAACCACTCGCTTACTGTTTAAAAAAAACCCGACTTCAATATTCTCCCTAAATCGGGAAGATTTCTGGAGAGATCCCGTTAAAAGTTTTTAAAAAGGCATCAGCGTTAGTGTGAAGAACTGTCTGATACATATCCCCACCGAACATCGCTTTTCACATTAGAATGTCGTAGACGGGAAAAAATACAAACGCATTTATCTTGCTTCTTAAGGTCACAATTGGTTTACGAATTGTACGATAAGGTAAGGCCAACGATTCCAACACTTCTTAACGGAAATTTCCCTCCACGAATGGCAAAGCCCCGTCATCTAATGGTTTATGTCGATCTCGCTGCTTTTCGTCCCTTTTAGGCTTCCATGGATCACATGGAATTTGGTGCGACCAGTGACCTCAAGAAGAGCGAAGAGATCGACGTCTGACAAGACTGATCTGATGTTATATGTGAAGAGGAAGAAGCAGTCTCCAAAGCGTTTCGTGGGCTTACTTGATTTGCCCGTTTCAAATAACGTCGTGTGCGACTCGAGATTTGACCGCCAATGGCCTCACTGCTCGACTTTGTAGACGGGACCGCCCAGTGTGCAGGGTACTTACCCCGGAGTTTCGCTGCCTAGTGGTACCTTGGAATGCCAAGCTCACCCAAGTTGGACCGGAAGGAGATTTATCACCACACGACTAGTCCGATACTAGGAGTGTGGTGATTCCTGGTGTTGGTTTACTTTTAGTCGGGCTTCCGGATGAAAACGTTGGACTCTTTCTCTTCCTTTTTGGGAGGCCCTGCTGGAGGACTGAACACCCCGCTGTGATTCGTTGCCCGACACCCAGTTACATCTCCCACCCACGATGAGAAGGTAAACCGCTGGAAGGGTAGCTAGAATATAGAGCCTTCAATTCTAACCCTCTGATTAATTGTACATTAATTCTGCTGGTTTCGTTTTAGTTAGCCAGATTATATAGGTACAAGTAGAATGAAATCCAAACCTCAACATTGGTCGCATCAACAAAGTTTATCGTTCACGCTATTTCAAACCACATAACAAGTGAGCAAACTGTGTAGTTGACAATGTTGACAAGCACAGTTAAAAATAGTGAAATGAGTAACGTCCGAGTAACCAGTTTCACCGCATTTGAAGAAAAGCACTATTATTAGTTAGGGCTCAAGTAAAAGGGGCTGGTAGAAAATGGATACAGCTTGTTTAGCTAATTAACTGCAGCTGTTTGTAAACTTGTTTACGGTACTCCTCAAGACCACCTTCAAGATTGACCACCATTCGGTCTTTCACAACCCACAATTCTTTGCAAACCATCTCTATCAACTGCTCGTCATGAGAAACTAATACGACTCCTCCCGAGAAACGGTTCAGGGCTGCTCCAAGAGCCGCAACTGTTTCAACATCTAAGTGATTGGTAGGCTCATCAAGAATAAGGTAATTTGGCCTATAAATTACTAGGTGACGTTGCATTGTGGAGTTTAAGACTAGTAGAACTTATTAAAAAGGCAGACTTTTTCAAATCCATAGTATCTAAACAACTACTCACTTCAACATAGCAATATTAGCGAACGCAAGGCGAGACTTCTGCCCTCCAGATAACGTATACACTGACTGTAATGCCATATCACCAACCAGTCCAAAATGACTTAAAGCCGTCCGGTATTCCTCTTGCGATCTACCTAAATCAGTCTTCACATCTGATAACCTTCCAACTACTAATGGCTAAACCTTGAAAATTGAAGGATAGAAGTAATTTTTGAAGAAGAAGAATTGTAACACTCTGAATGTTTAGGGTTTATAGCAGTTCCACTTCGATTTTCGGACCTCACTCAACTAGTTCCAATGTAGTAAGGAGAAAAATTTTAAAACTTTTTGAGCCTCCTTCATTCCGATAACTCGTAGAAGATTCACGCTTTTATTTAAATCGCCAGTATCAACTGAAGCAGGATAAAAAGTCTTGACGACTACTTTTGTACTGAAATGTCTCCCTTTGCATTCCACCGGTACGTTCCATGTAAAAGATACAAGTATGAGTTAATTTTTTTTTGAACCATGCAGTAAAGGTGGTTGCACATGCGGAACTACTGTGAATGCCAAATATCAATTGTTATCAAAGGATTATAACTCTAGGCGTAAATAAGTTAAACTAATTACTCCACTAGGAGCGCAAAGGACATAGAGACATAATGGAGACGATCTTAATGTAGAAGTTACCATCTCCGCACTGGAATCGAAAACTTCGACGCGCAAAACTCTCGAAGCAATCTGGATAAATCCCTATCCAAAGATCTATTACAGAGAGGAATGCCTCGTTATCACACCTGATTTCACACAACGTGTAAGACTAACATTTTAATGGGAGAGAGGCGCATTATCTATTCATACGAAATCTGTTCGGTTGGTATCCAGGTGAAATACTAAGTGGAAGACTCATCAAAATCGGTGAGTGCGCGAAGAAGCTGTTCCGCTGTTTTGTTTCTAATGCAATTGAAATCCTGATTTATCGTTTTTCTTTCTGTTTTCGTTATGGACGTATTTGGTTGGATAGATTGCAGTGAACTTGACCTTTCCGTGTCTCATGAAGGCGAAATCCGCCGAAACAACGGCTTTTTTCGTGAATAAACAATGAAATAACAACCTCGCATTTGCTCATCGAGAATACAGTGAACTACTTTATCAGTGCCAATGTTAATAGAAACTGGGTCTTGGGAATTATTGTGAACAGTTTTCT
Organism: Angiostrongylus vasorum; assembly: GCA_018806985.1. Taxonomy (NCBI): domain Eukaryota; kingdom Metazoa; phylum Nematoda; class Chromadorea; order Rhabditida; family Metastrongylidae; genus Angiostrongylus; species Angiostrongylus vasorum. The sequence goes on along the minus strand of JADANN010000103.1, from coordinate 667,173 downwards.
CTGCACAACAATTTTGTGGCGCTAGTTTGACGTGGCTCTGAGTCAAGAGCAGTTCTTTGCTTCTGAGGTAGTGAAGTTGGTACGAGACCTGTCTATGATTAGTTATAATCTACAAAAACTGGCGACTGCTCATGACGAAGACATACGAACGCCCTGCCACAACGATGCAGGTAGAACCGGCTAGAGCAGCATTTAAAAACATTCATCAAGAGGACCAAATTTCCTCGACCAATGGCAGAATCAACGCGCAAAATCCGAAGACTCTTGAGAATGATGGATGACAGGAAAAAAATCGGATGCAAGAAGTGCTGGGACATTCACGCAAAATGTCCTGTCGGATCGTGTAAAATAAAATGAATTAGTCAAAGCGATAACATTCCTAAGATGAACTATGACTGCTTCGGAATATCAACCTTGCTGTACGATGGAGATATTTTAGTAACACCCTTACCACCAACAGGCTTTACGGTGGGAAATATCTTAACATTTCGCGAGCAAACTATTTCCATCATTGGATAAATTTTTCATAACAAGGTTTTTTTGCAAATTATGTAGTGAAAAAAGCTTTTCTTGAAGACCAGTGCTACAATATGTGTCGTGGTGAAACTGTCAATCTCAACCGATTCCTAGAAGTATTCTGAAAAACTGTCAAATAAAAGAAGCAGCCGAAAATAAACAAATGGAAATCAACGCACAACGTCCGTTGTTTCACCAAAAAATTCGCTCTGAAATGTTGGTGCATCGCGAAAGTGTCAACACGGTGTTTGGCAAATTCATCAGATGACAAGTAAGTCAAGAAAAAATGTCTGCAAAGCAGTACTAGGAAATTTGATGAAATTGCCGCAAAAATTCCAGTGCACATACCTGGATAGTTATGGGCGAGGACTTCAATAGCGGTCATATCCATATCGAGTTGATCAACATGATGTTGAGTAAAATAACCTATTCTTATACGTCGATTTACATTACGCAGGCCCACCGTTGGGTTAAGTTCACCGAGTAACAATTTCAAAAGTGTTGTCTTTCCTGATCCATTTTCACCAACCTAAAAAACAATTTAAAATAGCCGACAAAAAAGAAAGAAGGAATAGCATAGCATGGACCGAGACCAAAAAACAAAACTAAAGACGTAGGAATGCTTGGCATGAAAACCATACTATGCATATTCGAGAATTTGCGTGAGTACCAAGGTTCAACTTTCGGAACAGAAATGGAGCGTCTTCATTGTATCTAAACAAACTTAAAACGGTTTAAAACACTTGTACTGTCAATTTTTCCCCATTTGGACTATCACATATCAAACTACAAAGGACCTGAAGGACATGTCGTCCAACTGCAAAACCGGATTGTTCAGCTCTTCGCATTCAGCAAACTTGAATGTTATATCCGAATCAAGTTCAACTGCTCGCAGCACAGGTCTGAAAATAAACCATAACTTCACTATACAAAATTTGCAGTTCACTTTGTAAGTCATTTGGTCTCACTAATACTAATATCGCCTCATCGTAGCTGGGAAATACTCCTGGGTATTCGCCTGCCATGCATAATGGGTAGCTCACCTTTCACCCCAACTCAGAAATTCGACATTTCCACCCTGACTCATAGCTAAAAGTACACCTACGCTACGGCAGTGGCGAGTTTGGAGTAGTCCGCGATAACATCTTTTCCAAAAGTAGTTTTAAAAAAAGGCATAATATTACAAGCGCAATGCATTCTTCTCGACTAAGCAGTGCTCAAGATCGAGCTCTAGTGCGCGACGGGACGACATGGAATTTATTCCCACCGAATCGGCTACTCTATGATTAATAGGATTAAAAAGGATAAAGCTCTCGGCGTTAATCAATTCCTGAGGGATGCGTCATACATTCGGCTTCAATAAACATCGCTTGGAGGTGATTGAACACATATCTGGCCTTTACAATGACTCGCGGTGGCCTACCGATGTATCGAGCCGGTGCTGCTATCCCCCCTGACAGGTCTGGTACCAATTTGCCGACGCCAGAGGGGTGGAATGCTTGGTGGGCAATGGGTGCAGGGATCGATTCCACGTGTGTGTGTGTTGCAGGGCGCTTCCGACCACTGCGCCACACGCGCCTTTGATTAATACGATTACAGAAACCAAAGCAAACAGAACCCTTTGACCATGAACCACTACGGGTTAACCAAGGGATTCACAACATAGAAAGCAAGTAAACAAGAGGTGCTGGAGTATGACTAAGTGAAAATCTGCTTTAAATACAACTTTTTTTTTGAAAATACGAACAGTTTCTCAAGCATCTTGATCCTACTCTGCACCATCGCAGCACGTTTTGCATTGTATCGAAATTTGTCGATAAACTCTTGCGTGTGTTGGCGTAGAGTTTGCTGAGCTTCGTATTCTCGCTGCTGTTGAGTAAGTTTCTCTTTCATTGTCTGAAATAATTCCGAACAGATTGGTTGAGACACCTAACTCGGTGTGGAGGCCGTATGGAACGATCCCATTTTTCGTCGCCTCCAGCACATTTTTTCAGTAACTACTGTACTCGAAGAGTTGATAACTTGACACGCTTTTTTTAAAACGCTCATATACGTCTCCACAATTAAATAAATTATTTTTTAAAAGTGAAACATTATTTTTAAACTCGTTTAAAACCATAATTTTCAAAATACTGAACAAGTCATCTTAACACGCCGACAGTCCGAAGGCTGGTTTTCGCTAACTGCTGATAATTTTTCAACAACTAGAATACTTCAGTTAAAAGCCGGTCGGCTTACAGAATAAACAGAGCAAATAAGGTTCTTTGAGCTTGCTTTTTTAGTTTTTAAAGCTGTTTGAAATTATAATTTCCGAAGGAAGTAAAAGTGGAACTTCAACTTTCAGAATTCAGCTTTGGTGAGACTATCGTGTTTTAATGCACGAAATATCACTTCTTAAATTTCGTTCGCTCTTGAGATAAGAGTAAGACCACTATTTCATCTTGTCAGAATAAGATGTCTTGCATATGAAACGGACCTCACAGATGGATCTCAAGTCGGCTAGTCACCAGACGATGTGCCACGCCCCCAAGGGAGGATAGGAGGTTAATCGAGGAACAAAAGCGACCTATGCTTCCCTGAGACGCAGACAGATTCAGAGGATGGGCCCACAGTTTCTGGTGCGCCGACTGGGCGCATGCCTTATGTGTTTACGAAAACATATGCATACGTGCGTGAGGGTATTCTCGTCTATGCAAATGTATTTTATCAGTCACTTCGGCCAAAAGCCTGCGATCAAGTGATAGAGAAGTATATGCGAGGCGAATAGGAGTCGCCATCAATAAATAAGCTTCCCGTTCACTCTGGGGGAAGAATGAGAAGGTACCCATGAGTATACCCATCCCACATGTGGGCACCAAACGCTGAACACGGTAAAATAAATGGACCTCATTTCCCTGATCTCGAAGAGCCCCCAGATACGACAGCGTTGGGTAGGACAAGAGGGAGAAGCCGCTAAAATTTCAGGACCATTCGAGGCTACCTAAATCTCAAAGGACTAAAGTGATGATCTGCACCTACAATACATGTTCAACTCCATCTGAGTCTTATATAGAAAACTTGGTCATGCAGGCAAAAAGGATAAGATACGACGTCATCGAGTGGCTGAGACGAGAAAACGCTACCTATTCAACACCGTCTATGACATCGGAGAAGAACTGTTCCTCGGAATAGACGACAGTAGAGGAGTTGGAGGCGTCGGCGTTCACGTCAAGACGGCTTTATCCATCAACATCGATTCATTCAGCCTAAAACGGACGTTTGCGGTTGAAGAGATGCGAGTCAATGCCGGCTTAGACAATCTTCGTGGTTTACGCACCGACACCAAGCTATGACGAAGACAAAGTCGGAGAGTTCCATATGCACTTGGAGAAGTTCTACAGAGATGACCGTGCATTCTTTGAGGTCATCATTGAAGATTTTAAAGCTAAGATTGGACCAAGAAGAACATATGAAGAACTTCACTTTGAGAGCCACGGATTAGAATCTTATCACTACGACCTAGACCATTCATGGTAACTCGCAATTCCACATTTTTCCCACTCTTAGGGCTGGGTGTGCGGTTCTCAAAACGGAGAGTTTCAGGGCGAAATGGACCACATCATAGCATCTAGAAGGTTTTGCCTAACCTATGTCGCTGTTTTCCCAAAAATTCTAATAGGGTCAGACGAACACCTTCTTCGTGTAGCATTTTACTTCTCGCATAGAGGAGAAAAACTCGTTGAATAAAGAAAAAACAAAGTTTGAAGACCACCATGAACTGGGATCTATTCAGTTTATTAGTCGGCTGTTGCGAAGATAGTGTTATTGATAACATCGACAAGGAATACGATCGGATCATACAAGATCTTCTCGAGCTGACACTCCATCGTGGAATCGTATTCGCTCTGCATGCAGCGGCCAACTCACGTGCGAACTTGCAAAACAATGTGGACAGGCAATAAAAAAAAGATCTTAAAGAGAGAACAGCAGCAGCTACGACCGAAGCTGCAGAGGCTGCAAAAGCATTCGCAAAACTCACCAAACTTCGCCAATTACAAAACCAAGATAATTGCACTCCAACGCCCAGATGGAACAGTTGCGACATCCAGGAAGGCAATAGAGAAAGTCACTCACGGTTACTACTCAGATCTATTCAACCTGGATGTGAAAAAAAGATCATGAAGAGAGCAGAACAGCAGTTGTGGTCGAAGCTGCAGAAGCTGGGAAACGTAATGCAGGAAGGTCATCAACCTGACGATTAGAGGGCTTCACGAACACCTTAGAAGAAAGATATAATGCTCTACGAGTCCCTAGAGAATCCACTGACTAAGCCACTCTTGCATGCGACAGGAAGAAATGGAAGATTTACTGGCGCCGGCCCAAGTCACTCGACGACCAATGAGACAACACATGATATAGATGATAGGTGAATATATCTTATTTCAATTAAAGAAAACTACATTGGGCTGAGACATGTAGGCTTAAAGTAGCGAGCGATCGTTATTTTTGGAACATGTTGGTGGAAATCAACTGATGTCGTGCTCTAAGTGTTGATTCTTAAAAAAAAATTAAAGCACGAATAGCAAACGAAGACGGAAATATTAACGACATCGTGGGAGAATGCTGTCTCTTTCTAGAGTAAACGCCGTTGTTCAATAAATGCTCGTCAACGCAAAAGGATTGAAAAAAATACGTTCTATGAGCTCCAAAGAGCAAACTTTTGGTAAGAAAAGGTGAGTTTTGTTGTCAAAGAATTGAAGGTTCTAAAGATCTGCGTTTCAATTATGAAACCTCGTTATGAGCTGAGGAATTTTTCTTCCAAGTTGAAAGACATAAGTGTTTTCTAGCATAGATGACTCATAAATGACTTATGCCACCACGCATATATTGACAAGTGGACAGAATATAAAAGGAAAGATGAAAAGCAAATTTTAGAATCTTTCCAGAATATTAAAAACATCTGAAGCGGATGAAAATGGAACTCAGTTACTTACCTTCTCAAAGGTATCGTAGTTCCCTCTGTAATGGTCAAGTCGCTTTGTATGCAGATGTATGATATCCGTGCAAATTTCGTTAAGGAACTTCCGATCATGAGAAACAGTTAAGATGGTGCCTTCCCATTGCTGAAGATGGCCTTCCAACCAATAAACTGCTCTCATATCTAACATATTGGTGGGTTCATCCAAAAGAAGTAGGTCCGGTTTGATGAAAAGAGCACGGGCAAGGGCGACGCGCATCCGCCATCCGCCAGAAAACTCTCTGAAAATACCGAAAACTTCAGCTTTTTCCTGAATTATCCCAGCAATCATTTTCAAAGTTACAGAATATTCGATGAAATGTGCAGAAATTTATACCGCCTTTAGCTTTCTAATTACTCTCTGTTCTTTTTTCATGGAGGGTATGATGTGAAGTACAACCACAAAAACGTTGAGATATGGGCAAAACTCGGATCCCCAGTTGGGCTTCGAGCTGACGATTATCCTTACCGGGCGCTCAAGTACTATTCATATCTTGGCATTCTTGCCGTTAAATGCCGGTTTTGTTTTTTTTAAACGCTTTGCAGACTCTTTATTTTTAAACGAAGTTCCCTCGCCTTTCACGCAGCATGTTTCCTTGCTCATTTGCATGTGAATGTCACCTACTGTAATTAAAATGTCAAAGACCGAAGCGCGTAAAAAATCGACCGAGTAAACGGATCGTGAAGATGAGAACTTATAAGATAACAGTAAATATGCACTTGCCCCTATTGATGATGATTATATGAAAACAAGAAATGAAGCAAAGCCAAGACAAGGGTCTAAGTTTATGGGTGAGAGCTACGTACAAGTAAAGCAATTGTTTCCAGGTAAATTGAAACAAAAACCAAACAGATCGCGGGGTAAGTAAACCTGTCCACCGCTTCTTTTTTTTCAAAACAAAAACTATTCTGATGCTGAGATATTTGCAAAAACTCCGGACCACAGGTGCCTGCAGTGGGAAACGAACGCGATAAGACCATTTCCGAGGTCTAACGCGCTCACCATCAGTTAGTTTTCTACCTGTCTATCTAAGAACCATTCTATTTATTGCACTGTCACTCGCGACAAACTCTGCATTTAATATAACTGTGCAAAATTCCACAAAGATAAGGCGTTTCCCGAAGTCATGTTTTTGACACAAAGAATTTATAGGATCTTTACAGTACTTCTATTTTTTATATGACCCATCATCACGGTGCGGATCCCAGCACTTCTCAAATTCGATCCTTTTCCTCGCATCCATCATCCACGAAGGTCTTCCAATCTCCACACGCGGATTCGGCTACTGCTTGAGGATTTCCACTTCATGTCGAAGAATGCTGCTGGTCGCGTAGATTCTCCCTGGATCTCTGAGATAGCCGAGCTAGAGCGTTTCCAATTGGACTGCAGAAAGTGTTTTTTCCTGGAGAAGTCCCGTACTAATTTCCAGACCTCGGAGGGATGATAGCCTTGGTGGGTATGGGACGGGATCGAACCAGTACCGTGATGATCGTCATCACAACCATTGTGCTATCCGCCCCGTATCTTTCATATTTATCATTCGTTCAATCACACTAATGGATCTTTATGGCACTATGTCGTTAAATCATAAACGGCACTAATTATCGGTTAATGTAGTAATTCGCCACACCATTTCGAATCCGAAAAAAAACTAGTAAGGCAGAGTTTTATCGAGACACCTACTTTTTAAACACTTGGACAACTACATAGTGAAAAAACTCTGAAGAATAAGGCTACGGCTAAAAATATCTTTAGGAAGCTGGAGTGCTTAGAACCTCAAAATATTGTGAGGAAACATGAAAATTCCAAAGCATCGTCAGAAATGCGGAAATACATTTGCAGTTACCCAAAAACAGAGCACCATCTTAATTTTTAAAAAAATATCTCAGGTTACGGTAACTTTAACCAGGTGAAATGAAAGAAAACAAGTATTGTGTGGGCGTTTGCCGGCAATATGCAACTTTTCTTATTCCACTGTGAAAAAACTATAAATTTTAGATACGAAATATCTTTTCTTCTCTTGCTATTTCAGTAGAGGCTCGTATACCAAACAGGATACAATTGAACGAACTAGATTTTTACATCCGAATTCGTATCAATAAATCAATCAACAATCAACGAAAGGCAAGAAGGTATCTGTGAATCAGAACTACTCGACACCACTTTATTAGAGATAAAAAAGAACCCTCCCATGATATGGACGAAGAGCAAATCTAAGGAAAATTTCTATAACTAAGAAAGCAAACTAACTTCGTTGGTTTCTTCTGTTCATCAGGCGTAAATCCCAGACCGTATAATATAGAAGCAGCTCGAGCTGGTGCCTTATCCAGCTGAAGGTTCTCCATCGCAACGTATAGCTTTGAGAGCTCCTCGTTCCACTTGCTTTTCTCTGCGTCTGTCAAATTCTCCCTATAAAACTCAAAAGAAAATTACGACAGAAAGGCCATGAAGTAGGTTAGGTGGCAAATAGCGCTGTTCAGACAATTATATGCACTATTATGTTGTATTCAACTGTCCACACGAGGCTGTAAATCTGTTCGCAAAGAGTAAAATAAAGAATAAAACTTCAGAACTCACCTATTCAGCCTAGTTTGCAAAACCTTCTCCTCCTCGATCATTGCTTGACGTCGCGTGTCAGAAGCTAGAACAGCATCTATCACTCGAACATCATCTCCTTCAACTTCTTGTTCTACAGCAAGCAAACTGATGCCTGATGGAATACGCAGCTGTTCGCTAGAAATCATCTTTAGAAGCGTCGTTTTCCCTATTCCATTTCTTCCAACGAGACCATAACGACGACCATATGCCATAGTCAAATCAGCGGACGATAATAGTTGCCTTAAGGGAACAATAAGATGCTAATCTGGCAAAACCTATTATTTATACTAAAGGTAAACAATCTTCCCAACAGTTTACCGCCTCATTGTGGCTGGGAGGTGTTCCTGAGCGTCGGGTTGCGATGTACAGCCGGGGATTCATCCCCCCAGTAGGATCTCCCAAGCTGAGGAATCCGGCGCTTCCATCGGAAAGGCCAACTAAGAGTAAACCAGTACCAGGATCCACCACCGTCCTCACATCAAACTAGTCGCATGGCGACAAATCTCTCTTATCCACAAAGGCGGCGACTGCGTGTGGTGGTGACGACATAGGGCAGACTTTGGCCAGGCAGACCTCGGCATTCAAGGGAACCACAATGACTAAACCAGCAAAACTCCGAAGAAATGGAAATTATGCTGGGGCCCACACAACCACTGAAGACGGACCATCCAAGTATCCAAGTAAGCAAATCTAAATAACTTGGTAAAAGTTTCAAAATATGTGCTAACACACAACAACTCACTTTGTACCTATCGAGATATCAATGCTTTCCAATTTCACATCCTTCACATTAGCGCCACGAACTCCTGGATCCCTTATTGGGGCCTGTAAAACAATATCAGACGTTAGCTAGAAAGCGATTCGTCGAAGATGATCCGTCTAAACCGTCAAATACCTGAGAAGCAGTTGCTGTAGATTCCGGTCTCTTTTTCCGTACAACAGGTTCTGCTCCACGTTGTTCAGCTTTCTGAGCCGCACGATTTTCAGCTTTCCCTAACTTCTTTTTGTCGACTGACTAAAGAAAATCATTGCAGAAATCAAAACAATCTATCACGATTGATAGCCGCAAAGATTCTGAGATATTTGCAGAAATCCAGACGGCGAAAGTCTGCGGTGGGGATCGAACATGCTATTACACTCTCCGGGGGCTCACGCGTTCACCACCATACCCTGCGGGTCCTTCGTTTCGCCTTTCTCTCAACGGTGTTTAAGTGGCATCAACAATCACCCGTAAACGGGGTTGATCAGTGGAGCACAAATCAGCATTAAAAGGCGAATGAAAAGACCCGCATGGTATGGTGGTGAACTCGTTAGCCCCCGTAAAGAGTAATAGCGTGTTCGGTCCCCACCGCACACTAGCGGCCCGCAGTTTTGCAAATATCTCAGCACCATTGTGGTTCTATTTCACATTATACCCTCCCATGAAAAAAAAACAGGAAGTGAAAAGGGATTAGATTACCGCAATTGATTCAATTTCTGCAAGAATACCAGAATTGAAAAGCACAGGAAAACGCAACCGTAGGGGCATCCCTCGTTTGTAGCTTCCAAATGCTTTCCATTTCAGCAAAATTGTGACGTTCTGCGGCCATGTCTACAGCTTGGTCTAATTTCTTTGTTGTCACTCCATGTTCTTCGACTTTTGGAAGGTTCATGAAAACGTGAATTCTCAGTGCAAATATGACATTCAATAGATATTCAGTATTACTATGTGCTATAATTGTCCCCATGTAGGTTTAGCACAACTTTCTATGGTCCTTGAAAACAAAACCAAAGTAGCACGCATAACTGGCACTGAAGTTTTACTGACTTAGACATTATGATTCCCTGGAGTTCCGAGGTCAGCCAAGCAAAAGTCTATCGCAGGCCGTCACCACCACAGGCAGTCGCCGCCGTTGTGGATCAGAGGGAGATTTGCCATGCGACTTTGATACCAGGACGGTAGTAGATCCTGGTGTTGGTTTGCTTTTTAGTTAGGCTTCCTGATGGAAAACGCCGGACTCCTTGTCAGCTTGGGAGACCCTGCCAGGGGATGAATCCCCACACAGTACATTGCGACTCAACACCCAAGACCACCTCCCAGCCACGATGAAGCGGTAAATCGTTGGCAGGTCTCATTATTCTACCCAAAAATAAATCTACAATTATTTCGTTCTTCCAAGAATCTGTTCTTTTTAGTATTCGACAATGTACAGCTATGAGGAACTAAAAATCAAGTAGTACTTACTCTCCGTGAAGAAGTCGTAATAGTTGTAAGCAAGTCCGATTCAACCCATCGCTACGTAGCTCTTTGACGTAACTCTATAATAAGCACCAGAATGAAAAAAGTCAAAAGCTAAATCACCTGTCCTGAGAGAAAGAACAAAAGGAAAATGGGTACCTGAAGATGGTCTCCAACAGCAGCAATGACGTCATCAAGAGTTAGGATTTCGTCGACGTTTTCCTTTAGAATAGAGGAGATATAATCCTTGATTTCACTTGGCAAGTTCGGGAACGAAACGGCAAGATATCCAGGGATAGCGTCCACATTTGCCATCTCAGTTGTTCACAAAGAATTCGTGTCCTAACCAAATAAAGAAGTGGAATGTAATAAGTACAGGAATTAAGCAAGGAATCAAAAGCACGTAGTAAGTGACGTCCGAGGAGATGATAGCAGTAGTAGCTTCGTCAACCCAACGATCTTCTATGGTCATAGACCGACAATACGGAAACTGAAAGCGAAGTACGGCTTCAAAAAACACTTCCAAGTAACAAAACACATGACAGAAAACCACAAAACCATTAGCAATCATAGTGTCAAGAAATCACTTGGCCTCCATGATCAAGTTTCTAGTAAACTCGGTAATATAAAAGACAAAGTTCTTGACGTTGATCAATCCCTGAGGAATGCGCCATGCATTCAATTCCATGAAGCACCGTTGGAGGTGACTGAATGCATATCTGGCCTTCACAATGACTCGCAGTGGCCTATCGAGCCAGTGCTGCTACCCTCCCAGGCAGGTCCGGTACCAATCTACCGACCCCGGAGGGATGGAGGGCTTGGTGAGCCTGGAGAGCGCGGATCATTCCCATATGTATTGCAGGGCCCCTCCCACCACTGCGGAATACGCAACTCGGCACTGCAGTGTATAAATGTGTCGTTTTCTTCTTCAGCAATCGCAATGCTGTTATATAGGACACACTGTTTCCACACAACACGAACCCGAAACCCCGAAAAGTCAGCCATTGTATTGAACAAACCTTGTTATTAACACTTGCGCGACGAATGACACCTACAAGGTTCATAATGGTTTTGCGGGATTGGCCGGTACGACACTAACATCGGTCACTATGTGACTGTTGAGCAAACACGAGGTGTTACCTTATTCCTCGCTAAGATACTGCTGACATTTCAGCAGTATCGCCTTCTTAAGAGCCTGCAAGGGTATTTCGATATGTAATTTACTAGGCCAAACACTTTAACAAGACAAGCAGAAAGATAAAATCTGATTGGGAATCACAGGATTAACCGCTTCTCGAGAAACCCACCGTTTGCTAAAACTTCACGCTTAATGTCCAACGATGATTTTTCGATAACTAGCGGTGAAGCTGTTGATATTGTGATTCAGCTAGTTATCTAAGAATTATCGGCAGTTATCGCAAAATTATCACTGGACGGTAAGCATGAACTTTTAAAAAACGTTAAGTTTTTCGAGCTGCTGAGCCTGTGATTACCATTAAGATCCTTCTGTTTATGTTGTTGAAATATCTAGCCTAGTAAATTGCCTATCAACATACCTTTCCAGGCTCTAAAGAAGGTGAAACTGTCGAAACGTCAGCTGTACCTTAACAAAGAATAGGGTTTCCTCATGTTTTCTCAATAAGAACATAGAGACCTAAGTTAACCTTTTATTTTCTGCCTACTATAATTTTTTTTACTGCAGGGTATGATGTAGATTACAACCACAACGATGCTAAGATATTGGCAAAACTTGGAACCCGGGCCAGATCGAACCACGATTTCCCTTTCCAGGGGCTAGCGCACTACACACTGCAGCATGGAGACCCTTGCTCTGCGTTTTTCTCAGCTAGTTTTCTACCTAACGCTACCATCAGCAATCATGTGAAAAATTATACTAGCCAGAAAATAAAACGTTAGCATTGTGATTTACACTACAGACTCAGCGTAACTGGGTTCAATGCCGATTTGTACTCCTCAGATCAATCCCACTGACGGGTGATTGCTGATGGCACTGATCGATACGAAACCAGTTGAGAGAAACGCAGAGCAAGGGTCTCCGTGATGCACCGTGTAATGCACAAGCTCCAGAAAGGGAAATCGTGATTCGTTCTGACCCGGGGTCCAAGTTTTTACGAAGATCTCAGAATCGTTGTGGTTGCAATAGAGACCTATGTGAGTGCCACAGCTGCCAATCCTGCAAAACCAGTATGACCCCTATAGGTGTCATTCGTCGAGAGAGTGTTAATAGGAACGGTTGTTGCTGATGGCAAGTGATCGATAGAACTAGCTGAGAAGCAGGCGAAACGAAGTACCCGCATGGTGTGGTAGTGAACGCGTTACTCCCCGGAAAGGACAATAGCGCGTTCGTTCCCCCACCGCAGATACCTGCGGTCCGGAGTTTTGCAAATATCTCAGCATTATAGAAGTTGTATTTCGCAACATACCCTGCCATTAGAAAAAAGAATACGCAGTAAATAAAAAGGTTAAGACTGTTAATAGGAAGATTTATTCAATACATTGGCTGACGTTTCGGGGTTCCGGGTTTGTTGTGTGATAGTAAACGTGTCCTGTGGAACAACCTCACCATTTCTGAAAAAAAAGACATTTGTAACCCACTGTCGAGGTTAATAGAAATTCGATCCTGGAAAACTTACTTAAAGCGTCCGAACTAACCCACCCGTTGATGGATGTGCCATGGATTTAAGGAGATTTTCCTTTAAGTATAGAAATCACTAAATGCATATTTGACTTAAACAATGGCCCGTAGTGGTCAACCGACCTGTTAGATACTCGTCCTTATTCTCAAAGGCAAATATAATACCAATTTCTTCTTAGAGACTTTAAAACCACTACCAAGTAACACAGTAAATGCATAAAGGATAAAGCCCTCCGCGTTGATCAACCCATCAGGGATGCGCCATGCATTCGACTTCATTCAGCATCGTCGGAGATGAATGCAAGCATATCTGGCCTTTACAATGACTCGCGGTAGCCTGCCGATTTATCGAGCCAGTGCTCCTATGTTCCCAGACAAGTCTCGTGCCAATTTGCCGATCCCGAAGAGATGGAAGGCTTGGTGAACCTGGGACGCGAGGACCGATCCCATGTGTATTGCAGGGTGCCTCCGACCACTGCGCTACACGAGCCCAAAGTAACACAAATACATAACAAACAACCACAAAACCATTAGGAATCCTAGTGTCCGGGAATCACTTAGCTTTCCTAGAGGGCGAATTTCAAACACTAGAAGTAAGAAGTGTGGTATTTTGCCCTAGATAGACGTTCTTACTGGGGGTAATTAAGATGTCTCTGTGATATCTGGGGCATGTAGACTACCTTCTTTGGAATACTGCTGGGTTTCATAAGTAAGAGCGATAAAAGAGCTGTTTAATCTTCTCTAACATTTCATCTGGTTGGTTACCAGTTACGCATCTTACTTGAACTCTTTACATAGTTGGCATAATAAGGTCATAACTTAGGTCTAACGTTCAATGATGACTTCTTGATAATAAAAGATAAAGGATCAAGCTTTCGGCGTTGATCAATCTCTGAGGGATGCGCCATGCATTCGATTTCATCAAACATCGTTGGAGGTGATGAAAGCATATTTGGCCTTTACAATGATTCGCGGTGGCCTACCGATGTATCCAGCCAGTGTTACTCTCCTCCCAAACAGGTCTGGTACCAATATGCTAGTCCCGGAGGGTTGGAAGGCTTGGTGGGGCAGGGGCTCGGGGATCGATCCGATGTGTGTTGCAGGGCGCCTCCGACCACTGCATCACAAGCTTCCTTTTTTGATAAATGCAGGTGATCTTTCGATAAGTAGAGTGGTTAAAGAGCTCTGAACGTCACAGGGTTATAGAAGTTTCGCCCTAATGCCTTAAGCAAATGACTTTTCTGATGACTTTTACTAACTTTTCTAACTTTAACTAACTTTCTAGCGTTCTTAATTTTTTGCTAACAGATAACTTTTCGGAAATGTTCCTTTGATTTCAAACCTGCTCAAAACTCAAGCCTCAAGCTGCCGAAGAACTGAGCTTCATTTCTTTGTTTTAAAATTGTTAACGAGAACATGGGAATCGTAAACATCAACAGACAATGCCATCATGTCCTCCTCTATGAGATCCCAACAAGAAATCCAGGAAATGAAGTTCCAGGAACCTTCTCAAGCCACTGCTAGGAAAAGTGGGTTTCAAAAACGTAGGCATGAAATCATATTGAACTGAAGAAACTATAAATACGTATGAGTAAACACTTCAATCTAACCGAGATTCCGGCATGAATTGATATGAATGTATGACACGGTAACCTCCATGTAGCTGCCATAAAAGTTTGGAAAATCGATAAGTATGAACCAAAACAAAGACCTACACTGAAAGGTCGAGAATGATCCCACAAAAACCTCGGTACTGGTTAACGAAAGTAGTTGTAAACCCTGAATTGAACAATTCCATGCTCTGAAGTGAAATGTTGCTCTATGGGTATTTCCATCGTGTGTGGTATGCTTCATTTCTCGTTGCAGTACTGAAAGACAACCGGAGAGAAGTACTGCCAGTACTTTATGCTATGGCTGAAATCCCTCCTATAGAACTGCCCAATGTTCGCAAAAAGAGCAGTGAGATGTATCTGCAAGATTACGATCTTGACGATGATCTCATAGTAGCTTCACCATCATCTAGCAAGAGTATTGTCGACATCTGCGATCCGGTCGATGCGATCAGTACTAATCGGGAGGAAACAAGACTTGTCGTCGCTGGATGTCGTGGAGTGTTGAGGGTGTTCCAGTTTGCTGAAGATGGTTTTCGACAACTCGTAGATCTTAGGTCTATCCGAAGTCGCCGTCTTAATTTACTGTATTCTCCGAGTAATGTCGCATGGAGCAAACTTAAAGATGAATTGATTGCCACAACGTCGAATAACGGAGCTGTCGTCCTGTGGAATGTCCTTAAGGGAAGAATTGAGATGCACTATAAGGCACATCAGCGGTCCGCCACCGTAGTCCATTTCCATTTATCAAACGAAAACTTACTAATTAGTGGATCGAGGGATGCTGCTGTGTTTCTCTACGATCTTCGCGAACAAGAGCCTATAAAGAAATTTGGAGGTACTAATTCATACGATGTCATCCGAGACTTATCGTTTTGCATCCACCAGGAACAACATGATCAGTTCGTGACATCCGATGACAGTGGAACGATACGACTTTGGGATACGAGAAAAGGGGACAAGCCCTTGATACAGTTCCCGGCGCACCAGGGTTATGCGGCGAGCATTGCTCTTAACCCAAGAGAGCGGCATCTCATTGCTTCTGGAGGTGGCAGAGACAAATTTATTAAAGTTTGGAATTGCTCGAGTTCTCGTCCATCTGCACCTACATATCAAGTGGAAACTATGGCACCAGTTGGTCGCGTCTACTGGAGTCCAGATCCGACAAATGTGTTCCACATTGCAAGTTGTGCTGTTGTCAACGATATGAATGTGCACATATGGGATATCAGACGTCCGTTCTTACCGTTCGCTAGCTTCGAGAACCACAGCGACAGTGTTACCGGTATCGAAGGCGTTTTTTATCTGCAGCCAGGACAACCCGTTACTCTAACATTTTCTGATGTGCGACAAGAATTGGAACGAACATGACGATAAGCGACGATGGGCTCGGGTATTGGACCGTGGCCGTGCCCTCATTGGCAAATAGAATGGAACCAGTCCTTCTCCACTACTACGCACGATGACACGTCGTACTTATCGGTACTGTTGAAGTTGAATGAGCTAGGCTACGAAACTGTCTCATCCACGATGCTTGCCAGACTTCTCGCCTACGGACTACCACTTCTTTAATCATATCGACGGCTTCCTGTGTAAGAAATGCTCTAGAAACCAAGCTGGGGCGAAACTGCCTTCAGTGAATTTCATTGCCTCCTAATGTCTAGGATTTGTTGACAACTGGTGTAAATAAAATTGCTTCTCATTGGCAAAAATATATAGATTCCAATGGTTTCTGTTTCGATCAATAAGTTTCATTCCGGGCTGGGGTATGCCACTTTAAATAAAATGAAGTTCAATTATTTTAACTTTCACATTGAAGGCGTAGGGATTCGATTTATTAAAAAGGAACTGTGCACTGTTCACGAAGGTAGTGCTTTGGTAGTCTCATTTAGACGGGAAAACTAGGCCGTGTGAATTGGTCCAAAATAATTCAGTGAAGTGGAATTCAGACTTCTTCATAAGCTGAGCGTTTTACTACATTTAAGTATACATTAGTATTATCTACATAAGCAGCTTAAGGAGCTCATTCAACAAGATTAGGTGGATTTGACAGAAGCCTTCCTATAAGAACGATCTAAGCTCTTCTACCACTTGAAATTGATAAATTTCTGTGATTCATCGAGCATAGCATTCTCATGAAACTCAAATCATGGTCTTTCTCCGCTTCTAAAAAATCTAAAGATGCATAGCTTGGTCACCTAACCATTGCAGGGTTATTGTTGACAAGTTATTAGTATTCGGTTAGTAACTCATTGAAGGTCGTATCGTTTTGTGCAAAGGTTTTACAAAATAAAAAGATTTTGCACCGAAACCGTGACGACTGAAATCATGAGCAGTTATCGCCGTGACGTTAATCTTCTTTATTTTTTTTTTTTTTTGTTAAGGTTATTCGCGTATGGTGCGACCATTTACAGTTTTGTTCGTTTAACAGATATATGGTGGAGTCTTCGGCACCCCAATCGCATCGTGTCTTGTGGAAAAGACGGTTTATTGGTTCTTCATAGAATGGAGCAAAAACAATCTCCATTAACATATGCTTGCGACGTTGCGCTTGATATAGCTCCAGACGGGTTAATAGCAGTAGCAGGTAATATTGTTGAATGATTTGAAAGTGAAACTCCTGAATGATGTTATTCGATAATGTTATTGCTTACAGCGAATTCACATATTCCCATCATTAAGCACCAGCAACAATTCTTCGCTATGAAGGTGAGGGCGCTGTGTTCATCTCTATTTAATCACCCGTATCACATGTAATCCTGCCAATCATCATGTGGAGTGAGACCCACCACCAAGTTCTTCATTCTTCTTTTTCACTGACCAGGGCTGCCAGAGCGTAGTGCTTGCTCGAAATTCGCAAAGAGAACAGTAAAACATTTGCTAAACCAATCATCATTTAACCTCAGCAGCAAAATAATTAACATGTACTTAAATTGTTGAGCTTACACGACGTTGATAAACAGATTTATTCGACTAACGTTTCTTCGTCTTCAACACAGCCGATGATCCGAGTTGGTGGTACGCAGTTGTTCTTCTTCCTAACACCTATATTTGCTTTCTTGTGGATCACCGGAAGACGTAAGGTATACCTTACCAAGACAAACACCTACACGAAGTCTACTTTCTTGTGGATTACCGGGAAGTGCAAAGAACACCTTACCAAGACGAACAACTGTGGACCACCGACTCGGATCATCTGCTCTGATGAAGACGAAGACGTCGAAACGTTAGCCGAATAAATCTGTTCGTCTGCCTCGTGTAAGCTCAACAATATAAATACATGTCACGAAGAGAATCGATCGCATTTTTTGTATTAGCCTCTTTATCATTACTCCTTACGACATTTCCATTTGATTGCATTCTTTTGAAGTATTGACGTGGCTATTGTCCACAAATCGGTCCATACGTGCACCAGTATTGTTACATACTTACGAATGAATATGATTAAATGTATACGAAAGGTGTACACAATTGGCT
Source organism: Angiostrongylus vasorum (assembly GCA_018806985.1). Lineage (NCBI taxonomy): Eukaryota > Metazoa > Nematoda > Chromadorea > Rhabditida > Metastrongylidae > Angiostrongylus > Angiostrongylus vasorum. The sequence goes on along the minus strand of JADANN010000103.1, from coordinate 649,101 downwards.
TAATTCCGTATGGTTTTTTAATTCCTGATTTATATACAGCGACACCCTTACGACCCGTTTCGAACGCCTGTACGAAGTCTGCTTTCCTGTGGATTACCGGAAAACGCAAGAAACACTCTGCAACCATCTTCGTTCTATAAACTTGCTGAGAGGCGGGTTTTTCTTTCGCAATACTTTAGATATCTATTTCTATCGCATATTCGCCAATAATTTTTATCCTCTACTTTGAAAATACATAGTTGCTTCCCAGGAGCAACTTTCCGTTAACCTCGGCATTTTTTCATTAAGTCAATGTTTTCTTCTTTAACAGACACGTTTTATTCAGTAATGCCTGACATTTCGGCGGTTTCGACTTTAGAGTCTGAAAAGACAAATTGACACGCTGTCTACTCAGCAAACACTTTCACAACCCCCTCAGATAGAACTTATTTTGTAAGTTTTCATTGGTATAGTAAACAGCTCCTTCCAGGCTCTGAAGAAGGCGAAACTGCCAAAAACTTAGCCATTATTGAGTAAATCTTGTTGCTGACAACCTCATTTGTGCTCAAGAAGAAAATACTGAGTTCGTTCTTTGTGGTCATAAAGCCTTTAGTTCTCTTGGTGATTTCCAGCTGGCCATTTTCAGGTATCTGGCAGGTGGCCGACCACTTCGTACTTTGTGCAATCATAATGCTAATTTAGCGGCTCAGTTAGGTCAAGCTAGTGTTGCACAAAGTTGGCGGTTGGTGGGTGCACTGCTGGAGCAGAGTGGACTACAAAAAGTACGATTTATGTTACTAAGTTTACATCCCTTAAATATACGGTGTTTAATTACAGCTACAATGATGCTGAGATATTTGAAAAACTCCGGTCCTCAGGTGTCTGCGGTGGGGAACGAACACCCTATCACCCTTTCATGGGGCTAACGCGTTCACCACCACACCATGCGAGTCCTTCGTTTCGCATGTCTCTTAGTTAGTTCCCTATCTACCAGTACCATCAGCAATCACCCGTCAATGAGAAGGGCTGCAGCATCAGCTTAACTGGGTTCAATGCCGATTTGTGCTACCCAAATCAATTCCGTTGACGGTTGTTTGCTGATGGCACTGGTAGACAGAAAACTAGCTGAGAGTGACGCAGAGCACACCCGGAAAGGGTCATCGTAGTTCGATCCGGCCCGTGGTCCAAGTTTTGCGAATATCTCACCATCATTGAGGTTGAAATTCACATAATAACCTGCTGTGAAAGATTTTACTAGGCATTAAATAAAAAGACATCATATGATGTTTATTAACGGTATATGGTATGTTTATTGTGTTATAAGTGCATTAGTGATGACTTTCTTTGTGCAATGATGTGGTGATGAACCGGCCGACAGATAAATTTCGATATTCTCAAACAGAATTGTTACCGGTGTATGAAACGATAGAAGTCGATGAATAATATGGGCTAAACTTCTAATTAATGCCAAAAGGGCGTTTTAAATGAAAATTGTTTCTTTAAAGAAACTCTATCTTGGTATTCAGAAGCTTTTTCTTATTATTTTTGGCGTACCAGCCTTCATCAGATCGCCGTTTAGGTTTATGATCACGATGCTGCTGAAGCTACTGCAGCTTATGAAAAGAAATACGGAATGTAAGCCAGTTGCAACTTTCTATTAGTTTTAATTCCTATTCTTAAATCAGTTTATTTAAAGAGTTTTGTATTTGCCGATTTACGACAATGTTGCAGATATAAGAAAGAGATGGAACTACACGGTAAAAAAGTTCCTGAACCTCCTCGAAGTCTAACTGTGCGGCCAACCCATCTTACTAGATTTGTATCACATTATTCAAATCTGTATCGATTGAAAAAAAGGAGGTTGGTTGGTTCGAATTCTGGTGTGGAAGTGTTTTTGAACAATATAGATATTGCTGCAATACAGTGATGGAAAGGAGTGATATATTAACACAATTTTTGTTATAGAAATCTTGACCACCTATTTTTTCTTTAAGATCATCGCAAACGTCAACGTGGAGAAGTGGAAAAGATGCTATATACAGTCCATATTTAATGTAAAGAAAAAAAAGGTTCATAAGTCTGGAGCTAGGGGAGATGAGGGTGTTAGGGGTCTGTGAGTGGTGAAATTGCGTTTAACGGCATTTTTGAGGCATATACCATATACACTGCGCGTATAGCGCAGTGGTCAGAGGCGTCCTGCAGTACACATGGGATCGATCCTCGCAGCCATGGCCCACTAAGCCCTCCATCCCTCAGGGGTCAGCAAATTGGTAGCAGACTTTTCTGAGAGGATAGCACTAGCTCGATACATCGGTAGGCCACCGCGAGTCAAAAAGCCAGATTTGCATTCAACCACCTCCGACGGTGCTTAATGAAGTCGAATGCATGGCGAATCCTCAGGGATAGATCGACTGCGGGAGCTTTATCCTTTATCCTTACTATACCGTATACACCGTATGCATATGTCGTCACGGGCCCGTACTGCTACTTAGGTTGACGCCAATATTAATTTTAACGTAGCTATGTGAAGCAATATAGAGTAGTACTGACAACGACTACGTAGGACGTGTCAATATAGTAGTACGCATACCGTAGGATTTTTCTCGTTCGATAATCTTTCCTCCTTTTTTTGCATGAAAATAAGAATTAGAGGTTTTTTGAGCATGCTTCTTTTTTGTTTTTTAATTAATTATTCCCAATCATAATTATTGTTCTCTTCATTTTTTCTCAAGCTGACGGATGTCTTCAATTTGAACACACGTTTAGCTCACCTATGGCCCAGCAATTGTTTACGGTATTCGGACTTCGTCGCCAGCAATATCGCTTCAGGTGACTTCTATTTTGGTGCAGGAGAACTAACAAAAACGGCCGTTGAGAAGGGCATGTGAGTTTTAAGGGTAGAAGTCTGCCCCTTAGCTACAAGAAAAGGATTCACGTATAGTGTATCTGGCTGTTAAATACATATGTAGTGGAGAAGAACGTAATCTTAAGATCTCTGGAGTTTTTTAAAATGTTTGTATTTAGAATGCCTTTCTTCTTTGTTTACTCATTTATAGAGTTTTACCTCCTTAAATTCCCTGTTATTACAGTGAAAATCCTCATTACAATGACTTTACCGGCCTCAAAGACGAGGCTTTTGCACTTAAGCCGGACTTGACCAAGTTGACATTCATGTCTGTCTCTTCTGATGACGACGGTGTGAACTTTTTGAATATTCAATTATTTAGGCTTTGTAAAGTGCAAACTTCAAACTTATGTGTTATATATGGTTCGACTACGAATAATATGTTTATCCCATCAGGCCACATAGAGAAGGAGCACATTGCGCGAATGAACTGGGATCCCATGCAAGAAGTGGTGCGGTTACTTCGCTATCATGCTGACCAGGTCTGTGTTTAACATAACCTTCAGGCAGTTCGATGAAATCTCATATCTGTTTTAGTTTACAAACCAATATTTCGGTTATGAAAGAGTGTTTTCAGGGCGATATGCAAACGTGTGCAACCGTGTCACTCGTATGTGGACGTCGTCTGTCTAATGTTATGGATGACTTCACTGTTGAATCATGGAAAGAAAGTTATATTGGTACGTGGTAAGGTTGACCAATAATGAATATCAATCACACTAAGATCAATCAATCAATAATCAATTCCCACTTTATAAGAATATGGTCAGTTCATTTCCTTTATTTTGGAAGAATTACATGGACAATACAGAAAAAAAAACTTTAACACATTTGTGCCGCCACGGTCCTGGTTCATCTTTTTTCCGGTATTTGTTTTGTTGATCAGTGCGATGCCTTTTCTGTATTCATTGGAACTCCCCATCACGACTGCTTTCCAATTTCGTACATTTTTCACACTACACTTCGGTCTTTCCATATAATTTTCAAGCACAGATGTTAATCTTCGTGTCTTCCCCTCTCTTTATCCTCTTTTTTAAGAAAATTTTCAGTTTTTGTTTGTGGTGGAAGAAAAAAATAAGAAACGTCGAGTCACGATACAATCAGCTCCTGAGTTCGTTTCATAACAGATATTGTGTGAATTTCGGCATTTTTTAAAATTATTTTTTTATCGTTTTCTTGTTCAGCAATTGCGAGGTCGTTTTACAGTATACATTTACTTCCATTGAAAAAAAACACAATACAATACAACAGTAGCTGAAGCTTCGGCAATATCGCCTTCTTCAGAGCCTAGAAGGGTATACTGATATACAATTTATTAGGCCAAACGCTTAAATAACACTTACAAAAAGACGAAAAACTGTATGGCAGTTACGTGATCAGGAGCATCTGGAAACACCACTTTTTTGGTGACTTCCAATGAGGAAGATTAGAACACCCGATTATAGTCGCATATGGTTGATGACTTCACCATCCCACATTAGAAATTGATGCGAACATACGGGGTCAGGTCGCGTGTGACCTCTAGGCATTCCTCCCTGCTATTCATTGTAGAGTTTTTGGCATTTATCCAAAAAGCCTCAAGAAGTTTTCGCGCTGGTGTTTTAGTCTCGTCTCTGCTATGCTTTTGTATCCTATGCGTGCCTAGTGGAGTACTTTGTCTTAGTTTTCGTTTGCCATATAGGTGTTCTTTTTATACGGATACACAGAGGTGTGCCCGTTTCGCCAATATATTCTTCTCCGCAGTTCTGAACTCATGCAATCACCGTCCCCACCGTATGGGCAAATTACGCAATTTGTTGTTTCACATAGACGGTCATACAGGCGGTTACGAACTAACTGACGACGTAGAGTAGCCGGTGGTATTTCAATTATCGCTACCGATTCGTCTAGACCTGCCCTTCTTGAGCATCGTTTAATAGCTACGCTTACTTCATCGCTAATAAAGGGCAACATAAACGGGACTTTCTTTTTGGCCAACTGTTTCGCTTGGGTGCGTCGCTCTTCTTCTAAACTTATCTCGTGCGGTAACTATTTCGTAGCCATTGGAGATCGCTATTTACCGAGCCAAGTCGCGCGATTCTTCCTTTAGTTCCCTGGTTGCGCACACAGAGGTGGCTGTTTGAAACATATTTCTCGCAAGCGCCCTCTTTGTGTGTGAAGGGTGGGAAGAGAGGATATGAACCAGGATGTTTTTGTTACTTGGTTTTCGGTACCACTTTGTCATGTAACCGCTACCTGATAAGTTGATTTGAACCTTAAGAAATGGAAACCGGGTCTCTTTCGGTTTCTTTCAGGTGAATTTAGTATACTCAGACTGCTCATCCAATAATTCAAAGCATTTGTCTATCTCCTCCTGTGTAGAAGACGATAAAACAATCATCTATATATCTGCAGTAGAGTAGCGGCAGCAGGTCGGTAACCGGGACTTCTATTTTAGACATGAACGCAATGGCGAGAGTTGGTGCCAATCGCTGTCCCATTGCCAGCCCTCTAATTTGTGCGTAATAATTCCCAGACCATCTGAAAAATCGGCACTTTAGGCACTCTTTTAGGAGAACCATAGGCTGCTGAATAGACAAGCCATGCATATGTATTCCTCCTCCATGTTCAGTAAGAGGATCATTGATAGTTTGCACTGCAGAGTTACTCGATACGTTGGTGTAAAGCGCGGAAACGTCGAATGACTCCATCACGTACGCCTTGTTAGGAGACGCGTTACGTAGACGTTCTAGGAGCATTTGGGTGTTCGTGAGGTGAGCTGGAATATGGCTAAGCAGTTGGGCAGTATCAGCCTAGAAACCATGTTATTCTATCCGTTGGCCCGTCTACATAGCTGATAATGGATCCAACCTTGTGGAATAAAGGATTGGTAGACGCGAGATCATCAGCTGATACTAACTTACATGTTTTAATAAGTAAGTATAAAACGGGACATGTTGGTCGATCTACTTTATAATGCGAAATAACGTATGGTTTTAAGCCCGCCACCTTTGCTATTGTGACTCATTCATTGTTAAGTTTTCGGTATTGTCTTTTGTATTCCTTTTTCAAACGATGGGCGATAAAGGGTAACATCACTAAGATGTTCCTCTGTTATCTTAGCATCTAACTGCCGAGGAATAACTGCGAACTCTCCCCTTTTATCACTAACTGGTAGTCTAATGGTCTTCGAATTTATTAATTCTATAATTTTTTCGCGTACCACATTTTTGGGCAGCAGTGAGGTTAGAGGTATACTTTCTATCGTGATAGTGGACAAGGGTTTTGAGAACATCGTCCGAAAACATGCGAAGCTTTGCATCAATTTCGACATTGGGGTCGTGTTGTCTGAAGAACACTCTAGGGGAAGGAGATGGTGGTAATAGCGCCATTACTTACTTTTTATTAACTATTTTTTTGTTTCCTCTCATACCACACGATACCTTTGACATGTGTCATCATGATGATTTCAAAGCAAGCAGTCCTCAATTGTTTAAAAAGTTTGTAAATCGAATTCTAAGGCATTTGTCCTCTGGGATCCTTCTTAAAAGTTGGCATCCAAACGAGAGCTCAAGTGTTTTATAGAATACACACTTCATAAACGAGAATTGTTATTTAATGTATCGAAGAATCTAGATCTGCCCAAACAGTTCTTGAGAAGTTACATTGACGTTTGTTTCTCTACAACGCTTCACTATAAATTGTTGCCTTTGTTTAGTATACCATGAATAAATAAAGGGTAAAGCTCACGGCGTTGATAAATCCCTAAGGGATGCGCCATGCATTCGACTTCATTAAGCATCGTTGGAAGTGATTGAATGCATATCTGGCCTTTACAATGACTTGCGATGCCCTACCGATGTATCGGCTCAGTGATGCAGATCCTCCCTAAGACAAGTCTGGTACTAATTTGCCGACTCTGGAGAGATAGAGGGCTTGGTGAGCCAGGGGGGCTGGGGGATCGATCCCATGTGTATTGCAGGGCGCCTTCGACCACTGCGCCACACGCGTTCATTGCCATGAAAGTCATTTCTATTTTCTTTTGTTTTCCTATTTATTGAATGTTCAGTGTTCTAGGCTTAAGTCACGTTATTGGGTACAGAATTGAATTTCGGTCTAGTCCTTTATGAAAGGAAATACGAGGGAAGTTAAAGACGTTGAGGACACCGAACAGTGTTTTGTGCGGTCCACTGAAAAAATCTCGGGAATGTGGATATGAGGTTGAAGACGAAAGTATAATTGAGCAAGGTATCACCTGTATTACCTGTAGCCCCGTTGATCGTCGAGTGACTCGAGCGGGCGCCAGTTTGTCTTCCACTTTTCCTGTCGCGTGCAGGAGTAGGACCAGTGGGTTCTGCTCGTTCTAGGGACACGTGAGCATCATACCGCTCTTTTAGGCTTTTCATGAAGGACTCTAACCATCGCGTCGGTGGTATTCCTCTATTACGTTTGACATCCCGAAGAATCTACTCACTAGCCAATCTTGTCCATTGGTTGTTGCTCACACGCATTACGCGCTCGGCTTATTCCTCGACAGTTTGGCATATAGGACGGCATCTTTGATTTTTGATCGTTGACACAGGTCGGAGCTTCGGATCCTTTCTCTTACTTGCGTGACACGGGGTGCTCCTAGCATCGTCCTTTTCGCTGCGTCTTCAATAACGTTGAATGATTTTTCATCCTGTTTACTCAGCGACCAGGTTTCTTACGCATACTTTAACGCAGGAAGTACCACTGAGTTAGAAAGGTGGGCACAGAGTCGGGTGTTCTTTGTTCTCCTTACTACTTCTTCGATGCTCTTGAAAGCTCCCCAAGTCGCTCGTTTCCTTCTGCTCAGCTCTAGAGCTAAGTCGTTCATCATATTGATTTCCCGACCTAGACAGACATAATTGGAGCATTCGGAGATGTTCGTTCCGTTGAGCGTGAATGGGGCATACGAAACCAATCCGTTCCTCAGGAACATCGTTTTTGTGAGATTTAGTCGAGGACCAATCTTTCTACATGCTTTATCAAAGTCAGTCAGCATTCGTTCCGCTTGGCTAATGTTTGGTGTTATGAGGACAGAAGTCATCAGCAAGGCGAAGATGGTGTAGTTGCCGGTCATCGATTTTCACTCCCATATTATCCCATTCTAATGATCGCATGACGTTCTGGACGGTGGCGGTAAATAATTTTGGCGAGATGGTATTGCCTTGCCTAACTCATGTTTTGACGTCAATGTTAATATCGTTGTAGAATGGTGATATCTTGGTTGTGAATTTTTTGTACAGCTCACGAAGTATCTTTATGTACTGAGTAGGGACTCCTTGACTATCAAGGGCTTCTATGACTGCTTCTATCTCAGTTGAGTCAAAGGCCTTCTTTAAATCGATGACAGTGAGACAGAGCAGTCTTTTGTACTCTGGCGATACTTCAGTAAGTCTTGTTATCGTGTGGATATGGTCCATCGTACTAAATCCTTTTCGAAACCCTGCTTGCTCATATGGCTGCCCTTCGTCCAATGTTCTGTTAGTCCTGTTTAGGATGACTCAAGGTAGTAATCAAAATAATGACGATGATTAGTGGTCAAGCAGTATGGTGCCCATTGGTCTCTGAATCTTCAACGTCAGTTAATCTGGCTTGAAGTATTTATGGCTGGTATCCGGGAACTGATTGAGAAGGGGACAATCAGGTATCAACAACAGAGACCAGTCGTAGGGAACAACAACTATTGAAGAGATGAGAATATTTCTCGGTTTAAGCCTTTAGGTGGAAATTCTTAGAAAGTATTACACTTGAAAGACTGTTGTAGAAGCAGTCCAGCCTTTGAAAAAATCCTAGTGAGGTGGATGGATACGAGCGAGGTTGAAATGAGAACAAGTGATACACTTGAAGGAAGCTAGGCGGACACTAGAGTTGAAGCACTGAAGAACTGAGGAACTGGATGACGACCAGACGAACGCTGCGAACACTTGAAGACGAATGCCGATTGACTGCCTGTATTACTTCTGTAGTGGGTCCAGCTTTGCCAGAGGGAACTAAAGACAGCGCCTAGAGAGAGGTTCTAAAGGTTTTTCTACTAGCACAATCTGATAGGGCTACATGTGAAAAGGCGCGGGTGCTTGTTCGGAAACTTCTTTCGAACGGCAGATGTTGGAAAGTACATTCAGCTGACTGTTGCTGATTCTCTTTTCAGCCACCTGCGAGGCATCTGCATGAAATGGCCGTTGAGAGACAATTTACAGAATATGCAAGAATAGATGTATGACGATTACAAGTAAAACAGTTATTGTAGAAGATATAAGGTAACATAGAAATAGGAACTATTTAAGGAATAGTTACTATAGGTGTTCGCACATTTGTGGATTATTTCCTGTTCCTCGCCTTGGCCAGAATCCTGCAGCCACGTTAGGGAGAATTACATGAGAGATAGATAGGAGTTCAAACCCACCCCACCCCACCTCTAGCAAAATCCATCAGGCTCGTCTTTTAATGTAGGAAAACTTGATAAGCAACCATTCAGTATTAGTCGCTGTGAATACTAAGAAATAATACATTCGCATTCTGTTCCCAGAAGAGATTACGATAGTGCAGCATTGAATATAACTGTACGGAGAAGCCTCTAAAATCTTAGAGCTGGTTAAACTTGTTTTCAAGCATTCGACAACGATGCGTAAACTTTAGTAGGGAAGGATGTGAGTACCGCAGTTATTTGCAGAGCTACAAAAAACTCTTTGTCCGAAAAACAGCTTTTTCTAAATTATCTTAGCTTTTAGTTGATTTCATCTATCATACATCATATATATATCACAAAGATCCTTGATAATGAAGCTATCGATGTGCAGAGCTTAAAAAGAAGCTCTGCGGCAAAATGAACAGCCGGGAAGAGAATGAGACATATATGACTCGTGTGATCACAAATATGTCAAAGTACAGAGTATTCGGACCATAATTACAAAACGACTAAGGATAATTAAAGTTTATTAAAAGAACATGGAGAGCTAATAAATTTAGCTCTTTCGCTGCGAAGCAGGTTTTTCGATAATTGAGGATAATTTCTTGATTACTAGAGCATTTCAGGAGTTTAGAACTGTATAGATTTATATAAGGGACTTTATTCCATTGCATTAATCTCATACATGGTTTCTGTAAAGTGTGCTTTCAAATTTAAATGTGTTTAGAAGTAAAATGTTCAAAAAAAAAGATCGATGACGGAATTTAAGTTCCTATAATTTTCAATGGAACAGCGGAATCTAGAAGCTTAGACGGTACATGAAGAAACACCATCATGTTATGGTGGACGAAATCATGCTTGTTCATTTGTTTTCGTGTTTGAAATTTGAGCCTTGAACCAATAAACTGCAAGACATGCGTGTTATGGCTTCCAGAAAATAAGGATTTCATCGTGGTAAAAGAAGAGAACTTCCACCTTGTAGGCAAATTTATATGTGAAATATAACCATAATAGTGCTGAGATATTTGATTTCCGAAGGCTAACGCGTTCACCACCGCACCATGCGAGTCCTCCTTTTAGCCTTCCTCACAGCCGTGTTATTGACCTGTAGGTGCTATCAACAATCACTCGTCAATGGTAATGATATGGGGGAGCACAAATCGGCATTGAACCCAGTTAAGGTGAAGCTGTGGTATAAATCACAATATTGTCACTTTTTATTTACTGCCTATTCTTTCTTAATGGCACGGTACGAAATGAGCCCCTGGAAAGGGTAATAGCGTGTTCGGGCACCACCGCAGAAACCAGCGGTCTGGAGTTTTGGAAATATAGTAGCGTCAACCACGACGGTGCTGAGATATTTGCAGAATTTCGGACAAGTGTCTGCGGTGGGGAACGGACGCGCTATTACCCTTTCCGAGGGCTAACGCGTTCACCACCACACCATGCGATTCCTTCGTCTCGCCTGTCTCAGCTAATTCTATCGATGAGCGCCATCACCAATCACCCATCAACGGGGTTGATCTAGGGAGCCAAAATCGGCAATGAACCCCATTAAGCTGAGGCTGTAATCTAGATCGCAATGTTATCTCGTAGGCGGTAAATGCGTTAGCTTCCAGAAAGGGTGATAGCATGTTCGATCCCTACCACAGACACCTGTGGTCCGCAATTTTGCAAATATCGCAGCACCATTGTAGTTGTGTCACACAAAACACCCTGCCGTGAAAATTTTTTAGTAGGCAGTAAATAAAAAAATTAACATAATCTCAGCATCATTGTGCTTATATTACATGAGTTAATGAAACTTACTATGCGCTGAAATTTGAAAGTGAGCACCATTTTCGCATAGTATGACTTTTGTAGAGGTCACGTTGTTGCATAAGTGTTAAGAAAATGTTGCATTGCATATTTCTTACAGTGTCCTTAATTTAATGTTTTTGCTTTTCAGCGATGTTAGATCAGTTGGATTTACATACTGCTGTTGCTGGTGTAAAGAAGTACTCCTGGATTAAGCGACTGAATCAGAGATCGCTGGAGGTGAGAGTTGGTTTTCTTTTTCATTTTAAATAATTTTTTATACGAATGAACTGATTACGTCTAAAGTCGCATGTCGTTCATATTGTTACCACTGTCACTGAGTTTCAGTTTTCAGTCCTGATTTTGATAAAACTGTACATATTTTATTTTGCTCAACACTTCTTCGTGTTTTTTGAATCCCATAAGCAGCTGTCTATTTGATGGATACAAAGCTTTATGGTGACGAGCCAGTGAATAACTGTGTACTATTTGCTTTGTTGTTTACTCGCATAAATACGAATGAAAGTGGGAATCGTTGTGGTTAGAAAAACTGTTCGGTAGCACAAGCTTGGTGGTAGTTTCGACCTACAACCAGCTACGCCTCCAATCCTTGAAAATTCGACAGATTTGTACCAGGTCTGTTTGAAAAAATCTTTCTCTGATCCATAAAGGCTGATAACTGTCTGCAGTGAAAACATGGTCGCTCTAGTAGTGGTATCAGAAAATCACAGGGAGTATCAACGCCACCAGCATTCAAAGACACAAGGAAGACCAAATCTTCGAGCGTCAACCGACTGCACACATATATCCGGATACCTTCTTGAGTGATATATGCGAGACAACAAAGAAATGCTGAGATCCGCATAATGTGTAGTCTGGAAATATAATGTGTTGCAAAATTACTGATAGTTGATAAACACTCGTTCTCCTATATTAGTAATTGCAACCAGTAACGATGTTTAAGAGTTGGTATTTTGTAGTACTGATGTCATCTTTAACCTTTTCAAGAAGTGCCAGTGAAGCAGAGATGGTGCTTCATCAACTCAACGAAGTGGGGAATGGGATTGGACTGTGCATAAGTAGGGCGAAGGATTTCAATTCATGAAGATTCCATGATGCGATGGCGAACAAATTGAACTTGATAGTTTTCTGATTGCAAAGACCACCTCGTATGTATAGCTTGGGTGATCAATGACTATGGAGAACAACATGAAGGAGGAACTAGACAGAAGAACGAGAATAGCTTAGTCAGTATCCAGGCCGCTCAAAGAAGCCACCGACCAACTAGAAGACCCGGAAATCTGGACTCACCTGTTTGATTCGACAACCCTCCCAGCGCTTTGTTATTCAGCAGAAACATGTGCTGGTACTTCAACCACATCAAGAATATTGCGTGCCACCCACAGAATGCTTGAACAGTGTCTTCTGAAACTTAAATGGCTCTCACAACGTCTAATCAGTGCACCTGAAATCTTCGCAACCTATCCCATCTTCGAGATCCAAGAGAATATAAATCGGTAGCAAAGCACTGATGAGCAGGCTGGTCATATAATAAGAAGAACAGATGGAAAATCGACGAAAAAAAAAACAGTGGAATGGCCTCCAAGACAATGCAAATTTCCTCTAAAGACCAGCTACACGATAGGCGGACGTGTTGGTCACTGATGTCAATCACCTGCATTCGCATGTGGAAGGCGATTTCAGGATTACGGAATAGGCCTAACGGACGTCACCATATTCAAAACAAACCGGCACCGTCCACGACGACCACACATGAATGGAATGAGGCTAAAACGTGCTGGTGTCTGCACTATTAGTGAAGACGGGTTATCCAGGTCTCCAAGTGTTTTATAGCAAGGTGCTACTTTTTTATCCTTCATCATTCTTAATAAAGTTCAACTTAATTTAGGACAATGAGTCCTTCCTGTGAAACCATATATAATACTCTTTTACTGTCGGAATGTGGGTGGGAACCGGTTTGTTGGGTTATAGTTTTTGATAAGTTGAATCAGCTTTTTTAAACTAATTTCGTGGCTTTGGATTATGGTGAGCGATGGTCTTATGACAGTTGAAATATACTCGACACTATGGCGTCTATTCTGAGTATACTATGAGCATCTGTGCTAAGTATACTTATCATCTATACATTTTCCTTAAGGGCACACATTTTCGACTTTCGCATCGCGGATGCGGTGGGCAAACTTTGAAATGTCGCTGCATGAAATGCAATGCTGTTTGTGGCGTGTCTTGCGCAGTTTGGTAAGCGCATTTTCATGGGCTTATTTTCCTGAGGTGGTTTAATACTTAACCATCCGTGGTATTGCAACCACAGTAGTGGTGAGATATGAGGAAACTCGGAACCTCAGTTACATTTGGAACCTGCGATTACCATCACCGGCGGCTCACATGTTACCTACTGCACTAACTGAGACCCTTTCTTTGCCTTTTTCTCAGCCGATTTTTTGCTCTAACGGTGCGCTATCGGCAATCACTCCAGTAACAGAATGATCTGAGGTGCACAAATTGGCATTGAATCCACCGAAGCTGAAGTTCGATTCGAAATCACAATGTTTAACTTTGATTTACTGCGTTTTTCACCTTCTTTAACTTTTTGATTGATTGGGAGAAAGGGCAACGGAGGGGCTTTGATTGTTGCAATGGATAACAGGTGAACCCCCTAAAATCGTAATCGCGAATTCGATGCGCACCTGAGGTTCCGAATTTTCCTCATTTCTCACCATTATTTTGGTCGTATTTTGCATGATATCCTGCCATGAAAAAATAATGGGCAGTGGGTAAGAAATCGCTAATATACCTGTGGTATTATTTTGGACGCATTTGTAGAAAAGTATACCAAATAACTTTATAGGGTGTTATAGAAAATATGTGAAGAATTTTTGTTACTAATTATATATTCGGTGTAGCGCACTGACGTGTATTGGAGCGTGTGTAGCGCAGTGGTAGGAGAGCAAGCGCCCTGCAATACACATTGAATTGATCCCCGCACCCAAGGCCCACCAAGGCTTCCATCACTACGGGTTGGGCAGATTGGTACCAGACTTGTCTAGAAGAATAGCAGAACTGGCTCGATACATCGGTAGGCCACCGCGAGTATTGTAAAGGCCAAATATGCATTCAATCACCCTCCAACGATGGTTAAGGTAGTCCAGTGCATGGCGCACCCGTCAGGGATTGATCAACGCCGAGAACTTTTTTTTTATTAAACAATTGTAATTGTTTGTCGTTGTATGTTGAATGTTGTTCTTAAATATTTTTCTTCAGTAATAGAGTAATGATGGAGATGACCTGGTTTTGTCGTAAATGTCACCACGCATCTCATCCACACCATGCTCTGGAATGGTTTACGGTCAGTAGATTTCTGCTGTGCAAAATTTTTTGTAACCATCTTTGAGAAGGTCATACGAAAATTGGGAGGGAATATCGTGCCAGTGAAAATCGATAGAAGGCAATTACACCATTTTTTCTTTACTGCTAATATCGTTCGTATAATATATAATCAAGTATTAAATACTAGGCAGCGGTTTTTTCCTCCCAACGGTTTGCCGCCTCATGGTGGCTGGGAGGTGTTCTTGGGTGTCGGACTGCGATGTAGAGTGGGGCATTCATCCCCTGGCAGGGTCTCCCAAGCTGAGCAGGAGTCCGGCGTTTCCATCACGAAGCTTAACAAAGAGTAAACCAATACCCGGATCCACCACCGTCCTGGTAATAAAGTCGCATGGTGGCAAATCTCCCTTTGATCCACTATGGTCGCGACTGCCCGCGGTGTTGAAGACCTGGGGCAGACTTTGGCCAAGCTGACCTTGAGATTCCAGGGAACCACAATTGCTTAACCAGCAAATCTCCGAAAAATGGAGACTATGCTGGGGTCCACACAACCAGTGAGGACAGGCCATTCAAGTGTCAAGTATGTCAAGAATACTAGGCAGAACGAATAATGACAGATTCCGACAACCTCTCTGGAAATATTTAACTTCAATTGAACCTCATGAAGATGATGTTCAAAGAATGAATTCCTTTTTATTTCTTGCCCACTACAGTTTTTCTATAACTGAAAAGTCAACATTGTGATTTCAACTACAGCTTCAGCTTAATGGGTTCAATGCCGATGTGGGCTCTCCAGATCGATCCCGTTGACCGGTGATTGCTGATGGCACTGATCGATAGAAAAACTAGCTGAGAAACATGCGAAACAAAGGACCTACATGGTGTGGTGGTGAATGTGTTATCCCCGGGAAAGGGTAGTACTGTGTTCGATCCGCACCACAGATACTGCGGTCCGCAGTTTTGCCACTATCTCAACATCGTTATGGTTAAATTCTTTTTTGTTTCCACATTTGCGCTGAAGTTAATATTCTAATGCTACAGCTGTATATATCTGAAATCAGTACGACTTAACATAAGAGCTGAGCAAGGGGAACAAAGTGAATTGAGGGTTTCAAGGGCACCACGTATTTAGTAGAAAGAACAAAAACGCCGTATTCCGTCCTCACCTAGTCGAATAGACGGATTATCCTACGTTAACGTTCGGATCGGGAAGCCGAGTGCCCATATGATTTTCAGATTTTCTACTTTTTTCCCATTTTCCAATGTAATCTAGGTCAGGAGAAGGTCTGAAAATAAAGCCATATGAAAATATGTATGTTTAAAAATATCTCTAGTTAACTTTTTTATTTACTTCCTACTACGATTTTTCACGGCAGGATATTTTGTGAAATAAAACCGCAATGAAGCTGAGATATTTGCAAAACTCCGAACCATAGGTGTATGCAACGGGGAACGAACGCGCTATTACCCTTTCCGGGGGCTAACGCATTCACCACCTACAAGCTAACGTTGTGATTTAAACAAGCGCCTCAGCTTAACTGGCTTCAATGCTATCTTGTGCTCCACAGATCAGTCCTGTTGACGGGTGATTGGTGACCGCGCTGATATGTAGAAGGCCGCGTCACTGCGCTAATGTCTCAGGTATTGCCATAAAGTAGAATAGAAGTTTAAAAAAATGTTCTTGGAAGAACGGTACAAAATGCCATCAGTTGCCTATAATTAATAACAGTGCGTAAAGGAAAGAGAACATGTTCGTGTTAGGACATTCGGCATAGTCTGGATGAAATAGAATTTTTGTCGCTTTTTTTCTTGTTTTCGTTTACACTTGAGCATTTGCCCTTGTAAGCGCTATGTGTTCTTATTTATTTCCAGTTTTAAATAGTCGTGTTTATTTTCAGACGGAGCGAAAATGTCCCGTTGGTGAGTGTATGTGTGAGTGCGGTACCAATGTTGTGCAGAATCCGAGAAAGAAAGCGAACGTAAGGCTGAGCGAAACACTTCGTGATTTAATTCGGATTGTGGGTCGTTTTCATTAACCAAGACCAATTGGTTTTCTTATGCTCATATCTTATGTTCTACATCAAAAAAGAAATTCTTTAGGGTACTTTTGCATCCTTTGCATTAGCTTCGGTCTTCTAGGTATTTTGAAACTTAGTCGATTTTAGCACTATCGCAGTGAATTATGCACTGCAGACAAAAAGAGTTTTGTTTTAATGACCTATTTTTTTGTTTTTTTGTTTGTTTGTAATCTGTTGCGCGAACATTCCGAAGTTAATGTAACGTCGATCTGGAAATTAAAAAAGAGGATAAAGCTCTCAGCGTTGATCTATCCCTGATGGATGAGCCATTCGACTTCATTAAGCATCGTTTGGAGGTGATTGGATGCATATCTGGCCTTTACAATGACTCGCAGTGTCCTACCGATGTATCGAGCCAGTGCTGCTATCCCCCAGACAAGTCTGGCACCAATTTTGCGATCCCGGAGAGACGGAAAGCTTGGTGAGCCCCCTGGCGCTGGGATCGATCCCATGTGTATTGCAAGGCGACCCCAAGCACTGCGCTACAAGCCCCCTACACTGTGGGGACTTGCAAATTTAGTTTTATTCTCCGTAATTCTTAGTTGTTGAAAGTTAAGGAAAGTGAAAATTCTTTTGAAAGAATTGTGGCTAATTCTTCTTGTCATTCCAGTCTTCTAATTGGATTTGTATAAACTCACTTTGATTTTAGCGCGAGGAGAAGTGCTATTTACCATCTACATCACAAAACGACGACGATTCTGACTCTTCTTCAGAGGAAGAGTGTGATTTCTATGAAAGTGCCGAGGGTGAAATGGACCACTCGTTGTCCTTGCTTTCGCACAGATCGGTATGGTAGATAAATCATTCGGTATATCTCTATCACCTACGTACAATGCTTCAGATTCCTTTTAACGGTTCCATGCCCCATCATAGGTGGGTGTTCTCCTGGCTTTCGAACTGGGATGTGCAGCATAATTGTTTATCTAGGGGGCTTAACCAAGCTGAGAAAAAACATCAGTATTCCCTATTTGTAAGCGTTTTCGAGAGGAAAAATAAGGTGTGGTTACCATGCTTATTCGGCAGAAAGCTTGCCAAATCAGCATCGTTCCTGCTATGTGAAAATATGTTGACACCGTTGCGAACATGAA
Organism: Angiostrongylus vasorum; assembly: GCA_018806985.1. Taxonomy (NCBI): domain Eukaryota; kingdom Metazoa; phylum Nematoda; class Chromadorea; order Rhabditida; family Metastrongylidae; genus Angiostrongylus; species Angiostrongylus vasorum. Next base: position 631,497 of record JADANN010000103.1, on the reverse strand, counting down.
CACCAGTAGGCGGCAGTTCATCCATCTTTATTGTACTGCAGACCCGACCATTACTTTTTCTTTGCTAAGAGGACACCAGTGTAATTAGTTCGTGTTAGGGCAATATCTATCACATTTTTTTAGTGGGAAGAAGAGCCACCGAGTAGCTGGCAGTATTTTGTCTTGATCACCTGGGTATATTACACCTTGTTTGTGGTGTTGAAGCATATCCCGTTTTTTCTACCTTTTTCTACCCTAGAGCAAGTACTATTCGTGACGGCTTTTCTAATTGCTTAACATTATGTCTGTCTGTTCACAGTAGTCCACATTGCTCGAGATCAGCTTCTAAGTTACTTAGTTGTGTTAATCCATTTTTTAATTAAAGTATCTGCTTTTATGGTTGTCATCATGATTATGTGTGTTTCACATGACAGTTGACGAGCACAAGACGAAAAGAAGACTTTACTTATTAAGAGTTAGGATTTAAGAGTTCCTCCTCTTTCAGGACTTGAATGACTTTCCAAGAGATGGTTTGTCAGAAGTAACTGAACAGGAAGACGTGACAACCCACCAAAATATAACACTGCCTGTCGAGCGTGATATTCTAAAGGTATGTTTGCTCTAACACTGTAAGACTTAGAGACTGCAAGGTGTCCACTTATCCAAGCTTTGGTTTTCTACTTATCTTCCAAAATTTCCTTTAGATAGTACAGTATGTATGTATATACATACATTTGTGTACATATATATGTGTGTGTATATTACATATATATGTATACATATATATATATATATATATATATATATATACATATGTAAAGGATAAAAGGATAAAGCTGTCGGCGTTGATCAATCCCCTGAGGGATGCGCCATGCATTCGACACTTCATTAAGCATCGCTGGAGGTGATTGAATGCATATCTAGCTTATGCAGTGTCTCATGGTGGCCTAGTGTTGTATCTAGTCAGTGATGCTATCCTGTCAGACAATTCTGGTACCAATTTGCCAACTCCGGAGTAATAGAAGGCTTGGTGAGCCTTGGGTGCGGGGATCGATCCCATGTGTATTGCAGGGCTAATCCCACTATTGCGTTACACGTATCAATATATATGTATATACATACGTTACATATGTATGTACATACGTTGATACGCTGCACGTATCAATATATATGTATATACGTATATATGCATGTATATGTATATATATATATATATATATATATATATATATATATATATATATATATATATATATATTGATACGTGTAGCGCACTGGTTAGAGGCGCTTTGCAAGACACACTAAATCGTTTGCTGAATGGATTCTGTGTAACGGGCTAATCTGTCCTCCATGTTTACAGGTTTTGATATATTGGTAGATCCTAGGAAGTTATTGTGTATGCCAGATATGTATTCTGTCATTTCTATGATACATAAGAGTGGGATGGTGTGCGCACATTAAGGTATTGACCAGTGGCAGAAACTTTGTGCTCAGGTTTTTGAGCCTGTCATTACCACTAATTTGTCCTTTCGGGTAAGTAAATGTCATCTTTCTGCTTTTTGCTATCAATTATAGACCACTTTTTCAAATAGGACAAGCAAAGTTGATTGTTGCTGTATAAGTCTTTGCCAGATATCCGCTTCTGTACCGGGGATTGTTAACCTAATAGATGTAATAGCTAGTGCGCCGAAGTAGAAGACATTGGATTGTTAGTTGTTAAGCACTCGGGGTCCACCACGAATTGATTGCTGGAGTACAACATATTACAATACAAAACTCAGCGCCATTCCTAAGAGTCTGGTGCTCTGCCGACTGAGCTAACCGGGCTAGCATCTTTGTTGAGTGATATACAAGAGAGTTCTTGACGTAAATTATGACTCATTGCTCGTATTATCTGAAACTGAAAGGCTGAAAATCTTAGAGCTAGGTAAAATCATTTTTCAGTTGTTGGAAAGCTCAGTTTGCCAAGTCGAAGTTCGGAATAAGTTGTACACGGTCCTTTTCTGGCTTAGCGTGAGATTTTCTCTATGGAAAATTTCCTTACTTTATCACTTTATTTTGCAATACTTCTCCATTCTTAAGACATACATCTTTTGCTGTGGAATTAGTTCTCCTTTTATTGAGAGCTGAATAGTCTTTTAAACTCTTTGTGAGAGAAATAAAGATGTTAAAGTGAAGATATTTTGCTTAGATCGTTGTTTAACATGTCAAATTGCCAAGTGTTATGTAATCCTTACATCTCAGGGCAAGCAGAAGGTGTAGAATGTAGAAGAGCAGAAGAAGCTGCTAGTCCTCTTTTAGTCGTATTAATTCGGAGACGCCACATTTAGCTTGAAATTTCTGTAGTCATAACACGCAGGGACCCATTTACTTAAGCTTCTCTTCATATGAATTGTTTCTTTTTTCTTACATTGGGACGACAGTTTTCCAAGATGTCTGAGGTTGGTTTACTTTTTGTAGGCTCAGTTGCACCACAAATTGTCTTTTTATACTTCATATAGTGTATCTTTCTAAGCTGATGTTTAGTTCTTCCGACTGTTTGGGTCACAAAATCTCCACCGTTTACAGCAACAACAATCAGAGCGTAAGTCAGGTGAGAACCTTTTTCTTTCACTAAAACATAAAGGATAAAAAATAAAGCTGTCGGCGTTGATCAATCTGAGGGATGCGCCATGCATTCGACTTCATTAAGTATAGTTGGAGGTCATTGAATGCATATCTGGCCATTACAATGACTCGCGGTGGCCGACCGATGTATCGAGCCAGAGCTGTTATCCTCCCAGACAAGTCTGGTACCAGTTCGCCGACCCGGAGGGATGGAAGGCTTGGTGGGCCATGGGCGCGTGGATCGATTCCACGTTTGTGTTGCAGTGGCGCCTCCAACCACTGCGCCACAAGCGCCCTTCACTAAAACATGTTTGAGCGAAAGTTAAAGAATCCTTCAAGCAGAAATATCAGTGTAGTAGAAATTGTGTTGAGCTCATAGCGATTCTTTACGTTTGACTCTTTGGTTGAGTCGATGAATTTTTTGAAGACAAACTAAATACTAAAGAAGGTTCAACAAATAGTGGGCGATAGTGGTTTCTTAATAACCACAGGAAAGTATTAACATTTCATTTACTGCCTACTACAATTTTTCACAGTGTATTATGTGGAATTTAACCACGATGATGCTAAGAGATTTGCAAAATTCCGGACCGCAGATGTCTGTGTTGGCGAACGAATGCGTTATTACCGTTTCGGGGACTAACGCGTTCACCACCACACCATGCAGTCCTTCGTTTCGCCTTTCTCTCAGCTAGTTTTCAATCTACCAGTGCCAACAGCAACCATCCGTCATCGGGATTGATCTTAGGAGTTCAAATCGGCAGTGAACCCAGTTAAGCTGAGGCAGATCCAAACTTGATGAGTCTAGAACTTGATAGCCTTAAGAGAATTTAATCTATCGCCTTATTTGTGTATACAGTTTTAATGAACTCTCCTTTCATTAAACTACTCTTTCATCTTTTTAAATCAACTTTAGCCGATGAAGAGACTTGGTAGAAAAAAAGAAGGGAAATTTTAAATCGTTTGAAATATTAAACATAAGGTACCATTCGCAGACATTGATGCTGCATTGCTGCACACCTTCGAGCCTGTTCTGCCAAGTTTTGTCTGTTCAGTCATTTTTTCAAAATAGGATCGTCGATAGAGAAAAACGGGGAAATTACGTTTCGTTAACTCAGAAAGTGGAGATCGGGTCACTGTAAGTCAAGAAAATTCGCTGGCTAATGCTTCGTTTCGTGTCTACTCAAGGGGAAGACGGTAACTTATTGATCGATATCGAGCTTAAGACAAAGTTGGTCATGAGAATTCTCATGCTTCCTTTTTTCACAGTTGTCGTCCACCAAGTTATATGTTCTGTAATTATCTTACTATATGACTAAGTTAGAATGGCATACATGCCTTCTTAAAATGTTTCAATTTAACAGCAACAAAGTTGTGTCTCAGAATTGTAGAATCGGATTCTTATAGATTTGGCAGCTCAACGTCAGGCTTACGCACTCTACTACCAACATCAAGGTAGACAAGCAAAAGAGGACGGTGTTTGTTTTCACTACGACGAAATTCTGCAAAACGCTGAAGATTTGCGTGATTTAGTATCAGCGATGGAGAACGGATGTAGTGAGTTTTGTGTTCACATACAACAATTCGATCGGAGCTTTTGACTTAGTGTTTGAATATTAGAGTACCATAATGAATAAGTGAAGGTGTTATGGTTGGGTGGATTATTCTCGTTATGGATGTGTTTGAAGGGCAGTGGTCGGAGCAGCCCTGCAACACACACACACACACACACACACATGGAATCGATCCCCATGCCCATGGCCCACCAAGCCTTCCATCCCTCCGAGTCGGCGAATTGGTACCAGAATTGTCTGGGAGGATAGCAGCACTGGCTCGACACATCGGTAGGCCACCGCAAGTCATTGTAAAGGCCGGATATGCATTCAATCACCTCCAAACAATGCTTAATGAAGTCGAATGCATTGCTCATCCCTAAAGGATTGATCAACGCCGACAGCTTTATCCGTGAAGCTTTTTTAGAGCTTTATGGATGTGTTTGGCTAGGTAGATTGCGGTCAACTTAACCTTTCCAGGCTTTGAGGTAGGCGAGGTTCGCCGAAACGTCATAATGTTCGTGAATAAAGGAATAAAATAACATCTCGTTTGTTCAGCAAAAATGTAAAGAATAACGAATAAGATTTCAGGTCCTCATGATACTCAGCATACACCACCCTATCGGGAATATTACAATTTAAGGTGGTGAAATTGGCGACGATGGTTTTGTGCCGATTGCTGAATGGAAAGACAGAAAGTTAAGGAAGCATGAAGACATCAATCAAGCGTTGATGATAGGATCATTTCATCCTTTGCGTGATTACTTCTTTCTTTCCCTCTGTTACGTAGTATATGATAACTTACATTAAGGTTATTGACCTGAAGCATTTTAGCGGTATTTTCGTTGTCTTTCAGTTGGTAGAATAATAACAATATTCTTAGGCTTTTAGAAAAGATTGGAGAAGAGGGAACATTTTTCCTTCCTTTTTCGTACATCATTGAAGTTCTTCATTACACTTTTTCTATTGATTGTTGATTTATGGTAGATCGTTTCATCTTTTTCTACTTCTTTCTTCCTACGAATCATTTCTGCAACATGTCTTTCATCCGTCTTTTCAATTTGTTTGGATTTCCTTTCAAACTTATTGAGGATGACTAAGCACAACATTGAGCGTGTTTAGATTGAAATATGGGGGTGGTGAAGTTTCTAATGAAATTAAATAAAATTGATGGTCGTACCCTTTGTTAATGTAAGAGTGGACATGCAATGTTTTGTCTTGCTTTATTAACACACCCTCCAGTAATTTTTTTTGTCTATATTTCTTACCGATCAGCTGGTTCCTTAATTGTCAACCCTTACGGAACAAACAACCTCCTAGTATAATCATATCCTATAAAAGAAAGGCAAAGCAAAGGATTCAGTGGTGCAGTGGGTAATACACGGGCCCCCCGGAAAAGGCTAATCGTGGCCCGATCATGCCTAGGATCCGAGTTTTGCGCATGCCTCAGCAGTGTTGTGGTTGCTACAAAACTGTTGCATGACCACAAAGGTGATGGTAGGTAATCAGGTAGTTATTTGTATTTGTCTACAGGACGGATCGAAAATATATAGGATTGAAGCAGAAGTTAACCTATTGATTATCCATCTAGATTTGAGTTAATCGAATTGCTTATAGGTCTTCACCCAAAACCAATATTACGGATTATGTGCTAGGGTTACTGTCTCCATTCTTAGTGGCTAGCTGGGTTTCCCTTTACTAAATTAAAAGAAAGTAAAAAAATATACTAATGGTTACAATGATGTCGCAAAGGACATTGTTGAGCTATTAAAAAATGTCCGTAGTATAGATCTATGTGATTTATTACGGAATTTTGTCCTGGTATCAAGAGCCAGGAAGGGCATGAGTGGCGCAGTGGTTGGAGGCGTCCTGCACTCACACGGGATCGATCGCCGCGCCCCAGGATCGCCAATCCCTGCATCACCTTCGGGTCGTTTGGTACCAGACTTGTCTGAGAGGATAGCAGTACATCGCTAGGCCACCGGGAGTCATTGTGGAGGCGAAATATGCATTTAATAACCTCCAACGATGCTTAATGAAGTCGAACGCATGGCGCATCTCTCAGGGATTGATCAACGACGAAATTTTCACCTTTTATCCTTTTTTTAATGGAATACAGTGTGTTATTTTGGGAGCATTCCAAGCGGTAGCAGGCTTGGATTTTGGACAGAGTTCGAGTGGACGTAGAGATCTTTCGTTAGAAGAAATCCCGACAAATTGCCATGCGTTGAAATTGTATGATTTAGGTTGTAGGTCTAGAGTCCTATAATAATTTGAGTAAATCCTTGAAGTTGACGTACTTATGATTTGGTCGAAATCACGAATATTACCTGTTAAATATGTCGCAAATATTGCTTGCTGTAATTGACGACTCGACGACTGTAGATTTCTGATTGTCATTTAGGTCCTACGACACCTACTTGTTGAGCTTCCTCGATTTTTCAACTTTGTTCAAAGGCTCCAAATCAATGGAAACACTTATACTAAGTTCTTCTGCAAGTTCATGAATAGTAGCTTGCGCGTCTGTTTCTACCAAAGTCCTCAATTCATCATCGTCAGTAGCAGGGATCACACCTGCGAACTTCCTCAATTTCAACACTCAATTCGTCACAAAGGAGTTTTACGAACCAATGTTGTACTGTGCATTTTATCAGCACTTTATGGCCTCGTGCCTCATTAATGTATGCAGACGTTTCCGCTGCATACAGCGTAGTGTGTTGAGCTTTGGCGTTGATGAAGTAGTGATCATTTCAATCTTTGCGATGCCAATAGTTTCACTATATAAGCTGAATGAAAATGATTTCATTACGAAAACCGAAGTTGAATTTTTTTCTGTTTAACTGGTATAGGTTCGCTTCAGCGTGTCTGAAAAGGAAATGAATCGTAGTTCCAGGTAAGAGGACAGTGTCTCTCAATAATATTCATAATATTCTGTTAATCAGAAAATGCCATTTTATAACCTGTTTGGTTAACATTTCGTCATTTTACTGAAGGCTAAAAAAGGAGGGATGTGTCTCCATTGATCTGCTTTTCAGGGAAGTGCTGTGCATTTGACACCATTCGTATCGTAACATAGATGGCTAAATGCATCTCCAACCTATATAAAGACGTGTAGAAACCTAAAGAGCTATAAATCAGTCTCTTCGAGGAGAAGAAACGAAGGGTAGCGCTGGGTAAAATTACACCATTCTTTCAGTGCTCTAATTCGCTCGATTCGATTCGATGCGACGACGACTTCAATATCCATATGCAGAGAGGAGCATCTGCTTTGGATACTGGACTGTAAGCAATACGGTTTTGAGAAAGGCGATACCGTTGAATTGCTTGCAATGCTAAACATTTGCGACAACCTCGTGTAAGGAATTCAATCAAGCAAAACACTAGTTATGCATGTGGAGGTTCAACCATAATTTGGATTTAAAGAAATGACTTAAAAAAAAGCGCTTAACAACTCTTGTCGCTCTTTTCCGATTAATACTTCTTACTTCAGGACGGTCGTAATTGTTAAGCGAAGTTAGTTGCTTTTCCGAGAGGTTGGAGGCAGCTTGTAGTGCTTTCTAGTTCTTCACCCAATTCGTTCACTAAGCTCATTATGCACCTTAGAGATTTTCAAGATGTGAACTTTTTAACAGGAAAGCATTCATGGCAGTTTTATTACCGCCAATTTATCTTTGTTTGTAATGTTTGAGCCTATGTTTCTAACTTCACCGCTATCTTCGTCTTCACATCGTTCTGATGCGCTCTTTCACATCCACTTCAAATCCACCGACATTCCGCGGAATCTCACTATCATCGTGGTTGCATGATGTCATCGCATATGAAATGTCCTAGTTTATTCTCATTTCATATTTTTTTCACTTTTTACTTAATTTCTTTTTCATATTTCGATTTTCGTTTCCTTTCTACTAAATTTTTATTTAATTCTTATTTCACTCTTTCTATTTTATTTTGATTTATTTTTATTTGATTTTATTTTACATTAATTTTTGTCTAACTTTTCTACCTTTTTTCATTCGATTTTTATTTAGCTTTTATTTACTTTTTTGTTTAATTTTTTATTTAATCTTTACTTAATTTTTTATTTGATTTATATTTGAATTTTTTATTAATATTTATTCAATTTATGTTTAATTTTTTATCTAATTTTTTATTTATTTCTTATTTAATTTTGTTCATTTTTTATTTATTTTTTCATTTAATTCCCATTTAATTTTTTTTCATTTAATTTTTTACTTGATTTTTCCTTATTTTCTACATAATTTTTTATCTAATTTACATTTAACTTTTTATTTTTTAATTTTTATTTATCCTTTATTTATTTTAATTTAATTTTTTACTTATTTTTCACTTTGTTTTTCATTCAATTTTTATTTAATTTTTTATTTTTTTATTTAATTTCACTTATCTTTTATTCGTTTTTCTTTCAATTCTTATTTAATTTTTAATTTCTATTTAATCTTTATTTGATTTTTTACTTAATTTTTTATTCACTTTTCATTTATTTTTTCGTTTAATATTTATTTGATTTTCATTTTTCTTTAATTTTTTATCTGTCTTTTATTTGCTTTTTTATTTAATTTTTTATTTCATTTTCATCCATTTGTCTAAATAAAAAAATAAGGAAAAATCAAATAAAAATTAAATGAAAAGAAAATTAAATGGGAATGGACTCGCATGGTGTGGTGGTGAAGGCGTTACTCCCCGGAAAGCACAATAGCGCGTTCGTTCCCCACCGTAGACACCTGCGGTCCGGAGTTTTGCAAATATCTCAGCATCATTAATGTTATATTTCGCAATACATACCCTGCCGCTAAAAAGAGTAGGCAGTAGGTCAAAAAGGTTAAAATTGAGACCTTATTGTATTATTTGTTGTTACAGCTTCATCGGAGTCCTCTTTTGCGGCAGCACATGTCGACGACGATTTCGACTGCTTTAAAAACAAACAATCACCTAGAGCAAATCATTATTTGCTATAATGTTAACTTTTTATTTAATGTCTGTTGTAATTTTTTCGTAGCAGGGTATTACGTGTGATACAACCACAATAACGCTGAGATATTTGCAAAAGGCGTGGCGTGGTGGTGAACGCGTTAGCCCTCGGAAGGGCTAATATCCTTGTTCTATCCTGTTTTATCCTTATCTTTGTTCCTTTAGGAACTTGGCATCACCGCTCTGATCTTTCTCGACTTCTATGGCGTCTAGGAATTGTTCCCGTATTAGAACCGCATTTTTTGCGTACGGCATTCATTGCAGCCGTTTACTGCACCATTTTCTATTTACCGCAACCTGCTTTGTGCTTAATGCTCTTCACTTATTCCTACGATATTTTGTAAAATTTAAGGAAGGTCATCGTAAAGCCCAATTGGCTCTGATATTTTTCGCATTGTTCCCAATGCATCGTATATATTCGGAGTAGTTTTTAAATGTGTTTATACTTAGAAGAGACTTCTGTGGAAGTTCGCACTTTGCTTTACTGTTTCATAGTCCGTCGACCGACGAGATGCATTGTTTTCAGCAGCTTTCTATGCAAAATTGGTTATTTTTTGGTATTTTCTCGTCAGAAATAATAATTTGAGCACTGAATGGTATTCCTACGCCTGACAGGTTCATTACGATCCGGTTCGTTCGTAGCTCTCCGATCAAGATTCTACCATTCGGGAACGTTAAAAGCATCAACTAGGTATGATCTCTTTGTAAAATCTTCACTTTGATTGTAGTATGGTGGACATGTTTATCCTGGAAAGGCCGCTTTGTGTCGTTAGTGATATGCATGTCGTTATCATGCAACCTTATAGTGAGCAGCACAACTAAAGGACAGCCTGGCCAAAATCTGCCCCAGGTCGTCACCACCACAGGCAGTCGCTACCTTTATAGATCAGAGAGAGATTTTTCCACCATGCCACTAGTCATACCAGGATGCTAGTGGATCTTGGTATTGGTTTACCCTTAGCTAGGCTTCTTGATAGAAACGTCAGACTCCTTCTCAGCTTGGGAGACTCCCGGTGTACATGGCGGCCCGACACCCAGAAACACCTCCTAGTCACAATGAGGCGGTAAACCGTTCGAAAGGAATCTGTTTGATCTAATAAACTAGTTACCTTTTGCATATGATTCAGTCCATGGTGATATTCGTTTCTCAGCTTCCACTGGCGCCTTTTCTATATTATTTGTTCTTTTCGAGGACTGTAGGGACAGGTAGACGTTTCGTGCACTTGATGGAGATCGTTTCTTTTGAGAGGACTTGAATAAGAGAACGAGGTTGTTAAAGAACCTGTCTTGTGTAGTGTTCCACTCTAGCCTATTTCTACTCGATCTGATTATCCTAAAGAATAACTGCTGTAGGCACTCGATTCCTACTAATTATAGCAGCTCTGAAAAAGAATGAGGTGACGAGACGTTACCCATAGTAAGATGTTCCCTGTAACAACCTCGTGTAGGTCTGCCAACACAGCAAAGTATTGATTATATATAACTTTTACCTACCGCCCATTACTTCTTCACAGCAAAGGATTATGGGAAATGCAACCATTATGATGTTGAGGTATTTTAGCAAAACTTGATCCCCAAGCCAGATTCGAACCCGCTACTACTCTTTCCGGGGGCTCACGTGTTACCCACTGCACCACTGAGGCCCTCGTTCTCTCTTCCTCTGAGCCAATCTTTGTACCCTAAAAGTACCATCAGCAATCACCCCTCAACGGAAATGATGGAAAAGTGTTGACTGTTCCTGCAAAATTAAGTGATTATGATTATCCGGTTTCTAATATAAGCAAGAGTAGATATTTGTTTCAGGATTCGTCTACTGATTGGTGTATCAGGTGCATCACTCTTTGGAGTGCTGAAATCAAAGAAACTGCAATGTCAAACGGTGCTGGACAATCCTTGGCTACTCACTCCCCATGTAGTAAGTTAAAAGTTTTAAATGGGAAATCTAAAGTTTGCAAAAGTGGAAAAGCTGATTGATGTAGTGTTGTTGAGTTGGGACTGTGCTCATATAGCATTACTAGACATTTTTAAATGGTAGTAAAGATTTTAGTGGCATTTAATTTGGCACCTAATTGAGGTTGCTTGCAGTTTTCTGATCCTTTTCAGCAACTTTTCTTGTGCTTTGCTAATATGTTTATTCTAGAAAAGTTCTGTAGAAACGTCCTATCAGGTTGGTCATCGTTGTTGTTTGTTTTGTTCCCTCTGTGTTCGGTTTTTCTTCGAGATGTTCATTTGCTTACTAGTCGCTTAATAGCCACGTGAGCAGTGCTGGACCTCTTCGCAGCATCACAGTGAATGTCGCATCGTTTTATTTTATTGTCTGTTATTATACCCAAACGGTTTACCGCCTCATCGTGGCTGGAACGTGTTCCATGGTGTCGGGCTGCGATGTACAGCGGGAGGATTCATCTCCACAGCAGAACCTCCCATGCTGACAAAGAGTCCGGAGTTTCCATTAGGAAGCCTAGCTAAGAGCAAACCAATACCAGACATCACGACCGTCCTTGTATCAAACTAGTCGTATGGTTGAAAATCGCCCTCTGATCCACAAGTGCGGCAACTGCCTGTGGTGATGAGGACCTTTTTGGAAGATAGTCTTATCATTGGAAAGAACCGTATGGACTCCAGCAAAGTTATCCTTTGACTGCTATTTTTTTATTTATGGAAGATTTTCTTTCTTTTTTTTTAGGCGCTGGAGGTTTTTTACTAGTTTGTTATCACTTTCTAACAGCTTTACTCTGGGATCTTAGTACACTACTACTTTTATTTCTAGCTTTTCGTTAAAGCTTTTTGTCTTCGTTATTATGCTCGGAACCAGATGTATGCTTGAGCTTCGAGCTCAATAGTGTGGAGTGGCCTAGTAGTACCTATTGTTTATCGTTCAGTTACTAAGTACTGGTTCAATATTTAGAATCCGGTGCTTGAGAAACCTTCTCTCTTCGTCAATCTCGTCTATTTTCCATGGTATTTGGTCTCTAGGAGTTGGATTTTATTTAGAAAGGTTATAAGGTAAGACTTTGTTTTTTTCACAGTGTTTACAATCTTTGTAGCAGTTTTAGTGTTTCCTTATGTATTTTATGCATTTTACAGATCATTTCAGATGTATAACATTAGCCATTCGTTTTTTACCTCTTGTTGTTGCTTATCCACTAGCGTGTCGTGTGCATTACCTGAACGAGATCTGGTGGTCTTCTTTTCTATTCGTTATTCAGGTTTGATCCTTCACTATTCATCCACTCTAACTATTTCGTAAATGTGGTCGCTGACCAAAACTTGTCAACAGGAACGACTGATTCGTTTAATACATCAAATGTGATTGAAAGAAGAAGTGGGATTTGAGCGTCATACAGTCGTGGATGATCTCTGTAATCAGGGAACCACTTACTTCGATTTCTTCACCTTCGCACCGTGGCTTCTTCATGAATTGGCTCTTCTTTTTTATTTATGCGTAGTGCAGTCTTTTTTTCTCGTCTCGTTGATTTTTTTGAGCGTCGTTTCTGCTTCACTGGTACTTCTTGAGAAGATGACAATGTCGTCGGAGAAATGAAGGTTTTATAGGTATTTTCAATCAATACGTGTGCCTTCTGGTCCCAATCGAACCCACTGCAGTGCAGCAGTAAACAGCCTTGGTGATATTGTATCGTATTTTCGAACCCCCGTTTCTTATAGGTATGGTGAGGGGTCGGTGAAAAAGCTGTACATTTGTGTTGCAGTTCCGGCATCACTATGCTGGTGTTCGTATATAGGACCAGTCCACTCCTTGTTGGGGAGCTCTGAAAGGAGGATTGTTTTCATTTCGACAATGTCAAACGCTTTTTTCAACTTCACAAAAGTTAGGACAAGATGGTATGCCCTACAGACTTCTATGATATGTGACACGTTTTGGATATGGTCCATGCAACGGAATCCTTATGGGAATTCTGCTTGCTCACCTAGTTGTGCTACATCTAAGGGTTTATGTACGCAATAGGGAAATTTTTCGTTGATAACTTGTAGAGTACACTCAACAAGCATATTGGATAGGAATCACGAGGATCTCTTCGGCCACTTTTCGTGGATAGAGTGACCATGCGTGACGCTCTCTACCGGTCTGGGATTTTTCCTTTTGAAGGTAGGATATCATATGGATTGTGAAAAATACATTTAATTTGTGCCCTCAAGCTTGAAGGAAGTCCTCGATGGTATTACCGAATTCTGGAGCTGTACCTTTTTTTTCATACTCTCAATCGCAGCTCAAACTTCAGAGGCTAGAATCCCGGGTAATTTTCTAGCGGAGATTTCGGACTTCGGGACGGTCGTCGTGGAGCGGAAAACATGGTGCAGAAATCTTTCGTTGTCAGTTGCTTATTATGGCTAGATATGGTGGTACTATGATCTTCTTTCATCAGGGTTGATATTGGAGCTAATAGCGGAGCAGTATATTCCACATTCTGCCGGGAACTTCTTCAGACTAAATCATTTTTGTGCTGCTTCCAATAACTTTTTCTGCCTGTACCGATGTAAATCTGCAAAAATCTGCAGGTGACATTTGTTAGCAACATTGGTAGGTGTGTGGAAGTAAGATCAAGCTTCGGTTTCCTCCCTTTTTCGAGCAATCCTTTAGTAGTAATAGAGACGCAGTCCGAACTTCTTGTATGAGCAGCTGAGGCGAGTTCGGTACAAGTTCAAGTCCTTTGACAAGCGTTTTGTAGTTTTCGGTCTGGTCTTCGTTTATTTATCAGACATATGAGAGGATTTTATTGAGAACATTGTCGTCATATCTGACTTGTATTGTTTTTCTTAGACGGTGGCAGTTCTCTTCCAGGTTATGGTTGAATCGAATCTTCTCACGGAGAGAGCGGTGGTGAGATCTAGTACAGAATTCAAGCACCATGGAGGTGTCAAAGAGGAACCATCATCTGTTCCTGAGAATATGACTGATCTTCGAAACCGCCGTGTCGTTAAAAGACTCCCATGACCTTCGGCGTTTTTCTCTGTCCTCAAAAAAATGTTTTGCCGTGAAAGAGATCCGCTTTGTCGTATACCGTGTGGCGTGACATGCAATACACATGGGATCGATCCTAGCGCCCCAGGCTTTCCAAGTCCTCCACCTCTCCGGCGTCGGCAAATTGGTATAATACCAGACTTGTCTGGGAGGATAGTAGCACTGGCTCGATACATCGGCGGGCCACCGCGAGTTATTGTAAAGGCCAGATATGCATTCAGTCACCTCCAAACAACCGCCAATGAAGTTGAATGCATGGCGCATCCCTCAGGGATTGATCAACGCTGAGAGCTCTATTCTTTATGCTTTATATGGCAAAGCCAACTCTTGCGGCGTTTTGCAACGGAAGTTTTCCGAATGGCAAAAGTTTCTTCGTCCATTCGCCATGTGTCGGTCCTCCTACTTTTTGTCCAGCCTCAGGAAGATCGTATTGGTCGGCGTCTGAAGAGACTGTTCGGGTGTTTATATGTGAAGAGCAAAGAGCAGTCTCTATGCCGTATCGGGCATACTCGTTTTGAGCGTTTCCAATGATGTCCTCTGCAACCCGAGATTGGATTGCCTCTCACTAGTTGTCTCACCGCCCGACATCGGAGAAAGGAGCACACACTGTGCAGGGTACTGAGGCCGAAATTGTTCTTCACTTAGCCTTTGTAGTTCTCTGGAGTTCTGAGGTCAGCCTGGCTGAAGCCTTTCTCAGGTCGTCACCACCCAAGCAGTCGCCGCCCTTTGTGGATCAGAGGGAGATTTGCCACCATGCGACTAATTTGGTAGGAGGACGGCGGTGATTCCTGGTGTTGGTTTACTGATAGCTAGGGCTTTTCGCACGAATACGTTGGACTCGTCGGCTTGAGATGCCGAAAAATCAGAGTTTCATTTTGAGAGTATATAGAAACATATACCTGGGAAGGAATGATTTGTAAATTCTACTGCTTCTTATGTACACTAACGATGACGATAAAAATTAGCTGAGGCGTTTTGATTCAAATTTCAAGTCTGGCATTATTTTTTGTACCAAATACGTTGCAATCAGTGCATGTGAATATATCGACAAATCTTCATAGTTAAATTTTAGAGCAGCGGCCCAACGTTCATCAAACTCGGGCAGTGGGGCAGCACACGGCGTGATATCTTTAGCAAGGAATTTTGTGATCGGGTATCTTTTCGTTTCTTGTTAACTGTAATTTGAGATCAAAGTGAAGAGAACAATTTGGAAAGTGGTACTTGAAGTGAACTGTGGAGTTCCACAACAATTTGCAACACAGTTGCACATGCATTTTTATATTTGGTCGTTTCGTAGACTGTTATTGTAGTTCATCATAGCGGAAATATGTTTCATGTTCTTCTAGGTATACACAAATTCATACATGCATAGGTATATATATGTATATATATTAGGGACGGATAGCACAGTGATAGTGATGTCCGTCATCACGAGCATGGTGCTAGTTCGATTCCGCTCCGGGTCAACCAAGCCTCTCATCTCTCAGGGTTTGGTAAATTCCTACCGGACTTGTCTGTGGAAAAAAATCACTCCCAATCACTCCCTGCAATCCAATTGGGAACGCTCCAGCCTGGGTGACTCAGGACTTCAAGGAGAATCGCTCAAACAGCATTCTACGACATTCAAGATGAAATGAAAATCCTCAAACAGCAATCAAAACCACACGTAAAAGCTGGAAGGTCTTCGTCGATAATGAATGCGAGGAAACGAATCGAATGTGAAAAGTGCTGGATCCGCAGAATAGACGTGAAGACGGGTGATATAAAGTGAAATAAAATTAAAAAAATATGCAAATACCCGTATATAATGGTGTCCTTTTTAAAGATGTCGATACTGCATACGAACTCGAGAAGACAACAACGTTTCCGTGAATGTGATCAAGTTCTTGATGAAGTGTTCGGTGAAGGATTTGCTAAGAATTACAAAAACGATGTATTTCTTCATATCGAGCCGTATTCGATTGGTTCTGGATGCATCTCTCAGGTGATTGTGGCTTATGCTTCATTTCAGCCTAAGCTGTTGTAGTAGGCAGCAAATGAAAGGTTAACATTATGATTTCAACTACAGCTTCAGCTTAACTGGATTCACTGCCGATTTGTGCTCCTCAGATTATTTCCTTTGATGGGAGATATCTTGATGGCAGCGTTCCGTTGAATGCCAGCTGAGACCTCAGTGGTGCAGTATGTAATACGCGAGACACCGAAAAGGGTAATCGTGATTCGATCTGGCCCAGGGTCCAAGTTTTGCAAATATATCAGCATTATTGTGGTTGCAAGTTGTTATAATTAAGCGTCTTAAGACATACTATATATCGCTGTTAACACATTTTCTTCCTTGCTGTTTATCCTAATGCAGAGGGATTTCTGCAGCAATCCAGCACAGATGTTGGGTCGGACAAATTCAGAGAAAATTGTCTTTTTGCACTTAATCACGTATTGTGCGGTTTTATTCGTGTCTTGAGAGACCATTGTTCAAAAAAGTAATGAGGTGTACCAAAACATTTAGACCCATGCAAAATGCGCGTTATGATATGCTGCCAAACTATGGAACTTTGATCGTTCAATTATTGGTGAAAATAGAAGATTTGGATGTGTCGAGCTGTAGTCAATTTATGAGATGAGACCGACTGTAGTATACAAACAACTTCGTTGTTGAATTGCGGATGAGGCTTTTTCATTATAGAGCAGTGTTTTAGCTGTTCTTGAAACCTAGAAATAAGCGGAGATGTGCGTGTAGAAAGCGACATCTTTTTACAGAGCGAAAGATGAAAAAATAAGTGTGATCATTTTTGGAGGCACAATAAGCCGTATGCATTGAATTTGATGCACATCCACGACAAATTGGGCGCCTTTGTGTCTATGCTGATACATTTTCGGTTTTGTTTTTAATTTGATCTAGCGTTATTTTTCGTTTATTCCATACTTGTTTGTCAGTTCTTGTAATAAGGTACTTAATTTTGCTATTTCCGATCTACAAAGCAACAGTGAATGTGTCGTTGTTAGAGGCAGTCACTGGAAGAACCTATCCACAATTGGCAGGTTGTGAAAAACGAGATGTTGTTATCAAAGTAAGCGCTATAGCAGTGTTTGTTTTAGGTCTTTTTTCAGCAGATTATGGTTTAGTGTTCCGTAGGCCTACCTCTACTCTACATTTATTTCTTTTTTAGGTTATAGAACCCGGTGTTGAGGACGAAATCAATATAGATCTGTCGATACTACGAAATGCTATCACTCTATTAATGAAGGTGCCTTCTAGTGTTAAACACTGAAAATGTTGAGATTTTCCCAATTAGAATTCGTCTTCCGTAATTAGATAGTCCATCACTGGATTATATGCAGGTCGTCCCATCACTGGAATATATGGAACCGTTGTCAGCATTGTCGCAGTTTGAAGTTGTCCTGCGTCGTCAAGTCGACCTTAGATACGAGGCCAGAGCGTTATTGGTATGTTAAAAAAAATACGTTGGTTTTCGGTTAAACAACGAAAGCTTTAGCTTTTTCCGTTCGGGAGATGTTGAAAAATATGCCCTGTTGCCTTTTATAATGTAAAAGTCCCTCTGAACGGCTTAATGCCTCATCATGGCTGCGAAATGTTCTTTGTTGTTGGGCTGCGATATAGAGTGTGGGATTTATCCATCCGGCAAGGCCTCCCAAGCTGAGGAGTCAGGCGTTTCCATCAGGAAGAGCAGCTAAAAAGTAAAGCAGTACCAGGATCCACCACCGTCCTGGTACCAAACTAGTCGCATGGTGGCAAATCTCCCTCGGATCCAGAAGGACGGCGACTGCTTGTGGAGGTGACGACCTGGGGCAGCGGAACCAAAGTGGCTAAACCAGCAAAACTCCGAAAAAGTGGAGATTATGCTAGGGCCTACACAACCAGTGAACACGGGCCATCCGAGTATCCAAGTAAGTAAATATATTCAATCAAGACTTTGTTGCCTAAAGTTGTTATGGAGACAGTGTTAAATTGAAAGTGTCAATTAGCCACGTTAAGAAACTTTGAGTACGGCTCATCGTAAATGTCTACATAATTAATAGTGTTTCAGAGGTTTTCTAAGAATTTCGATCATAAGAAGACCGGCATCAAGTTCCCTGCTGTTATTGGCTACACGAAAGATGTATTATTAGAAACATATGAGAATGGGATATGCATTAACCGCCTTGTATCCGAGGAAAAGGACCCAGAGGTAATGTAATTTTCCGGGATTAAAGGTCTTACACAAAGTTGATCTCAATCATTGATTTTATGTTATTTTAGTTGCTTCCTTTCCATTCGCTCTTAGTGCGAAGACGAATCGCCTTACTGGGTGCAAGAGCCCTACTGAAAATGATATTCGTTGACAATTTCGTGCACGGTGATCTACATCCGGGAAACATTTTGATACGGTATTCAAAAACTTGAACTAGGCTTGTTTTTGCTCAATGTTTCTCTGTTGCAGTAGAGGAAATAAGGGTATCTCTATATGATCTTGGTTCTATTGATCGATACGCTTCCTAACATTATTTTCAATAAATTCAATCAATTAGTTTGAGCATTTGTGCCACCAGAACTCGTTTTCCTTTTTTTTTTTTTTTTTTTTTTGTCCACTGCTAAGTTCTACCTTTTTTCTGTTCAGACTCAACAAAGACAACGAACAAGTGTCTGGTGTACATGTCTCTCCACGGAATGAGACTTTATTCAAGCGCGGTGTAGGTTTTACTTTATGCTTTGCACTAGGGTACATATGCATTTTATATATATTTATATACTTGGGTACTTGGATGCCCCATCTTCACTGGTTGTGCTGGCCCCATCATAATTTCCGTTCTTTCGGAGTTTTGCTGGTTTAGCCATTGTGGTTTACTGGAATCGCGAGGTCTGGTAGCCTAGCCAAAATCTGCCCAGGTCGTCACGACGACAGGCACTCGCAGCCCTTGTGGATTAGAGGGAGATTTTCCACCATGCGAGTGGTTTGATACCAGGACGGTGGTGGATCCTGGTATTGGTTTACTCTTAGCTAGACTTTGTGATGGGAATGTTGGACTAGTCAGTTTGGGAGGCCGTGCTGGGAGATTAATACCACCGCTGTACATCGCAGCACGACACCCAGGAACACCTCCCACCCACGGTGAAGTGTCGGCTGCGTTCTTATATACAGTTGGTCGCAATTAGTGTATTAAGATGCTGTTTAGTATAGATCAATTGAGAGACATGCAAATTGCTAATAATTTGTGCAACTGGTTTGGTTTTATTTAGGATGTGACCACTTCATGCATAAAATATGGAAATGATTAACCGCTTTTCTTTAGTTGGAGCTGTTCCGGGATTTGATTGGTTGGAGAGCGTCTGCTCTCGTTCGATTCACTGATTCTCCAGAATTGGCTGACGAACCAACATTGATCATGCTTGACACCGGTATCGTCTTTTCAGAAACGGAGAATTGTCTGCGAAGTTTGAAGGCATTGTTTAGGGCGATCATCGATAAACAGGTGCGTTCAGCAGCGTTATCGTTTTTGTTTCCAATTTTTATTCGGGGTCATTTACGTATAAAAATTTATGTTGAATTTTGAAGTTCAACAACTCTTGTTTTAACCATTCGCGCTTTACTTTTTCTCCTTTTTTCTTTTTTCTTCCTTTATATTCATAAGATCTCGTGAAAGCTGTTATTCACCTTTGTTCTCTGTTTCTTTCTTGTTTTCGATGAGTTTCTTTTCTAGTTCAGCTGGAAAAAAAACACTTTCAACTTATTATTTACTGCCTACTCCTTTTTATGACAGGGTATGTTGCGAAATATAACTTCAATGATGCTGAGATATTTGCAAAACTCCGGACCGCAGGTGTCTGCGGTGAGGAGCGAACGCGCTGTTGTCCTTTCGGGGAGTAACATGTTCACCACCACACCATGCGGCTCCTTCGTTTCGCTTGTCTCTCAGCTCAGAAAAAACACTGTTCGAAAGATTTTTAGGGTTACAAGGCCGGAGAAATGCTACTTGCTCATGCCGAGAACACGAGAAACTGTTCCAACCCGCATGAATTTTGTGTGCAAGTGGATCGCCTTGTTGCTAGAGCAATGAAAGAGCGATCTCTTAGAAAGGTTAGTGGAGACATCTTCCGTGACGCAAAATATACTTAAGGATTAACAGAATTTTAGATATTACTAGATCCTTTCGTTTATCAAATTGTGTAGTTTGAAGTTTCTAATTTGTTAATGTGTGAGGTCGGAGAAGCCAGATTTGTTACGGAATAGACTTAATGCCGTTTGGTTCCAATTTAAGCTTTCCTATATGAATTTCGGTTTTCAGATGAACATCTCGACACTTTTATCGGAGTTATTCTCCCTTGTGGCAGCCTATAATGTCTATCTGGATTCATCGTTTACATCTGTCGTGCTTTCCGTAATGGTACTCGAAGGACTTGGCAGATCACTTGATCCCGACATCGACCTCTTTCAATGTGCACGGCCGTATTTGTTAAACATGGTGTAATTGTTAACACAAGGTCACTCTCATAGAGTATGTTGCGATCTCAGTGACCGTGCTTCTGCTCATTAGTATAATATAGGAATAAGGGGGTTTCCAGAGTTGTAGTAATAGCTAAGTGCTATTGTTGTTTTCTTTGCGTATGAACTATTTAGCGGGTCACCATAGTCCTAGGATCTTAATTATGAGGGCATTGGCTAATTGAGTTTTGTCTACATTGCGTTTGAAATCTAGGTTTCTTGATTTTTCTGTTGTGGTTATAGAGGTATTTGGCTGACTAGATAGGTGTCTACTTGGCCTTTGCAAGCTCTGAAGAAGGCGGAATCCGCCGAAATGTCAGCTTTTATGAATGAAGAGTATAGATGGTATGGTAAGAGTAACAACCTCATGTGTGCTTATTAAGAAAACAACAAATTGCTGATTGAATTACGTTGAACGTTGTGTATCTATGAGCTTGTGGGAAATTCCAAGATATCTATTTAGGTTTTATTTTGTTTACCCGGTTTTTTGCCACCAGCTTTTTTAAGGTGGCCATTTTCACATGTCCATATCTAGTCCTGTTTTAATTAGCAGTTAGTGATAAAGATGTTTTTGATGTAAAATGTAAGCATTTTTTGGATTGGGTTTGCTGAACCTCCGATCTGTCAGATCGTTTTCTTTCCCTTATTCAAGAGCTACTAAGCACGGGTGTTTTATATTGTTATACTTGTAGGATGTAGTTACTTTATCTAGTTGTCTCACGTAGTGCTAGAAGGGTGTGTTTGTATTTTTTATAGCATGGATTTAGTTGGATGTCTATAGTGTGCGCGTGTAGCGCAGTGATCGGAGGCACCCTGCAATACACATGAGATCGATCCCAGCGCCCCCAAGCCTTCCATCTCTCCAGAGTCGGCAAATTCATGCCAGACTTATCTGGGAGGATAGATACTGGCTCGATACATCGCTAGGCCACAGCGAGGCATTCTAAAGGCCGAACATGCATTCAATCATTTCTTGCAATGCTTAATGAAATCGAATACATGGCGTATCTCTCAGGAATTGATCAACGTCGAGAGCTTTAATCTAGTGTAGTGTTATATAGGTGTGTTTGTGTTTGTTTATGGAAATAAAGCATGAATTTAGTGTGTGGATATGTTGTGATCTATGACTATCAACGTGAGCACTCCCCGAACTTTCGGATTTCATGTTGTTCCTGTGGAATAGATCATCTTAATCCCAGCTATCATCTTATCCTATTCCTTTCTTGGAGTTGGACCTTTTTCCCTATGCTTCCTTGAATAATTATAGTTGAATCGAGGAATTCGGATTTTGGAGTGTGTGCCATTCCGTCGAGGAAAATGGGGCGGTTCGAGGACACCTCTTCGTTCACGATGTTCACACACAAATTAATAATGAATGCCACGATAATCTACCTATGAAGCGCTATTTTTTAAATGTAAATGATTATTTGGACCCTTAGTTAACCCATGCTCACTTCTCGCACCAATTCCGGCTTTCCCATATGTTCCATCGTGGAATGACCCATCATACATGAAGATGGTAGGGGTTCGTGTGTAAAATCGGCTGTGACTTGGATATCTGTGGGCTTCTCTCCTTGCTGGCATGTCGAACACTTCGAGAGCGTTGTAGTGGCTGCAACTATTGCAACAAATTCTGTAGTCAACGATAAGCCACTATTTCGTAATAGTTCAGTGGTTTGAAATGGGCGCGTATAGTTAGCTCATTGGTTGGAGGTACCCCTGCAGCACACACATGGTCGCCGATTCGACCACACTACCTTGGCGCACCAAGCGCTCCATCCCTGCGAGGTCGGCAAGTTTGTGCCAAATTTGTCTGGAACGAAAGCATTAGCGACTTGATACATCGCTGGAGCTTCGGGGGTTGTAGTATGGACCACATTTGCATTCAGTCATCTCTGACGATACTTGGTGATTTCGAATGCTTGGCGCATCCTCTCAGAGGTTGACTTAAGGCGGACGCTTTACGCTTTATCTGTTTTTTGAATAATGAGATAGATAGTTCAGCGACAAGTTAGGTGACTAGACGTTGCCGTGTGTGTGCTCAACTTCAGAGGTGGGTTTTTGTCGTGATGTCGACTGAGTAAAATTTGTGTAGCATGTAGGTGTTACTCTTTAACATTTGAGGAGCTGTGGGTAATAGCCGAAAAATAGAGATTGATCCGTAGTTCAATGGTGCTGAGATATTTGCAAAACTTCGGACCGCAGGTGTCTGCGGTGGGGAATGAACACGCTATTGCCCTTTTCGGAGAATAACGCGTTGACCACCACATAATGCGGGTCCTTCGTTCCGCCTGTCTCCCAGCTATTTCCATCGATCTCTGCCATCAGCAATCACACGTCACCGCGATTGATCTGGGAAGCCCAAATCGGCAATGAAACCATTAAGCTGAGGCTTTAGTTATAATCACAATCTTAACCGTTTTTTTTATTTTACACAGGCGAAACGAAGGACCCGCAAGGTTTGGTGGTGAACGCGTTACTCCCCGGAAAGGACAGTAGCGCGTTCCTCCCCACCTCAGACATCTGCGGCCCGGAGTTTTGCAAATATCTTAGCTCCATTGAAGCTATGTTTCGCAAGATACCCTGCCATTAAAAAAGAGTAGGCAGTAAAATAAAAAAGAACGGCTATGATCCGTAGTTGTTTGTTGGGCGCACGACGTCGTGTTCTAAACGAAGATGCTAAGGACCAATTTGCTTCTTTGAGTGGAGCGGTACTCGATGACAGGCTGCTCGCTTGTATCTGCTCGTGTCTGCTCGCTTTTTGTCGTGCGAATCTTTTGGTTGTTGTCTTTTTAGTTTGTACCTTAAACTCAAACGTGGGTAACTAAGACCTTTATCAATATTACGTACATCAACACGATACAAAGAACAACGAAGTGTAGAACTAAGGTATGTCATAAACATTGTAACAGTGATTACTACAGAATGGTGGTACGGTCATTTACAAGATGGCGTTCACAACTAGAAGAGTTGTTTCCTAAGTGACACCCAGTAACCTATTTTGACTATAGTCTGAAAAGTTAGAGTGATGAGGGGCGAAAATAGTAGATGGGAATGTAGAATGGTCGCTTCGTTTGCCATCCGTTGTTCTTTTATACTGGGTCTTATAGACAAGTGATGATCAGTATTGACTTTTCTGAGGCGGGCAATCGGGCGAAGCCCACGGCGAGGGTGGGTGGTGGGCCGTGGTGGTTACGTAGCGAAGGGGGAGGAGATTATATTCCATTGTTCACTGGTCCATGAATAGATGATGTGATATGCCACATGGTCTCTTAGTCGACTTGAGAACAAGGACGGTTTTTTTTTCCCGGAATTTTGAGTGGGTGGTAAGGCGATCGTAGGTAGGTCTTCACGCTAAACAGCTGCAATACCGTTGCCAAGTGGAGGGATTACTCTGGTTTCCCTCCCATCTACTGCTTAAAAAAATTTTTTTGGCGACAGCAATTTATCGAATTAAGTGGCACACCGATCGTGGATAATAAATGTCAACTGACATATCAGGTATGACATTTCTGGTTGACCAACCAACGCAGGCTGAGAAACGAGAGCAACTCGGCATATTGATGCCATTCAGTGGAAGTGAAAACATGGAGGCAGTTTTGGATGCTTCGGCCTTTGTCTTTACAAGTTACTCTCAACATTCATGATGGTTATGTTCGTTATCGATGCACGTGTGGCGCAGTGGTTGGAGGCGCCACTGCGACACATGTGGAATCGAACCCCCGTGCCCATGGCCCACCAAGCCTTCCATCCCTCCGGGGTCGGCAAATTGGTACCAGACATGTCTGAGAGGATAGCAGCATTGGCTCGATAGATCGGTATGCCACCGCAAGTCATTGTAAAGGCCAGATACGCATTCAATCACCTCCAACGATATGTAATGAAGTCGAGTGCGTGGCGCATTCCTCAGGGATTGATCAACGCCGAAAGCTTCATCCTTTATCCTTTATGTTCGTTGCCTGCTCATAAAATATGGAAGCCGTTTAATATTTTTTTGCAACCAAAAAGATGCTGTGTGAGCAAAACTGGGAATCTCAGATGGGATTCGAACCGCATCTCAGCAACGTCTTCCACATTTCATGACCAAACAACGAACATAATCATCCTAAATGTTGAGAGTCATTTTCAATGAGAGAGGCTCCAAAATCGCCTCAACCTTTTCACTTCCACCAAATGGCATCATTATGTCAAGTTTCTGGTGATTCTGTCTGCATTGGTTGTCCAACTAGAAGTACCATGTTTGACGTTGCGTTTGTCGTGTAAATTGTCCACGATTGACCTATCGCTTAATCTCAGGGATTGCTTATGGAGATGTCGTATTGTGATATATTGGAGAATATGCTATTGCGGACACAAAATATAACCTGAAATACCACGCAGGCGCACCTGAATACGTTAGTGCGAACAGAGGAGATTTGGTACTCTTCTATTGCAGTATCCGGCAGTCCGCTATACTTCTCAGGCCATTTTTGCCGACAGCCAGTTCTAAGTAAGATTAGCTTCACTCCAGGCGATTTTTGGAAGCTTAAGCCAGTTTTTCTTTTTGCTTTCTTATCTGTTGTCTGATGTGGCGATACGCCTAGTATATGATGAGGTCTGGGAATTTTGACGTTTCGTTTAGAAGCTGTGCATTACAGTACACCTGGTCATCGTAAACTCTACTGAAAATGCGTCTGTTCGTTCCACATTATTCTTTGTGAAGTGGACCACACCATTCTGTGCTCAATTCTGCCTTTGATTTTTGAGTAGTATTAAGTGTAAATACTAAAGACGTACTGTTATTTGAAGTTGCCGTAGGAAATCTGTTTCAAACGACTTAGCATTTCTAGAATACTCTCGTTTTTGACACACGAGATTTGCTGAGGAAATCTTTGTCTGATCATTGAATGTTCATCTCTCGGGCTTTCTGTTGCTTAAAAAATCGTTTGGAAGCAAATCATGGCTTTATTATACTAATACACATCTAATTCCCAACAAACAACCTTCGAAAAGTGAAAGCGGCCTTCCCTTTTGTTTACCTAATAGGTGGCAGGTCAAACTGTTTTAACCAGTTTTCTAGTGAAACCTAGTAACTGAGAAGAACGATATTTTGCGGCTGACGTTGTGGTCTAACGGCCAGGAAATGGAGGTTTTTCCAAATTATTTACTGGTTTCACGGTCTATTTATCCCGAGTGAGTTGCGCAAAGTCATTACTCCCACGTCCGACTTTCTATTAACCTCGGCATCGATTGAATAATTCTTTCTACTTCTGTTTGGCAAACATGAGGTTATATTATTTCTTTATTTACGTACAAACTGACGTTTCGGCGGATTTCGCCTCCCTCAGAGCCTGGAACGGTCAAGTTGACTGCGATCTACACGGTCAAACGCCTCCATAACCAAACAGAGAAAATGTTGAACCAAAATTTCAGTCACATTGAACACAGAGCCTTTGCACACTCACCGCTTAGTATGAGTCTTCCACTAAATACTTCACGTAGAGATCAACCGCACAGAGTTCACATGAAATCATAATGTACCCATCTCATCAGAATAGCAGGCTTATATATTGTCCAATATCACGCGTGATAACGAGGCATTCCTCTCTGCGGTTTATTTTCGGGTTCATGGAATTGATCCATAATGCCTCGAGAATTTTGCGCGCTCGTGTTCTCGATTCCTGCGCTAGGATCGTAACCCGTACTTCAAAATCTTCTCCGTTATGTCTCTGCGTCCTATGCGTGCCTAGTGTAGTATTTGGTTTACGTTTGCCGACTAGGTGTTCTTTTTATACGAACGCAGAGTGGTCTACCCGTTTCGCCAACGTATTCGTCCTCGCACGCTTTACAAGAGATCAGATAAAGTGTACTCGAACTCATGCAGTCACCGTCTCTACCATTGGGGCAAATTATACAATTTTGCGTTGCACAT
Organism: Angiostrongylus vasorum; assembly: GCA_018806985.1. Classification (NCBI taxonomy): domain Eukaryota; kingdom Metazoa; phylum Nematoda; class Chromadorea; order Rhabditida; family Metastrongylidae; genus Angiostrongylus; species Angiostrongylus vasorum. Next base: position 604,998 of record JADANN010000103.1, on the reverse strand, counting down.
AGACTGTCGTATAGGCGGTTAAGAACTAGTTGGCGTCTTAGATTATTCGGCGGCATTTCAATTATCGTTACCGAATTCTCTAGACCGCCCTTCTTAAACAGCGTTTTATAGCTGCAATTACTTCATTTAAATGATGGGCAGGATAAACGGGACCTTATTGTCGCTAGAGTTATCGTTGGGGGGCCTGTGGCTTCCTCTACACCTATCCCGAGCTACAGTTTCGTAGCCATTAAAAATGGCTATTTGCCCCGCCAAGTTCTGGGGCTCCTCTCTCTGCTCCGTTCCTGTGCACACGCTGATAGCTGTTCGAAACATGTTTCTCACAAGCGCGCTTTTCGTGTGAGAGAGGTGGGAGAAGAGGTATGAACCAAGATATTTTTACTACTTGGCTTTCGATATCATTTCGTAACCGTTTTCTGATAGGTTAATTTGCACGTTCAGAAATGGAAGCCAGTTTTCTTTTGGTTTCTTTGGAGTGAATTTAATATACTCTGACTGTTCGTTCAACAGCTCGAAACATTTGTCAATTTCCTCTTGTGTTGAACAAATGACCAAGCAGTCATCTACATATATATAGTAGAGTAACGGCCCGAGATCGATTACTGGTGTTTCCATCATAGGCATGAATGCAATGGCAAGGCTTGGTGCCAGTCGTTGTCCCATTGCCAGCCCTCTCGTTTGTGCGTAGTACCTCCCGGACCATCTGAAGATTGAGCAGTTTAGGCACTCCTTTAAGAGTGTCATCAACTGCTGAATCGAGAAGCCATACATGTTTATTGCTCCTTCATTTTGTATAAGGAGCTCGTCGATGGCTTGCATAGCGGAGTCATTCGACACGTTTGGATAGAGGGCGGTGACGTCGAAGGACTCCATCACGTATGCGCTGTTGAGCTGCACAGTACGTAGACGATCCAGGAACATTTGGGTGTTCGTTAGACAGGCTGGAATGTACTTCAACAACTGGGTAAGTATTAGGGTTATTAACCACGTTATTCTATCCGCTTAAATGATGATGGGTCGGTAGACACGAGATCACCGCTGGATACTAACTTATGGGTTTTGATAAGTAAGTACAGGACGATTCCAAGAATCCGAAAATGAGCCGCAGGGAGGAATGCCTCATCATCACGCGTGACACTGGGCAGTACATAAGCCTGTTATTCTGATGAGATGGGTACACCACGATTCCATGTGAACTCTGTGCGGTTGGTCTCCACGTGAAATATTTAGTGGAAGATTCATAGAAAGCGGTGAGTGTGCAAAGAGGTTATTTTGTGTTCAATGTGATTGAAATCTAGGTTTAGTGTTTTCTCTGTTTGGTTATGGAGACGTTTGACCATGTAGATTGCAGTCAACTTGACCTTTCCAGGCTCTGAAGAAGGCGAAATCCGCCGAAACGTCAGCTTGTACGTAAATAAAGAAATAAAATAACACCTCGTGTTTGCCAAAAGAAGCAGAAAGCAAAGTCATATTTCGAAAACACTATACCACATTTCTGCTTCTGACATGGAGGAAAGTATAGAAATCTCAAGTCAGAAAATGCATCGCTTACCATTATTGACGTCGTTTGCTCGTTTGCCTAGCAGTAGCTAAAGTTAAGCAGTAACCTTAAGGTTTCAGGAACACAGGGTGTGAGTATTATCTATAGAAAACATCTGCATGATTAAGTTCTATTAGGACTTTGTGGGCTTTCGAATTTGAACAGCCTTAAATCTTCTAAAGATGTCATTTCATCCACCAGTTCGTCCTGAAGTGAAGCCGAAACCACCAAAGAAATGGTATGAAGAGCTACTGGAGAAGGTACGGAAAATCTATAGGAATTTCCATAATCGCTATTTAATTGCGTTAATCCGTTTTAGGATGAGATTTTATTGTACTTCACTGCCATTCTTGGCGTACTTCTTCCTGCCGTTGTGTATGTTGTCTACCACAAAATCCATTCTGTCTACATGAATTATGTAGAGGTCCGTTCCAGAACATTCTTTTTTTCCCTTGTTTCTACAGCGTTTCAATAAGCTTTCAACCCTTTCGTAATGAAGCTCAACGACAGAAGAATGTCTCGATCATTAGAGTATTTCAGAAATTCTGAACTGTATAGGTTCATAGCCTTCCAACGGTTTCCCGCCTCATCGTGGCTAGGAGGTATTCTTGGGTGTCGGACTGCGATGTACAGCGGGGCGATTCATCCCCTGGCAGAGTCTCCCAAGCTGAGAAGGAGTCCGGCGTTCCCATCAGGAAGCCTAGCTAAGAGTAAACCAATACCAGGATCCACCACCGTCCTAGTATCAAAGTCGCTTGGTGGCAGATCTCCCTCTGATCCACAAGGGCTGCTACTGCCTGCCGTGATGACGACCTGGGGCAGACTTTGGCCAGGCTGACCTCGGGATTCCAGGGAGCCACAATGGCTTAACCAACAAATCTCCGAAAAGTGGAGATTATGCTAGGTCACGCACAACCAGTGAGGACGGGCCATTCAAGTGTCAAGTGTGTCAATAGGTTCATAGACAAGACGTTGCTCTATCGCACTAATCGAATATACAATTTTTATGCAGTGTCCTTTCAATTTTGAACATGCTTAAAACTAAAAAGGGTCAAAAAAATTGATAACGACGTCTAGGTTTTTATAATTTTCAACAGATGAGCAACAGCTGGAAACCTGAATGATGCATTCTGAACACCATTGTTTCCTACTGGACGAAATCCTTACTGTTTATCTGCCTTGGTGGAAAAAAGATTCTAAAGATTTCAAAGAAAATTTTTCAAAACTCATTCGATATGGGAGCTTTTGAGCGATAAAATGCAAGAAATATAAGTCATGGGCTTCAGAGAATGAGAATTTCGTCGTAGTAAAACGTGATGATCTCCAGGAAGAGGAAACGATTTTATCCTGTAGGCAAAGATTTATGTTTCCGAATGCTATCTACCACAATTAAGAAAATTAACTATGAGATGGGGTATGTTGATGTCAAGTTGAAAGTGGCCACTATTTTCGCATCGCATGACTAGAGTTCACTTGGTCACCTAAGTGTTAGGAGCATCTCCTACTCGGAAGGCTAAAGCATTAGCGATGTATCCTTAGTGAGGAATGTTAAGGTAAACACGATTGAGAAATAGGTGTGTTATTGCATTAGAATAAATGTGCTGGAGACGGTCAGCATGCTTTTACTAGACGTTGAGCCTGAGAAAAATAAGAGTTGAGACATGTGTTAAGGTGCTATCGTAGGGCAATAGACAGAGCACAGTACTATTAGCCAATCATTTAAGAAAATTAAGCAAAAAGGACTAGAAGCTTTAGCATTCGTTGATAATGGACCATCGTAAACGTTGCCAGATAAGCGAAGTCATTGACGATCATATAAGCAACGAACTTTTTATAATCTTCATTGTTAAAAGCAGCTTAAGCTTAACTGGGTTCGATGCTGATTTGTGCTCCTCATATCATCCCCGTTGACGTGTGATTGCTTATAGCATCAATGGAGTAAGAACAACTGATAAAAAGGCAAAGCAAAGGCCTCAGATGTTGTCGTGGCTAGCATCGCGAATTCGATGCCAAGATGGGGTTCCGAGTTTTGCTCATATCTCAGCATCTTTGTAATTGTCAATCAGTTCAGCTTTTCTTCGAAATCACCTGTCAGTCCCATAAATCTTTTTCCAGAAAAAGGACAGTGAACGGCTAGCCGACGAAGCAGCGCGTTCTGAAGTTGCTGTCATTTCATTGTGCACTGAAGACAGCCCTGCACAACGATTTCTAGCACATTTACAATCGACACTGAGTGCAGAACTCATTAATCCACCAAAGTTATGGCCAGTGGAGAATTTAAAAACTAAGGATTTTATAAACTTTAAGGTTAGTCGATAGCGAGAGTTAATTATTTATATTCGTTATTGGAGGATTTGTGCCTAAAAAATAGTATTGACACGGCAAGTACTTTCCCTTCATTCCCAGAAGAAACGTTGTGTTATCAACATAGGCGTACTTAATAGGTCCCGATGAATTCCTCCTTTATCAGAATCCTTTGAAGTCATTTTGATCACCATCACTGCATTCAACACCTGAGCGAAGTTTTAAGCCTAGGTTTTAGTCACCCACAACAAATTGCATTCTTAGGAAAAAAAAACAGTTGTCGTCCGATGTCCACAAAGGATGGCCGGTAGTGGTTGTCTACCTTCCATCAAATCTAATCAAGGGTGTGTAAACGCCTTGCATGTCATCGTGACCATTTTGTTCACAACCACATCCAAAGATTTCCATGTTCTGCCGTAGTGGCTCATAATCAGACTGAACAGCTGAAGCGAAGACATTTTTAAGTTTTGCTGCTGTTAACTGGTTTTTCTTTGCTGTGTAAGTGATGAAGAATATTTTGGGAAAAACGGTAGAGAACAACTTTTAGCCAAATAAAAGAAGAAACATAACAGAATCGGTTAAAAAGATGCATTGGAAGGTATTACTTTTGCATCGATAAGGAATAGTGTGAGTGATTCTAGTAATGCTACGTGAACTTCTAAACTCTGGCTAAGTTGAAACTCACCGAAGAAACAACTATGATCGATGAATACTCATAAGAGAACCTTATTTCAGCTCGTCAAGGAAGTAAAGGCTGAGTGTCCCTTATCGTAAGTCTTATTAGCAAAGCTCCACAATCTTATAATTGTGTAGGTTGTTCTAAGCAGTGCTTTGATCAATATGAAAAAAACCTTATCCTTCAAGAGGAGGGGATCTTACTACGAGTTACCGACCCGCACCTCTCAATGGATTACCGTAGTATCGTGGGTGGCGATGTGTTCCTGGGTGGCAAATCCCCATTTACAAGCGACGGTTCATCCGTCACCGATCAACCTGATCCAGACTGAGGTGTTTGCTATTTCAGTGCGGACACGTGGCTAACATTAAACTTATCCAACGGCAGAGTCCTCTGAATTACCCATAGCACCTTGGCGCAAAATGCAATAGAAAATATCATACCAAAAGCGCGTTGTTCTGCGCGTCCTCCAGCGACGAGGAAGAATGAAGAGTTTGCTGATGTTCACTCGGATCACTCGATTCATTGGCCAGATCGCAAACAAAATAGGTCTTCTTTAACGAGTAATCTAGCTTATTGTGAACTGTTTGTTAAACTCTTAAATCGCCCATTTGCGGTGTTGCTTGTTTCCTAGGAAACACAGTTTTGTCGTAAAATTGAGTTGAGCGTTTAGGTCAATGGTGAACGTGAGTAAATTAACCTCTAGACAGAGCTAACTAGCAGTAATATGATAGTGGTCGATTCTTTTTCTACAGAGGTAGTCATCATGGGGTAAACATATCATCATCAATGAGGAAGACCATATGCAATATATTGACCAAGTAGGATGTCCATAGCATATCATGTGAATACAGTTCAATCAAGAAGAGTTACTAAAAGCACCGACACTTGGTGAATGGTTTAGCATGAAATGACAAAGCAATGAGTTGATAAATCAATCGCAGCCCTTGTATAGCGCACATGGAGAGCGCAGGAATTAGAGACGTTTACAAGATTATTATGGTAGCTACATGTCGCTCAATGAGTTCTGCAAACAATACCCCACTAAAGGTTGTTAGTTGGCTGCTTTACCAACATGAGGGCGCGTGTAGCCCAGTGGTTAGAAATGCACTGCAATACACATGGGCTCGATCCTCAAGCCTCAGGCTCACCAACCTTCCATCCGTCCGAGGTCAGCAGTAAATTGGTACCAGACCTGTCTGGGAGGATATCAGGACTGATTCGATATATCGGAAGCCACACTCGGTCAATGTATACGCCAAATATGCATTTTATCATCTCTGATGATTCTTAATGAAGTCGAATGCATGGCGCATCCCTCAAGGATTGATCATTGTCGAGAGCTTTGTCTCATATGTCCCATATCCTTTTATCAGCATGTAATAACAAGGAAAAGTTTTTTCCTTGCAAGTTCTTCTCAGTATCATTCTTTTCATCTAATGCATGCTATAAAAACGTAGTAAAGTCCATTCTCCGTATATATGTTTCCATTCAGGGTTTTTGTGTGTTTGTCGTCGAGACCCTGACTGCAGGCGCGGTTCCGATGAGTGCTGAATGGTTTCTGGATTGGTTAGAAGACGTTGCTGCGGATGCGAAGCAAAAGAGAAAGGCTAACTTTGGTGCTCTGAAATTCGCCATTGTTGGATTTGGCTCCAGTAGCGGAGAAGAATCGCATTTCAATAAGGTGATAACCACATGGATTTCTTTGTCATTCGCATGATTTCACGTGTATTTGCTGCATTTTTACTCAATTATTACTTATTTATTTAATTAACTCGCTAAGAGGAACACTCCTACTGGGGATTCGGCTCACCTTATTTTGATGTCTAAGCTGGGGATGGATTCGGTGGGGGACCTGGTATCCGGTGGGGAGGTCCTTGCTTGGACAAGGCAGTCGCACCATATCGGTACTTTTTTGGCTCAGTAATGCAATTCTACTTAATCACCCCGACTCATCTCAAGCGTTGGAAGCTTTCATCATTGCTGAACGATAAGCCATCGGCGTATTGCTATCAGAAAATTCGTCGTACCTCTCATTGGTTTGAGCCAATTGTTTATCACGGGAAAAATAATTTTTTTGCGGAGGTGTACTCATATGTATAATGTGGTAATAATAGGAGATAGACTTTAGATATCAATATGATCGAGAGGATAACTAAACGGCAGGAACGAAAAACTTATATTTAAGTTTTAATAGGCATAACCTTCTTGGAATAATTGCGTTGAATAACTACCAATAACTGGTATGAGAATAGTACGAGATGCTCAGAGGAAATATGAGAAAAGAGAAAAAACAAAGATGTGTGAGATGATTGCCTTCAAGTGGACTTTCCTATCTGTTGTTTTTCTTTTCCTATTCTTCTGTTCTTTTTCTTCACGATAAGAATGTTATTGATTTCTAAAAGCTTTCTTTAAGATTGCGGCGAGACACTCACTGTGCCTAGATAGTGGAAAAAATATGAAAAAATTTAATGAAGACAGAATCCTTCCATAATTATGCTCTATTTCGTATTTTTAGGTATCACACACGTTATTGAAACGTATGAAAATCCTTGGATCAAAGCAAATCATGGACGTGGTGCTGTTCGACACATCACATCCAGGTAGGCTGTTCTTACCTTTATGAAAAAGATGAAAAAATTAAATGAGAGGTGAGAAATTCTAAGGCTTAAAGAAGAACATGAGGAAAGTAAAAAAAGAAAAAATATGAGTAGTAAAATCAACATTGCACTTAGAAATGTAAGGAATATAACATCGCATAAGTGAATCCTGGGTAGATATGGGAAGACGAATAACGAGGTAATCTAAAGAAAACGAGGTTTTATTTGGATTCAACACTGCTGAGAATTGAAGCAAATATAAGGTTATTTATAAAGGAAATGATCCTAATAAGAGAAGGAAGAAAACGCATAAGAAACGTCGCTTTATTTTCTTTCATAGTTTTTCACGAATACATGTGAGATGACTATTTACTATGTCAGTGGCTCTATTCATTGATAACAGTGCATACATAGGTAGACGGAACGGGCCGTATGCACTGATATCGATGCATATTGAGGAGCAAAAATTTAGGTATGATGCTGAGTGACCGTCATAGAAAGTTAAGCGTACTCACAAATTTGTTTCTGAATTGTTTTCATCTCATAGATGCAAAGGGACCATTTTTTTCCAACATGAAATTTTTCAACTCTACTAAATGCTCATCATTTCGACTCATTCCAGAATCAAACTTGTCGGAACGTTATGACAGCTTATCAGAAGATCTTCTGCAAGCGATCGATAGAAATCTGCCCGGAGCACAAAACTCTGACACGGATAGTCTAACTGATGACTACAGTGATGAGAGTGAAGACGAACAACAGGAGATGACGATCCATGATAAGAAAACGCTCTGAGTCTTTTTTCTTTTTCTCTCTTTTTTCATGTGTTATTCACTTTACTGTGTTTGATTCAATGTTTATGCCGTTCGTTTGGTGCTGAAAAACGTGTTCGTGTGACGAACTTTGACTACCCAAATCTGTTGATGTAACCGTCGTTTATAGCTGAGCTTAAAGCATCTTTTTATTCTGATGTCTCTTATCGTCATTGAGTTGTCTACTTAGTGTTGTTAATGTCATAGTTGTGATATGCATGATGCAATATCGATTGAGATGAATGGGGATGCTGGATCTTCTGTCAACTTTTCTGGTTTGAGAGAAATCAGTTACAAGAAGAGCTTATTAGGTGAACTGGTCTTCTTCTGCATCTATTCACTTCTAGCGACCTCGGTTCGTTCTTCTTTTCTAGTCAATAGTGTACGTATTAACGTAACGGTAACAAGAATACTAACAGAAATGGTAATGAAAGTAATAATAGAGGCTGATAGCACAGTGTTAGTAAAGACGTTCGAACATAGCCCAATTCATCGAGCCTCTTGTTCGACCCCACTCCGAGCCAACCAACCTTTCATCCCTGCGTGGTTGGGAAATTGGTACGAGACTTGTTTAGGATCAACTCACTTCTTGCAGTCTGCGTGGATACGTCAAAGCGCGACTATCCCAGGATTCCAAGGAGAAGCGAGTCGGCCAGCATTTAGTTTCGTTCATGAAAAGATCGGAAATCTTTGGTAGCAAAAGGATTCATGCACAAATGAGGTCCGAACAATATGCGATTTCGTGTGAAGAGATGAGCTAAAAGGGAAAATGAAATAAGGATTACTAGTACTTACACTAATTAAATAGGTAGAAACTACTAGGCAATTACATACCTACTGATTCATCCTCACATGTTACGCGTGCCTCCGCATTCAATTCATTCCCTTCGTTTTTCCAACCGTTATCCATGGAGTGGTCGAGATCGGATCTGGTTCAGCTATCACTCAAGAATCTGACTCATCGAAGTTCTTCTTCCTCATAACTTCTTCAAGGTGATCAGATACATGTTTTCAAGCTGCAACAATACGTTAAAATATAGGTCTTCTTCAACGATGGTGTCTGGTTCCTTGCAAATGATATATCTTATAAAGCTACCTTCCATATTCTGATTCAGAGTTTTCCCATAGCCTTCCGTTTGCATTAAATCTCTTTTTTTATTGTCATCTACAACTGACGAGGAACCGCGTAGTCTCTTCCTGGAATCGATGTGCCTTGTCCGATTCTTCGTATCTTGACGGTTACGCCAATTTTGGGCTTGCTAGAAAAACGACTTCGTTTTTCGACGCCTAACTTCTGTACTTACTTCGACTAATCTTTATTATCCACTCATTTCTAACAACAATCACAAGATTACGCTGCGCTGTTCCAGTAGTGAGTCGTCCAACTACTTCCATTTCCATGCTCCTCTACGGATTCGTAGTGGATGACTAAAATCTACCATGGAATCCGAAAGAGGATGCTTAGTACTAAAGTTTCTGAATAGCGGAAAGTTGGAATATCTTATTCCTAAATTCCAAAACTATTATTGCAGTGGTTGGGATCGAACTGAAGAATTTGACTTTAAAAAATATTTTTTGCTCATTTGTTTTACATCACTCGATATCACATATTGCGCGAATTTAAGCGTTTCCTTCATTCAATTCGTTTCCCTTAAATTCATAGGCACGAAGGTGTCCAGATTGAGTGTATTGGTTCGGCTGCTGTTGATTTACCATTGTTAGCTTTCTCTACGAATGTCATTGAAAGCCAGGTGAAGTCAATACACTGTGGATTTATAGATGGTCATATTAGCGTATTCTCAGATCTTATGGATCACAGGTGGCTTCCCAGAAAAGTCTGGTTCTAATTTACCGATCTCGGAGGGATGGAATGCATAGTTGACCTGGTGCTGGGTCGAAGCAAGGTTTTCCGCATGTATTAAATAACCTCACGACCACTATTTTATTCGTGGGCATGAAATTAGCTCTGATAGAAGTCATAAAGATGCAGAGAACTTAATCAGATATAAAGAGATTCGAAAACCGACTTTCGTCTAACCTCGGTGTCACTAATCAATATGTATTTTTCTTTGACAAGCTTACATGAGGTTGATAAATAATGTTTATTATCGGCCTAAATAAATTGGTGAATAATTAATTGTAAACAATAATTGGTTGTTAAAGGATAAAAAAGGCTATCAGCGTTGATCAATGCATGAGGGATGCGCCATGCCTTCGACTTCATTGAACATCGTTTGGAGGTGATTGAATACATATCTGGCCTTTACAATGACTCGCGATGGCCCACCGATGTTTTGAGCCAGTGCTGCTATCCTCCCCGACAAGTCTGGTACCAATTTGCCGGCCCCGGAGGGATGGAAGGTTTGGGGGGCTATGGGCACGAGGACCAATTCCACGTGTGTGTCGCAGGGCGCCTCCGACTACTGCGCCACACGCGCCCGTAATTAGCCGATGGTAGACATTATTTGCTAACCTCGTGTAAGCTTATCAAAGTAAGGATACATATGAAAGATTGTTATAACTTCGTTGATCTAAGTATCAGAATTAAAAAAACGAAGTCAAACTAGTAACTATGTTCTATACGAAATGACTTCTTGTAAAGATTCGCTGTTGATGCTCAATCTTTTTACGATGCCACGTGAACAAGTGTCTCTATCGTTAGAGATGATTGAAGGCATATTTCCCCATAAAATGGCTTACGATGACCTGTCGATGTATAAGGTCAATGTCTTGTCCCCCCAGACGGGTGTGATACCAATATCGACACTGGTTTGACGGAGAGCATAGTTTGATTAGGGTTCGGGATCGTATCAAAGATCACTTGTTTACTGCAGGGTATCTCTAACCACTGCGCTACATGCTCCTATTTTCCTTGTAGGATTTTTTGTACACACAAAAAGCAGGTTTGCAGCTTGCTGATGCACAGCTAGGAGTTTTATCGATCACTGATCGATTTTGTCTGATCATTAAAGATAGAATATCTTCCCTAGTAATCGATATTACACCACCATTACGGTTCGAATGACTGATGAACAATTTGGAATGATAGTCTTATCATCGTAATTGTAAGATACCTCGCCAAAATACTCCACTCTACCGATCATTTTTTAGTTTCTCCTCTGTAAATGCTTCGTTTTTTCTTTCTTACAGACAGCAGTTCTTCGATTTTTACCTCAGTCCTTAGAGTATTTATTAATTCTCACACCGTTCGAAAAATGATTTCGGCTTTGTCTCATTACCAAAACATTGCCGCTTTCGGACCATTAAGCTCACTTTTGGACTATTATTAATAATAATCTATGAATTTAAAAGGATAAAAGGACAAAGCTGTCGGCGTTGATCTGTCCTTGAGAGATGCGGCATCCTTTCGACTTCATTAACCATCGTTGGAGGCGATTGAATACATATCTGCCTTTACAATGACTCGCGGTGGCCTGCCGATGTATCGATCCAGTGTTGCTATCCCTCGCAGACAAGTCGGTTACCAATTTGCCGACCCCAGAAGGATGGAAGGCTTAGTGAGCCAGGGCTCGGGGATCAATCCCATGTGCATTGCAGAGGCCCCTCGACCACTGCACTGCATGCGCTTCTTATTATAGTACTATTAATAGTTATTGAACATAAATTATTATTTGAATGGAAGATGCTTTACTCATTTGTTCGGGAGTCGTCATGAAATCCGTCACCAGGTCCTCTTGCGTTCGTTTCTTGCCATCTGGTAGCTGTATATTTTCGTGCGCTACACGCGTTCATGTTCTATACCAGTTTATTATAGGTAATTTTGCTATGAAACTTAGAATTTCGTTGACCTTTTTGTGGAATAAATAAAGTTATACCTTGCTGGTAGGATTTCATCTGTGCGAAAGGTTCTTTTGCTTCTCGATGAACAAAATTTCTTGGTCAAAGGCTGCTTGTTAAAAAAGCAGGCAACATTTTGCGGATGGCATTAAGGGGTTTCTAAGTGGTAATAAAATTTTTAGCAGGAGTCAGCTTTTTACTGTTTGTACTTTTGTTTTCTTCTTCGTTCATCAATAATATTTATAACAAGAAGGGAATGGCCGATGTTGAGCCGTGAATCTACTGCAATTATTATTTACTACCGACTAGTTTTTTTCCCCGGAAAGACAAATCGTGGTTCGATTTGGCCCGAGGTCCAAGTTTTGCGAACATCTCAGCATCGTTGTGGTTGATTTCACTCAATACGCTGCCGTGAAAATTGTGGTAGGCAGTAAATAAAAAAGTATACATTGTGATTTCGACTGCGGCGTCAGCTTAACTGGATTCAATGCCGATCTGGGCTACCCAGATCAATCCCAACGAAAGGTGATCGCTGATGGCACTGGTAGATAGAAAAAGTAGCTGAGAGAAACGCAGAGCAAGGGCCTCCGTTTCGCAGTGTGTAATGCGCGAGTCCCCGGAAAGGGAAATCGTGGTTCGATCAGGCCCGGGGTCCAAGCTTTGCGACTAAAAAAGTGAACATACTTACTAGTTACTTAGTAGTTTGTCTTTCGGTGTAAATCCGTGGTTTCACTAGAACTATATTTAGTTTCTCGCAAAAAAACTTACTAAAGACAGCGCTTTTGAAAGGATCCTTCACACCTTCTTGGAATGTTAAGCTCACATGAGGTTGTTATTCAACTTCTATTCGGCTAATGTAGCATAACAGCACTGGCTCCATACATTGGTGGGCCAAGGCGAGTCACTGTGAAGACTAGATGTGCATTCAGTCGCCTCCAACGATGCCTAATGAAGTCGAATCCATGGCGCATCCCCCCCAGGGGATTGATCAACCGAAAATTCTATGCTTTTTTATTTCGAAGAAAACTGAAAAGAACAAGTGCACATTGAGCCGTAGAGTAATAACTCTACCAAGAATTTTTAAGTTTGAGCGTGCGAATTTCTGGAATAACGGGGAAAAGAATGCAGTACAACAGAGATGAGGCAATACAGGATGCTCTCTCAATCACGAAAGTCAGTGTGGATGTAGTCTCACAGAGGAAGCAGCAAAGATAACTCATACCGCGGAAAACTACTGGAAGAATCTGAAAGTTAAGTGATTACACATGGGATCTGAAGAACTAAAAGAGAAACATCCTAAACAAAAGGGAAACGCTATTAAGTTTTCCTACGCTGGTTCAATGGAGAATCTGAAAAGACTTTGTTCTACTCTCGACCGGATAAAAATCTGAATAATGTAAGCCAAGTGGTCACATCAGAACGAATGGATCCATTAGAATGTACTAATCGTTTCGCATAAGATGCAAGTTCTCGTACTTTCGTGGAAAAATCCTGATTTTTTGGAGTTAGCAAGACGAATTTGTTGGCCATTTTTTGTTAAGGCTTGCACTTAGAACACCGAAATAGTAGGGTTAAGCCTCCATTGCAAGTTTATAAGTTCTCAACTTTTTATTTACTCTTGCACTGCTACTAATAATGAAAAGAGCCAGTGGCGCAGTGATCGGAGGCGCCCTGCAACATACACGTGGAATCGATCCTCGCGCCCATGGCCCACTAAGCCTTCCGTCACTCCGGGGTCGGCAAATTCGTACCAGACTTGTCTGGGAGGATAGCACCACTGGCTCCATACATATATCGGTAGGCCACTGCGAGTGCCAGATATGCATTTAATCACCACCAAACGATGCTTAACAAAGTCGAATGCATGGCGCATCCCTCAGAGATTGTTCAACGCCGAGAGCTTTTTATTTAATGAAAACAGCCAGTATTGAGTGTTTGGTGTTGTCAGATTATTTCCGTACTATTAACCATGCTTGAATAAATGGTTTTCCTTCGATCTAAGCGATTCTATCGATTTATTGTTAAGTATAATTTCAGAATGTGGGAGATCTTTCTTGTTTTCCTTGCGGTTACAGATGCTTTGAAAATTCTTCAAATAGTTCCCGGTTTTACAAACAGTCATGTATTGTTCAACTACCGGATAGCCGAGACACTCAAGTAGGCACTTTTTATTTACTGCCTATTCCCATAATACTCAATTAACTGACAACTGGCTCAAGTAGGACATTTCTCTGTATGAGTATCCTTATTTGAAATGTGTGGAGCAGCGTTTAGAGGTGCACCAAATAACACATCGTTGGCTCGGTCTATGGTTGCGAGCAAACAAGCCCATATATCCGTCTAAAATTAGTAGTTTGGTACGAATCTAGTCTGAAAGGATATGAAACTGATTTGAAAAATCAATTGGTTTCAGGAAGTCATTGTTTGGCGCAAATATCACACCTATAATAAAATGTGAAACTATCCATTCTTAAAGCCTGCGCTGGGTCTTAAGCCCTCCACCGTACGTTAGATTTTATCAGCCTAAAAATAGCCATTGGCGGCGATTTGTGCTAAACAATTGGAAAACGGATACAACATGTTCTGATTCGGTTTCAAGGGATTTCTGCAAAGAGTGCGTAGTCCACTTGAGCCAGCTATTTATTCAATGAAGAGTGAACAATGGAAGATCGGCTTGACGATGACAACAAACCGCGGAACCACTATGTCGAACAGCTATGTGAGCGATCATTCATACGAATAAAGCGTCTGGAAATAAACAAAACTATGACAGCGTTTTTAGGTTCTCCGTCAAAAGACTTGATTGTGTAGAAATGAAAAGCAATACTAGAGTGCTCGTGTAGAAAAATTTCGAGATGTTCAAAACCCTATTTAAAAATGTTCTCCTTTTTTTCTTTCCAAACTCAGCTAATAGATGAATCTGAAGATAAGTTTATCTCGTTTAGATCTTGAACCACTCATTTTCTATTTATTGTGAGCAATTTCCCTTAGAAAGTGAGACCAAAGCATAGTCCTGGTGGAATAGAAAACAGTATTGTTAAAAAATGCTACTGCTTTCTACTTTGCTGGTAAAAAAGGATAATGGTCCTAGCGTTGATCAATCCTTGAGGGATGCGCCATGCATTCGACTTTATTAACCTTCGTTTGGAAGTGATTGAATGCATATTTGGCCTTTGCGGTGACTCACGGTGGGCAAACGATGTATCGAGCCAGTGCTGCTATCCTCCCAGACAGGTCTGGTACTAATTTGCCGACCCAAGAGGGATGGAAGGCTTGGTGGGCCGTGAGCTAGGGGATCGATTCCACGTGTGTGTTACAGGGCGCCTCTGACCATTGCACCACACGCGCCCTTCTTTTACTGGTATCATTATTAAAGTTGCTTGTGTTTTTTTATTTATTTGACTACATTTCACACACTTTAAGGATTCCACCATTTTTTAAAATCCGATTCATCATCTTGTATCCGTCATCCACGACGGTCTTCGAAATGTCTGCAATTACAGAATGTTCTCTTCCTCATAAACGTCATTGAATCCTGTTCGAGTTTATTCTGCATGAAAACCTGGAATGTTCCTTCTAGAGTGCTCCCGCGTCCTCAGGATAGGCATTAGCTAGTTTTCTAGAATAGAAGGGGCTTTTTTCTCGACTAGTCTGGCACCGGTTTTTCGATCCTCAAGAGATGGAAAGCTTTGTTGGCCCGATGCTGGATTGAACAAGCCACCATGTGTATGCAACAGGTTATCTCTAACTACTGCGCCTGCTGCACAGAAAACTCTTGTATTATAACCATATTAAAGTACAATAATCGATGGTTGACGTAAAAATCTGTTTATGAACATCATAGTCACGGGTGTCGAAGACGTCATGTACATATTACGGATTCATCTCCGTGCATGTTCACTGTAACTGTGAAGGACTACAAGTTATTTAGTAGGTGGCGAAACTGTAGCATAAAGTTCTGCTAGAAGTTTTTGACAGTCTGACAGAACATAAACGCACGGCGCTTCCGACCACTGCGCTAAACGCTCTAAACGTAGACAACTATGTGGAATTAAAAGCATGTTTTCTGCTCTTTATTTGATAGTAAGGAATTTATTAGATGACACACCATGCTGAAGAAACAATTTTTACGCCTTTTCAAAATATTTTTTTATAGAATCAGTGATATTTTCTGCATCTTAGGCTAATCAAACCACATTTCTTCTCAGATTCCTTGGACATGATGTACAATTGTGGACACAGATGGAAATGGCTATGCTCAACACGGGAAACAATCGTCTACCACCCGGTGTAAACGAGCACAGAATTTCCATACATTTCAAGAATAAGCTTAAAACTGAAGGTCTCCAAGTAAGTTATTTACAAATGGAACCGAGAGAAAAAATTTTAAAAAAGTTGGAAAAGGTCTTTTCCGTGGAACTGCTTTTTCCCCCCTTTCCAAAATACTTCAATGTTGCACTGTTAAGTGTCTTCACAATACATTGAGCTATCATATACCAGAATCACTTAGATGACCCTTCTGCTGGTCCACGCTCATTTTTTGCATTCATTACATTGCATCCATTCGTCGTCCGTGGAACCCCCTCCCAGTCTCACCCAGGGGTTGGGCTAGGTTACTCTTGGAGGATCTCAAAGTTAAGCTGAACTCTGAATCCATTTGAAACACAATATGGAGCAGAAAACGTCTATTGGTCCTGTTGAGGCTGTCTTAATTCTTTTGAAACTATCCACTCTAATGTTCCTGTTTTTTTACTTTTTATCTTTTCTTTTCACTACGTTACCAGCTAACTAATATTTATTTATCCTATTAATATAAAAATTTTACCGCATTCAATTCATAAACACTCCTGGCTATTTTACATGGCTTGCTTATTCCCCCTTAGCAGGCTTTGTGTTTCACACAAACAAACCTGAGATATTTTAACAAATAAATTCCTGAGAGGCGCGCATAGCGCATTGATAATGATGCCGCTCATTATTCACCAGACTCTGGTTTGAGCCGTCACTTAGCTAACAAAGCTTCCCGTCCGCGTCGAGTCAGCTCATCGGTGTTAGAATTGTAAGAGCACAACTTCATCGAAAAACAGTGATAACCCTTCATGGTGAAACGATCTACCCAGGGCTGCAAGTGGAATCGACTGGAAGAACATTCAAAGACATTCGTGAAGAAAAGCAAAAATATCCCAGACCGTAACCGAACCCACACGCAGAAATCCGAAAATCTTCGTGGGTGATGACCGGTCTGAAGAAACGAATTGCGTCCAAAGAGTGCTGGGATCTTGACAATATATGATTATGAATTTAGTAAAGTAGAGAAATAAGTGCTTTAATAAAGAATAACGAGCCTCCATTCTTCACAAAGTTGAGTTTACTGCTGTAGTTAACTTAAGCAGTTTATTACTGTAGCTTCTGGCAAACTCGATACAAAAGGTGATTTCCTCTTGACAATTTTTCTCTATATTTAGGTATTCCAGTCGTTAATGTTCTCTGCCGGTGACGCATACGATCTATGGTGGACTGGACAAGAATTTAAAGACATGCGAGTAGAGGCTTGTGCACAGATGTTGGAGCAGGATCCAAAAGTAAGGAAGAGTCCGTGTCGAAAATCCAACTCCTTGCGGACATTGTAATCAATGAGTTTTTTTTGCCTTATTTCGCTTTTTTAGTAAGTCCCGGATGAACTCTTCCAAAAGAACCAGTGTCTCATCCAGCCAACGGCTGTGTTTACAACTTCAACAATATAAAATTAGGGGGTTTTCTTTAAAAAACTGATAAAATGGGATATTTTTCATCCAGACAAAAAAATTGGTTTTACCCACTATCGTCCAAAATGTGATTTCGTTTGAATACGTGCATTCACATCAAACTGAAACAGTGAGCTTACAACTATGTAGCAGAAAATGGCTGTTGTTGCTCCGCAACAACTTTCATTGCTGCTCATTTTTGCTTCAAAACAAACCTGTGAATACGATAGACCGATTCGTGGTGGCACTAACAGCAAAATTTATCCCGCAAACTGCTTTTCTTGCGCGTAGGAGTTGGAGAGTAATGTTCTCGAAGACGAATCTTTACTTTGGAGATCTTCACTAGTTTTGTAGTTGTTCAATGTTGTACAGCGATCACTTGGTAGCGTTAAAGGTTACATGAATGGAAAAAATTGGATGCTTTGTATGCTAAGGTTGTTTTTGTTGTATTTCAGGTATTTGAAGAATTTCGGCAGATGAACTTTGATCTGGCTATTGCTCATTTTCACGACCTTTGTCCATTGGCGATTGCGGAGAAAATTGGTATTCATAAGGTAGTTCGCATCCCTATAAATGACTGCAGTTTCCACCTTTTCCTTCTTTTGAGAATTTAAATTAAAATCCTTCTGAAGGTGGTATGGATAACTCATGGCACATCAATCTACGATTTTGCTGCTGTACAACTCGGCCTACGAACACTGCCGGCTTCTGTACCTCATCCATTGTCTTCTGGTAACAATCTTTCTATTGAGAAGCAGAATAAAGACGCTCCAACCTATTTCTTAATGAAAATAGTAAAGCATGCCCTTATTAAAAAACTGTAATACAGGCGCAACATTATGCAAAACGTACGCTGCCAAAAGTTAGCTTCCTAGAAGTCTTGAGTCGGATGCAGCGCTTACAGGTGTCTCGCCAAAAAAACTAGATCTGTCGATTCGGATTCTCGGTGCTGCGCTTTGGCCAATTTTTTCTATCCCTTCAAGCCTGGAAAATCTGTACCGGACTTATCTGGATGCACAGAAATATTCCCTTGATGCATTGGTAGACAACCGCAAGCCATTAAATAGGCTAGAGATGCAACCAATCCCTCCTGTGTTTGACGAAGTGGAATGCATGACATATTCCTTAGGGAATGATCTACTTAACTATAATATTTGCTACATCTGACATGTGAATCGCAGCTACCAGTACCTTTTATAAAAAATACATAAGACAGGACGTCATCCCGGGAACGATTTTCGCCCAGCTAATCCCGTGCTCTAGGGAGAATCGACTAGGGCAGCATTCAACAATATTTGAAAGAAAGACGACATTCCTTAAGCAGTAAACGAACTCATTCGCTAAAGGTTCGAAGACCTTTATGGATAATGGATGCGAGGAAATGAATCGAATGAAGGACCTGCTGTAATTCGCACTGTAGATGTGAAAGCTGGTCGTGTCAAAAATTGTACCTTTATCTAATGCAATGATTACATATTCCGTTTTCGATATACTTCGTGGAACTCATTCTCCTGTAAGACTACTCAAGCTGAGAAGGATCAGACATATCTATCTGGATTCCAATTCATCCACAAACCTATACAACACGAGTAGCAAATCTGCCAACTGTAGCACTTCCTCGTTCAGAACGGTAAAAATGAAGGTGCTTGTAAAAAAGTGGGATGGTTTTCCTCTTCCTCTAGGAATTGGTCCCAGTATGCGATATGATCGATTTTAGAATTTGCTGACGAGATTACAAGTGACAAAAGTGGTAGATTATTGGACACTGAAATAATATCAATTCAGGGAGGAACAATATATTTCACATCCTGAATACTGATCGAGTTTCATTACCACTGATTGCTGTGCTCTCAGAACCTCACTACATGCATTTCTGACACAGCATTTCTGTGGTGACAACGATTCCCTCTGTTTAACCAAACAAGGGCACACAAACAATGTAATAGGTGGAGTCATTAAATGGGCTTTTCGATATAAATTTGGAACTGATTCCGATCTTAAGTGACTCTGCCAGAGAAACCATGGGATACTCTACACCGCATTTCGATACACAGAACCTTGTTTTGACACCAGAGCGGTAAATCGCTGTCGAAATTCATCCGTATATTACAAAGGATAAAGTCCTCAGCGTGGATCAATCCCTTAAAGATGCGCCATGGGACACTAACTCCACATGCGCGATATGAATTGTGTCAACTCTCAAGCATCGTAGAGTTGGTTGGATGCATATTTGCCCCTATACGATGACTTATGGAGCCCTACCCATTTATCGAATGTGTTTTTTATCCTAAGAGACAAGTGTGGGACCAATTTTCCGACGCCGGAGGGATGAGATTTGGTGGACCTTGGATGGAGTTGAACTAATTCTTTGAATGTGTTGACTAGCACCAATACAATGTTACCAGCTCTCAAGCAATATTGCTATTTTGTTGTAAAGTGTTTAACACCTAAACTACAAAAACATGCTTCATCTCAAACTTTTCATTTGAAAGAAATGACTTAAATATAAGAGATGCCGAAGTGTGTTCGATTAAGTGAATTTTATCTAAGTATATACATATTTACTAGCTGAAAGACCGGTGAAACGAAGGACTCGCATGGTGCGGTGGTGAACGCGTTACTCCCCGGAAAGGACAATAGCGCGTTCGTTCCCCACCGTAGACACCTGCGGTCTGGAGTTTTGCAAATATCTCAGCAATAAGTATGTTTACTTAGAAAAAAACTGCTGGTTCACCTCAGAGCGATTCATATCAAAAAAAATATGCTAGTTGTAAGTGACCTGTGCACAAAACCCGCAATGAAATAACAAGGACATTGAAAAATTCTGTGCACGACCATCATAATTTTCAGCCGGCTTTTTCTCTGTCGTTTTTCGATCGTGTGCTTAATTTGCTCTGGCATCTTTCCCTTCTCGACTTCGTCAATTTACCTCAGAATCTTCTACACGATGAAAACGTGTACTATCGAAGTGAGCTTGACTTGCCAAAATTTTCGCGTGGCCAGAGAACTTATTGTTTTCTTCTCTTTACGATTTCTAGGTCTTGTCGGTCCCGGTAAACCAGATCTTTGGGACCTTTCACGTAATGTAACGGCTTTATTGATCAATGGTGAACGTATGCTGGACTTTCCACGACCACTTCCTAGTCATATCACTTTTTCTGGTGAACTTGGCCTTAGGAAAGCAGTTGAAAGTGTCGAATTTGATGAACAACTGCAGGCCATTCTTTCTAGGCCATCGAAAGGTCTGATCATCTTTTCATTAGGTACCGTTTCTAACACGACTAATATGCCACAGCAAATGATTGCAAGTTTCCCATATATTCGTCCTTTCTTTCTTTTCATTTCCTCTTTCTTTTTCATTTTTTTTATCGATTTTCTAAGGGCACATTCCTCTTTACGTTACGACTTCCTTGTATGCTTAAATTTCATTATAACAGTTTAGGATTCATTTGTGAAAGCGTTTAACAGGTTGAGTGATTATACAGTTCTCTGGCGTATGGAGGGGAAGGTTGGTCTGGAAACGAGTAGTTTTATCCTTATTTTAATTATATTCCTAACAAATCGATACTACAGATTTACGCGGCGACATTTTTTTTTTCGTATGTACTGCAGAGATTTTAAAAATGAGCCATAGCGTAGTGCGATAGGGTGTCGCTACCGCATAATAATTAACATATTATTATTAATGCTAACCAACCAGGATTACGGTAACCTCTTCATGAATAAGTCTCTACTGTGCTCATCTGTGGCGTGAAAAAACGTTCCGCGTTAATAGATCTTTAGGGATGCACCAAGAACTATTGTCCTCGTGAACACGTTTGCGACGTGACCTCTATGGGTGTCATGTGTAATGGGAGATTGAGGTGGCAATACCCATATAGAATGGCCATTTCGTATCCGATGGTTTGTTGTGGTGCAAAAATGAGCGTTGTCCTAGATTTCTTATAATTATTCGATAGCTTGCCCTGCTCAAATGATCGGTGTGAGCCGATAAAGTTCTATTGAGCACTCAGATATATCAAAAACCTCTTCTTGAACTACTCCATTGACCGGTAATTTGCCTAGGATTTGACTTTTGCTTGGGTTGCAATCACAATGACGAATTACAGTTATTGTACAGAACGGACGAGCTGAAAAATATGGAAACAGACACAGCATAGATTGAAAAATACTTTAGATACTAACAGCATTGTATCTACATGAAAGACCAAGGGACTGTAGTAACATGTAGTAAATAATAGCATACTAACCATTCATTTCCACAAAGTGATAGAGTAAAATCTGTTCTATAATCCTGTCATGTTCTTAACCCCGTAAGTCTACTGGTTGCCGAAATAGTTTGCCTGTTGCCGAAATGCCCGTAGGTCCCAATGAGCCGAAAACAAAGCTTTTTCGCGAAGATGTATATCATATCGTATGTATATCATATATGTGATTCAATGAGTATTTGGCCTACAACTAGGAGTGAATCGCCAATATATCAATCCAGACAAGTCCGGCACAAATTTTCCGACTCCGGAGGGATGAATGGCTGGGTTTGCTTGGAGCCTAGGATCGAACAAGTAACTGCGTACGTATTTCAGGACACTCCTTACCGCGTCTCACTTACGAATTTTTGGATTGAATCAATTCCGTTAACTTTTTATTGGCTGCCTGCTACAATTTCTTATAGTGGGGTACTACGCGAAATGCAACCACAGTGGTGCTGGTATTTGCAAAACTTCGGACCGTAGGTGTCTGCATTGAGGTACGAACGCGCTATTACTCTATGGCCTGCCCGGATCAATCCCGTTGATGGGTGATTGCTCATGGCACTGATCGATAGAACTAACTGAGAGACAGGCGAAACGAAGGGTTCACGTGGTGTGGTGGTGAAAGCGTTAGCCTCCGGGAAGGGGGTAGCGTGTTCGATCCCTACCGCGGACATCAGCTGTCCGGTGTTTTGCAAATATCTCAGCACCATTCTGGTTATGTCTCACAAAATACGTTACCGTTCAAAAGGAATAGTAAATAAAAATTGACGACATTATCTTCACATGTGGTCATTTCTCTTTCCTGGAATTTAGACCAAATCTGAAATGAATGCTGTTAAAGCTAAAAGCCCTGATTGGTAGCGCAGCGGAATAACGTGCTCTAGTGAACTCACGGTTGCCGGATAAAACTACAAACCCTTAAAGCGAATCAGTGGCTACTGAATTTCATAGGACTGGACAGCTCTAGAAAATGACGTTGTCCAAACGAAACAATTGAAAGAGCTCGTCTTCTTGAAGAAATGATTTGAGCTCCAGACGCTGGCTAAAAGTGTTGATTTTGCTAGAATCTCCAGAAATTAGTGTTGATCACTTTTCATATTATGTGAAACCTGAATCGGTACCTAAGCGCTTGAGCGACCCACATTCGCGCAAAAATGTGCGGTTTCCACCCGTTAGGTTTGGAAGATGTTTTCTTGCTGAAATCCCGAAAAAATTCGTATTCCAGCTTTTTTCTAGGTTGTTGTTTTTATAAGGTGAAGCATTTCCACAAATTCTTCACCACAAGCAGTTATAAACCTATGAACCGTTCCGACGGATCCATGTGATACTTGGACACATTGCGATTACGTTTTTTGTTTTCCCAATGCAGTCCAAAACTCTTGGCAAGTGATTACTCTTAGCTGAACCTTGAATGGATGAGTTAAATTCTTCGGGTTGGATTGTCTTGTTGGGAGGACGAACCACCATTTCCACTTCCAGTTCTCATAGCAGTTCTACATCCATAAAGAATAATGGCCACGATGAGGCAATAGAGAACCACTAGAAAAGATCGGATCAGTAAACAAAAGAGAGGAGTCCCATCTAAAACAAGTTCTTTAAAAAATTTTTGAGATTTTTGAAATTTTTTTTTAGCTTTTTCGACTTCTGTTTTTGTGTTTCATTTCTTACTCTTAAACTCCATCTGTTCTGCTGGTTGTGCTGCAGGTAAAGGAAGCGGAATTATCAGAGCATGTTTTCCTATCGAAATGGCTCCCACAAAAAGATATTATGAGTGAGTTTTTTAAGTAAGATACTTCGCTTTTTAATAATATTACAAACCATGGATTATTTAATTGCTTATTTCCCTCCATTGAATTCAGCAATCAATAGTGGCGGAGCCTAATTCTTAAAAAACGTGGTGTTTATTTTCCAGGGATAAAAAAACCTCATTTTTCGCCTTCCAAAGTAACGGGATAAATTTCAAAATATTGCTGGTGGTCATGTAATCCACTCATCAAAAAATAAAGATGTACCAACCAATTGATTTAACGTTTCATTCAGCAATGGAAATAGCTTCAACGAAGCTGAGATATTTGCAAAACTCTGGACCGCAGGTGCCTATGGTGGGGAACGAACGCGCTATTGTCCTTTCCGGGGAGTAAAGTGTTCACCACCACACCATGCGGGTCCTTCGTTTCGCCTGTCTCTCAGCTAGTTCTATCAATCCGGAAAGGACAATAGCGCGTTCGTTCCCACCAGAGGCACCTGCGGTCCAGAGTTTTGCAAATATCTCAGCTTCGTTGAAGTTATATTTCACAATATACCCTGCCATTAAAAAAGAATAGGTAGTAAATAAAAAAAGGTTTAAAAAAATGGAAATAGCGTTCACATTTATTAATTTGGATTTGTTAGATTTTACCGGTTTGTTAGATGCTTTTAGAACATCCAAACATGAAACTATTGGTGGCACACGGAGGATACAATTCACTCCTTGAAGCAGCGCAGGTGCGACTCGAGTTGTTCATTGCTGATTAATTTTTATCTAAATTTGTGTAGTTAATACTAGAAAACAGTTACTTGGCGTACTGGCGATGCTGTCCGTTTCAGGAATAAAAGCCACATTTTCACTGGGTCCGTGGAGCAGTGTCATTGTGGCAGCTTGTTGTTAGATAGGAGACGGTGTATGAGCAGGCATTATTACAGTTGGGGCACGTTTTGTGCGATTGGGTCATCAATTTTCGAACTGGAGCATGTTCACTTACTGTGATTGGGTTAGGGTTGTTCAATTAGGATACATTTCCTTACTACAGTGAAATTTCAATTAGAAACGAAGAACCTTATTTTTATGTGCCTCTGAGGAGTTTAGGACTAGTTTTCCTTTCAAAAACCCATCATATTCCGATGTTTTGTTCAAGAATTATAAATTTCGCCGCACGGGGGCAAACTTTTTTTCGACCCATCTACCAATCATCAGTGAAAAAATGTCGCATTTAATTGGAAATTATGAAAATCCAACGACAGTAGTTGCTCTTCACCCTCAAAAGCAGTTGCCGTGGAACGAGAAAGGAGCAGTAATACGAAAAAAAGTGATTATGACTTAAACAGAATTAGTAGTGGTACTGTGAAGTAATTGTAGACTACCACACCCTGAAACTATGCCATGCCAATCACAACGAAAACATCCACTTAGAAGGTTCGCATTTCTTATAATAAAAAAGTCTGAGAAGTTTTATTGAAGGCTGGTGTACCTGTGGTGTTGATGCCGTTGTTTGCCGATCAGAAGATTAACGCAATGAGGGCACAGCGATTCGGTATTGCTAGAGTTCTGAACAAGTTACGTCTAACACCTGAAAATGTCTACGAAACAATTAGCGATATATTAGGCGACGAAAGGTGTGTTCTTTTTGACCTGGTCTCTGTTCTTTCCTGTTTCCTTTTCCACAACGTTTTTTTTTCTTTTTTAATTTCATAAAACTACACGAAATTTACCGATTGCCTATTGAAGACCAAAAGTCATAAATGGGCAGATCGACGTTGGCGTTGTTAAAGTGGTCGTGGTGATCGAATGCATATCTGTCTGCTACAATGATTTTCTAGGGCTTAGCAATGGATCAAGTCGGTGTTTTTATCCTCCTAGATATGCCTGATACCAATTTTCCCAACCCGAGAATTGGAGGCTTAGTTTCCGCAGGCCCCCAGTTGAACCTACGTGCAAGGGTGTCTTTTAGGCGCCTCTAACCACTCCGCTAAATGTGCTTTCATAGACACTGTTCATCATAATGGTAGAGCTCTTTGCGGATAATGTCAATGTAGTTAAAAGAGTACTTAAGACTGATGTAGTACTAACTTACGAGCGGTAGTCATTCTTTAGCGGTGCCATACCAAGCTGAGATTGTTTTTCATATTTCTATCTCTAATCTCAGCTGTTACTGAACACGTGATGCCACGACAGACCCTGGCAAGTATTTTGTCGGTAGCCTTCTATCAAAAGCAGTAAAAAATAAGTTGCATTGTGAGAAGTGTGAGGCGATCTTTTTCTTGAGTAAGTTGAGTCCACCGAATGTGAAGCGCGTTGGTTAGAGATGCTATTCAATACGCACGTGGTTGTTGGCCCGATACCACGCTGCCTGAGAACCAAGGTCTCCATCCATATAGGGTCGCCAAATTGTACCGGACCTCTCTAAGAGGTCGAAACACTGGCTTGATACCTTGGCAGACCACGTAGTTGTGAATTTATTCACCTCTACGATGCTTCATGAAGTCAATGCTTCATAACGCATCCCTAAGATATTGATTAACATCGACTACTTTATCCCATTTCTCTCTTTTTATCTCTGCTGCCAATATGTTACATTTTTTCCTTCAGTTACGCAATTCGTGCACGAAAGCTCTCGTCGATGCTGAATGATAAGCCGTCTCAACAGCCATACTCAACGCTTAAGTATATCCTGAAATTGGCCACCAGCGACGCCAAGTACTTTGGCTTAAGAGCTGCTCAACAGCTTTCATTTTTTGAATTCTATAGTCTGGACATCGTTGCTCTTCTAGTAGCCATCGTCGCTTTTTTATCTGTGAAAATCCAGTAAAAACTTCTAAAAAGCTGAAAAATTTCTCGTATTTACCTCTCATGATTTTTATTGAGCTACATTTTCTGTATGTTTAATCTAAACCAAATATAAATTTTTCGAAACATCTATCCATGGCTGACAGTACGAAGGTGTCTGTTTCTTTTCTTCCGTTTCGCCATTAGAAATGAAATAGTACGTAACTAGAAAAGTAGAAAAACGAGAAGCCTGGAGGAAGATGTCACCTGAAGATGTGAAGATGAGATGTTTTCTATTAGTTTAAAGTTACATGTGATCGAGTAGCTTTCGAAAGAAACAATACGTCGATATGAGCGACAAGAGGGTATTTCAAAGTCCAGTTCTCTATCCTTTTTTTCGGAAAGAACAAGAATTTATGAGCGCTGGAAGCGCAACGGTTAGAGGTACCGTGCACACACGCGTGCTATACTTATTGGGTCAACCCCGTCTAAACCAACGCAATTTCCCCATTCAAACTGTTTAGCCGGAATGCTAATAGAATACACTGAAAAAGAAACTTTTCCCGACCTGGCCATTGCCTATGGTGAACTGGGAAAGGTTCTTACATGGTTACACTGGAATTCGAGGAAACACCAAGTCGGCCACTATTCAACGGTGTTGGGAAGAGAAAGTTCACAACTGAGAGTTGAATCTACTCTCAAATCAAGAAATACTCGTTGGTGACAGGGTATAAGGCAACGAACAAAACAAATGGAGTGCTGGCATCCACACAACTCATGATTCTGGCTGAAGTAATCAGATATGAAAGGTATAAATTGTCTCTGGAAGACGGCGAATGGCAGTACACATCATTTCGACACGTCGGTACACTCGTCCTGGTAAGCCACTGTTACGTAAAAAACGCAATGGCTTAGAATCTATTTTGCCATCTGAGAACCTAGGAGTATTCTAAAAAAAATCCATAGCCTAAATAGAGCTCAAAGATGAAATCTGCTTTGATTGTGTTCATGGTGAAATTTCTTGATACAACGGCGAAAAGTCACTTCCGACATCCTACTTCAGCCATTATTACTAATATTAATGTAACAGTAATATTACTACCAACAACCTTGGCTGACTGATTTCTTCAGGTCGTCGATAGTCATTTCCGCAACAGGGTAAACTAGCAACAGAAACTTCGTTTAAAGTACTTTATGATGCTTTGCAATGTTTAGTAAACTCAACGTTTGTGTGCATTTCTTTCTCTCTACACTTAACCAGTTGATTACCAAATCCTAAGAGTTTCTCTGCTTTCAGAAGATGACGGTAATCAACACTATTTTGTTAGGATTCGTAAACATCGTTGCCGTTCAAGGAACCTTCCTGATAAGTTCCTTCTCAATAGCCGTCCAAGTTCGCTCGCTCGACGATAAGCACATTGGTTTAAAAACGCTTCCGATTACTGGAAGCTGTATGAGCCATCTACCAAGTAGTTTACTAGTTATTTGACTGTGAAGTATTGATTTATGAGATTCACGCACAAAAACACCTAGTTCAACACAAATGTATACACCTGCACTAACAACGAGTCGAATACACGTTTTATAAAGAAAGAACCCATTCTCGAAATTCACACTCATCGTAGGTGAAGAGAACACGATCGCTTCTGGTTCACACTGAAGCATAAATCTACCATGCTTATAAGTATTACAGATAAATGGTGCTACAACTTTTTATTTTATTCGTATAACCCCCATTCTACACATTGTCTCTTCCCTGCAATTCTGGCATTCCCTTCATTGAATCACATCCATCACAAACAAAAAGTATTTGAAATTGCTTGTGGCTTCGGCTGCTACTTCAGGATTTTTGAGCTTCTTCATGAATGTCAGGGGCGGATAGCACAGTGGTAATGTTGCCCGTCATCATGTGCATGGTACTACTTCGATTCCGCTTCGGACCAAACAAGCCTGTCATCCCTCCGGGGTCAGGAAATTGGTACCGGACTTGTCTGGGAAAAAATCACTCTCTGAAATCAATTGGGAACGCTCCAGCCCAGCTGTCTCAGGAGTCCAGGGAGAATTGCGCAACCAACATTCTACGACGTTCAAGATGACATGAAAATGCTCAAGCAGCAACTGAAGCCACACGTAAAGTTGGAAGATCTTTGTGAATGACGGATGCGAGGAAACGAATTGCATGTCAGAAGTGGTGGGATCGGTACAGTAGACGTGAAGACGGGTCAAATAATATTAAAAAATAATATTAATGTCACTGAATGTAGGCCGAGTTAACCATCTAGGATTAACAGTGCTACAGCGTTTCCTGATCTTCATCCGAAACAATGAGTCACCTTCCGAAACTGAAGAAGCATCTGCTAAACAAGTATGGCACCAATTTACCGACAATGGAGCGAGTGAGCCCTGAGCGGCAGGGAGCGAGGTCAAACCAGAAGCTATGAGAGACATCTTTAACCACAATGCTTCGTGTTCCCCCGCTACAATCTTTTATGGAATAGATTTCGCATATTAAACATTTCATTTACAACAACAGCATCTTATGATAACAAGAACTATGTGCAGAACGAAAACAGTAAGTGATGTATAGAAGACGAGTTGTGGACAGTAGAGTGCGGAAGTGGTATCCGAATATTCGACAAAACTCACGAGGGCGACAATTTTGTAGAAGCCTGAAATGACCATAAAATTTGATAGCATTCATGTGAAAAAATAAGCGGGTAAAGCGTTTGACGTTTATCAATCTGTACGATACGGTCCACACATTCGGCTTCATTAACAATAATTAAAGGCCATTGAATCCATACCTGGCCTATACAAGGACTTGAGATGGTCCACCATTGTATCAGGTCACTTCTGCTATTTCTCAGGACAAGTCTGGCACCAGTTTTGCCATCCCGGGGAGAGAGAAGTTTAGAGAGCTCGTGGCGCCTGATCGAACCAAAGACCACGTGTGCATTGCAAGGCACCAACAAACACTGCGCTGCATTCACCCCCATAATTCATGCAATATTTATGACCGAAATTAGCAGCGTTCATTCCGAAACCTTGTGCTTAACTGCCCATAGCAAACAAGGGCTGTTTTTTGGTTAGCTGTTGCCCGTCAACACAAATGATGTCGGTTCAACAAACTTCCACGATTCGCTTCTACATTATCCTTTCGTTCGTGATGCTTACAAAGAATACCTTAACCTTTTTTTCCTCCTTATCACAGTAGAACCAGGTAGCTGCTTTAGTGCAGCGAAGAAAATTCTTTTCGTAAGCCCGAACCCAGCATTCACGTAGACGCTGCTCAAAAATGC
This sequence comes from Angiostrongylus vasorum, assembly GCA_018806985.1. Classification (NCBI taxonomy): domain Eukaryota; kingdom Metazoa; phylum Nematoda; class Chromadorea; order Rhabditida; family Metastrongylidae; genus Angiostrongylus; species Angiostrongylus vasorum. Next base: position 575,450 of record JADANN010000103.1, on the reverse strand, counting down.
AGGTCGACAGGTCACAAAAAGTTAGGTGAGGGCTTTTATCTACAGAGGGTTTCTATTGGCTTCTTTTATTGTATGTTTCTTTACCATAGTATAAGATCGACTATGATTTTTCCACAATATTTTATTGAGACCCGCTGCATCACCTGACCCGTAAAGGTTGCTTCACCTTTCCTGTTCTTCTAACCGACCGTTCGATGACACTTTAATTATTTTTTTCATATAAAAGTTGTTAGTTTAAACGAAAGCTCACCGAATATTCCTACAACCATAGAGATTAAGGAAATCACCATATATACAAATGCCAATATTAATCCGACCGCAATTTGACGCAAATCCTAAAATTTGTCCAATCTCTTCGAATTTTCTTCTTGATGCCACTAAAAAAAGGATAAAGCTTCCGACACTGATCAATCCCTGAGGGATGCGCCATTCATTCCACTTCAATAAGCATCGTTGGAGATGACTGAGTGCAAATCTGGCCTTTACAATGACTTGCGATGGTCTACCAACGTATCGAGCCAGTGCTGCCATCCTCCCAGACAAGTTTGGCACCAATTTGCAGACCTCGAAGGGGTGGAAGGCTTGGTGAGCCATGGGCGCAGGGATCGGTCTCATATGTGTATTGCAGGGACCCTCCGACCACTCGGCCACACGCGCCTTTCCTAATGTCACCGCGAAACCTAACCAGATGAAAATAAAAGTGGAACACTTGTGAATTTATGGCGTCGACTCAAGAAAAAAACGCGAAACCAAACCTTCTATTGAAAAAAGCCAAATTTACCTTTACTCCTTTGAAAACAGCAATCGACGTTTTAATACAGGTGATTAAATACGCTGTAGCTAGAAGAATCTGTAGAATTCCTAAACAACGCGGAAAAAAATATAGTATCATGGCTTTCAATGGCTTTTGAACTCTCTGTTTCTTGGTTTTCTTACTTACACAGCAGCACTTCAGTTTTTTTTCACTGACAAGCCAAGTTGATAAGAAAGGACTTCATTTGCCTACATTATTTATTCCAAGAGAATAAAGTTATTCATAAACCTCCTGTTAGCTTATCAATGAGAAGAAAACAGATTTCCCCTAGTCATGCCAATGTTAAAGGACAGTCGGTTTTTTGAAATGCTCTAATGAACACTGCATTTTTCAGAATGTCATGTCAAGTGAATAAAAGTGTAATAGAATAGAGTAGACAATAAGTTGAGTTGAATGATGACTTGCCGTAGATGGTCATTACTGTGACGAGATTTCTAGCTTCGATAGCCGTATCCGGTAGCCGAAACACGTAAATGCTTCCGACGATTATCGCTGCAAGTCCGATAACCGCCGAAACGACTGACGTTACGGATTGACGAGGATTCACTGTAAACCTAATACATTTCGTAATACTTTGATCATGTAAAAATCTTCAGCGTTCTCGTACGATTTTTAAATGATTAAAAGACCATTTGCGGCCTAACGTAAAGTTGTTAGCTGTACCATCTATAGCTACCGCTAACAATCGAGTACTTGAGTAAGATGCTATTTTTAACCGCTTTTGTCTTGAAGAAATAACCATTAGCGGATCCTTGGGCTATGTAGCCTACCTGGGCTTTCGGACTAGGAATATTGAACTTTTTCGCTTGGGTAACTTTATTCACCGCCAGGACATCGGTGAAGATTACAGTTCGTCACTAACGAACACCTATCAGCCAGGATGAAGCGGTAAACCACTAGCGGTCGATCCCACATAGTTTTTTATTAGGTTTGCTCTTAATGACCACGGCTTCTCTCCCTAAGTTTCCAAATACTGGTCGGCACAATTTTTCCTGTGCGATCTTTCAGTGGATTACGTGACCATATGCCTAAACGCGTGGGAGCGTGAAGCGCAGTGGTCGAACGTGCCCTGCAACGCACACGTGAATCGATCCCGGCGCCCACGGCCCACCAAGCCTTCCATCCTCCTGGAGAAGACAAATTGGTACAATACTTGCTTGGAAGGATACAGCTTTGGTTCGATATACATCGTGGTAAGCTACCGCGAGTCATTTTAAAGGCCAGATATGCACTCAATCACCTCCGAACGATGCTTACTGAAGTCGAACACATGGCGCATCCCTCAGGGATTGACTAACGTCGAAAGCTTTATTCTTTTTGTGATTAAACGTATTTAAATCCTTCTCATGCTTCAGTTTCTGTTTCCGCTCTGATCGCTTCTTCCAGTTTTATCAAAGCTTTTGAAAAAAAACGTTGTGCTTTTTCATTCTCTTCTAACATCTTTATCGTAGAATTAATCGCTTGTTCAGTCAAATAGGGAGAATTATAAGTTTTTGACGAGAACAGTTTCAATGGACAACTTTCGTACGGATTATCCCACAGGCTCTATGATGCGTCTGAAGGAGGTAGATATTTGATATGACAACTGCGAAGTGTGGCGCAGTGGTCAGATGTGCTTTATAATGCACACATGGTTCTTGGTTTGATCCTGCCCCTTGAATAACTATATTCCCTACCTATCCGATGTATCAGGAAAGTGGTAGAAGCCCTATTCAAAAGCGTAATAACGGTGATTTCACTCCATTAGACACCCACAAGTCACTGTAGGCGAAATATCCTTCTAATCACGTCTACGATGCCTAACGGATGAGATGGATGCAAGGCTCATTCCCCAACGATTGTTTATCGACGAGTGCTTAGTCTTTCATCCTTTTTGCACTAACCTATATTTTTTGAAGACAAGCGTTTGCTCACATATATGCGGAATATGGGCAATGTACTGAAATCCTACAAATGACCAGGAACTCTGTGGAAATGGCTACTGTCACCTACCGAATCTAAGTAAACCACTCGCCAGGATGAAAGCTGCCAAAAAAATACACCTAGTTTACCACTGCGCTACTGGGAAATGAAAGAATGAGTGCTTCCTTGCAAAAAAAATGGTAACGCTATAGGCACATAATATCCATCTGCTAATAGAGCTCACAGGCCATTTACGAAAATGGACGGGGAAAGTTTGATGACGGCCTTACTGGTGCGCGCCCGAGTTCCTCATGAGTTACCGACGACGCTTTACGCCATTACAAGTGATGCAAGCGATAATAAAAAAAACTTGATATTACTTGATACTTACTTGATATTTGAACGGCCCGTACTCACTGGTTGTGCGGGCCCCAGCACGTTCTCCATTTCTCGGAGACCTGATGGTCAAGCCATTGTGGTCCCTGGAATCCCGAGGTCAACGTGGCCAAAGTCTGCCTCAGGTCTTCACAACCACGGGCAGTCGCAGCCCTTATGGATGAGAGGGAGAATTACCACCATGTGACTTTGATACCAAGACGATGGTGGTATTGGTTTACTCTTATCTGGGCTTCCTGATGGAACTCCGGACTCCTTCTCAGCTTGGGGACCCTGCCAAAGGGATGAATCCCTTCGCTGTACGTTGCAGTCCGACAACCAGGAACACCTCTCAGCCACGATGAGGCGGTAAACCGTTGGGAGGAATTTGATGTTACCCTGCTGAAAGAATGCATTTAGTTCCAAAAGAACTTTTTAATAAAAAAAATCTAGACAGCAAGGGGAGAAAGTTGGTTGCAACTTTATCAAAAATTGAAAAAATTGACTCCTTGAGAGAATTTTGAGCGACATTATTGCCACGTTGAATAGAACACTTACTTAAATACTCGGACGACCCGTCCTCATTGGTTGTGCGGGGCCCAGCATAATTACTTTTTTTCGAAGTTTTCCTGGTTTAGCCATTCTGTTTCCCTGAGTACCGAGGTCAGCCTGGCCAAAATCTACCCCAGGTCCTCACCACCACGGGCAGTCGCAGCCCTTGTGGATCAGAAGGAGATTTGCCACCATACGACTAGTTTCATACAAGGACGATGGTGGATCCTAGCATTGGTTTACTCTTAGCTAGGGTTCCTGGTGGAAAAAGCCGGACACTTCTTCTCAGCATGGGAGACCCTGCCGAGGGAATGAATTCCACCGCTGTACATTGCAGCCTGACACCCAGGAACACCTCTCAGCCACGATGAGACAGTAAACCGTTGGGTAAATTGACTAGAACAAATATTAGTAAATCAGAAGACTACAACCATAAACAAAGTACCGATAATATTGAAAACGACAATAACAGTATTATTAAAAGAATGAAGCTCTCGACTTTGATCATTGATCTCTGAGGGATGCGCCATAAATTCGACTTCATTAAACATCTTTGGAGGTGATTGAATGCATATCTAGCGTTGGCAATGACTCAGGATGGCCTGCTAATGTATCTAGCCAGTGCTGCTATCCTCCAAGACAAGTCTGGTGCCAATTTGCCGACCCTCGGAGGGAAGGACGGCTTGGTGGGCCTGGAGCACGGGGAGCCGATCCCATGTGTATTGCAGGGCGCCCCGACCACTGCGCTCCATGCGTTTCTTATTATAGTATTATTAATAGCCATTAAACACAAATTGTTATTTAAATAGAAGACACTTACTCATTTGTTCGAGAATCATCACGAAATCCGTCACCATGTCTTCTTGCGTTCGTTTCTTTCCATCCGGTTGCTGTGTGTTTCCATCGTCTCCGAGTTCTATTACCGTAACCTAAAATTGTATGTGGTTTTTTTCTTCAAAGTTCGGATCCATTCAGTAGCTTTAGTGAGTTTCTTAGAAAACTGCTTTTGTGAGTGTATGTGGCCAAGATTAAAAAAGGGATAAAACTCGCGGCGTTGATCGATCCCTGAGGGATGCGCCACGCATTCGACTTCACTAAGTATCGTTGGAGGTGATTGAATGCGTATTTGGCCTTTACAATGACTCTCAGCGGCTTACCGATGTATCGAGCCAGTGCTGCTATCCTCCCAGACAAGTCTGGCACCAAATTGCCTACCCCGAAGGGATGGAAGGCTTGGTGGGCCATGGGTGTGGGGGATCGATTCCACGTGTGTGTCGCAGCAGCGCCCCCCAAATACTGCGCCACATGAACCCTGTGGCTGAGATTATTTCTTCGTATTATCCAACTTCTGAATGTGATTAATATATGCTTCAAAAAGAGCTGTGATAGACAGTTGGCAATTTTATGTTACGAAGGGTATGACTGAATCTGACCAAATGAATCAGAACAATGATAAGCGCGTTTTTTGAATCCAACTTGTCTCGTGAAAAATGCGCAGTCCTTTTTTTAATCCACTTTTAGCCCTCTATCCACCTACTTGCAGGCGAGCTACGTTGCCTAGCGCGTAACTGGGATAAGATCATTTATCTTCGATGAATAAGTGAAATTATACAAAAATAGTGTATTTCTTTAAATGAGGAACATTCGAGAGAACTTACTTTTTTCAGATTTATGGCTCTCATCTTCTTTTTTCTCCATCACATAAGATTTTGTACATTTCGTAATCTGAAATGTCGAGTCGTGGAATTTATTCATTAACCCTCAGTGGTTTACTATTGTCTCCGGGCTCTACAATGATTGGATTTTTTGGCGCTAATTTCGACTTTAAAGAAAGATGAACTACTATGAACCAACAAAAAAACAGCAGAAAACGCAGTGGTAACTTTTTATTTGCTGCATACTATAATTTCTTCACGGTAGGGTACGATGCGTTCACCACCACACCATGCGGGTCCGTCGTTTCGCCTGTCTCTCAGCTAGTTCTATCGATCATCGCCATCAGCAATCACCCATCAGTTGGATTGATATAGGGAACCGGATGGAATCGGCATGGAACCCAGTTAAGCTGAGGCTGTAGTTGAATTCACAATGTTTACTTTTTATTTCCTGCCTTCTATAAATTTTATGGCAGTGTATTAAGCGAAATACAACCACAATGATGCTGAGATATTTACGAAACTCCGGACCACAGATCTCTGCGGTGGGAAACGAAAACGCTATTGTCCTTTCCGGGGAGTAACGCGTTCACCACCACACCATGCGGGTCCGTCGTTTCGCCTGTCTCTCAGCTAGTTCTAGCAAAAAAAAACAAAAGATATCGTTCCTCAGAAATTATTGTCGCATTTCTATTTCTTGTATATGTTTTCGCAAAAGTTTTTTTTGGAATGCTGTTCCACTATATATTGAAGAGCTCATTTTATACACTTTAGCGTGATATGACTGAATCATAATACAAACTGTGTTTTGGGAAATTTTGAAGAGTAGAATCCCAGACGTTAAGATAGCTATTCCAACAAATCTACCTCTTTGAATTCAAACTGGGAAGTGCATAACCAAACGACTTGAAACATTAATGGCGCATGGCACCAAGGAGTGTTATCTAACACAGAGTTGAACACTGGTTTCACAGTTTCGTCATGGCCAATTCGACCTTGAAGGTGAGATAAGTCGTAGACGTGCTTCCGTTACTACCGGCGATGAATCGAAGGCTTTCACGGGACCAAACACAATCATCACTGATCGGGAAATTGAAAAAGAAAAATTGGTGTAATCATCTCAATTCATTCAGAGTGTTTGAAGAAAATTCGAAAGTTGAAGAAGCACGGGAAATGTATGCTGCAAGAAACAAATGATAATCAGCGAAGCTGCCATTCTGAAATGTCGTCGTCTGCTCCTGCCCACATGGGCGAACCATTTGTCCACCATATGCCACCATATGGTGATATTTGACAAAAAAATAGATGAAGTATCGTTTGGAGATGATTCAATGCATACCTGGCCTTCGATGTATCGAGCCAGTACTGCTCTATCCTCCCAGATAAGCCTGGTACCAATCTGCCGACCCCGAAGAGATGGAAGGCTTGGTGGGCCATGTGGGCTGGGATCGATTCCACGTCAATGTTACAGGGCGCCTCCGACCACTGCGGCAAACGCGCCCATTCGATAAACTGATGAATTTGAAGATGGAAAACTTAAAAAAATGACTGAACGAATCAGTCCACTATAAGACAAAGACTAGGCGAGGTGTCATCTGCTGAGATTACATATCAAATTGAAATATCACTTGTTTCACCAGCTGCCCTCCAATTGCTCCAATGATTTGAGTGTGAGAAATAGAAATACATGAGATAACAAGTGGGTGGAGGAAAGCAAAAACGACAACAAGCAGTGCTGTTGTATTTTTTTCATCAAAATGAATTGGATTACTTGGAACTACTTATCTATTCGGTTTTTTTTTCGTCAAAAATGCCTTTTTTTATTTTTACATGGCTCATCTTCACATCTCACGAGCGGATTCAGGTGCTTTATGCATCTCATTCGTTTTGTCGTATCCGTCATTCGCGATGGTCTTTGAACTTCTCACGTGTGGTTTCGGCTGCTCTTTGGGAATTTATGTCTTCTTAATGAATGTCGTTGAGTGCTGTTCGAGAAATAAGCTTGGTGAGTACGGGACGTGGTATAGAAACAGCACCGGTGCTCGTGATGGACTGCATAACCACTACGCTACTCCACCTCTAAATGACGCAATAGGCATGAAAATATGGATAAAGAACAAATTATTAACAGATATAAAACAAGTTCATGCAACGTTTCACTCCATCGGATTCGACTTCATGGCACAACAAAGTCCCATGTCGCAAGAAGGAGCAGCTGTGGTCAATTGGCTCAGCGTTCGGCGTTGATCAATGCGTTCGATCCCATTCACAGTGTCGCAGAGCTCATCGAATACATATTTGTCCTATACAGTGTGACCTACTGATGCATGGAGTCAGTGGTGGTACCCACTGGACAAGTCTGGTACCATTTTGCCGATCTTGGAGGAACGCAAGGCTCGGTGAGCTATAGACGAGGTTTTGAACCAACGACCACGTGTGTACTGCAGGACACCATTAATCATTGACCGACACAAGCTCCTAGACGTGAAGAATACCACATAGATCAGGCAAGGAAGGCCACCAAAAATGGGACTGGAAGGCCTGTTTTTGATCAACGAACGATGTCGTTATCTCAACCTTTGTCCGAAGTAAACGGCACAGCTGTCGATGATGTTTCCACGTCGTTACTTGAACTTACTTGAACTTGAACGGTCCGTCCTCACTGCTTGTGCGGGCCCCAGCATAATCACCATTTTTCGGAGATTTGCCGGTTAACCCCTTGTGGTTCCGTGGAATCCCGTTAACGAACGTGCTATTGTCCTTTCCGGGGAGTAACGTGTTCCCCACCGCAGACCCCTGCGGTCCGGAGTTTTGCAAATATCTCAGCATTATAGAAGTTATATTTCGCAACATACCCTGCCATTAAAAAGAATAGGCAGTAAATAAAAAGATTAAGATTGTGATTATAACTATAGCCTTAGCTTAACTGGGTTCAATGCCGATTTGGGCTCTCCAGATCAATCCCGCTGACAGGTGATTGCTGATAGCAAAAGATCGATGGAACTAGCTGAGAGACAGGCGAAACGAAAGACCCGCATGGTGTGGTGGTGAACGCGTTGCTCCCCGGAAAGGACAATAGCGCGTTCGTTCCCCACCGCAGACACCTGTGGTCCGGATTTTTGCAAATATCTAAGTTTTGAGTTTTCTAATGAGCTTATGAAGATAGTGGGCAGATTAGATTGGAGCTATGTGAAGTTTCTCAGACTCCCAAGAAGGCGAGATCCGTGAATCCCAGAACTGTAACGCTAAACATTGTGGAATAAATATTGCCTTAGCGACTTCGTATCAGCTTATTAAAAAACTCATAAACATATTAATCAATACCATGACCGATAGAAAGCCAGTCCCAGAAATTGGTACTACGATGTTTCTTCTTCACAAACACACAAATATGCACTGACATCAACTCATCTCAAAGCCCAAGTTGGACTCCCGTCATTCGAACTTTTTCGACAGACCATGAAAAAACATCACACTTTCCGTGATGCACTTTATTTTAGTACTTCTATCGGCCTTGGTGATGGCGAAGTGCTTGTCGGGATCTGACGTAATAAAGGGTTGGGTATGCCCACGGGTCTTGTGTCTACTTTCTCGAAGCACTTCTCACGCACCTGTCTATCATTCAAACTTAGGAGCAGGGGAACAATCTACGCAAGCACACCCACGCATGCATCCATGGTTACAACTTCATGTGAATGAATGACATGAGGACAGCCGTAGTGGAGCGGACAGAGCTGACCGCAAAATTCACGTTGTCTCTGGTGCTACCGTACCTTGGGTTAATCAAACTCATCATCTCTCCGTAGTATCAGACTAAAACCGACTAAAGCACTGATTCCATATGCTTCCACGGTTCATTTCTTTGACTGAGTATACATTCAACCACCTCTGCACTGATGAGGATAAGGTGATGGCTATTAGTATATCTGTAAGAAATTGATCATCCTTTAACGCTTTACCCTGTATCCCTTTCAAATAAAAAGGATTTTTTTGCCCGACCCGTCTTCCACATTCACTATGGATTTCAACACTTGTCGTATTCGATTCATTTCCTTGCATTCATCATGCAAGAAGGGTTTTCAACTTTTTGCACGTGCTTGGGCTGCAGCTTGAAGAATATCCTCTCGTCACAAATGACGTTGAATGCTGTTGGAGTCGACTCCTCCTGGGGTCCTGAGACAGCTTGGATAGCGCGTTCCCACTTGTAATGCAAAGAGTGAACTTTTTCCCAAGTAAGGCTCATAGCAATTTTTCCGACCCAACGAGGGATGAAAGTCTTCGTGGGCTCGGTGCTAGGTCGAACCAACCCCCGTTCTCGCAATGATGGCCACCGTCACCAATGACTACCTGCTCTCTACAAATAAAAGATATTAGAAGTAATTTTGGAAAAATAGTTACAAAAAATTCTATTGTCTGAATAATAAAATATCTGGCCGGACTTCGAAAATTAGCTTTCGAACTTCATTTGATTACACTGTGAAGAAGTTGAGCGTTGTTGGACGAAGTTATCGACACAAAAAAATAAACATACTCAAACACCACAGTTCAATACTACGACACCAGTGGACCTTTGGAAAAAATTTAAGGCATCTAAAACATTGAGTTTTCTGGTTCTCTAAATGTGTGCTGAGGCCTCATAAGTCGTCATGGCTCAGTAAATCTCATGAATAAAACATGAGGATCGCTGCACATCTACACAAGTGAAGAGAAACATCTTTAATCTCGACAGACATCATCCTACCGAGCAAATTTGGCTAAATATGCAGCCCTTCTAAAATTTTTTAAATAAAACTAAGTTAAGATAAAGGGCTTATAACAATCGGGGCTTAGGCAGCGTGGATGAATGTGCCAGGCAACACAGGCATGGGCGATGGTTAGACCCCCGCCTCTGCCTAAGCAAGCCTCACATCCCTTCGAACTCAGAAAATAAGCACCGTACTAATCAGAGAGGAAATCCTGCCTATTGATAAAGACTTGTGACTGCCTATGATAACGAATTGGGAACTCTAGTACTGCTATTCCAAGACATAACCTTCTAATCAAAACGAAAACAGAATCTGTTCGTCATCGACCAGCTAACAAGACGTTGATACCAATCTTTATTCGAGTAACATTTCGACGTCTTCAACTTCTTAAGAGTCGGTGATTCGCGTCGATGGTCTAACCGCTCGTCCATGCGATGTGGGTTTTCGTTGTCGCATCGGATCGAATCTTTTGGAGTGGAACACCGCTCGAATGAAGTTTTCTCACACAGCGATAAAATTATGAAAGTGGAACGTTTTGTTGAGGAACGTTTCGCTAACCGTCGTAGTTGAATGACAACGAACACGCTACTGCTGACTGCTCACGGTACTCAAGAATAACTATGAATGGTTGTTGTCGTTGTCGGGTAACGATCAGTAATTGTCGATGAACACCACGAATGCTGAATTTATCCCGAAATCATTACTTTCATCTGCTTCTGCATTGCTGACGTCTTCCACCGCCAAGATAGACTTTTGTTTTTCATTACACCTCATCACAGTAACGCCGACAAAACCATTGTAATAAAATGGAATATTTTCGATGGTATCGATGAAAATCGCTTTCGCCTAGCAACGGTAATCCACCGAAATCTCTGCACTGCCACAACTCAGCTATCAAACTGAATAAAAGACGACTTTGAGGGATTGATTTCTTCTTACGTTGGTCAGCAGTGAAACAAATATCTCCTAGTCTTAACCATTTCATATAATTGCTTTCTTTCCATCGATTGATAAGCGTGTGTATCACGATATTGTATGGTTGGAACATACTAGAACAAAAAATATTCTTCTTTAGTAAGTGACTTCACATGAAATTGACCTGATCACAGCTATAACCACATTTTCTTAGCGGACAATCATTGATGGGTCTCCAATCTGCAGGTAAAATGCAAGTTAGAACTTTTATTAAGACAGATATCTGTTTGCATTGGTCAGTTTTCTAGAAAGACCTTAGTTTTAGCAATTGGTATAATCGATCTCTGGAGGGAGATCGGAAAAATGTATTACTAGTACTATTTGCGTGAATACTACAAGGATCCGTCATCGTCCTGGTACCAAACTAGTTAGTCGCATGGTGGTAAATCTCCCTCTGATCTACAAAGCCGGCGAGTGCCTGTGGTGATGAGACCTGTGGCAGACTTTGGCCTGGCTGACCTCGGGACTCCAGGAAATCAAAAGAGCTAAGCCAGTAAAACCCCAAGGAAGTGGCTGTATGCTGGGGCCCGCACAAGCAGAAAGGCTGGCCCGTCCAAGTGTCCGAGTAAGTATTTACGTATGCGTTTTAGTGAAGCACTAAAAAAACAACGGGCCTTGATCACTTTAAAGACAACTCGTAGGAGATGTTACTGCTAAATCTATTGTACCACATCAATATATATTGTCGGTTTACGGCGACACATCGTGTTTCGGAAGTATTCAAGTTATTAAGTCATTTTCACAATTTTTTAAGTGGAATGTTTAAAGAGCGCATTTCATGTCATGTAAGTCATTTTTTGATTAGTTTGTTTTTTGTTCGCGATCGCTTCCAATGGTGATGATCTCTTTCAAGCATGATGATGACATCTTCAAGTGTCTTGCTTAGATCTATAAGTCCTTTGCAGTTACGAATGCATCTGGTTGACGTGAATCATTTAGGTAGCGGCCCTTATTAAGACCCCCTTGCATTTTTCGGGCACTACTTTGCCACCAGTTCTTCCGACCATCCGTTACCAAATCTTCTTATTACATAATTGTCGACACATCTTGGCTTCCCTTAGGCTCGAGTCTTAAAAATGAATTTTCTTTTGCTCTTCTCGGAAGTTTCAATTGCGTACTTTGCATTGGTATATTGGGTGTCGGAATGAAATTTCAGCTGGCGTCGTAGTTTAGGCGCTTTAAGCATGGTGTTCAAAAATCTTAATACGATTGCATTGTCAAGTCTACCAGCGTTGGCTAGATGACCGCTCTGCCACATTTCTTTTGCAATCGACATAATAAGGTGGGTTAATGAAAGACTGTATTTTTCGAAGAACAGTTGCGATAGCAGCTTGACTCCTTGTGCAGGACGGGACCAGTCCTATGTCGGTGGTAGTTAGCAGAATTGTAAATGTTTAGTTGTTTTTTCGGCAGTTGACCTTATTGACAGCATCTTCTTTGGTGTAGCTCGTTCTCGTAGTCATCGTCACCATAACTCAAAAAGACCGACTTTCTATAAACTTCGGCATAGATAGTTGATATATTTATTTATATGGTCTTACAAACTGATCTTCTTTAGTTGATGCGAGGTTGGTATAGGTCTTCGTTGTCGTTGTCGTTGTTGTTGGTGTTGTTGGTCGATGGCTGACGTTTCGGCGATTTCGCCTTCCTCAGAGCCTGGACGTATTTTATATTAGAATACTTTAATTATTCGGTGGCAAAGGCTAAAGTATTAATGAAGATCAAAGTTTTAAATAGATGGTGGGTTAGATTTCAAAAACCCAAGGATGAACCGGAAAGACGAATGCCTTACTATCACACGTGACCTGGCGCCCTATTTCAAAATGATATTTTGACCCCGGGGGTGTGTCGTGCTTGCGACCTCACGTGAACAACGCGTGGACCAGTCCCACTCGTAACATCACGGTGAGTAGCCTTTCAGTTTGACCGTAGCATCCTAACCCACCATCTATTTAAAACTTTGATCTTCATTAATACTTTAGCCTTTCCCACCGAATAATTGAAGTATTCTAATATAAAATACGTCCAGGCTCTGAGGAAGGCGAAATCGCCGAAACGTCAGCCATCGACCAACAACACCAACAACAACGACAACGACAACGAAGACCTATACCATCCTCGCATCATCTAGAGAAGATCAGTTTATAAGATCATATAAATAAATATATCATTGTCACCATACTTGAGAAGATAGCCATTGTTATTATTTTGTGGGAAAATAAAGAAGATCTTAAGTCTATGATGGACACTCATGACGAGCAAACTGGGCGAGGAATACAACCACAATGGTACTGGGATATTTGCAAAACTCCGGACCGCATTAGTTAGGTCAAGTATGCGTTTAATAACCTTAGCGGCCTCAAAGATACACAATGGAATCTATGCTTCATGGCACCATCCTAAGGTATAGACCAAGGCAGAACACCCTCATCATCACCTTAGCCCAAGATGTGATGAAAAAGTGCTCTTTGTTATGAAAAAGCATTGCAAACACATGAGATTCTCTCGAGTACAACTAAAATAGCACTATGATTTTCATTTTCTTAAGGAAGGTTTGACGTATAATTTTCTCAGAAATCAGTATTTTCAAGAAGTAATAACGATGACCAAGTGATAAAAGGTGTACTAAGGCTATTTCTCTGCTCTGATTCATCATAACTGAAGAAGAGACACCTGCTTGAGATATGGACGCCATTGTCATACAACATGGGCGAACTGAGGAAAGAAATCATGTCAACTCCAGTGCTAAGGTCATTTTTTTGATGAAACCGGTGTTAGAAGAGGTTAGTTAGGAAGGAAAAAGCAAAAATAGCTATCGTAAAAAACCCTTCTTTCAGCTTCGACAGGACCTCGTTTCCTTTTTTGTTGATTTTGATGGAATGAACAGTATTATCCAACGATAGTGGAAAAACAAACCCTCTCAAAGAGTGGTAACAGTAGCGGAATAGCTCCTGAATAGTTAAATGTCGAGTATTCGTAACCACTTCTATGCGCTTCCAAACAACCAATCAACCTTCATAAGATTTCGTGGATGACAGTGCAGTAAATGATAAAGGGAAGAGCGTTAGTGCAGTGCTTAGAGTCTGTGTAGTACAGACTTGGTTATTGGTTGGACTCTGCATCTGGAGTTAGCCAAGCCTTCTATCCATCCGGGTTCGGTTAATCAGCACCCAGACCTGTCTGAGAGGACCAAATGCAAACTTGATACATCGGTAAGTCGCCGAAATTTGTTGTATTATTCAGATATACATTCAATCATCTCTATCTACGATCTTACGATTGGAGTCAATTGCGTAACGCATGCCTCAGGAAATGATCAACGCCAAAGGCCTCAGTTTTTATGAGAGTAATAGAATGCAAAAAATCTTGAATTTCCGAACATTCAACCACATTCGATCAAATTACGAGTTTAGTGTAAAATCCCTGCTTGTCAAGTGACTTTCCCACTGCAGATCAAAATACATCTTAATTCCTCTCAGAGTTGGGATAGCGCAGGGATAGTGTTTAAGGCCAGCATATTTCTGATGTTCCTCATTCGACCTCATCCTGAGTCTACCATGCCTCTCATCCCTCCAGGGTCGAGAAATTGACAGCAGAATTTTGGAAAGCAGTTGCTTGGGAAGCACTTTTTTTGCAATCCAGTTGGGAACGCACTAAACCGGTTGTCCCAGAGCGAGCACTCAGTGATATCCAAGACGAAAAGAGAATCATCAAGCGGCGGCGAAAACCACAAGCAAAAAAGTTGAAAGACGTTCGCGGATGACATGTGTAAGCAAACGAATTCAATGCAAAAGGTGGGATCGGCACAGATGTAAAAGACGGGCCATGTAAAATCAATAAAAAAATAGCGAGCTATCATTTTTAAAAGGAGGTTCTTCGAATATTCAAAAACCCTATCTTGTATTTGTACCATTGGTCAACCATTATAATCGAAACTAAAATGTTGTTAAAGCTCAGATAAAAAATACGCTTCAAAAATCCGCATTAGGGAGGGATCTGCGGAATACACAAAGAGCTTCCGCCTCGCGATTAGATCTTTCTTTTCAGGAAGGCTATGAGTGCTTAAACAAGTCTAACTCTCCTCCGGACTTTCCAGAAAGAAATCGAGATGTCGAGCTGTATAAGCTTTCACTTTCAGTGAGTGAGAAAAACAATTCAAAAGACTGACTCTCAATCAAACTCAGCCTAAACATGTTATTTTGTTCTGAAAAACTGCCCTTGATGGAGTGACATAAGCCTCTTATTGAGGGTTGTTCGTAGGTCGACATTTTTCAGTGACAAAAAAGTTTGAGACGGGTTTTTGTACTTTTTCGCTCTACGCCTTCAATTCATCCAATGAAAAAAAGCAGTAATTTGTTCTTTCAAAACTATCACTGTTTGCTACGAAACGCTCTCTGACTCTTTTGAAGAAGTTCTCGAGAATGTGCTGTCGTTGTTTCTGGGGAAATCCACCAGAGAATCTTTTAAAGTGGCGAACATTATAGAAGTCTTCAGCAATGGATGTTTTCTAAGAAAATGACATAAAGAAACTGGTCATAAAAATGATACTTAAACAGGTTCATTAAATTAACCGTCTTCAAGGCACGGCTAGGCTCCAAACAGCTGACGAAACTCTACAAAAAAAGTAAAAAAAATGACGAAAACTTGCTTAAAGTCATCGCCTTGTCCCACGGGGAGCACTGAGAAATAGAAGTAGAGGTAGTGCGATTGGTGTAAGCAGTGTAACCGAACTCTTGTTCTTGTTGTGATCAACGAGAAGCTGTGAACTCTGACGAAGACGACGTGAGTAACGTTGACCAGTTGAACTAAAGGATTGGAGAACACACGAGCGCACCCGACCCAATGAACGACACAAGCACTACTCTGTCACATTATAGAAAAGGACATTGTTTGAGGAAAAAAAACATTCAGAATTAGTACTCAACTTGATTTACGAGTCATTCATAAAAAGCTCCAGACAGGCACTATCAAATCCCATGAGGTCACACTTACGCAGCAATAAAAAGTGTACGAATACTAAGAGAAAACCTAAAGAGTCTTGTGAAGACTCTATGCACGCTTAAAACGAAGTAAAACTAAAACGGCCATCGAAGTTAAAACCTTTTTGCACGACTGGAGCAATAAACACTGAAATTAATAGTAGTAATTAATGTTTTACTTGATGCTCATTACACTGCTTCATCAAAGAATCTGAATTGGTCGTAAAATTCCTAGTGAATGGACCTCGGCGTGAAGAAAGTGGAAAGAGGAAGGCCTTATCAATGGAAGTATCTATTTATCTATCTATCTATCTATCTATCTATCATATATATATATATATATATATATATATATATGTGTGCGTGTGTGTATGCAGGTTTGAATCTGTTTGTATATATGCCTACAAGTGTCAGTCGGTTTGTGTCGGTGCGTATGTATGTGTTTTTGTGTATACGTGCATGTGCATGAGTGCGCATGTGTCTATGTGTGTGTTTAGACCTGTGGGTGTGTATGTGTGTGTACGCTTGTGTGTTCATGTGCGTGCGTGCATGTGTTTGTGTGTGTGTGTATGTGTGTGTGTGTGCGTGTATGTGTGTGTGTGTGTGTGGGTGTGTGTATTTGCACCGAATAATGTGCATATAGACTGTTTTGTAACCAATGTGATAAAAAATCAAATAATGCGTTAGCTGTTTCTTATTTAAGCACGGTGTATCATTCCTTCCAACGGATTTCTTGAACAGAGGCTTTTTTCCCCTCAAATCTTCTGGATATCTGCGGAACGAAATCACTTGCTCAAGCGTATCCTATGTAACATATCTGGGTAGGAAACGGACTTCGAGGATTTCAAGGTCTTTAAACACTTCTATGTGCTTTCCAGCAATTATTTGCAGAATTACATCGACCTGCTACATCATCCTCCACAGTGTCTTCAACTAATCGCAAAAATCAATGTCGTCTTGAAAGAGTCTTAGTCGCAACGTAGTAAATCTCCTGTCGATCCACAAGTGCCGGTGTCTGTTCGTAGTAAATACCTGAAAGCACTCCGACATTGCTTACTCGAGATCCCGGAAAAAAATCGTGTTGAAGGATTATCCCACATGTGATTAAAGAACAGACGACACAGCATCGGCTAGAGCCTAGGTAAAACCTAACAACTACTGGCAGTTGGTGCCATTTAAGCCAACTCGTTGTGTGAGATGCCTTCCAGACATATTCGCTTGATATACGTATCCGGTTCTAGTATGAGTCATAATTAATTCAATGCATTGACTAATCGCCAAGGAGTCCATCGTCCATCAGATTTTGCGAACATTGGTGGATCCACTGGGAAACTAGTGTCGCCGTTGTCCCCTCCCAACCCCAAAATTCCACAATAAGTTCAGTTTTTTTTCGATCGACCACTAATCTTATTTTAACGTATATTAAAACACAACGCATAAATACATTTTTGACACCTTCCCAAAACTCGTGTGCGTCCCAACAGAACACTTTTCCAATAGGCACCCTCCCGCAGGAGATCAGAACAAAACGAAAGTCGAGGAAAATTTCTTCTATAAAACCGGCAATTTGTGGAATAGACGTAGTCTTAACGAGGATTTCAGGTGGGAATCTTATAGTTTTTCTGGACCAGCATGGCTGTGTTGGAGAATAAAAATATCGTAGATTTTCGGTTGGCGCTCAGAAATACCCTTCTCTACGACGGTCCCAACATCAAAGGATAATGGTAAAATGAGCAAATAAATAGGCAGAACTAGTTTTCTTCGGCCATTTCCAATATAATGGATTCCCACCTGGCTAGTCGCCAGGTTATGTGGCGCTTCCCAGTTGCCGAGTAGTAGTTTAAACAGGCGATGTAGTACTTCTCGAAAAACTCAAGTTGATTTATAGGACGGGTTCCTTGAAACTGCTGTCCTATTCAGTAGCAAAATTGCTGCGAAGTATATCTAAAGCGATTCATGAGCTTCTTTAATGAAAAGAGTTCAAAATGCCTTCTGGCAGACACAAATAAGCCACGAGTGAGTCCTTGCTTCAAGAACAAGAGAAAAAAATCGTCTTAAAAAGTTATATTTTACGCTAAGATGCTCTTGGTTTGCTCGGAGAGAGCGGGACCGACTGCTCTGTTCTGTCAAGCGACGGAGGCAAATAAATACTTTGTTGGTGACTACTCGAACTAATCGATGAGCAAAAGGAAAAAAACAACTACTTGGTGTGAGCCACGTAAGCCCGTATTGTGGACATCTCCTGTGGTCCGCCTCCTCCCAACGGTTTACCGCACCGCCTCATTCGTGGCGGGGGGTTGGTGTCGGACTACGATGTACAGAGGGGTGATTCGTCTCCTCCGGCAGGGTCTTCCAAGCTGAGGAGTCCTGCGTTTCCATCAGGAAGCCTAGCTAAGAGCAAACCAATTCCAGGATCTACCACCGTCTTGGTATCAAAGCCGCATGGTGGTAAATCTCCCTCTCATCCACAAGGGCTGCGAACTGCCTGTCGTGGTGACGATCTGGAGTAGACTTTGGCCAGCCTGTCCTCGCGATTCCAGGGAACCACAATGGCTTAGCTAGCAAATCTCCGAAAAACGGTGATTATGCTAGGGCCCGCACAACTAGTGATGACGGGCCGTTCAAGTGTCAAGTAAAGTAAGTGGTCCGCCTACCGCTCACACGGTCGGCCCAAATGAGAGAACTGCCAAATGGGAAATATTAGGGCGAAATTTAAATCCCTTAAATTGATCGATGGTTTTTAGAAAAAAAACTTAGACTCAACAATTAGCTATATTAATTTTCGCTCCCAGTAATGACACTGTAGATCTATGCAAGAGAAATTATCGGTGTTGCAAAGAGTGGATTTACTTGGTTTTTCTTCCTTGCTGTTGGATTAATGGCCAATAGTTATGTTACCATCAATTTCACCGCCTTGACTTTAGCTTGTTCACTTAAAGCATTGTGTTTCCGGATGGGGAAACGCAGTGTCAAAGGAGATAAATGGACCAATCCGAGTGTTACCCTTGGCTGAAAAATAATGGTAAAATATTTCAAATTAATGTCATAGAACTTGATCCACACAGCCGCATATGTTCTTAAGCACAAGAAAAAACTTCACTGAGACAGCTCTCATTTATATTCCAAGGTATTGCTTGATGAAATCATAGGCAGTTGCTAATAATGGAAGTGGTTCGGCTACACCTTTGTGACTCCTCCAACACCATGCGACTGTACTTCTTCCAAGAAGGTTGCGATTCCTGTCATAGGTTCATTTGTAACTAGGCTTATGAATTACAGTGAAGAACTCTGCGGCGTGGGTGACATATTCAAAGGAAGGATATTCTGTTGCACACAATAGTTTAGACCACCACGAAGAAGTCAACCATAGTCAGCATATCAGTGGAAGGATGGCAATTATAGAGGTGGTAGAACAATGTAAATCACTTTAAAGATAGTTTCGTACTTCGCAGTTTTCTTTTCAAACACCAGTGAGAACTAAAGACTAAAGATAACAAACAAGAAAACAGATCATGCTTTCTCCTCATGGGTCAGTCTCATCGATACACCTTGATTTCAATGCGTAGGTGACGAAAAGGTAAGCTGGCCGTTCAAGTTAAGCAAATATATTAGCTCAAAGGTCGTGAAGCATACTAACGTAAGCAGAAATAAGCAAAATCTACACCACTCTGACCAGAATATTTAAGTCTTATTCCCATTTACATATACAGCAGTCGATTTCATACACTGCTGGGATCTCAGCACTTATTTCACTTGGTTAGTTGCCTCGTGTTTGTCATCTGCGAATTTTTTTTCTACAGCTGTATTGAAAGCCAGGTGAGAAAATCTTTGTCCTCATGAAGCCTCCGGAATTTCGACACAGCCCTACTATCACGTCATCACGTCTTTATTTTCGGAAGAAATTTTTGCGAGTTTGGGACAGATTTTTCCCGGATAAGCTTCAAATTTCCGGACTAGTAGTCCAGGATACACTGTTCAACCAACGGCATACATACATTCGTGTCTACTCTATCTAGTCACTCTTTTGATGAACTCCTAGTGTCTGTATCACCTGTAGTCCCATTCGTCGTCGAGTGAGTCGAGCGGGCGCCAGTAAATCTTCCATTTTTCCCCTGTCGCATGCAAGAGTAGCCAGTGGGTTCTGCTCGCTCTAGGAACTCGTTGAGAATCATATCTTTCCTCTAGGCTTTTCGTGAAGAACTCTGACCATCGGGTCGGTGGTCCTCCTCCAGCGCGTTTGACATCCCGAGGAGCCCAGTCACCAACGGCTCTTGTCCATCGGTTGTCGTTCATACGCATTACGTGTGCGGCCCACCTCATCCTCGACTGTTTGGCGTACAGAACGGCATCTTTGATCTTTGATCGTTGACGCAGGTCGGAGCTTCGGATCCCTTCCTTACTTGTGTGAAACGGAATATTCCTAGCATCGTCCTTTCGATTGTGCGTTCATTAACGCTGAGTGGTTTTTCATCCTGTTTACGCAGCGACCAGGTTTTTAACGCATACGTGTGCTTACGAGGACTGGTGGAAGGCTCTTCAAGTGTTCAGATCTTATCCTGTCCGGACCTGGTGCTGTTCGATTTTTCATCGGCGAAATGGCATGTCGGATTTCGGAAGGGAGAACCGGTGGTAGAACATGTCCATCCTCCTTTATTTCATATGACGGGAGGTGGACGTGGCTAGCGAAGAGATCTGAGTAGTATTCGTGAATGATTTTCTCCATTGCCTTTCTCGACGCTGTAACTGTTCCGTCTGGGCGTCGGAGTGCAATCATCTTGGTCTTGTAATTGGCGAAGCTTCGGTGGCCTTTGCGAATGCTTTTCCCAGCCTTCGCAGCTTCGACCATTACTGCTGCTCTCTCTCTTTAAGACCTTCTTTTATCGCCTGTCTGCATTACTTTGCAAGTTGGGACGTTGGTTCGTGGTTGCCTGCAGCTCGTGCGATTCCACGCTGACGTATCAGCTCGAGTGTTTCTGGAGACAGAAGTCTCTTGGTGACTTTCGAACTCTGAGCTTTCATAGCGCTAACGTGAAGATGTTGAATGAGCCGATCGTATTTTTTCGTCGATGTTATCGACAACGGTAACTTTCCAACAGCCGACTGAATTGAATAAGTCCCTAGCTTATGGTGGTTTTGGGACTGCGTTTTTTTAATTCAGAGACATTTTCTCCTTTCTGCGAGAAATGGAATCTTGCACGAAGAAGGCGGTGCTCTGATCCCGTGTAGAATTTTTGGGACAACAGCGACATCGCTTAGGCAAAAAGCTTCTATTTACTATGATGTGGTCTACTTCGTTATGGTACTCTCCACTGGGAGACTCCCACGTCCAGCGTTGAGGGTGGGGCTTCTGGAATTGCGAGTTACTATGGATGGTCTTGCTCGCCATGATAAACTCAGATAGCCGCTGACCCTGTTCGTTCCATTCTAATCCATGGGTCCCAATGTGACATTCTTCAGACGTTATTCTTGGTCCAGTCTTGGCGTTGAAATCTCCAATGATGACGTTGAAGAATGTATGGTCTGTAGAACTTCTCCAAGTCCATATAGAACGCTTCGACTTCTTCGTCATTGTTTGGTGTCGGGGCGTAAACGACTAAAATTGTCAAATCCGGTATTGATCCACATCGCTTCAATCGCAAACGTCCAATTTGGGTTGTAAGTTGCTTGAATGAATGAACATGAACATGAACATGTTCATGAACAAACTCGTGTTGACGAGAACGCCGACGCCGTCGACTCCTCTACTGTCGCATGTTCCAAGGAACAGTTCTTCTCCGGTGTCATAGACGGCGTTGAAAGGGAGGCGTCTTCTCGTCTCGGCGAGGCCGATGACGTCATACCTTATCCTTCTTGCGTGCATTAGCAAGTCTTCTGTCGAGGACTCGGATGCAAGTGTATGTGCATTGTAGGTACAGATCGTCACCATAGTTCTTTGTAATCCAGGCAGCTTCTATTGGCCCTGAGATTTTAGCAGCCTCTCCGTACTCGTCCTACCCAACGCTGCGAAATTGTGGGTTCTTTCGAAGTGAAGGGAACGAGTCCCGTTTTTTCGTTTTACTTTGTTTAGCATTTTGACACCTACGTGTAGCTTGCTGGGGTCTGGACGCGGGGGTTCGGTATACTCACAGGTTGCTTGCCAGTCTTTCCCAGAGTGGGCATGGGGCTTATTTGTTGGAGGCGATTCCTGACTGCCTCCCATATACTTCCCTGTCACTTGATTGCTAGCTTTTGGCCGAATTGACTCTTGGAATACAATCCGCACAAACTTGAGCGCACCGACACACGCGTGAATTAATACGCCTCGCAAATGCAGAAAGTATGTGCCAAATCGGCGCAGCAGAAACAGGGAGTCCATCCCCTGAATCCACCTGCGTCTCAGGGAAACTACGATCGTATTTGGTCCGCGATTAACTCTCTATCCGCCGTCTCGGTGCGCGCCACGTAACGTCACGGCAAACCGGCTAGAGATCCAACCTCCGTGGTTCTAATATCTATAATCGTTAGTTCAATCATATGCCACGGTCTCAACACAACTTCCATCCTTCACGTAGGTAAATTTTCACCCGGTTTGTCTGAGGGAATAGAAATAGTGGTTCCTATACATCAGTAGTTTACCACGAGTCATCCTCAGGTAGCCTTCCTAAAACGTTCCTACCTGTACTAGAGAAGTCACCTAATCCAAGAGAAGTTTGATTGGAATTTTCTAACCACAGCGGTTACAAAAGCATGATGACCTGAAGGTGGGTCACACAAGCGACTGGGCAGGGGGGTGCCGTGCACGTAGTGGACGGAATCACTACCAATTCTAATTTATTGTATAGGCCAAATGTACCTTCTGCCACCTCTGCTATGATACAACGAATGGCTCATAGACCATTCCTAATTGAAGCATCAATAAAGAAAGCTTTATCCCCAACATTTTATCTACACCCTTAGAACGGATAAGTTAAAGTCTCTCATAGAAACTTGTTGAATTTTTAAAAAGGTTTTATGTTCACTAGTTACTTTACATGTTGTGGAGATCTCAGCGCAGTTTCTGCATTCGATTCGCTTCAACCCACGTGTCCTCATCCACGAAGATCTTCGGGTTTGCGTGTAGCTTCCGTTTCTCCCTGAGGATTTTTTGATTATCAGAGTTTCCCCGAATGCATCAGGTCGATTCCTCCGGCATAGTGAGGCACTCTTAGATCATCCCCACAGACAGGCCCCATCCTTTGTGTAGTGGTGGCTAGCAGCTGGCACAAGAAGAATCTCGCACTTTTCTCTCCGAACCTGGAGAAATGTGAAGCATAGTGGACCCGATGTGCGGTGGAACCAGCGCCTTGCTCATACTGGGCAGCACCTTTCTTTTTTTAAATTTTGCTTGATCCGTCACCACATTAAATGTAGATCCCATCACTTCCTGCATACAATTCGTTCTCCTGTCATTCATCGTCCACAGTGGTTCACGAAGATTTTGCCTGTTATTTCCGCTCCTGCATGAGGATTTAACCTTTTTAATGAATGTCATAGAGTGCTGGTTGAGTGGAATCTGCTTGCAATCTCGAAGATAACCAAGCTGAGGCATTCAGATTTAAATTAAAGAAAAGTGTTTGAGAGGGATTTGAACCAGCACCTTGTTTCCTGATGGACTGCATCACTACCACTGTATTACCCGTGCTCTATTCCATTAGATATAAAATAAAAAAGATAGACCTCTCCGCGTTGATCAATCTCTTAGGGTTGCGCCGTGCGTTCGACTTCATCAAGCATCGTTTGGAGGTGATTGAACGCATATCTGGCCTTTACAATGACTAGCGATGGCCTACCGATGTATCGAGCCAGTGCTGCTATCCTCCCAGACAGGTCTGGCACCAATTTGCCGACCCAAGCGGGATGGAAGGCTTGGTGGGCCGTGAGCTAAGGGATCGATTCCACTGTGTGTTACAGGGCGCCTCCGACCACTGCGCCACACGCGCCCTTTCCATTAGATACATGAAGTGATAATATAACACTTTGTCACTGAAAACTATGAGCTGTTTTTAAAGCATCGGCATTGTCGCAGATCTATTAAGACAGTGATAAAAGCTAGCAAACAGGTGCGTTTATCGCTGCGTTGTAGATAAATAATAAGCAGTAAATAAGCGAGGTTTCAAATATCTGTTCAACCAGTGAGATTCATTGGTAAGCATTGAGGTATTAAAGAGGCTCTGCTTCCACCTTTTTAAGTTTCTTAGGTAATAGTACAATTGGCGAATGATGAAGAAGCAGCTGGTGATTTTTGGTCATGGTTAGACTCTTAGAGGGGAGAGTGAGGTGGGAATGTTTCGATTAAGGAAAGATAGAGCGCTCAGCATTTAGCAATCCCTGAGGAATTCGCCGTGCCCTCGACTTCATTAAGCATTGTGAGACGTGTTGGAATGGATATCTGGCTTATACAATGACTTTTGGTGACCTACCGATGTATGAAGTCAGTGCTGACAAGTTTGGTACTAATTTGGCGACCTCGGAGGAATGAGATGTTCGGTGAGACCCGGGCGTCGGGTTAAACTAACGACCCTGTGTGTATTTCATGGTACCTTTAATCACTGTGCCGCACTCAACCTGAAACGTTCCGAAGTAAAACCTTCTCTGTTTCCTAAGATAGAACAGCGTTGCTAAAAAGGATTGGTTAGGCCAACGCTTTGACATCTTCATCTTTTTCAAGATATGTTTCGAAGTTTGATTCTATTCCAACATTATAAAATAACCACTAGAAAAATAATCGTAAGAGATCTTTTTTGCTTGACGGCAGTTTCTTTCGAATCTGATATTAGAGGTGTGTCATCAGCGATGTCTCTTCCTCACGCGTTAACTGTTATTACAAAATGAACCATTGTGCATGGACAACAAACATCTGGGATACTAAATGAAATATCTGTGCATATCGAATTGCTTAATTGGCATTTATATATCACCTGTGTCACCTGTGTCACCTGTAGTCCCGTTGATCGTCGAGTGAGTCGAGCGGGCGCCAGTAAGTCTTCCATTTTTCCCTGTCGAGTGCAGGAGTAGCCCAATGGGTTCTGCTCACTCTACGGACTCGTCGAGCCTCATAACTTTCTTCAAGGCTCTTTGTCAAGAACTCTGACCATCGCGTCAGTGGTCTTCCTGCAGTACGTTTGACATTCCGAGGAATCCAGTCAATAACGGCTCCTGTCCATCGGTTGTCATTCATACGCATTACGTGTCCGGCCCACCCTATCATTTATATATATATATATATATATATATATATTCATATATATATATAAATAAATGCCAATTAAGCAAATCGACATATCAGGTACATTTAGCGCACTGACTAGAAGTGCAGCCATCACATGACTGTAGGTTCGAGCTCGTGGTCGGCTAACCAAGTCCTTCATCATTCTGGGCCACTCTTTAATGTTATCATCTTATAACAATGATGCTGAGATATTTGCAAGACTCCGGACCGCAGGTGCCTGCAGTGGAGAACGAACGTGGTATTACGCTTTCCGGTGCTAACGCGTTCGCGTTTCACACGTAATACCCTGCCATGAAAAATTATAACAGGCAGCAAATAAAAAGTTAACATTGTGATTTCGACTAGAGCCGCAGCTTAACTAGGTTAGTTGCTTATTTGGACTCCCCAGATCAACCCCGTTGACGGGTGATTGCTGATGGCGCTGATCGATAGAACTAGCTGAAAGACAGGCGAAGCCAAAGACTCGCATGGTGTGGTGGTGAACGCGTCAGCCCTCGGAAAGAGTAATAGCGCGTTCGTTCCCCACCGCAGACACTTGCGATCCGGACTTTTGCAAATATCTCAGCATCATTGTGGTTGTTT
This sequence comes from Angiostrongylus vasorum, assembly GCA_018806985.1. NCBI lineage: Eukaryota > Metazoa > Nematoda > Chromadorea > Rhabditida > Metastrongylidae > Angiostrongylus > Angiostrongylus vasorum. Next base: position 549,624 of record JADANN010000103.1, on the reverse strand, counting down.
CACAGGTAATACCCTACCATGAAAAGTTATAATAGGCAGTAGATAAAGAGTTAACACTGTTACCACTTTATTTTATTTTTTTTTCGTTTTTCATTCTACATGGCTACATTCTTCATATCTGCTATGCGAATTTCAGCATTTCTCGCTCGCATTTCGTTCGCTTCTTCGAATCCATCACTCACGAATGTTATCCACGCAATGTTTCGCTTTATTATTATGGTGTTATACTAAGAATATGCCGGCTTAAACGGACGTAATCTCGTCGCAGTCTTGTTTATTTCCAGGTATGGTTGCCATTGGTGAGAAAAAGCGAAGTCCTTCATATGTAAAGTTGTTACACCCTATTCTCTACCTCATAGAGAATGCTCTCTGTGTTCCTATATCAGTTATGCGTTGTGCCTTAAGTACTTCTACTGTTCGTAATAGTCTTACCTAACCATCTTTCTTTTCTACACCATTGTTTGATTTGTATGGCTCCGGGCGTTTTACATCCATACCTCTCTGTTCCTGCCAGATGCAAGGCGTGCCATATCCATCCTTTAATTGTCTCAGTCTTCACTAGCACTATCTAAAAAAGCTCTTACTTAGTTAACCTTCTCCTCACATATCCTTCTGCAATTCCACCCGACGTTACTTATTTCCGTATTCGCAGGATATCGTAATTGCCCCCTTACACTACTTCAAACCCCCGTCGCAGAAGTCTCCCACGCAGTCAGTGTAACTGTTGTTTTTTTAAATCTTCTTCATTGACCATTCCGCCATATTGTATCATTATTATTAAACAAAAGCTTAAGTGCCCAGGGTCAACGATTGAATTGTGGCAACAATAAAAGAAGAGAGGACGCATGGCAGGTCAGAAGAAAGGAAACATCCCATATCGAATTTGCTTACAAAAGGTAGCCTTAAATTCCTGCTATGATTTCTGGTACAATCGTTGACAGTTTATTCTAACGATGAGGTTTTTGAGCTAATAGGGGATATTCAGAAAGTTGTGCTATTGCTTATCCCTAATTCTTCCTTTGACAGAAAATATTGCAGCAGGTTACATGACTACAAATCCCTCCAAGTTGCTTTATACATTTAAGACATTTTTTGTGTCAGGAGAATTGTAGAGATGGTACAGAAATCACTTCGATGTAAACCCAATCAGTTTTCTATCTTGTGACCTTCTCTAGAGTAGCGTTGGATAATTCAATGATAAACAATATTGTCGGGGTCCACTCGTTATATCAGTGACTCTGTCGTTGTAGATCGACAAAATTATGGTTGTGAACTGGTTGTACATCTCATAAAAAGATCCTTACCTAGTGAGTAAGTGAAGCATGACTACCTAATGCTTTCATGACTGCTTGAGTCTCAGCCGATGATAAATCTCCAATGAAATAGTCCATTGTTCGGTTACGTAGGGAACGATGTAGGAAAAAAAAGTGTTGGTGTTAATGCGGTTAGTTTTTCTTTGATAGGACGTGTACAGCACAACCATTAGAGGTGCCATGTATTACACATTTGGCCGCTGGTGTGATCCTACAACCCAGAATACTCAGTCCTCCATCCACCCAGACTTGGTAAATTAATACCAAGCGTGTCTGAGAAGATTAAAAAAGTTGGTTTGTCGATAGACTTCTTTAGGTCATTATATAACCTAAATCTGTCTTCAGTCACTTCTATGATCATTATTGACGTTCATGACATATCTCTGAAGAGTCGATCGATAGCGCTGAGCGCCTTGTCGTCTTATCATCAGTATAGGTGCAAAATCAGCTATCGAAGAAAGAGCTTTCCTTGGCGAAATGGGCGACTCTGTTGACGTACCCAGGAAGGGCAGCAATATGAACGGTTCCAGCACTCTATCCATTAGTTTCCTTGTCTCGTTAGCCGTAGAGGTGATCGATTTTGCCTATGTAATCGCTGGAACCTGAGAGTCTGTTGACTCTCGCTCTCATTGACTTATTAATTGCTGTTGAAGTATAAAGGCTAAATTATTTTTTGGCTAGGTCTGTGCCATATATGAATCACACTGGAGGAATAATTCTGGTTGACGTCGTCAGGAATGGTGAATAAGCACCAATTAAGCTGTTATTTTCTATGCTCCTGGCATCTGTAATACACGTTAATCACAATTAATTTGAGAACTTGGGCGAGAACTTCGTATTAAATTACAGATTTGCAACACATTAATTAGGGGTGCCCCCTATATGAAACTGGTCGTTAGTTCAATCCTCCTCAACGAGATAACCAAGCTTCTTATTTCTTCAAAGTTTCAAAATTTATACCGGCTTACCTAGAAGGGTTTAAAAAATGATTTATACATCGGTATCCTACTTTGGACGGCGCATGCAATGAAGTGGTTAGAGCTACCTCGCAGTACACACGTGGTCATTGCATTTATCTCGCCCACCGACCCCACCAAGCCTTTCACTCTCCCGAGTTCGGCAAATTGACACCAACCTTTTCTATAAAGATAGCAGCACTGCCTTGACACACTGGTGTGGAAACGATAGTATTGTTTCACCTGTATCACATATCGTACCGTTGATCGTCGAGTGACAGGAGGGGGACGCCAGTCGTTCATTTTTCCCTTTCGCGTGCAAGAGTAGCCCAGTGGGTTCTACTCGCTCTAAAAACTCGTTGAGACTCATATCTTTTTCTAGGGTTTTTGTGAAAAACTCTGACTGTCCAGGGATGCCGTAATTGCCTCCATTTTAATTGAGGCAAAAGCTTCTTTTAAATCTATGAAAGTGAGGCAGAGCGGTCTTTTTGTACTCTTGCAATACTTCAGCGAGTCTTGTTATCGTGTGGATGTGGTCCATCGTACTAAATCCTTTTCGAAACCCTGCTTGCTCACATGGATGTCCTTCGTCCTGTGTTCTGTTTTTTTTGTCTAGGATGACTCGAGTGAAAAGTTTGTAGACGACAGACAGCAAGCAGATTGGGCGATAGTTGCCGATATCATGGAAGTCACCTTTCTTGAACAATAACACAATCTTACTGGCCTTCCAATGGCTAGGAATCTTGCATTCAGACAGGTAACGTGTGACGAGCAGCGCCAGAGTCTTTTTGAAGTCTGGCAGAACGTTATTCAGCTTTTCAGATCTTATCCTCTCTGGACCTTATGTTATTCGATTCGTCACCAATGAAATATCATGTCGTATTTCGGAACAGAGAACTGGTGGTACGACATATCCATCCTCTTTTATTTCATATGAGCAGATCAGGATGTGCTATTGAAAAGACTGAGTGGTAATCGTGAGTGATTTTCTCCACTGCCTTTCTGGAAGTTGTAACTATTCCGTCTGGGCTTCGGAGTGCAATCACATTGGTTTTGCAATCGGCAAAGCTTCAGTGAGCTTTGCGAATGCTCTTTTCACCCTCTGTAGCTTCATCCATAACTGCTGCTCTTCTCCCTTTAAGTTTTTTTACAACATAGGATAAAACCTTTATTAGAACTTTACTCCTCATTATCTTTTGATTACTATCCCCTCCTCATGATAAAATTTTTTCCCTTTTTTCCTAATTGTTCTGATACATTGTCTCCAATGCTGTCTGCTTCATCGTGCTAGGAGTTGAACACCTTAGGTAAGAAAGTAAGAAATCATGATATAATGCAGTGGCATTCTTTATCCAAACACCATCTATTAAGATAAGGAGTTCGATATTTTTATTCAGACGTTACTTAAAAACGAACCAATTTTTGGGAATCACTGCCATCCTACTAACTTCCAAGGTGAGAGCAATTCTTTCCTGCGGTTGGTAGAAAAGGCTTGCGCCTTTGGTGTCAATTTGGGAAAGTCCTAATACAGCTACATGCAGAACTATCTTGAGGATGTCGCGGTCAGTGACTAGGTAGAAAAATGGACGTTTTGTTTTTACCTGAATTTGATATTAGACCTGTATTGGCCACCTTTACAAGGAATCATGCTTACATTGGAAATTTTTCATCTAACTCGTCTGGTATTAGTGCTGCAGAATTTTTTTTCCTTGGAGCACATAGAAACTTGTGCCATGACGATCATCTTTAATAATGAATCGACAATCCTTCTCAGACTCTTCACGATGTTTCCACTGCACAAAGCACCTTTCTTGAGTGTTTAAGCAGAGCTGGCTGATTGAACGCATGTTTTCCCTACACAAGGGAAGGGTCTACGAGGGTTTTGGATATAATGAGCGCTCTTTTTTCTATTCTTCTAGACAAGTAAGGTACCAATTTGCCACCCCCCACCCCCCCCACAACGGCAGGCGTACACTTCAAGGCGTTGCTGACTGAAACTCTATGCTCACCTTAGTACTCTAGATGGGTAACGAAAATAATAGTTAAAAAACAATGTGTTGAATCACATCACAATTTACCTCTTCGTATTAACGTCGATGTGAGGTAGATGACATGGAACTCATGCTAGTGTAGCTCAAAGTTCCTATTATTTGCTTTGGATCCACACAGCGAAGCAAGGGCATCACCTCATGAAGCAAGGCCTACTCATTAGTCAGCGCTGGTATTTAAAAAATTCACTGATGTCGCCAAAGTTCCTCAACTTTCTTTCCATGGAGTGGACGAAAGTAGGTGGGTGCAACGGCTTTTGCATTTACGTTGTTCCCATTGCCACATATGGATGAGCTTTGTCGTTCTTGTTAGCATATTCGGATGAATGGCGACACTTTCACTACGGTACGTGATAACGGAACGGCTGACAGTCTGACTGATAGGACAACCCGATGGTAGCAACACCGTCCCGATGTCCGACGATGGTGCATTGCTGAACTGGAGGCGATGTTTGTTGACTTTGTCCACGCATTGTTCTCCGAAGCATCGACTGAAGTGCGAAGTCAAACAACCGAAAATGAAGCCGCACTCTCAGCTCACCCACACGGTTCAATGCCCGATCCCGATGACCAGCGCCTTTTTTGGAATTCTCGTGGCACTTGTGAAAATATAGACCTCGGTGTGATACCTCGGTGTGTGGTGTAGTGCACATGAGCATGTATTTATGTGGATATTTGCATGCATCTATATATAAGCCCATGCTGGTGTGTATAGCCTGTCTACATGCCCACTCGTCATATCATAGAAATACTTGTTGCCACTGAACTTTTTTGTGAGCACTTTAGGAGAAACGGTAATTTCCTTAAGACAGAGCGTTTCAATCTAGTTTCAATAGATCCTTCCTTTAAGAAGCGGATTGAGTCAGAAGCTTTGCAGAACTTCTCTAATACTGCATAGCCTGGCGTTATTGAAATTATCAGTTTTTACCACTCATCAAATAGTAAAAGGTGCGAAAAACACAGAGAGATGCCCTATCCCTCTGATGTCGGCGGACCAGCACTGGAGTTGGCGACGAGATGTTCCTTCCGATCCACAAGGGCTGACTCTGCCTGTTATGGGCCTAGAAAGAGCGCTGTAGTAGTACTATTCTAGGACTCCAGAGAGGATCAACTTGATAAGCGCTCAACAATCCTCAACAATAAGCGAGACCGCTCAAGTGGCAGCTGGACCCGCACGTAAATCCGAAAAACTTCATGTTTATACAAATGTGTTTCAAATATGTTACAGATTTCCAGTGATATTGTAGATAGTCCTTCTAAGTAAAGAAAAAATTTTTACAATAATAACAGCAATATTGTTTGTAAGCTAGCGTATTAAGTTTCCTGTATCACCAAAGTGACTAAAAGTTGGGGATTCTATCATCTGGATCAAATTAACAGCCCTAAGAGCCGTAAGGACCACTGTTGTATAACGGCTAGATATAAATCGACAGCTTTGAAACTTTATATTAATTTTTTTTACAGCTAGCTTTTCCCCTACCTTCTCGTTGAAAGAAGCAACCTTATTTTTCAATTTTTTTTAAAAATCTTAATGCTTCATAGTTTTCATTCAGAAGAAAAAAGAAGAATAAAAAACTTCGTCAAAAAGTATAGTGGATGTAAATAGAGGTGTGAATTTTGCCAAACAAAAAAGTCTACATATTTTGAAAGCTTCTTCATCAGAATGACCTTACCCTGCACCCGTTGCTAGCTCAAACCTTATAAGACACCTAATATTTTCCTACAACACACCAGTTTAGAGTATGCTGTGCTCCATGTGACTAGAAAGCTATAAAATATAGCCCAACGGACTTTTTTGAAATACACCATATTTGGGGATTTCTTGTGCATTTTCTGATTTCATTGATCGTTCACCAAACTAATGTGCAGCGATAAAATTACGCCCTAATATTAGTGCACTGGTGATGCTCCTTGTTTACGAACTGCACATGTGCTGATTGTTTTCTGTACACAATGACTTGAGCGGATTTGTTCCAGGCCGGTCAGCTAGTGGCAGTGCGTCAGGCTGCTCGAGTAGTCGTCCCGCCCTCGTCTCCTTGGATCCTGTCCGGTTGGCTGTGCTCATCGCGGTCATTTTCATAATAGCGATAGGTTCGCTCTCTCTTATTCATCATTTTCCATCAGGTTTTTTCCTTGTCTTCATTCGTTCATCCGACTCGTTTTTCTTATTCCTGATTATCTTTTTTCACGCCTCGACTTTATTACTCAGGTCTACTTTATTCAAAATTTCCTCGATTTTAATACATTCATACCTTTCCTTGTGAATGGGTACAGATTGCCTGTCATCATGAAATAGCAAGAAGCCAAATAATGATGTGAGAATTAGTGCATGGTAAAAAATCAACACGAAGGAAAATGCTCTGAAATACTGCTCCTAACATGAGCATGTCATCTCGTTGTTGTTAACGACATCAAACTGAAATCGACGTGGTTGATTTTCTCTAGCAGTGCCCTCCAAAAGAAGAAGTAGTTCAACAAAATATATATATATATATATATATATGTATATGCGGAAATAGGGTCCGGCCAGATGCCCTGGAAAAGCGGAAATAGAGGCCTTCATGCAAAAATGTTTGATGCTCTTCGTATCCCTTGAACAAATGAAACGCACTGAGCAGCAGTGTTGCGCAACAACAGCAAAAAGGAGTTCACTTGCACCCACTCAGGAGTTCACTAGTTGAACACAACTAAAAGGCGACGCAGATGGTGTACGTAAGAAAATATAAAAACACTAACAACGTGATCAATGCGGATCGATTAGTAGAACTGCGTGAGAGCGATATGTTACGACTACATCCTTTACTTCATCACCATCTTCTATGAAGGCATACGTCAGCATTAATAATATGAGATAAAGAACTGACACCAATCACTTGAACTGAATATTTTTGTTCAAAAAATATCCCCCTAATTTCCTTTTTGTGGCTCAACTGCTCACTGTGGCAAATCAACGTTGTACAGGAAAGAACTCAGGTGTACAACTTTGAAACTTCCACACAAGTTGCGACTGCTACCTATAGTGATGAACTCGGGAGTTCTTCGCATGCCTGCCTTTGGACGGGACGAACATTAATCCGCAAGCAGAAAAAGCAACCTAGCTGGAAATTATGAAGAGGTGGAAAGAAGGATATACAGTTGCTTATCCAAATTAGCTCAAGTGTTTAAAAAACCCGGTCCGTAGTTTTCTGAAATAGGAAAATTGTAACAGTGTTCTAGTCGTAACAATCTCTGAAGTCTTGCATGAACTTGTGCCATTTTTTTCGAAAGACACTTTGTATGGAATGAATTCGTCCGTTTCTAACTTATTATTTAGATCTATGCTCGTCTACGTTCTACTTGTCGTTGCAGTACGGTATATTACAGCACTTGGCGTCGTTCGAATTCCTAATGTTAACGCAAAGCTCGTCAAGGAGCGCTTTGACGGTACGTGTTCAAAAGGCTTCACAAAAATTGTCCCATAACTATCAATCGATATCATTAATCGATCAATGATGTCGTGTACTTCGTACAAAACTCGTTTTCAATCCTTTTCATAACATCTTCGGCATTCAAAATCCTGAAGCACTAAGATCAAGCTTAGTGATATTGGATTCTCGTTGAAGGACCATTGATATGCAGGACCGTTTCGAGTCAAATTCATTTAGTTTTCAGGCTTATTCTATTTTGTTGCTCCATACTATCAGGAAAAATCACATTTAGGATTGGCCATGTTTAGAAAAAATTCATCAATGCCTTATTCTATTTCCTAATCTTTCTTCATCGAACCTTTCCAACTAAGAAGCGCTTTTCAGATTTCTCGGAAAAAGTTCTTGCAACCGGAGGATTTCATTTTTGCAGCTGAAAAGCCAGGCTAGTTAGTCAATGCTCCATTAAACATCATATCACTTGGCTTCATACTGTTCGATATTTATTTATGCCGTTATATTTGACCCTGTGGGCTCAACAGTCTCTAGAGGAAAGAAAGCCACCAGCACACACGACTGCTATTTTGCGTTGAAAACTTGTATTTCGGATATTTGACGAGAAATTCAAGAAATTTGGCAACATCTCCATATTTCACCTTTTATTCGGAGCCCTTTTTAGTGGATATACCGTCGGAAGAACTGCTGGATTCAGTACAGAACTTGAAGCTTCTTGAGGGCGACATCGTCGGAATGCCGAATGTGGACGAATCAACTCTTCGACGATTCCGTGACGATCCTGCTATCGACGAGGAGGCTGTTTTCAGAAGACCAGTAAGTCATGGTTATTACACGAAACCATAAAGTTACAAAGCATATAGTTAACAGAAATGTTATCAAAGACCATGTTCTGTGTTAGCTCTATTAAGTAATTACTCGAGCTGACACCAACACAGAAGTCCTCATTCATTTTGTCATGCAGCACTAGTGCTGAATAAACCCTATCCGCTTCAGGTCCAGGAAGACCATCATCTTTCAGAACGAGGCATTTCTACTTTTGCTGCTTTAGACGATGCCCAAAGGTACTTTGTCGGGTTCCCACATGGAAACCAAAGCTGGGATTCGGGTCCTTCCGATAGATGTGAGGCTCTTCTACTGGAGATGACTCTGAAGCTTTCCCCGCGTGCCTTCCGGTCACCTGGTTTCAGGATTTTCGTCAAATCCACGAGCAGAATACAACCCCTATATGCGTCATCTCATCCCTCAGGAATGCATGAATGCATTCTATGCACCAATAGGAGGTCTGCCTTATAATTCCAAGCATATCCGGCTTGCATGAGGAATGTTCATGGTAGGAAAAAAAGCTGTTCAAACTTTTTCAATGCTCTCAGACCATTTAGCAGTAAATTACTGCGCTCGTTTAAATACTCAGATTGATTGTCATCACAAAAAATCTTCTGGTGCAGAAAAAAATCAGCTTAAGTGGTATGTTATTGGGTGCATAGGGAGATTTTACCTTGAAATCCCGAGAGACCAGTAGTAAAGTGTTCCCACATCGTCAACGCAAGTGGGCGACCACTCTTATAGATTTCAACGGGGGTCAGCCACTTGGCTTGTTGATTTCTCCGAGCACAGGGTTATTTCAGGCGTTGATAGTTGAGCTTATGGATTAGAATGCCGGACTGCTTCCCAACTAGTGTGAGTCAGCTAGTGAATAAATCTTATACCCATCAAACTCGATTCGAAACCAACGAGAATACATTTACTTTGACAAGAAGATGAACCGATTAGATGGTGATATTCCCATATTTGGAAGGAAAGACAAAACAGTGGAACTCGCTTTCATACTACCGGTAAATTTATAGCCGGAAAATAGCATGAAGTGTACGACCTTCAAGTTCGACTGTATTTTACCGCCACGGAAGACAGTAGTAAATTTGTAAATGTTCTTGAATTTCCGTCACCAACAATGGGCAGTGCTTACAAAAAAGAGGAAATCTTGGTTTTCGCGATAGGAAAACTATACTATCAGCTTTTTTCCATTTATACGAGCAAATGTCGTATATTGCATGGGTGCCAGCACTTCTTCCCTTCGGATCTGTTATCCACAAAGGTCTTCGAATTTGGGTACGGCTTCGATTGCAACTTAAGGATTTGTTCTTCTTCATGAACGTCAGTGAATGCTTGTCTAGCGTGATACTTCCTAGAATCTCAGGCTCATCATGCTAAAGCCTTCTAAGGTCTTCATTGCAAGCGCTCCAAACTCGATTCCCAACCGTTGTGAGCCGGAATCAATTTTTCTCGTGAAAAGTTGGATAGCAATTTTCCGACGCCAGGAGAAGCCTAGGTTTTCTTCAAAGTCTATTTAGCTATCCGCTAGTAACTTTAGATGGAGTTCGTGTCGTAAAAGTTTTTTTTAAGTTACTATAATAATCTCCATGCGGATTTTTTCAATTGCTTATTCAGTGTTCTAGAAGGAAAGACTAGTAATTACAGTACTACAGTGCATTGAACCTCATCACGTATCCAGAAAAGCTATGGACAGACGGACAAGTACCATATGTTCTCGAAGAGGGGATGACAACCGAGTAAGTCAACGAACTTTCAGTATTTTTTTGGGCTTAATAACACTTTCTAAAAGCAAAAAATTACTGCTTCAGGAGCTACAGTAGCGGGAGTGTTGTTTCAAGCAACGAAATTCTTTGAGAATCAAATTGATATAAATAACGATCCTCCCAACAGGTTTACCGCCTCATCGTGGCTGGGTGATGTTCCTGGGTGTCGGGCTGCGATGTACAGCGAGAGATTCATCCCTCTGGCATGGTCATCCAAGGTGAGAAGGAGTCCGACTTTTCCATCAGGAAGCCCATCTATGAGCAAACCAATACCAGAATCCATCACCGTCTTGGTACCAAAGTAGTCGCATGGTAGTAGCAAATCTTTCTCCGATCCACAAGGGCGCCGACTGCCTGTGGTGGTGACAAGGTGGGGGCAGACTTTCCCCTGGCTGAGCTCGGGACTCCAGCGAACCACAGTGGCTAAACCAGCAAGACTCCGAAAAAAGTAGAGATTATGCAGAGATCCGCATAACGAGTGAGGATGGGCCATCCAAGTATCTAAGTACAAACAACGACACCCATTTATATAAGCTTTCTATACACAGTTAATCAGCAAAAATGGAAATGGAGCAAAACATGAAATCGTGGTGTAATAACTGGTCGCGCAAAAAACGAGGCAAATAGCTAAATACTGCAGGGAGTATTACATAAAAGAAGACTAACAGATATTAATGAAAGGCAAATATAGTGTAAATAAAGACCTACTTTGTATTTTTGAATGGTTTGTTAAAAGTTTTTCTCACAAATAACATGTATAGGGTGTATTCTTGCAATTTGCGCACGGTTTGTCGGCCTATCATTCTTTTTCACCCCAGTTCGGCTTCTGTGCTTTTTGTGCTTATCGATTTTTTCGCGAACAAAGGGCGCACTGGGTGGGGCATCGTTGTTCATAACGAGAAGCACACTTATCTCACTGTTTGCACTGAGCTTTTTCTCGTTATGGACGGAGGATTATTCAATGTTTGCACTAAGCTCTATTTAGACCGTACCAACCAACCACAAACTCACAATAATATTTAAATAACGCCCTCATGATCTGGAGGGCTTTTACTTGGTTCAAAAATCTGGCACTACAACTTTTCTTCAGACTTCCTTTCCTGGCAAGTAAGACAAAGAATTTTAAAGCCTTTGATGGAAATTTATTGTGTTTGTTCGTTTGTGAAACGAATAATCGAATCCTTGGGTGGTAGGGGGTATATGAAGATTTATTGCTCACGTATCACTGCTACATCGATGACTGCGTTTGTTGCAAACTGATGGAAAGAAAACCTTGGGTTAGATGAAGAGCTGACGAAAATTCTATTACCACATTCTTAGAAGTGCATATAAAGCACAAATACAGAAAAAAAATGTCTGCTTCGTGTTGCATAATATGTTCAACTTTATAGAGCATCATGAAAGTGATTCAGTGCCTATTTTCTCTATACAATTACTTTCGGCGACTTGTCAATTCATTATGTTAATGCTTCTACCCGACATACAAATCTGGACCCAATTTGCCGATCTTGGAGAGATGGGAGTTTGGCTAGATGAGGGCGACGGATTGAACCAGAGACCATGTGCAGCACATCAGACTTCTAATCAGTGCGCTGCATGTGTCATTAATATACACTGCGGAACCGCAACAAATGCATAGTTCAAGTAAGAACAAGCAGTTGTTCATCTGATAAAATCATGTAACGCATTTTAGAGATGATTCCTAGTACCTCATTACGTTGCTCTTTAGTCTGTCTAGTCTGGAATATGTTCGTGACTAGCAATCCGGCAAATATTTCGATTTGTTCATTAGCGTTTTTCCTCCTATTAAAATATTGAGGGAATCTACTCATAACTTAAGAACAAAACAGAGTAAGAAGTTGCAGCATAGAGAACAAAAAGTTGGAATGCAGCTCAAAATGGACAAAATATAGGCCGAAGGATGAAGGTTTAATAAGTGTTAACAACCTGTGATATTTTGCTACCAAACTCGTTTTCATCTACTAATTTCAAGCAGCATAAAGCCGACTGAAGATCTCATTCAGCATCGGGGTGAAGTGGATTGATGAAGGAAAATTGCCAGTAGCAGCGCCCTTTTATAGCTCTATGCTAAAGTGGCAAAAAGTAAAGGCGCAGGTGGCGCAGTGGTTGGAGGCGCCACTGCGACACACACGTGAAATCGATCCCGGCTCCCACGGCCCACCAAGCCTTCCATCCCTCCAGATTAGGCAAATTGGTACCAGACTTGTCTGGGAGGATAGCAGCACTGGTTCGATACATCGGTAGGCTACTGCGAGTCATTGTAAACGCCAGATATGCATTCAATCACCTCCAAATGATGCTTAATGAAGTCGAATGTATGGCGCATCCCCCCAGAGATTGATCAACGCCGAGAGCTTTACCGTTTTTTATCCTTTATGCTAAGATGTTTATTTTACACTCATAAAAAACTGTGGACAAAATCACAGTATTATTTGAGTTTAGTGAACAAGAAAAATCGGTAAGATCATGAACTAAATCAATAATATCGTATGTAAACTAAGCCAGATAACAAAAATAGAAGAAATTTGTTTATGTGAATGGTTTTGGTTTCTACAACTATGGAAGAAACCTGTTATAAATCTACGTTTTTTTGTTTCACACCAGCGATCCTTCACATCCACTATGCGGATCTTAGCACTTCTTGCATCTTCTCATCCATCATCCACGAAGGCCCTCCAACTTTTACGTGTAGGTTCGGCTGCTGCTTGACGATTTTCCCTTCGTTATGAATGTCATTGAGTGCTGGTCAAATCGATCCTTCCCAAGGCCGTAAGATAGCCAGGCTAGAGCGTGCCCACGTAAATTGCAGATAAGGCACTTTCTCCAGACAGATCTAGTACCAATTTCACGACCCCTGAGGGAAGGGAGGCTTGGTGAGCCCTGGACTTCGTGCATGTATACGAATTTGTGAAGTACTACATGATACAAAACCTCTATTTGTTTTCAAATGAATAAGATTTGTCTGATTTCTGACGGTGACGGTGCGTAGCCTTCTGACTTCGATTTTCAGCCAACGTGCCGCCATCGCACAAGCGTTTGACGAGTATAAACAGAAGACGTGCATACGTTTTGTGCCACGAGAAAATGACGACGTCGACTACATCTACATCAGGAGGAATGTTGCATTCGGGTATGCTCTTTTCTTTTCGAATATTCGAGAATACGACAAGGATGGGCTTCTACCATACTTATAATGCCAGTATTCTTGCGAGTGTCGTTATTATTCCCACTATTATTATTATTATTGTTGTTGTTACTATTATTACTTTTTATATGTACAAACGTTTGAGTGCCTTATAAGTTTAAACTTCTAAGCACTTCTTTTAGAAGCACTTAAAAGTTCACCTTTTTATAAGTATATTATTACTTTTTCTGCTTTTAACTTTTTATTTTTTTATATCTCATAACTTTTAATACGTACAATTGTAAATGTAACGACTAAGAATTAAAAAGAATTAGCTGAGAGGCAGGCGAAACGAAGGACCCGCATGGTTTGGTGGTGAACACGTTAGCCCTCGGAAAGGGTAACGGCGTGTTCCATCCCCACCGCAGAGTCCAGCGGTCCAGAGTTTTGCAAATATCTCAGCATCACTGTGGTTGTAACACACATAACACCCTCCTGTGAAGAACTGTAATAGGCAGTGGATAAAAAAAGTTAACAATGTAGGCGTAACCTTTTTTTACGAAAAAAAGTTCTAAAAATATTGTAAACCGACAAGAAGCGGTTCTGCTCTTCTTCAACTACACATCTGTCCACTAAACTGGTATAATAAGCTTTTATTATTTTTCACGTTTATCTTCTTATTTTGCTGCTTAAATAAGTAGAAAAATTAAAACGTATTCTCTTTCCATACTCCCGACAATTTCTGAAAACAGTTGAGACTCGGAGCCTTTAGATAACGGATTTCAGTTGTTCATCCTATGTTGGCCGTGCCGGTGGCAATCAGACGGTCTCGCTTGAAGTCGACAAGTGTTTCTCGAAGGTTCTGCTTTTATGGAGGCATTTGATTAAATCGTTATTTCCTGCTAAACAACCATTGTTGCAGTCAGTCCATTTTAGAAATATTCTAGAAACGTATAGCAAGGCCAAAGAAAAAATACGTGGGAAGTCGTAGGAGAACATGATGTGAAACGATGACAGAATTTTTTGTTTACGGTTAACGCTAACATCAACAAAAAAATAAGTGCGGATTTAAATATAAGTCACAAAGAGCAAGGGCTTTGGCTATTGTTTGTAAGCAGCTAATTCTTTGGCTCATTAATACCTGGATATTTGGAATGCCCGTCTTCACTGTTTATGCAGGCCCCAGCACAATTTCTACTTTTCGAAGTTTTGCTGGTTTAGCCACTGTGGTTCGCTGAACTTCCGAGGTTAGCCTATCCAAAGTCTGCCCTAGGTCGTCACCACCACAAGCAGTCGCGGCCCTTGTGGATCAGAGAGACATTTACCACCATGTGCCTAGTAATATACCAGGACGGTGATGGATCCTGTTATTGGTTTACTCTTAGCATGACTTCCTGATGGAAACGCCAGACTCCTTCTCAGCTTGGAAAGCCGTCCTGGGGTTGAATCCACCCGCTGTACAACGCAGTCGAACACCCAGGAACACCTCCCAGTCATGTTGTGGCGGTAAACCGTTGGGAGGTGGCTCATTAATAGAATCTTTTTTTTTAAATCATCCAGTCTTCAGTCCAACACCATGAAGACTAACTAATATGACGAATCGATTTGTTCATTGGCGCAGATCACGGAACTTTCCAGGGAATTATCGCCCATGAATTAATGCATGCGCTTGGATTTTTCCATGAGCACTCAAGAACGGATCGTGACAAATACGTCGACATACAGGAGGACAACATCAGGCCAGGTATTCTGAGAACTTCTACTGATTTTTTTTCTTTCCGCTGAAGTCAACATTAGCCTCTCATTATCCCTCTCCTATCTGATAGGAAATTTTTTTGCCCATAAATTCTTTGAAATCGTTTGAGTAACATTTTCGGTCAGCATTTCTATGGATGTTCGTTCGTTTTTTACAAAAGTTGTTGACAATACATATGGTTGAAGAGGTATTGATCAGAAATAAAACTATGATGCGCTTAGAGAAAACTTATCAGAAAACATCAGAACGGTTGTTTAAAGTGGAAACCTTACTGGACCATGGGGTAAAATTCGCAAAAGATGTAAGCATCGTATTGATTTCTCTAAAACAAAAAAATGCTGAAGAGGTTTTTTTTAGGAATGATGAGAAACTTCGAGAAGTATCCACGAAAGATCATCGATCCGTTAGGAATGCCGTATGACTACGATTCGATCATGCATTATCATAAACTTGCGTTTAGTCGCAATGGAAAACCAACAATCGTGCCGAAGAATCGCTCGGTAGAAGTTGGACAACGCTATAAACTCAGCGACATTGACGCCAAGAAGGTGAAATTGTCGATGTCCCAAAAGTCCAGCGTCAATCAAGAAATGCTCCACTCTGGACGGTATTGAACATCTGAAAGCATCAGAAAATAGATTTTAAAGAAAACCACTGATAATGTGAACATAAAGATGTTGAACCCACCTCAAAAGTAAGGCGCTGTTAGGTCGTCTCAGAAGTTTTGCATAGTCGATAGGAACATGATGAGAACTCTCATCTGTTAACTTAGGACTAAGAGTTATGTAACAACTACTTCATACTTGGTACTTGAATGGTCCGTCCTCACTGGTTGTGCAGGCCCCAGCATAATCTCCATTTTTCGGAGATTTGCTGGTTAAGACATTTTGGTTCCCTGGAATCTCGAGCTCAGCCTGTTCAAAGTCTGCCCCAGGTCTTCACCGCCACAGGCAGTCGCAGCCGTTGTGGAGCACAGGGATATGTAACAATTAATAAAAAAAAACAGGGAGTAGATTTGCTCGTATTTTTTTGAGGAGTAAGAAGCGAATCCAACCAAAATAAGGAAAAGGCAACAAACTGAGCAGAAAAGTAGAGCTAATATAGCTACGGGAACCAAGTAGTCCAACGGACTTGTGAAAATGAAAGAAAAAAAAGAGTTCGAAATATTTCTATATTACTCTGAGGGAAGCGAAAGCTTTCTTGAAGAAACAGAATGTAAAATCAGAATGATTTACTGAAAATATCATTACACCCATAATGATGCTGAGATATTTGCAAAATTCTGGACCACAGGTGTCTGCAGTGGAGAACGAACACGCTATTACCCTTTCGGGGGGTAACGCGTTCACCACCATACCATGCGGGTCCTTCGTTTCACCCTATCTCTGAGCTAGTTTTCTATCTACCAGTGCCATCTTGACAAGGTTTTTTTTTGGTAATGGTAGCCAATCTACAACTGATTAAGTGACCGCAAAAAACTATGTTTAAAAAAAACGAACAATTGACGTGAAGTTGCCATTTTTTCCGCCAAAAATGCCATCTAACTAAACCGTGTTTATGTTTAGATCAACAAACTCTATGAATGCAAAGGTTACTCCAAGACCACGACTACTTCAAAGCCCTCAACCACTACAACTGCATCTACTACAACCAGACCTAACACCATTAGCTCAACAGCAAAAACGAAATCCGGACGTGGACGAGTGAGTAGATTCACAGAATGTTTCCAGCATATGCCCTTAACTTGCAAATACTCAAAACTATTGGCATAATGGTCATGATGCTGAACATGAAAGGCAAGAAAGTTTTCTCACTAGTTTTCTATTAAGGTTACTCGAATACTTGAGTCTGTCTTCCATGAATCACGAAAACTCGTGCGAACGCATGCATGTTTTTCATTTGGTTGGTAAAGTGATGGTTATACCTTTTCTCTCATACGCGCATGTGGCGCGGTGGTCGGAGGCGCCCTGCAACACACACGTGGAATCGATCCCGTGCCCAAGGCCCACCAAACCTTCCATGCTTCCGGGGTCGGAAAGTTGGCACCAGACTTGTCCAGGAGGATTGCAGCACTGGCTCGATACATCAGTAGGCCACCGCTAGTTATGGCGAAGGCCAGATGTGCATTCAGTCACCTCCAAACGACAGTTAGTGAAGTCGAATGCATGGCGCATCCCATCAGGGGATTGGTCAACAGAAAGAGTTTTATCCTTTTATCCTTTATCATTTCTCTCCAGTTTGAAAAACTGTGCTACGATTTTCCCAGCTCCTCATTGCTCGTCTTCAATTGACCATGTTGTAGCCAGAATGTAGCCATACTTCTTATTCATCGCAGCCCATGGTGTAAGAACATTCTCCAGCCGTTATAAGGCGGTAAGCTGTTGAGGGCTTAAGTCGTAGTCTACAACTGTTACACGTGAAGGAAACTACCATTCGAGATCAACCTATATCTTTCTTACTGGCCGACTACTTTAAAAACCGACTTTTCTTTAAGTCAGCACGACTAGTCAATATCTATTCTCTCCTTGACATGCTAAAACAAGGTTTATCTGACTCTTCGTCTTCCTGAGAGCTGATGATCTAAGTCGATAGCCACAGTCGTTCGTACTCGGACAAACGTTCACCAGATAAACCTTTTTGTCAATATCGTGCTAATTTTCAATGAAAAAGTACACATTACGCGAATACTATTCTCATTAGTCGCATGTATCACGCAAATCATTGAGCAACTCGAAAGAGTGAGCAGTTTCTCCTTCTTCTCAGCATTTGCTGCTGCTCAACTGCTTACTCAGAGCGCTTCGTTGGCTCGAAAACACAAAAGGCATCACAGTTTTTCTTTCAGGCCTCTAACGTTTAGCCTTATTGGCAAAGGTACCCATTGTAACTCTTGGATTCTCTCATGGTATAGGCTTCCTCTAATCTGGGCTTCTTGGTAAAGATGTCAAACTCAACTTTAACCTAGTCAACGAATGAGTTCGTAAGATGAATTCTGGTTGTGTATCTCATCTCAACATCCACGAAAATCCATCAAGTAGGATGAGATGGCAAGGTATTCCAGGAAGGAATATTGTTAAAACAACCACAATGATGCTGAGATATTTGCAAAACTCCGAAGGGCAGATGTCTGCGGTGGAGAATAAACGCGGTATTACCCTTTCCGAGGGCTAACGTGTTCACCACTACACCATACCGGTCCTTTGTTTCGCCTCTCCCTGAGCTAGTTTTCTATCGATTAGTACCATCAGCAATCACCCGTCGAAGGGATTGACATTCTTAAAACAGTTGAACTCATCTTTAATGCATAAATTATCGGGAGTTGCCAAACTGTCATGATTTTAGGGTATTTCACGACGAATATCTTCCACTAGAAAGCCTAGGATATTCATATCAACCAAGTTGAGCACCATAACTACTGCCACCACTACTACCGCCGCTACCACCACCACTTCTCTTAGGGCGATCGATGGAAAGTAAGCCTTTTGTTAAGTTTTTTTAAGGCTAAGTGCTTTTCCTAGCCATTTAGTTGAAAACTATTGAGTGAGCCAGATGTAATTTATAAAACTTCGTTTTTTTCTCAGAATGTGTTGATCTCAATGCACATTGTGGGATGTGGGAGCAACTTGGACATTGTAAACATTCTACCAAATACATGTCACATTATTGTAGAAAATCTTGCGGATTCTGTAATGATGGAACAATATGTGAGTTAATAATTGGTTTATTGACCGATTTTAACGAACCTTTGAAAAACATGCATTGACTAAAATGCGCATGAGCGCCAAGTTATAAATTGTATCAAGTATAACTAAAGCCTTTACACTGTTCAAAAAATAGCGTCTAATGGTTGTTGCGTCCTTCCTTTTTCTTCTTAGCTTTTCTGCTTATTTGAGGTACCAAAATAATTTTTTTTCTTCTTCAGCCAACACTCTAACGACATTTGGCAGCAAAAAAGGACAAGGACGTGGTGGTACTGGTAAAGGTGGGAACGAAAAAACTGGTGGAGTAAAGGAAAAATGCACCGACAAGAACCTCTTCTGCGGTTATTGGGCAAAAATTGGAGAATGTAACAGCGACAGTAAATTCATGAAAATCTTCTGCAAGGCCTCATGTGGTCGATGCTAACTCGGTTATAACAGGGATTTTGGGATCATAAATGGATAGAAGACATTCCCAATGCTATGGTAGGCATTTCCCGTCTGCTCCTCAATTTTCATAGCCTTCTGATGGACAGTGTAACGTTGCTTTCTATTTCTGTAAAAGCATCTCTTCGAAGTCTTTCTTCTTAGGTGACATCATTTATTTCCCAGATCTTTCTTTGCCGTCGAAAATGTGTAGTGTTTTTCTGATCTTTGTTTGTTTGCACATTTTGAACATACAATTTAAGAGAGTTTTATATCTCTACGCAAGTAAAGTAAATAACGAAACGCTCGTGATCTTAGAGGCCAGAAAAGCGCAGTAACTTGACGCGACGCATGTCACGCAACTCGACCAATAATTGAACTTCGCGACTTTTTTAGCGCTACAGTATGCCGAAAAGAAATCGCCGTCAATCCGGTGACTTTGATCAGCCGGGTTCATCTGGTCCTTATTAGCAACATTGTTGCTGGTGCCAATGATTTAACCGAATCGATTCGATCGCGATCGATCAATGCGTATCTGGCACACGTATTTTGAGCACAGGTCACTCTATTGCGACTATGCACGACTGGGTGCTAATATATTTTAACTTTTCTATTATAATTCCTCGTTTATTTTGGACCGACTACAGATTAGTTATTGAACAAGTATTTATTAACTAATAAATATTTTTTCTCCTATATTGTCCATACTCCACGATTGGAGCGGTTTTATATGTCATTAATTTCATGCATATCGATTTATTCACTGCAAGCAGTGTTTCCACATTTACACCATTGAAAAAGCTAGAAACTTTATTATTAAAATATCGAGTCGTTACAGTTTACTGTGCGGTGATCCAATAATGTCGACCAAATTGGCGCTGGCGAAAATATTCGCTGGGTCGAGTTCCATCTGAAGTTATTCGATTAGATGATGACTTCGGGAAAGAAATTCGAAGAAAAAATCCTAAAAAAGGATAGATGAGGCTCCTAACAGATAGACGGAAGAGGGCGGTGTTTACAGTCTAAAATATCGACGTCATTCATAAAAAGCAAACTAAGTACTGTATATAGTGGGCTCGGAACAGTTGACCGCTCGCCGTTCGGCGCGGTTTTCTTATGACGACTTTTCGCACTGACGAACGGCATATTATCTGGTGAGAACGATTGGTCAGGAAGTCAGCGCTTTTCGCCCTAAACTTAAATTCAAAGTTAAGTCTTAATTTATGGTGCTCGTAGGACGTAGAAGAATCGCTGTACTGGTTCGTTAGAACAAAATGGACTAAAGTGATTAACATTGGCATTTGAGCAAAGCTCAGGACAAATTGCTCTTTGTCGCCTTAAGCACTGCAATAACACGAAAGCGGCAGCACGACCAACCAAAAGAAAGCTAAAAAGGTTACGGCTATTTTTTAAAAATTTCCAGTGGGTGGGAGTGAAATAATGAAAACTCAACGAAGAGTAGGGATGGGAGCCCTAATTTAGCTGAGACTGAACTCGATATAAAACGTTCGTAAAATATATTGATTTGTTGGCTGAGAACGAAAAGGCAATGTTTTTAAAGTGCTGGACACTTGAAAAGAGTGACAAATGCCGATAAATGAACACCTCCTCGAGGAAATTTGAGAAATTGCTAACCAACAGGCGCTATTTTGTTTTAGAAAGAAATGAGTGATTTAGGTTTACTTTTTATTTTCTGCTTGCCACATTTTTTGCGGAAAAGTATTATGCGAAATACAATCGCAACGATGCTGAGATCTCTGCAAAACTGCGGAGGGACAGGCGAAACGAAGGATCCGCGGTGGTGAACGCGTTAGCCCTCGAAAAGGGTACTAGCGCGTTCGTTCCTCACCGCAGACACCAGCGGTCTGGAGTGTTGCAGATATCTCAGCATTGTTATGGTTGTACTTCGCATAATACCCTGTCGTGAAGAATTGTAGCACGTAGTAAATAAAAAGTTAACATTGATTTTGAGTAAAGCTTCAGCTTAACTGGGCTCACTGCCGAACTGGGCTCCCCAGATCAATGCCATTGACGGGTGGCTGCTGATGGCACTGGTCGATAGAACTAGCTGAGAGAGAGGCGTTCGTTTCCCACCGCAGACACCTGTGGGGCTGAGTTTTGCAAATATCTCAGCATCGTTGTCGTCGAGTACGTTATAGTTTTTATGATATCCTGTAGAATCAGCTACTAGGAATTCAAGACATCTACACATTACAGGACGAAAAACGATTAGACAAAATACTTATGAACTCCAATATTCAGTTCGTGATTACAAACAAAAATCGATTAACTGACCCGAGTTCTAGATCCCACTGGAGTTTAATACAAGTACTATCGTGATTCGGCAATCTTTTTTATCTCTTTGCTCACTGTATCGATTTTTACTCCAAGATTTACCTTTTCAATTACTTTTCACGGATAACAATTCCAAGACATGTTATTTTGTGAGGCAACAATTAACTAAAAAAGTTTTTAAAAACACTTAGAATAACCTTTATGGCTTTTAACAACGATATGCCAACCGCTCCTTGTGTTGTCAGCATCCACTGTTTTCTCAATTTCCCAATACCATGATGATGTGAAATACTTCCACCACATGCAATGATTTCATCTCGAGCAGCTGTCTAAAAAGCCAATAGCCATCTTATACACGCACGCGGTCGAATACCGTACCCGAGTGAGTAGCTTCAGGTGATTCTATTCAGCAGATATTTCAAACTCGACGCTTTCATTTTCGTCCTATCACTAAGTACACTCTGATAAGTTGGCGAGATAATTTATAAGGACGTAATAGAAAAAACGGTCTCCAGCTAGTTAGTGAATGTTTGTTAAGATTGTAATTTACATGTGATCGAAAGAAACTTAATAAAACCTAACACCAACCTCGATCTTATCGTAGACCTCTAAGCCATTCTGCAAACCTCGAGCATTGAATCCGAAATAGAAATAAACACAAGCTCCAGCGTCATACACTTGAGTGACCCTGTGAGAAGTTGAGTTATTCACGATAGTGAAGCACGGAATCTGAGAAATTGTGAAGAAAAAAAAGTGGATAGGGTTCACTTATTGTTTGTTTGCCTGTTAAATAGAAGAGAAATAACAAATAAAAGCCACCGAAACGACAAAAACCACTTAGGGAATTTGAGGACTCAACAACATGAAAGTCCTATGTGATGATGAGGATTCAAAAATTTTTTAGGAATAAGGACCATCAGCTAAGGAAGCTCCATGAAATACTTCTGAAGTGTTTAAAGCAACCTTGCACTAACCTACAACTTGCCAGCACAGGATACTGTACTCCTAAATTTTTGGCTAGTCGTCTAATGAGTGTTTTGACGTTTCGACACAGATTAAGCACCTTAATTATAAAGTATATATTAATAAATAAACAATCAAATCGGTTTACGCGACTTCCAATATTTCTCTATCCTTTCCATCTCCTTGCTTCTTTAAAAAATCCTGTCAGTAACAAAAATAGCAAAAGATACTGGGTTGATAAGGAGGTCTCCTTACCATATCCCATGGCACTGACGTTTCGAACGATTCGCCCAGTACACCAAAATCCATTCCAAGATCCTTAAACTTTCATCTACGTAACCCTTCGATGGTTAATTAAAACGAGATAACTATAAAAAAAAATTCTAGGTCTGCTCACCCTCAAATACGCAATGGCGAATGTTAATCGATATCCATATTTTCCATTTTCTTCACCGCCGACCTTAAAACCGTCATTGAGACTTCTCAAACGGTTTTTGCCAAATAAGTCGTTGTTATTTAAATTTTAAGAGAAAAGTTCTACATAGATCAAGCCACTGAAAATTTCTATCGTTTTTTTCTAATCTTTTTTATCACACAATGTCCGGTGTCTATCCTATTTCCCATAAATCCTACCACGCCTTTGTATTGTTCAGCTAAAGCATACAGTCTTCGTTCGGCATTGTTCACTTCATCGAGTGATCCTTCAAAAACACACGTCGCAGCGCACATCTCATCGACCTGAACGATTCTGTGC
Organism: Angiostrongylus vasorum; assembly: GCA_018806985.1. Lineage (NCBI taxonomy): Eukaryota > Metazoa > Nematoda > Chromadorea > Rhabditida > Metastrongylidae > Angiostrongylus > Angiostrongylus vasorum. Next base: position 526,257 of record JADANN010000103.1, on the reverse strand, counting down.
CCAAAATAAAAAAAAATAAAAATAGGGTTTTATAATAATGATAATATAGAAATTTCCAGAAAATATACTTTATGGATGATGACGGAGCAAGATATGCACAAACATTTTCTTCATGTCGTCCTTGTTCACACCCAAATGAACTTCTTTTTAAAAAAAGACAAAGCAATACAGCAGAGTGCAGCATGAACCATATGTTGATTGTGTATACGACGGCAATACCCTATCCGCGTGTGTTGAGCGAAAGGAAACACGTACATATTGATTTTCTCCGCTAATAAATCAATAAGCATACATTGCAAAGACACTTCATAATTTTCCAATAGCTTTCATCTTCACTATTCCTCTAGAAATGTTCATCATTATTATGGAATTCACGCTTATGCACTCATCTTTTTATGTTTACCTACAAAGCCTAAACTAGAAAAAATGTGGATTGTCCTTCTAGTGGCTTGCCGCCTCTCTATGACTAAATTCTTCCTGGTTGTAGAATTGCGGAGCATGACCCGGCTTTGTCACCATGTACATCACGAAATTGAGAAGAAATTTCACATTCCCATCTTAAAGCCACAGCAGCACTAAGTCAAGATTCGTCATCGTTCTCAAAGATGTCTCATCCGTTAGACGGGGGCAAACTTCCGATCAACCTGCAGGTATTGACCACCTCCTGTGGTGGCGATCTGTCATAATCATACACGAAATTCAAGACAGAAAAACCTTGCCTATAATAATGAGAATAAAGGATAAAGCTTTTGGCGTTGATCAATTCACAAGGGATGCCCCATGCTTTCGAATTCATCTAGTTTCGTAAGGATGGTTGTCCGCATATCTAACCTATACAGTGACTTGTTCGGCGTGCCGATGAACCAAATCAGTGCTGCTATCCTCCCACGGCAAGTCTGATATCAATTTGCCAACCGGGGAGGATGAAAGTCTTGTTAGTCTTGTTGAGATCCGGGCGCTGAATCGAATCAAGGACCACGTGTGCATTGCAGAGCACCTTCAACCACTAAACTACACGTAAATATGAAAATAGAGGTTATTTTAGGTGCACATAGCGTTTGATTAGAAGTGGGCTGCAATACAAAACAGCCGTTGGCTCAGCGCTGCGTCTTGGGCTAACCAAGCCCTGCATCCCTCTGGAGTCGGTAGAACACTAGACATCCCTGGAGGAATAAAATACACTGACTCGGTACATAAGTACGCTCACGCAAATTATTGCATAGGTGCTATATAATTGATCAACATTGAACGCTTCATCCTTCTATCCATTATAAATTATTCTGGTCCACACATGATGGACGTGAGTGTTAAGTCGAGCTATCCAAGTGTTCAAGCAATTAAAGGCGGGGATGAAGCAAAAAAATTGCCAGCACGCCAATTTTCTCCTGCAGATTTTAAAAAGAAAAAGTCAGAATGATTTCTGTCTTTTTTTTCATCTCCAGATTATGTCGTTTAATGATATAAAAGTGGACAGAAACGACAAAAAGTCACTTACACTAAAGCCTTTCCATTTTGTGATATAGAAACGACTTAACGAGCTCTTCAGCGCTGCCCAATAGGAGTTCACTTCTAGTTTTATTGCTTGTCCCATGATGAATTGCTCGTTGTCTATGAGCCGAAGTGAAGCTGGTTGAATTCGCTAAATACGCGGAGATCAACCAAAGTAAACTAACCTGTGTTCATGTTTGGTTCTAGAACTTTTCCTTTTTGTTTTGACTAGGAAGATTCTTCAAAATTTTTTCCTCGTCACTGGGTTTTTTGGAGCGTGGATAACGCAGTGGTAGGTGATGCCATCAGGAAGCAAAGGGCGCTAGTTTGATCCCCGCCAACAACGCTCGCCTCCAATCCACGTGGAAACGCTTTAACCCGGCTATCTCCAAAATTGAAAAGAGAATTGACTCAACTAGCATTCTGCGACATTCACAGAGAAGACGAAATCCTGAAGCAGCAGCTGAAACAACGTGTGAAATGTGTTGAGACCAATGTACACGATGAATGCGAGGAAAACGAATCGAATGCAGGACATGCTGGGATTCGCACAGTGGGTGTGATGACCGGTCATGTAAAAATTGAACCCAAATAGAATTTGACTTAGTTGCTACTTAAATGGGAACTGGTAAGCTCTCTTCCAGAAAGCTCTGATCTAAATGAAAACTGATGTGGTAACCTCTCACACCAGATAGCAACCGAGGTTTCTGATGCGACACGATGATTCACGCACATTCCCTTAATTTCGTATCTTGCACTCGCCATTAAATCAGATAAGATCGGAAGTTAACCACTGAGAAGAACTACTGGGTATGAGTACAAATGCTTCAACAGTATGGTTCCAACCGTATTGGCTGAGTGGTCTAGTGGTATGATTCTCGCTTAGGGTGCGAGAGGTCCTGCGATCGATCCCCGGCCCAACCCTACTTTTCCAGAGAGGGGCGCTTTTTGCTACTTACCTACTCGATCGAGCAAACTGATGACATCACGAAAGGATACGGGTGCTTTGAAGAAGTTAGGAGTCCGAACAGCCTTTGACTAGTTTCTATTTGCATGTAACGTAAGTTAAACATTCATACAGGTTTCATAAAAAGGCTACTAATGGCTCCCCCCTCACAGGGATTTCGGTCACCTGTCTAGCGACTTCTCTGAAGAAAGCGACACCATGTGCAAAATCTGGAAACACAAGACTACCGTAGCGTTTCACTTCTGGTAGCGGGAAGATCTTGATGGTGACCTGAAATATAGACATTATACTAAGATCCCTTTCTGGATGATTATGGTCATTTTGGCTCAGGTTTCAAGGAAATATTTTGACAACTAGATTGATACCGGAATAGACGAGTAAAAGTAGAAAGATAAGAAGGGAGTAATCACCTTCATTCCTTTATTTTATATATGGGGTAACACAAGCTAACTATAATGGTCATCAAACCCTAAAAGATGTTAGTATTTGGATCTAGAAGGTTAACAATGAGCAAATCTACGCCGTGCCATAGCCGGACGATTTTCTTCAGGATGTCAGCAAGAACAAAACCACTCGTACGAGAAGAGTGATTGTCCCCCATTTCCTCGACTCAAAGAATTAGTTTAAGGAGTACAGGACGGTTAAGGAGTATGGCTCCAGCCAAAAATGACTTAAGTGGTGCCAAATGAAATCACTTGATGATTAAGTGACTTAAAGATGATAGAGGTGGACGTTTTCAGACTGCCACTGATTTTTTCGGCTAATACTCTAAGCATTTAAAAAATGGGACAAACGACAATGAATTTTGTTTTCATGGCTCCACAAAGCAAAACTAGGATTTCTGATTATCAACGAAGGACGCTCGCATAACTAGCACTGAATACGAACAAATATAAGTGTAGAAAACTACATAGATTAAACAAGACGTATAAAAACCATGGGAACGTACCAATGAAAATGCAATCGAGTCGAACAGTCGAATACAAGAGTTAAAAAAATATTTGAAATTTGGTGGACCATGTGAGAGTTTGGAAACATAATTTCTCGGCATTATAAATGTCAAACAATGGCTTCGGAAATTTCATGAGTCCGACAGTTTCAAAAGCTATAGAAAAATAAGGATCACCTCATAAAAGTGTGGTTGGAGTCAGAAGGGCGAGAATGTAAGAAGGTTTGGGAACAGCAGGGTGAAAAATCAAGAAGGTTTCGGAACTAGAAATTGAAGAATCAAAGGAACGCTTAACTAATGTGTTTACAAAGCATCTCATGAACCACAGAGTCCGTTTGGCAATTACAATTATATCATCGTGCACGCGTGAGGCGCAGTGGTCGGAGGCGCTCTGTAACAAACAGTCGATCCCCCGCGCCCATGGCCCACCAAGCCTTCCATCCCTCCGAGGTCGGAAAATTGGTCTGGGAGGATAGCAGCAATGGCGCGATACATCGGTGGGCCACCGCGAGCACCATTATAAAGGCCAGATATGCATTAAATCACCTCCAAACGATGGTTAATGAATTCAAATGCACGGCGCATCCCCCTGGGATTCATTAACGCCGAAAGCGCTCTCGTTTTCTTTTATCCCCATCGTGCGCGTATAACGCAGTGGCTAGAAGTCCCGTGTAGGGCAGGCACGGTTTTTGGTTTTGCGCCATTGTTACCCAAGTTTTTCATCTTGTATAGGTCTATTATACACTAAACAATCCCGGTGTTGAACCAACTCGGTTTTTTCTTCAATGGTTTACAGAGTGGAATACATTCCGCATTCCTATGGAATTGGTCAACATCGGACATTTTGTGTTTTATTCTTTAATTATGTCATTGTTAGTCCGTCCTCCCACCCTCCCAGTAGTTTATCACCTCATCGTGATAGAGAGGTGTTTCCATGTGTTCAGCTGTGATGTGTGAGTGGAGGGCATTCATTCCAGCAACATGATCTCCATGATAGGAAGTAGTTCAGCATTTCCACTCTTTCTCACAGCAAACAACTTGTTGGTATTTTTCCCGCCAAAAACCAGACTGTAGTAGACTTTGCGTCCTTCAAAATAGCGGAGACCACTGAGTATCTCTTGTGAGCGGCAAGGTGTAATGGAGGTTTCCTTGCTGTTCTGTCGATTAATCCGATGGATGAGACGATTAAAGGTGATAAGAATAGTTCATGAGTAGAAAGAAGCTATTTAGAGAATATTTGGATAAATCTTTAAAACACAGCTTTCATCAAAATTCCAATAGCTTTATTACCTCAGTCACAACGCCAAGCGTTCCCTCAGAACCCATGATGATATGATGAAGATCGGGACCGCTTGACATACGTGGCACCTAAACAGAACTATTTCACACCAAGCAATTAGCTTAAAAAAGATGAGATGCAATTGTAAAGATGATAATTCATGTTTATGACGTCATCAATGGCAGACCATTCGTTACAGATACGAAAAAAGAGCTTAGGCAGTCGAATTTTTCCGTTTTTTACCTGAGCCGTCAGGAAAAGTGTGGAATTTTTGAAGTTTTCACTACGTGGGAAATAAACCCTTTGAGCGATCCGTTAGCAACACAACCTTCGCCAATAGTTAATTGATCGAATTCATATATTGCCTATTTGTGTGCTTATCGTTTACTGGTTTATAACAATATGAACCGCTTGTAGAACTGTGGTTAGAAGCGCATTGCAATACACAAGTGGTCGTTGGTTGGATTCCACGCCCTGAACTCACTAAGCGTGCATTGCGCATCCATCAAGAATTGGTCAACGCTGGAAGCTTCATCGCCTTCATACCATTACATTTAATGTTCCAATTCCTGAGCACTTGTTGATGAAGAGAGTTACGACTAGCTTGTCTCGACGTGATTTATGATCGCCATCACCTTCAGAGTGCATTGACTTCATTTTTACCCCACGAGTGTGTGTAGGCAACACCGATCTGACAAACACTGCATTCAGCAAAAATAGTTCATCACCTGGATGTTCATCACCAGTGGCTAATACCTCAAGATTACAGTGGATCATCAGCTATTTACGAAATCTCGACCACAATGTTTGAATTCCGTTTGAATAGTCTCATTTTCATGCCTCGTTGAATTCTACCCGCTCAATCTCGTTTTCATCCACCGATCTCTTTTGAATGATTACTCGATTTTTTTTCTCAATTTCTGAGGTAATGAAAGTATCCCAGTTCTAACAGCAATGCGTTTTGGATACTGAGAGATTAAACGTTCTACTCTTTTCCAGTTCAGTGAATTATTTCTGCGATTTAATACTACACTTCATTCTGATGGTCCTTTACTGATTACAACTCTGAGGTGGTCCTTTACTCACTAGTTAACTAGGAGTACTCTTAAGATAGATTCTAATCTACATATGAATTTATGAGAACGATCTACAAAATCTGTGAAGAAGAGCTCCTAAAGTAAATTATTTCTCCTGCTTGGGATTGTACCATATCTCTTATTTATTCCTAAGAGGACGATTTCATACATTCTATATAAAAGATAGATATTGATTGAGCAACAATCACCTGACATTGCTTATGTATCATTCCTTTGGCTGTGGCGAAGTTTATGTGCACTACAAGATCCTCAATGTTACCGTATCTAAATCGATTCCAATGCATATTTTATTAAATTGTCCACATTTTGAACCAAAAATCCTATTCAATGGATAATTTGTTAAGTCGTATAAATGGTGTTGAAATCATATGAATGACGACGACAATGAATTACAAGATAAGAATTTGGAACTCTGCTGTGTTTATAAATTTCTGTCCAATGTGCTAACAAAGCTCAATATAATCGCACTTTTGTCGATAGGATAATTAATAAAGGATAAAAGGATAAAGGACAAAGCTCTCGGCGTTGATCAATCCCTTAGGGATGGCGCCATGCATTCGACTTTATTAAGCATAGTTTGGAGGTGATTGAATGCATATCTCGCCTTTACAATGACTCGCGGTGGCCTACCGATGTATCGAGCCAGTGTTGCTATCCTCCCAGACAAGTCTGGTACCAATTTGTCGACCCCGGAGTGATGGAAGGCTTGGTGGGCCAAGGGCGTGCCGATTGGTTCTATGTGTGTGTTGCAGAGCACCTCCGACCATTGCGCTACACGCGCCCAGTTTGTTAATACTACTAGAAATACTAGTAGCAGCTAAAATAATAGACATATTTATGAGCGACAAAGGAAAAAAGGCCCTCCAAAAATATGTGCTTGACTAGCATAAAGAGGAGTAGTAAGTATGTAGAACACATCGAAAATCTCTGAATACGGGTTCACTTCACCAATAAGTAAATAAATAAATAAATAATTAAATAAATAAACGAGTAAATAAATAGATATCGAATAATAAATCCCTAAAAAAACCGACAACCAGAGAAATGAGGCAAATCGAATAGAGAATTTTCACCTATTCTTTTTTCATGCCACTGGCTCTGGTCGAAACCCATCCACCAAGGGTGGAAAATTCGATTGAATCTGGCTCATGACCACAAGTATAGCCTTTAGCATTCAGTTGACGCTCCAATGACTGTCCAACAATGCCAGCCTAAGAAAAAAGATCGTTAAGAAAGCACAGTCACAAAGATGATAAAGTACTAAATTCTTCAGCTGACTTCTTCACATTGTTTCTCTGATAGCCCATTCGAACTACTAAAATGCAATAGCAAAATTCAACACTTATTAAGAAAGCCTGCAGAGAACAGAACACACCGAATCAATTAAAAGGTTTCCTACACAAGAAGAATACTGTACAATCATTTAATAGACAATTTAGTTGTTAAAGGTTAAAGCTCTCGGCGTTGATCAATCCTTGAGGGATTCGCCATGCATTCGACTTCGTTAAGTATCGTTGGAGGTGATTGAATGCAGTCCTTTACAGTGACTCTTGGTGGCCTACCGATGTATCAAGCCAGTGCTGCTATCTCCTAGAGAAGTCTGGTACCAGTTTGCCGCGCGCGGATGGATGAAAGGCTTGATGGGCCATAGGCCCAGGGGATCGATTCCATGTGTGTGCTGCAGGGCGCCTCCGACCACTGCGCCACGCGCGGTTTATTTGGTGTTATACAAACAATATATTTGTAGTGATTTGAGGAACACTGTTATATCAACACAAATTTCTTTTCCATGCTTCAAACGCGTGAGTCTTATCGATTGTTGCTTGACTTTTCGGCGTTCTCGATCGATACATACCTGCGCTCTACAAGTAAGATTTTCCTTATCGATCCACAGAATTTTATCCATAAGAGCCATGTCCATAGAGATCACAGCTCGTTTCTCTGTACTTGGACAATCTAGAGCGCTCGAAACCGATGTGCCACCACCAATCGGAATAATCGCACAGTTAGTGCTCATTGCTAGATCGATAATCTGGAAATGTAACAGTAATTATGCCAATTCAACACAAATCGTCCCAAAGACAAAAATTGTGCTAAAACTCGATAGGGTGGAGAAAATCCTTTTTTCTCACATGAATGTGTTTGTCCCCTAATGGTGGAAAAACACATATTTTTTGGGGGTTTGGGAGTCCACTAAGCGCCCGCCCACTCGACTTCATCAAACTTCTAGTTCCCCATTCCTTTCTGGTTTCATAGATTTTACTGCTGATTTCGAAGTAATTTGTGCTATTTCTATAGAAATTTGGCTGTTTCGAGAAACTTCCAATTGAATGCAGACGATTTTTGTGATAAGTGATTGAGACATGCTTTTTGTACGTCGTGCTCACTTCGTGGCCATACAACCAAATCCGGCAAACGTGGCAGATGTCCGTTTCGAAGATGAATGATATCATGCACCTGGAATATTGATTTCAGTGTTTCCAATTCGATTTTGTCTACTTGTTAACTGGCTTTTATCAATTGGTTACAGTTCTAATGATGTATATAAAATTGCGTTAGAAAAATGTAAGCTATACTACTTTCTTTCCGATAGTGCTTCCTTTGTGAGTCCTGTGATAAAACTCAATATGTTGTTGAGGTTGTTATAATGAGTCCGACTACGGCACTGTCAGTTCCCAAAAACTGATAAGCTTTCCGCCACCATGAACTGAACAACCGGGAACAATTCTAGACGGACACCTAATCAATATTTTTATGGCGTGCGAAGATGACAAAAACGCGGAAACCAACTCAAAGAATGTCGGCGCGTTTAATTCAAAGATAGTAACCTTTGAACCTGCTCTGAATGGAATCGTTACTCGCTCGTCCGATCGATAAGCATCAATTGTTTACAAAGCCCTACCGTATGTCCGTGAGCTCTCATGAGTCGAATTCGTGGAGCATTCGAAAATGAAATATTGGCGTTTTTCAGTTCGTCGTGAATCTCATCGTTTTCGACTGGTGGTGGAATTTCTACATCCGTTAGCTTCTTACTTGGTGTTGTGTAGTGTAATTCGAGACCAAGCTTTGACTCGAACCACGGACGAAGATTTGGCATCACATGGCCTGACAAATCGTACCTGAACAAAGACGATATTTATTATTTTTTTTATACGACCATCTTTTTACTGTGCGGGTCCCAGCAGTCCTCATATTCGATTCGTTTCCTCGCATCCTTCATCCACAAAGGTCTTCTAACTTTTTACGTGATGTATTCGGGTTCTACTTGAGGATCTTCATTTCATTTCATTTTGAATGTCGTTGAATGCCGGTGGAGTCGATTGTCCCTGGAGTCCTGAGATAGCCGGGCTGGAGCGTTCCCAATTGGACTGCACAGAGTGAACGTTTCCCAAACAAGTCCGGTACCAAAGTCTCCACCCCGGAAAGATGAGAGGTTCTATGAATCCGGAGCGGGATTGAACCAGCACTGTGCTCGTGATGACTGGCATCCCCACTACTACTGTGCTATCCTCACCCTAATATATAATATATGTCTCATACAAAACTGCATGTCATGGATCAATGATTAGATGTTTCCTTCAGGCGGCGTTGAGTGAACCTCAATCAAGATGAATATATTACATATACTCCAGCCGTAAACGTTGGCTATTGTTTGAAAATAGGCTTCGATCTCGGCAAACGAACCACTACATCTCTTTGGTAGGATTGAATAAAATCGTTTGTCACTCACTTTTTCCAGGATTCTTCCAGAAATTCTTACTCTTAAGATGAATATATTACGTGTACTCCAATCGTAAAAGTTGGCTGTTGTTTGAAAATAGGCTTGAGGATTTAAACTTGGTCTACTGCAATTCCTGTAATAGTTCGTCACTCACTTTTTCCAGGATTCTTCGGAAATTGCAGTAGACCTAGTTCAAATCCTCATCTAGGGCCGTAATAGATGTATTTGCTACCAGCTGAGTGAAAAGAAGTGATTCGTATGGAATAACCGTGACTGTCTACTTTTTTTCGACATTTTATAATAATGATTTGGTCTGAATGGGTCTTTATGTGTCCTACGTCATTCCTTATAGCATTTAGCGAAATGAACGCAAGCAACACAACACAACATATGCGTATTGATGGTCACCGAAGTCCAATCGATAAGCATATTTTGCTCTGTTAAGCTTATATAAAATTGCCTCTGTTGGATATTTCAGTTTGAAGTAATTCTTAATTTTCTTTTCTTTCCACGAATGGATATGTTTTTGCGCTAAGTGAAAACTTACTTGTTTCCTGTCATAACAACATGCCCTTCAGAGTTCAGTTTAAAGTATGAATCCACATATCCCCATCCGTTCCACTTTAGTATCTGGTCACTGAAAACTGCGATTTTGGCCCTTAAATTTTACATTGTGATATCTTTATGTCTTTGAAGGGAAACATTCCAGTCCAGAATTGTTTCACACCAGTGATTTCCTCATAAAATAAAACATAGTAGTAAACGAATAACGCAAATGATTTGAACTGAAAAAGAACTTTTAGATTCATTTAGTTGGCTTGTTAAAAAGCAGAAGACTAACCGATATGACTGCGGTACGTTGTATTCCTTAAGATAATCCATCTAAAAATCAATAATCTTTATATCAATTGAAACTACGTTTTTCAAAGAACATGACGGTTTCGAATTTGTGAAATTCATATTATTAACTGAAAAAATTTAAAAATAGAAATAAGGAAAGAGGGAAGAAAGAAAGAAAGAAAGAAAGAAAGAAAGAAAGAAGGAAAAAAGAAGCAGAAAGGAAGAAGAAAGAGAACTAAATGAAAGAAAGAAAGAAAGAAAGAAAGAAAGGTCACTGTTTGAACTGTTTGGTCAAACCCTGTGACTTCATAGACAGAAATCTTCCCGCATGAAACGACAAGCATTTAGAAGAACATGTTCTATACATGTATAAGAGCATTGAATATTGAAAGGTTTAACATTTTTAAAAAGCTGATGACATTGTGAGACATATACGAGTCATACGCCGATGAGCAACTTGCAAAGATGTACTAAACAAGCTGGAAGAAAGATGAGACAATTCATTCGTTTCTTACGCCTTGGAGAATTTTTTAGGTCGAAAATATGTTAAGAGAAATCGCCGAAATGCCACGTTTATTTAATTCCGAGTAAGGGGAGGAACAACTCACTGAAATCAGCAATACGAAGAGAAAAAAAAAAGAAACGAAAATTAAAGAAATATCAAAGGTGCATCGCGCGTAAACTGGTTGATTGTTGGGCAAAAAAAGTAACAGTGAGAGTATATGAAAGTTGATTCTCCATAAAGAACGCCAGCTTTCCGTCCGTCTGCCCATCCAGCCCAGCCACTTGTGAATGCCAGCGTTGAAGGAGGAATCGTTATGATAAGATGATCGATAATCACTAAGGCGATAAAAGATGGAACCGGTCACCAAGGGAGCTAAGTGCATCTACTTAGAGAGGTCAGAATGACACACTGAACAAATGTTGACACTTGCGCTAGTTGTTAGCACATTCCTGGTCACACGTATTGGTTTCAATACGTAAGTATACGGAAGTGAGTGCGTCGTCTAGCTTTGGGTCCGCATTTGTCAGTTAACACATTTAGAATCACTGAGTTTCTATTAACAACACACAAGTTATTCTGCAGTGAAGCTTTCTACTACGATCGTTTTCTTGTGTTCTTCTTCGTCATGGCCTTCTCCTCTTTAAAAGGTGGCAGAAACTTCAGATTCCTAAATCTAGTTTTTATAATGTTAATAAAGAAATGTAGTAATAAATAATATTAATAAATAATGAAACTGAAAATGTGCATTTTCTTGAAACGACAGGTCAAAATCCTTTCTATAGGTTCGTCAATTAAGTCAACTACAATTCAACTACTTATTATTATGCTGCTTATTAATAGTAGCTCACATTTCGGCAGATTTCGCCTACACTGGAGTCTGGGAATGTCAAATTAGCTGCACCTGTCAGCCTGATAACACAAAAAAGTGCCACTCGTAAGATCACGGCTCTGAGGAAGGCGAAATCGAAACAACAACAACAACAACAACAACAACAACAACAACAACAACAACAACAACAACAACAATAACAACAACAACAACAACAACAACAACAATAACAACAACAACAACAACAACAACAACAACAACAATAACAACAACAACAACAACAATAACAACAACAACAACAATAACAACAACAACAACAATAACAACAACAACAACAATAACAATAACAACAACAATAACAATAACAACAACAACAACAATAACAACAACAACAACAACAACAACAACAACAACAACAACAACAACAACAACAACAACAACAACAACAACAACAACAACAACAACAACAACAACAACAACAACAACAACAACAACAACAACAACAACAACAACAACAACAACAACAACAACAACAACAACAACAACAACAAAGCAACAACAACAACAACAACAACAACAACAACAACAACAACAACAACAACAACAACAACAACAACAACAACAACAACAACAACAACAACAACAACAACAACAACAACAACAACAACAACAACAACGACAACAACAACGACAACGACAACGACAACGAAAACCTATCACAAACACCAACCTCGCACCAGCTAAAGAAGATCAGTTTATAAGATCATATAAGTAAACGTGTCAACCTAATACCTCGACAGCCTCGAATTTAGTCATCGTGGTTTTTCTGTAGAGGTTATGGAGATATTTCGCTGACTATGTGGTCAATTAGATCTTTCCAAGTTCTGAAGAAAGCGAAATCCCGCCGAAAAACTAACTACTATTAATTAATATTGTAACAATAGCCTCATGTTTGCTTACTAAGAAAACAGCGAATTGTGTAAACATAGTTTTCAAACCGACCGTCATTAAACCTCGATAGTATCAATACCTTCTTGGATTATTAAGCGAACAGTACGCTAATAAAAAAAGGATAAAACACTCGGCGTTGATCAATCCCTGATGGATGCGCCAAGCATTCGACTTCCTTAAGCATCGTTGAAGGTGATTGGCACATCTGGCCTTTACAATGAGCAGCGGTGGCCTTCCGATGTATTGAATCAGTGCTGCTATCCTCCCAGACAAGCCTGGTACCAATTTGCCGATCCCGGAGGGATGGAAGGCTTGGTGGGCCTTGGGCGCGAGGATCGATTCCGCGTGCGTGTCGCAGTGGTGCCTTCAATCACTACGCCACACACGCCCAATTAGGCTAATAGATAAATTTATTCGGATAACGTTTCGATGTCTTCTTCTTCATCACAGCCGATAATCGGAGTCGATGATCCACACTTGTCCTTCCTCTCGGTCTGACGTCTTCGTCGTCGCACCGAGACGGATCTTTTTTGGACGAACACCGCTCAAATGTGAAAAGCTCGTCCAGCAGCGCTTCCGGAGTTAAATGATTGTGGCATTGTTTTGTTATTCGCTGTGCGCTAGCTAACGTTTTACCGACTGCTACTAGATGGATTTTTTTTATTTTATTCGATTGATGCTCACGTCTACTTTGTGGCTCCCAGCACTTCTCACATCCAATTCATTTCCACGCACCCATTGTCCACGAAGATCTCCCAACTTTTACATATCGTCTGGAATGTTGTAGAACGCTGGTCGAGTCGATTCTCTCTGGAGTTCTTATATAGCCGGGCAAGAGCGCTCCCAGTTGGATTGCAGAAAGTGAATTTTCCCCACACAAGTCCGGTACCAATTCGCCGACTCCGGAGGGATGAGAGGCTTGGTTGGCCATAAGCGGATTCGAACTAGCACCACGCTCGTGATGACAGACATCACCACCACCACCCCTGCCTCCTTTTTTGCGCGATGGATTATCTGTCGAAAAACAAATTATTATCAACGGGTCGTGTCAATAACAATCATACTGTATAAAAGAGCGCTGCCGGGTGAGCTTGCTTCATTCAAGCGGTGCCCCATTGAAGCGAATCAAACTCGTTACGACGACGAAGATGCCACAGCGAGAAGACGAACAACTGTGGACCATCAATTCGGATCATCGGCTCTGATAAAGACGAAGACGTCAAAACGTTAGCCGAATAAATCTATCTATCAACCTACTGCTCGCTTAACAACCCAAGAAGGTATGTTAACATAGTTTTCTGAGCTTAGACTCGTTTAAGTTCGGTGTAATTAATCAATCTACGAGCCGGCAGCGCAGTTGACGTGACGCCGTTCTCACGAGCACCATGTCGTTCGACCTCACACCGGATTTAGAAGGCCTCTCATCCTTCCCGGTTTAGGAAATTGGTGCCATACTTGTCTAGAACAGTTCGCTCTCTGTAATCAAAGTAGGGACGTTTCGTCTCGCTATCTCAGGATTCCAGATGAAATCGACCCGTCCAGCACTAGAGAACATCCATGACGAAAGGGAAATCCTCAAACAAAAGCTGAATCCATACACGCAAAGACGGAAGACCTTCATGGATGATTGATGCGACGAAATGAATGAATTGAATGCAAGTGCTGGGATTTCCACAGTGGATGTGTTGGCAGATCATACAAAATAAGATAATAGAAAGGATAGAACTTATTAAGTCTAGTTTTTAAGTTGTTGTTTCATTGATAAGCTAAAACAGTATGTTTATACCAATGGTAAAAAAAAGATTATTTTTAGCAAAACTGTTCCAAAAACAATAATTCATGTTGAGATTAAATGAATGAAAGTGGACAAAAGAATGCCTTGCCATGTTGCCATGTTCATCGAATAGCGACTGCAACACGATAGAGTCTCCATAAGAACAAATTGTCAGCGTACAATCAGTCGAAAACCACGCACGACAAAGGAGAGCTTAAGAGTGGTGTTTCTTCATTCGTACGGTACTCTACTCTACCAGAAACCACAAGATGCCACCAGGATGATCCACATAGGAAGAAAAAACGTTGTGGACAATCGACTTGAACTATCACGCCTCTGAAGAAGGACGTGGCGCTGAAATGTCAGCCAAATAAAATTGAATGACAACATCCTGCTGGCTTATCAATGAAAAAAAGAACCACCGATAAGGTTAGCTTTTTCTGCAACAGCTTCTCTTAAATGCATGAACTACCTCATACTATCGTTTTATCGATTGTTTTAAAATCTCTAAAGTCTCCATAAAAAGGGGGGCGTATGGCACAGTGGTTGGAGACCCTCCGCAATACACAAGTGGAATCGATCCTCGCGCCCATGGTCCATCAAACCTTTCATCTCTCCTGGATCGGCAAATTAGTACCAGACTTATCTGGGAGGACAGCAGAACTAGCAGAACGGGCTCTACACATCGGTAGGGCGCTGCGAGTCATTGTTAATATCAGATATGCTTTCAATCACCTCCAAACGATGCTTAATGAAGTCGAATGCATGGCGCATCCCTCAGAGATTGATCAACGCCGAGAGCTTTATCCTTTTTTTGAAGTCTCCACAAGTTATTGCCATTCATTCTAGTGACTAATGCAAAGGTTATCATGGCTGGCGACGAAAACTTGCAATCGCGCTGAAATAATATGGGCTAACCAGTGAAATTTTCCTTATACGAGCGACTTGTTTCTCACACGCATAAGTCCTTTATATTGCAGGTTTTCTTCGAATATCCAACTCTTGCACCCACATTGTCTTAAAACCGGCTTTCATTAAATCTCGCTAAAAATAAAGGATGCAGGACCCTGAGAGATGCGCCATGCATTCGACTTCATTAAGTCTCGCTGGAAAGTGATTGAATGCATATCTGGCCTTTACAATGACTAGCGGTGGCCTACCGATTTATCGAGCCAGTGCTGCTATTCTCCCAGTCTGGTACTAATTTGACGACCTCGGAGGGATGGAAGGCTTGGTGGGCCATGGGCGCGGGAGTCGATTCCTCGTGTGTGTCGCAGTGGGACCTCCAACCACTGCGCCACACGCGCCCCCTGGCAAAAATAGTCAATAATAATAGCCCTGTATAAGAAGGAAGCGTCGACTGAGATCCTTCAATCGATTGGTGCTTCACTTCGCTGGATTGAGCTTTATGCGACGATCACGAAGACCCACATCGAACGAAGGAACAACTGTGGACAATCGCCTCGTACCAATTCGGTTGTGACCTCGTAGCTTAGTAATCGAAAAGGTATTAAAGCCACGATTCGCCCTCAGAAGTTGTCAAAATACTTCAGTCGTCCATCACCACGAACGTCGATGGGGAACTTCACGAACTTGCGGCTTCACCAAGTGAAAATTTTTACGGATTCAAATGATGATTGACATACTCTGTCGCTTTTACGAAGAAGAGATTGTTCGAAAATTCTTCAAGACCTGTATATAACACCTCTGATTCTCTTCCTTGCTCTTCCTTGGCTATCTATTCGTCGTAACAGAGTACGACAATAAGACATAACGTAGAAGATTTTGAAGTAAGAATTACTATCCTCGCACAGGAAACTATAACAGCAGCGCGAAAAGCTCTTGAAGTGTTTTCGATTAATACTAAAAATCCAAAAATGAAACGCAAGGAGGAGTGCCTTGATCACATGTGACCAAACGCCCCATACCTCGGGCTGATTCTGTGACCTGACCCAGGCACATTCCTTACCCGTGTAGGACTCTGTGCTGATGGTCACCACCTACTAACTGGAGGACTTACAAAGAATAAAAACGGTGGGTGTTTAAATGAAGCTGTTTATTATGCGAACAGAGATTTATGTGTTAAGTCTTGTCTGCTGAGGTTATGAAAGTGTTTGGCTGAGTAGATTGCATCTCAGTTTGACCTCTCCAGCCTCTGAAGAAGGGGAAACCGCCGAAATATCTGCTGTTCTCTATTAGTAATTGCTACACTACCAACCTTTACTCATCAATAAGACACTGAACTATTGATCAATGCCGAGGTTAAAAGAAAGTCGGTCTTGGAATTTGAGACAGAGTAAGACCAGTTCCACCTTTTGCTCGGTGTGTCTCCTATTCTTTCCATGTTTTACTTAATACCATCATAATCTTTATCTGGTCTTTTCAGATCCATTTTTATTTTCTTACAGCTAGTTTTCTTTTCCATTCCTTATGTGACGTCACATAGCTATTGATTCGCATTCTTTTGGCTTATCGACATTTTGCAGAAGAAATATCTAACCGCTCCAAAATGAGTGCGTCGTTGGATGAACAAAAGACTAGTTGGGCTTGTTTTGTCCTTCTTTTTAAAGGATTAAATTTCATAGAGAGATTTATAGACCCAGTTCGTATTGCACTGCGGTGGCCACACGCACACACATCTAACAGAACAGTTCTAAAAGTACCGAAAAGAGCACAGTTAGCAGCTCGAAGTTCCATTGTAAAATTTTGTATTTGAAAAAATATGTGTTCCTAACAAGTTTTTGATCCAGCGTGGCAAAAGTGGCCCGATATGAGCCATCGTTGTAGCTACGCGCCTTTACGTTTCACTTAGGCCCACATTGATTGTGGTAGGTTCTGGGATAAAAGGATAAGAGGACAAAGCTCTCGGAGTTAATCAATCCCTGAGGGGTGTGCCATGCAATCGACTTCATCAAGCATTGGCAGAGGTGACTGAATGCATATCTGGCCTTGACAATGACTCGCGGTGGCCTACCGATATATCGAGACAGTGCTGCTATCCTTCCAAATAAGTCTGGTGCCAATTTGCCTAACCCTGAAAGATGAAAGACTTGATGAAGCCGGGAAGCGGGATTGAACCAATGACCACGTGTGTACTACAGGGCATATCTATCCGCTTGGCTTCACGTGCCCCTTACACGCGGTTATGGGATATTTTTGGCCATTCACCAACATTTTAAACAAAAACCGTAGTGAGACGGAGAAGTATACGTCTTGTGTGATGGTCTGTGATGGCTTCAGCGTCTTCTTAGCTCGGTTCTCTTTTCGATGTTTCAGGATTCAACTGTCATTCGTTCCTATGAGGTGCGGTGTTACTTTCATCTTTATTATAGGTGTTTTACAAGTTTTGGCCGGATTTTATTGCCCATTCCGTTTTTCACGAGTGTTTTCGTAGTCAGAAATGTTTTCTTTTGACAGCCCACATCTCGACGACGATGAACAAAACGCCAGACGTTTTTCCAGCAAAATATTTCGCCATCAACGTTAGAAATCGTTTATAATAGAGGACGGCGCGTGTGGTGCAGTGGTCGGAGGCGCTCTGCGCATTGATACCCGCGCCCGTAGCTCACCAAGCCTTCCATCCTTGCGGGGTTGGCAAATTGGTACCAGACTTGTCTGGGACGATAGCAGCACTGGCTCGATACATCGGTAGGCGTCCGCGACTCATTGTAAAGGCCAGATATGCATTCAATCACCTCCAACAATACTTAATGAAGTCGAATGCATGGCGCATCCCGCAGGGATTGATCAACGCCGAGAGCTTTATCCTTTATCCCTACCCTTTACAATGGAGAAAATTCCGAACGTTTTGTCGATTTTATTCCAAAGAAGAGTGTTTACAAAAGGCTTCAGCTTCTGCGTGGTCGAATTTTGTATCAAACCGTGTCATCCTTACACTTAACTGTTCAGCAGGGAGGTCCCATTGCCGGAGAAAAACTTACTTTTTGGTCCAGTTGCAACCGTAAAAAGCAAAAAATAAACCAGCAACAGATGGTTTAATGTCAACAATTTCAAGAAGCACCAAGCGACAAGTTGGATGAACCGCTCTGCGTTCGCTGATTTTGACAGCTTCTGCGGCCGTCCTTAGTTCTGCCCTCTCTATTGATTTCAGTCCATGGACAACGCTGCCCAGGCTTCCATCATGAGGGTCCACAAGTGGCACTTCTCTCTTCCATGTCTACTTTCACTTACTCTCCATTGAAAATAGATTCGCTTCGTTTATTTCATCTGACCTACACAAAATAAGCTGACATTTAACAAAAACGTAGTTCAATCCAAAGCATCTCCTATGTGACGCAAAGAAACCTGTGCACACAAAATTTACAGCAGTAGGTGACGTATTCAGCTGAACAGAAACCGAAAATGTACTCTGAATTCTTAACGAAAAGAGCGCTAATCCTTTAATCGCCGCGAATGAACCCACTAAGGTACATGAACAAATGAGCCGCATAATTGCAGGTTGCTCCCGCCCCACAACAACAATGCGGCGTTGGTACAAAAGTGTGTAGACTTTGCTATGAAAGTATGTCTACAGTAGGTACTGTTTTTCGTCACAATTCCACACTTGTTTTTCTTGTTACATAAAATTGATGGCCACTTTAGTACCAGCCTTATCGATTTTTTTTGGTTTTTAGATCATTTTTTGTCAAATCCGTTTCACATCTACTGGTGTTTATCGATTGCTGTAATCGATTAATCGATCGTTATTGTAGTGGTCTCTGTTCGAAGTTTTCAAAAACAACGATGATTTCTTCGATACTGTCAACGGAGTCAAACTGTATGATAGATTCCTATTTCTTTGTATCCTCTACACCATTAAAAGTTCAGTTTTCGGTTTTCCATGCTTCACGACAACCTGTTTTTCAATGACAACGAAAGACTTTAGTTCTAAGTTTTTAGATGGGGTCACTTCATGAGAAAATGAGAGGCTGCCGGTTGATTAACACAACTCAAGAGAGCCCTTTTATTAACTTTTTTTATTTACTGTCTATTACAATTTTTTCATGGCAGGGTATTATGTGCGATCCAAACAAAATAATGCTGAGATATTCCCAGCACTCCGGACTGCAGGTGTCTGCGGTGGAGAACGAATGCGCTATTGTCCTTTCCGGGGAGGAACGCGTTCACCACCACACCATATGGGTCCTTCGCTTCATTTGTCTCTCAGCTAGAGCTAGTTCTGTAGAACTAGCTGAAAGCCGTTTTATTTTGACAGATTTTTTGTTTCTTCCTTCCCACATTAATATGGAACACGGCAGAATACCCACTTTTTGACTAGACTACTTATTCTTCCTACATATTTTTTTGCCGGTAACTTTTCTTCAAGGGTGCGTACTCTTATAGGCCCAGTCGAACATACAAATTGGCTTGTTAGGTTTTCGACAATGCGATGTCAGTATGTTCGCAAAGCATCACCATGGGTGGCGGCCACCAAGTTTGTAAATCAGGCGGATATTTGCCTTTACATATCAGAACTCTCCTAGGGAAGTAACTGCTCCCTGGAAAAGCTGGCCCATAACTGGTCTTCCTGGATAATCCAAGGAGCTCTTTCTCATTTTGCTGTTCCTGTTTGCACGGTGAACGTCTCGTAGATCTTATTAGTGTTGTGAACACTAATGTTTTGTATGCTTCTCTACTTTTCCTCCATTTAGACGGACGTACTTTTCTATCCAGTCCGTGATAAGCAGGTTTCCTACCATAACAAAGATGTCCTGTCTAGACGAAATTTGAGCTCTAGAGATTTCGCTTACTGTTAACAATTTTTGGCATGAACTAAATTATGCGTATTTACGGCCTGAACTTTTAACAAAAACCTTCACACTAACCAAAATCAAAAACTAAATCGGGAAAAAAGAAACGGAAAAGAACGAAGACAAAGCATCAGGAGCCAATATCTCGACAGTATGAAATTCTGCAATATAGACTGTTTACAATCGTTAAATTTTTAATTACTGCCTATTTCTTTTGTCAGAGTTATATTTTAAATGCAACCACAAGGATGCTGCGATATGAGCAAAGCTCGGAACCTTAGTTGAGCTTCGAACCCGCGATTACCCTTACGGGTGCTCACGTGCTATCCGCTACACCAACCGACACCCTTGTTTTACGTTTCTCTTGGCCAGTTTTCTACTCTATTGATGCTGTCAGCAATCACACGTCAACGGGATAATCTGAGAAGCACAAATCAGCATTGAATCCTTCTAAGCTTGAGCTAAATCACAACGTCTTAACATTTAGGTATTATACATCATTTAGTTCCCAAGACCACCTTCTATTACGTACCTCATTACTGAACAATAAATTGCGTTATTTATTGATTAACTCAAGGTTGCTAATAGTCATTACCGTTTTGTGAATTAATGGCTCACAGCGAAAATCGACTTCTTCAATCCCCTGAAGAGTTCATAGTGCCGTCCAATCTACTTGGTCAAGTACTTTCATAACCCTAACAAAAAACCTCAAAATCCACTTTTCCATCGCATGATAAATAGTTTTTTTTAATTACCCAATGCTTTTTGATGCAAGTCACATACATGATAGATAAAGTTGAACAGTCGCACAGAATTCATATGGGCTGTAGAATACGCCTCTCTGAAGTCAAAAAAATTAACGTGAAGTATTGTGAAAGGTCACATCTAAGAGGCGTTCCTTCCTGTCGTTCATTTCTGAGAGGATAAGATAGTGCATTAGGCGATCGATCTCTCCTTAAGAACACTTCATGCATTCGACTCCATTTATATTATCTTAGGGTTGATTGAATGCATACTTGTAAAACGACGTAATGATAGGTAGTGTAAACGGTAACAATGCTACATGAACAACCCAAGTTACCCGGATACTAGTTCGCTCTAGGCGCAGCTAGCTCCTCATCGCTCTGGGATTGGGAAATTTTCACCAGACATGTCTGGGACTAGTTCACTCGTACTAATCCTCTTGGGAACGTCTTAGCATGGCCAGTATTGAACGAAATGCATGACGAAGCTGAAAAAAATTCTTAAACACCAGCTAAATCCACATGCAAACAAAAGTTGGAGACCATCCTGGATGGCAGATATGAGAAAAGGAATCAGATGCAAAAAATGCTGGGATCCGCACAATGTGATATCCTCCCAGGCGCGTCAGTCCTACTGTGCCAGCTCTGGAAGAATGGATGTGTTGGTTAGTAGGATCGAATCAATGACCATGTGTGCACTGCAGAACATCCCTCATCACTGCGTGGTATGTCCTTGGTCCTCACTAATTGTTATACTGACAACTTCGTGTAACCTCATAAAGAACACAGAAACATGTCATTCATGTCCTTAACACTCATCTTGTAACTATCCGATTAACGTTACTTTTTTGATTTGTTTAATGTTAATTAATGTTATTTAATTTCTTCATTTCCCTGATGGTTCACTGCGTCATTGTGGCTGTGGGGGTGTACCTGCACGTCGAACTCCGGTGTCCAACAAGGGGTTCGTTCTAACACAAGAATCTCCCAAGCTGAGGCAAAGTTCGATATTTCTCTCTGGAAAACTGATTAAGAATAAACTAGTGTCAGAATCTACTGCTACCCTAGTAGAAACGTAGTCGTCGCAAGTTGGCAATTTTACCCACCGATTTACAACGTGGTGTGGCTTCCTGGGGTGAGGACGTATAAAAGCCCTGGTGGGCTATCTGGAATCAAAAAGGATAAAATCAAGAGCGAAAAGAAGAAAAATCATGCCTGTCCTAATGGAAGTCAACGGGTTCACATTCTTTATGAGGACGAACCGCTCAAGTATTGGTTTAATTGGTGGCTATTTGGTCCGTTCCGTGAAATCACTTTGTTTTTGGATAGCCTATTCATACTTTCATGCCCCTCAGTGAGAAGTGCAAAATGTGTCTTTCATTGATTGGTTCCCATTTGAAACAACTATGCCATGCAAATCCACATTTTTTCTCTTATTTGTTTGTCTTAATATTTTTTCTATTTACCATTTCTATTACGAAAACAAATGGAGTGAAATAACGGACTCCTGGCTCTCACAAAATATTTTCGATTCTTTAAAATCGTTTGTTTTGTTTGAGTTTGAATTTTTAATTAAAGTTTGGCATTCGTCTCCATTCGTAACATCATTCATAGACGTTATTGAATGGTTATCACCTGGCCTAGGCAAGGACTTGTGGCAGTGACTTACCGATGTATCGAGTCAGTGATACCATCCTCCCGGATAATTCCGGTAGCAATTTGCCAACCGCACAGAAACAGAATATGTAGTGAATCCAGAGTGCGGGATCGAACCGAAGATTACGTGTATTTCAGGGCAGCAATACCCAATGCGCTACAAAGATGTAATACTTAGTTTACTGATATCTACCCAACGGGTTAATATAAGTGGTTAGAGGCATCCCGTCAGCCCCATGGGTTCGTTGGTTCTACCACTCACTCATGGTAAACCAAGCTTTCTGTTTCCACTGGCGTTATCAAAATAGTACCAGAGTTGTCTGGAAGGATAGAAAAACATTGATCTGATACGTCGATTGGTCACCGTAAGTCATTGCTAAAGTCAAATGCGCATTCGGTCACACATTATATTCTACGAATGGAGTTGATTTCATGGCGCATCCCTATAGAACTGGTGAACGCGAAGCAAACTAGCCTTGTTATTCCGTTTCTCTAAGACGTGACTATGTCAATACACATCGATACGAACCACATAGTTTTCACTGTTGGTAGAGTTATGTGTTACAGTACTCCCCAGTTGTCAACATGTCAGTATTTTTTTTGTTGCTGCCGTTTCATTTTTATGTCAGTGAAGTTCTTCATACTTGTAATGCGTTCTATTACTTTAGAGTTCGTTTTTTCGTACAAAAATGGTCTGTCTTACTGAAAGTACCGTCTACATACGAACAAAGTGTACCGTCGAAACGGTAAAGAAACTGAATTTATGGTCAGTTGAATTTAATTTTTGACAAGGAAAATCAACAAATCGATTAGATCAATGGTCGAATCCTAACCGAACGATAGTTGAAAGTCATCGTAAGCTGTACGTTCCCCTTATATAGTCGATTTCATCATCAATCACCACCGTCTTAGAATCAAACTAGTCACATGGTGGCAAATCTCCACCTGATCCACAACAGCGGCGACTGCCTGTGGTGGTGACGACCTGGGGCAGACTTTGGCCTGGTTGACTTTGGGACTCCAGGGGACTTCAATGGGTAGACCAGCAAAACTCTGAAGCAATGGAGATCATGCTGGGGCCCACACTAGTGAGGACGAGCCATCCAAGTATCTTATATCATCAATGATGCTACTTTTCTGTCAGATTCAAAGCAGTTTTTTCAGCTCGTTGGTTTCACTCATTTGAGTTACCGCAGTTTTACTATAAAATATATCGCATCTTCCTAGAATATTTATTTTCTCAAAAAAATCCATTCCTCAAGGATAGAAAATGAAGTAAATTTATCCCTCACTTAAACAGTCCTATTCCAGCTCTCGCTTTTTTCCCGTGTCTATTCGTTTTCCTTCTTTCTGTTCGAATGTCCAGTTTATAAGCAGAGAATGTCTCCGCTGAATTTCATAATGCGCCTTAAGGACGTTTCCGCTTAGACTTTTTTTTGCCTTTGATTGAAATAAAGACATGCGATACCTAAGAGAGAAGTTTGCGAATATTTGGACATTAACATCTTTCTTCCTAACGTTATTTTACAGGAAGAATATTTAGCTCACGCGTCTTTTTTTTTCAACGCATTAAAAGAACAGAACATAAAATTGCGCTTGCAAATTCTAGTAGGACTCCCAAACGTACTTTAGCCCTTGTCTTATTTCTCAGCATTTCGTCAGAAATGCGCCAAGTGCTAGCCGAGGGAGGTATACGATTCCCAGAGGGAGATACTTTGTTGCATGAAGTTGGAAGACTGATGGTTACACTCGCAAGAACTAGTCGTATAAAGAGGATATTCGTTAGCAATACTAATAATAATAGATTTCTGATGTATTCGGCATCCAGTAATTTAAATTGTGTTACTTGATAATTGGTACTTGAATGGCCCGTCCTCACTGGTTATGCGAGCCGCAGCAAGATTTCCATTTTTGAGAGTTTTGCAGGTTTAGCCATTGTGGTTCCCTGGACTCCAGAGGACAGCCTGACCAAAGTCTGCCCCAGGTCGTCACCACCATGGGCAGCCGCCGCCCTTGTGGATCACAGGGAGATTTGCCACCATGCGACTAGTTTGAAACCAGGATTGGTGATCGATGGTGGATCCTGGTATTGGTTTACTCTTAGCTGAGCTTCCTGATGGAAATGGCGAACTCTTTACCTTGGGAGACTCTGCCGGCGGGATGAATCCCCCTGCTGTACATCGCAGCCCGACACCCTGGAATACCTCCCAGCCGTGATGAGGCGGTAAACCATTGGGAACTAAATTGTGTTAAAAACTCCAAAATTACGAAAACCTTATTTTAAAGCTGCCAATTTGCCATAGGTGTTCAAGGGGACAAAGAGTTTCGTTAAGAGTAAGAACGTAGCACCAGATATGCTATTGGTTGATTGCCAATTGGCCATACCCCAACGACCAGTTATGTCATTTTGTTATGCAATATCCCTAAGTCGACAATCAGAAACAAAAACAAAACACAAATGACTGATATGACCGTATAGGTGCAACGCTCGCCGAGTTCGGTTTCCCAAAGAGAGGATGGTATATTTTGCTAGAGGACAAGCAAGCGAGCAGTGGACGAGTTTTCATTGCGTAGATGTTGTAATAAACTTTTTTCTCGCTTAATTCCCAAACGTATAATACGAGTTTCATGCTATGTTCACCCACAAGCGCTTTTCCGTTGAGCGAGTTTTTTTTGAGTGATATAAGAAAAGCCCAAGTGCAAAATTCTGAGAATTCATTATTTGTATTTCGATAGTTTTTTAAGGGGCTGTGATATCGATGATATATCACTATGCGAACGGATGGCTTGCATCGAAGTGCTTTCATTGAGGTGAGTGATTTTTGGTGTTGTGAGAGAAAAACTGAAATTCCTCAAGACAGTTCTCTGCCCTTTAAATACTTTTTTGTTATAGTGTGAACCGTGTTGAAACACTTCAACCATTACGAAATTGTACACGACTAGTGGAACTGTACTTGAGAAAAAACAATATTCAGAGTTTTACCGAACTCGAGCACCTAAAGGTAGGTGATCTCCATGTCCATCATTAGCATGTATAAAAGATAAAAAGGATAAAGCTCTCGGCGTTGATAAATCCTTAAGGAATGCGCCATACCCTCGACTTCATTAAGCATCGTTTGGAGGTGATTGAACGCATATCTTTACTATTACAATGACTCGTGGCGGACTACCGATGTATCGAGCCAGTGCTGCTATCCTCCCAGACAAGTCTGATACCAATTTGCCGACCCCGAAGGCATGGAAGGCTTGGTGGGCCGTAGGCGCGGCGGTCGATTCCACGTGTGTGTTGCAGGGCGCCTCCGACCGCTGCGCCACACGCGCCCATTAACATATATGTGTAGTATAATCTTACTTTTGCATGAATCTCTATCTTGTGAGGAATATTGACCGATGTGGTCGCAATTTCGTGCTCCATAATTTGTAAACTGATTTCGCTCGAAAGAGTGACCGGCTACTTTCCTTGAGACGTAGCTGGATTCAACCACAATGGCACCCTGCTATTCTCCCATACCTGCCGTACATCCATGGTTCTATTTCTATTCGAATGTACCTGATTGTGTATGGTTTACATGGTGTTTATAGCAGTGAGTAGAGCTGACTTTCTACAAACACTTGATCTTTGCTTCGATCCCACGCTCAACTAAGCAATCCATTCATCTCTCTGAGGTCGTTAAATTGCTATCGAGTTTGTCTGGAACTATAGAAACACTGACTTGCCACATCGGTAGGCGCTCTCATGTCATTGTATAAGCCAAATACGCACTCAATGACGTATATGAATCCACAGATGAAATCGATTAAATGGCTCGCCAATAAAAATAAAAAAACGATAAAGCTCTCGCCGTTTTTCAGTTCCCGAGGGCTCATAATGCATTCGACTTCACAAAGCATCGTTGGAGGTGATTGAATGCATATCTGGCGAGTCATTACTGCTGTCCTTCCAGACAGGTTTGGCACCAATTTGCCGACTCAGGAGGGATGAAGGGTTTGGTGAGCCTGGGACGCGGAGATCGATCCCATGTGTACTGCAGCACGCCTCCGACCACTGCGCTACACACGCCGTTCATGTAGCACAACAGTAACAAGTATATAACAGTTGCCGCGTAGAGTAGTGGTTAAAGGTGCTGTGCAATACACATGTGCCTGTTGGTTCTATCCTGGGTCCCTAACTCACCAAGTCTTCCATCCCTCTGGCGTCAACAAATCGGTGTGAGACTAGTCTGAGAGGATAGCAGCAAAGGCTCTACACATCGGTAGGCCACAACAAGTCATTGTATACGCCGGGTGTACATTCGTTCACCTCCAGCAGTGTTTGATAGTGTTTGAATCATAGCATATTCTTCACGGATTGGTCAATATTGAACTCTTTGTCCTTTATCCTTGTGTTCAACTGTTAGAGCTGTGAAGTCCTTCAGCGAGCTCCAACACCAACTGTCTGTTAGGTGGTGTGTTATCGTTCCTAAGCGATTATGTTATCTGATCACTGATCTCGTAGAAAGGTGGATGATATCGCTGATCTTGGTAATTGCTCTTGTCTGCAAGAAAAACGGCAATAAGCGTCTCAAAAAAAGGATGTAGACGAAGCTAGGGGATTTTAACTGGTGATGATATGGACAAGCCAGTTCTTCGTATACAGTCCTTTTTTTCATTCTATTCCTATTACTTACTTACTTGATACTTGAATGGCCCGTCCTCACTGGTTGTGCGGGCCCCAGCATAATCTCCATTTTTTTGGAGATTTGCTGGCTAAAGCCATTGTAGTTCTCTGGAATCCCGAGGTCAGTCTGGCCAAAGTCTGCACCAGGTCTTCATCACCACAGGCAGTCGCAGCCTTTGCGGATCAGAGAGAGGTTTGCCACCATGCGACGTGTTTGGTACCAGGACGGCGGGGGATCCTGGTATTGGTTTACTCTTCGGTAGGCTCCCTAATGGGAACGCCGGACTCCCTCTCAGCATAGGAGACCCTGCCGGGGGAACTAATCCCCCCTGCTGTACATCTCAGTCCGACACCGAGGAACACGTCCCAACCACGATGATACATTAAACCGTTGGGAGGCAATTACTATTAAGCCTACAAAAAAAGACTTCTGTTCACAGCAGATTATCTTTGACGAGGTTGTCAACGGAAAATAGTAGTTGTGAGAAAGAGAATCACAGTATGCTGTAGACTATAGCATTCTGAGGCCATAGAAGTTTTTCGCGTTTGTTTGGAGCAAGGCGAAGTTCTTTCTTTTTACTTGTCCACTGAAAAACACACAAATGTCTCGTAACATGTAGAGGACATTTTACGTATATTTTAAGGCTTTATGAGCATTTTTCAGGACCTACGGAATCTTCGAGTTTTGTGGATCGACGAAAATCCATGCACCAGATCTGGAGACTATCGACATCGTGTGCTACGAATATTACCACAACTTACAAAATTAGACGATAAGCGTATGTTTAGCATGAATCCCATAAATTTTCTTCCCACTGGAAACTCCATTTCCTGAATTGCAAGTTAAGCTGGGAAAAATAGCCAAAAATTCAAAAAAAGGCTTCTGTATTCATTGACCTAGGTACGGTATTTTAGAGCAGAAGATCTGAACAAAGTTTCGAAATAGGAATAAAACACGGTGAAAAAATTCTTCTATCGCGAAAAATTTTTTAGAGTAATATTTTGTTCTGTACATGAACTAGTTATTACGGAAAACTTGTTAACATTTCGTCTCATTCACCTTCTCTAAAAGCGCGATGATTTGAATCCGATGCCCATAACAATCTCTTTGTAGTGTGCGAGTTCTCGTATGTGAGTTCTCGTAGTATCGACACCATAAAGGTTTTAAAAGCTCTCGGCGTTGATCAATCCCTTTAGGAATGCGCCATGCATTCGACTTCATTAAGCATCGTTTGGAGGTGATTAAATGCATATCTGGCCTTTACAATGACTCGCGGTGGCCTACCGGTGTATCGAACTAGTGCTTCTATCTTCCCAGACAAGTCAGGTACCAGTTCACCGATCCCGAAGGGATGGAAGGCTTGGTGGGCCGTGGGCGCGGGGATCAATTCCACGTGTGTTGCAGGGCGCCTCCAACCACTGTGCCACACGCGTTCTTATCGGCACCATAACTACCAGAAATTGTCCCATCAATGGTAGTGTAGTACAATTATTCTCTATAAGTGGGCCTTAGGGATAAACCATTTTTATCCCTACAATGTTCCACTTCGTTCGATTCGCTTCGAAGAGCACGAGAACTCACATCACAAGAAATATCTGTTGCAGACATCCGATTCGAATTGTTCTAAAAGAAATTGAAAGGGCTGTGAAGCAAGCGAAATCTCCGGAATGTTAGCCATAATCGAAAATTTCCATAACAACGAGTGTTAGTTGTTCAAAATAAGATTAAATGGAAGTCAAATAAGCGTTATTTTTTTTGAATTCGTTTTTAAATATTCGCAGAGAAATTTTGTTACTCGTTTCTACAGCTGTGACACTCGACGATCATATGGAAGCACAACAGGATGACTCAGTTCCCGAATGCGATATGCATGCGAGTATGCTAAGTCTTCAAAGTGCGCGAAGTTCAAGAAGTGGTGCGACACTGCACGACGTCATGACACAGTCGCTTTATGGTTAGCTTATCACTGTTACTAACTTCTCCTCCAGAGATAGAAATGAGGCTTTCACCCTTGATCAAGCATTGCAAGATTCGCTTTTAAATCTGTTTTACCAAGCATCGGTAAAAATGACCGAGTGTTTTTTGCCCTGTAGAATGACATACGGTGGCCAACTGTTGTACCAAGTCGGTGCTGCTATGTATCAGACAAATTTGGTTCATTTTTTTCCGATCCGGCCAATTTGAAAGGTTTGGTGAAATCGAAACGTGCGGTTCGAACTAACGATCACGTAAGCGTTGCGTGTCACCTTTGATCATTGCGCTACACGGCCTCCTACAACTGACATTTACTAAAATCGCGTTCTTCTAGGACAGAAACCAGCTTTATGGACTTTGTTCCAAGTTTTTTGACAACGTACGTGGGGCCAGCCTTCGTTAAAGCGTCTCCGTAGTGAGCTTATTCAGTCCTTCACTCGTGTTTCAAGAATCCTGCCTAGATAATAATGTCGTACTGCAAATTCTCAATGTCCTCAAAGATTCTGATGGTGGCACTTATCCATTGCATATACAGAATGTTGTTATTGCTTTTCATTTTTGAACCGCAATGAGATAGTTCTGAGACTTTTGCAACCTCTCCACACTCGCGTTACCTAACACTCCCCATGTTGGGTTCTATAATGAAATGAAAAGAACGATAAAACTTTTGTCATTGGTCTGTCTGTTACGCAGTGAACTATCAAATATCCATTCTGTTAAACACTGTAGAGGTGACTGAATCCATATTTGGCCTACGTAAGGATTTGTATTGGCTTGCCGACACGTAACGTCAATGACTTTCTCCTTCTAGACAAGTGTGCTACCGGTTTTTCCACGGAGGAAAAGTGGAAGGTTTACTTTACCTGGGATACGCGATCGGACCAACGGCCATGTGTGCATTGCAGGGACCTTTAACCACTTCTCTATATGCCGCTTCCCGTGCTAATATAATATTTTTGCAATATTTTTCTTCGTTTCTCCAAATTTAGTATTGAAATTCGGGGGTCATATCTGTGGCAAGTCCCAGCACGACCTTTACGATTTCACCTTTTGCTGCCGATTTTTCTAATCTCATTAGACATCATTCGACATTCTTATATTGGATTTATGTGAGGAAATTATTTCAATTAGTAACGGATAATTGCTGATGTCACCGTTAAAATGAAAACTGGCTGAGAGAAAAGCGAAGCAAGGGTCTCGTTTTGTGTAGTTGAAAACGCGTGAGCCTCTGGAAGGGATGACTGTGGATTCGAAGCCCACAAGAGGTTCCGGGTTTTGTCTATACCTCAGAATCCTTGTGCTTGCACTGCACATCCCTATCCCGCCATAAAAGAGCCCGTGTAGCACAGTGGTTAGAGACGCCTTGTAATACACGTGGGTTCGATCCCGCACCGCAGACTCACCAAGTGCACTCTGGAGTCGGTAAATTGGTGCCGGCTTTATCTAAGAGGATAGCAACGTTGAGTCGAACATCATTAGGCCACTGCGAGTCATTGTATAGACCAGATATGCATTCAGTCACTTCTAATGATGCTTGATGAGGTCGAGTGCATGGTACATCCCCCAGGGATTGATCAACGCCGAATTCTTTAGCTTTTTCTTATCTTGACGTAAAGAAGAATAGGCAGTAACTAAAAGTTAAAACAAAGAGAAACAGAGTCGTCTTACAGTATAATGCAAACTAGAATGTTGATTTTTTCATGATTGAGGTCGAGCAATTGTGGACACGGTAATGCAACCACAAATAGTCAGCTACGGTGACGTATCGGACGAGGAGCGATTACCACCGCCGATTGACCAGCAAACGTTAAGAGGCTCGAGATTTAGTCTGGCAAGTCAAACAATCCATCCGTCAATGATGCAGTCCATCTACGATCCATCCACTGCCGATAGAGATGAGAGCTGGTACGACTTCAGGTACGACTTCCTTAGAAGTGAACGGTTCTCTATTATTTTAGTCGCACGTTAAAAAACTATGTGCGAAACTAAACAACGGTAATCGTTAGCGCTACCGAAATAATACTATTAATAGAAAACGCAATCTAGTACTTTTCATTTACTGCCCATTCTTTTTTCATGGCAGGGTATGATGTGAAATATAACCAAAATGATGCTGAGGTATTTGCAAAACGCCAGACCAAAGGTGTCTGCGGTGGAGATAGAATGCACTATTACTCTTTCCGAGAGCTAACGCATTCACCACCACACCATTCACGTGTGCGGGCTGAGAGAATGGCGAAATGAAGAGCCCGAATGGTGTGATGGTGAACATATTACCCCCCGCAGACTGTAAATAACGGGTTCGATCCTTACCGCAGACTATTAATAGACTCAGTACACGCCCATAATAATACTTTTATCACTTGCAATTCGTTTTCTTCAAAATGACTCATATAGCGACCTCGCTAGAATGCCTATGGCTATTTGTTCCTTCTCCGCCTAGGGTAACGAATTGCTCTTTCCGGATAGAATCAGAAAATTAGGACCAGATTCGTCTGGGAGATAAAACACTGAGCCAATACATCAGGAGATCCCACAGTTTATTGTACAGGCGAAATATGCATTAACTTAACTCTATGATACTCAATGAAGTCGAATGTGTGGCTCATCGCGAAGGGATTAGTCATGTCAAATGATTCATCGTTTATAACCCTTTTGGCCAATAGAAATGAGCAGCTCATAAAACACTGCTCTGTATGAGTTCGTTGTTAAGTGTCTTTCTGTTTTCAATCCCCAACTTGTTTTCATCATAGATCGTTTTACGGAGAATGTAATCCCTCGCTCTTTGTAGTGCTATTCAAGACTCTACGAGGATGAAAAGTAAAACCTTGGAAAGGAGAGCGGTTTCCATAGTAAGGACTAAAATTCCAGAGCAAGAGGTTAGGCGAAATGGCCCATAAATTCTAGCTCTGGTTCTAATGTTTGTACTGGAGGAGATCTTGTGAGTGTAAAATTTATTGTTAGACAGCCATCATGTTCTATGTAGTGTGAGAAAGGCTCTAATAACGACACACAGCAGACCGTAGAACACAAAAAGCTTAGAAAACGATACAGCAAGAGTGGTATGCCATGTTAAGCAGATTTGGAGAGTCAGCGATGAGTTCTCTTCAGTTTCAATTTTCACCATGTCTGTATTCTTTCAGTTCTTGCCATTAGATTAGATTTGGGACAACTTGTAGCTTTTTTATGTAGTCTCTGGTTGCAAAGCCTTTTTTTTAAACCATTTTTCAAAGGAAGAAGCTTTCAGGGAGAAAATCCATTTTCTCCGTCGTACGCAATTATATTTCGCTTCATTTTCGCCTATTCATCTGGGTTAAAGGAACTATTCTTTATTCATTCAAAAATGCAATGAATCGAGGTCGATCCGTGGCCTTTCGTATTGAGCGCGAGCTCGCTGCCTTGTTTTTCGTATTATTCTCCTCTCATTCCTCTTCGAATAGTTTTAATAATGGCGATCGTCACGAGTATGGGTTTAGATCGACCACGCACTGGGATCTCTCGTCCCTCCAAGGTCGGGAAATTGGTACCAGACTTGCTTTGCAATTCAAGTGGAAATGATTTAGCCTAGCTACCCCAGAACTGTAGAGAGAATCGACTCGACCAACATTCAACGACATTTATAACGAGAGGAAATCCTTCATGCATCACCCGAGCGAGAAGTGCTGGTGTCCGCATAGTAAATCTGAAAGGCGGGCCGTGTGAAGTAAAATATTCCTCTTCATCCTCGCTTTTTTCAGGTTCTTTCTTCTTACTCGTATCTGATGGTCTTACCTTGCCCTTTACTTCATTAGACTCTTCCGTTTCATCATGTTTCTGGGATTCTTTCCAAGCCGATTTACATTTGGTCTTGCATTGTCGAGATGTAGCTCTTTTTCATCCGATAGCTCTGATGTTACTTCACAAGAGCGTTTTCGAAGGAAAAAAGCGGATTGGAAAGCGTTGTATATGGAAATGCCCAACATTCCACAGATGCTGACCGCTATTCACCACTTCGTGAGAGTACACACCATGAAGGCGAAATCGTTCGCCGAGTTGTTTTTGTATGTCAATGTCGTTTTTTCCCGCATATGAATGATGCTTGTCGGATTATATCGTTCCAGTTGACATCATGTAACGTTTCATTTGTCAAGTTTCTGTTTTTTATCCGAATCGCTCGCATATCAATTAGCAGTTGTTTAACAGCGGCTAACTTTTTGATAGATTTCGTCTGTTTTAGGGCCAGCAGAGGTCACTTTGATACGTGATATACACAGAGAAGTACTTTTGTAGTCCTAACAGAAGAAATTCAAAGCCTAGATTCCAACCATAAGCGAAACAGCTTTTTTGGAACACCCATGGTTTTCTTGTACCCCTTCCACTTACTGGTAGAAATGATTATTTATAAAGTATGAAGGATAAAGCTCTCGCGTTAATCAGTCACTGAGGGATGCGCTATGCATTCGACTTCATTAACCATTGTGTGAAGATGATTAAATGCATATGTGACCTTTACAATGACTCGCGGTGGCCTACCGGTATATCGAGCGTGTACTGCTATCCTCCCAAACAAGTATGGTACCAATTTGCCGACCCCGGAGGCATGGAAGGCTTGGTGGGCCATGGGCGCGGGGATTGATTTCACGTGTGTGTTGCAGGGCGCCTCCGACCACTGCGCCACAAGCGATTATTTGTGGGTGTACAAAAACAAAGATAAGTAATAGTGGATTTCTAATACATCAGTTAATTTGCTGTAGTCCCAGAGTCCGGTAAAGAAGGCAGAAAGTAGGTTCACTCACCAGCAACGAAACCAATGTGGAAGGTGGTTCCTAAATTCTCCTAATGAGAAGCAAATGAGAAGTCCTACATTCGGTAGCCTTCCAATTTCTTCGAAGATTTTTTCCTGTAATACGTTTTAGAAATTTACTTAGAGCCAAAGATAAAGATGAGACAAAAAAGCTTAGTGTTAGTGCCACATAGTTCTGAACAGTGGTGATTCTAGTCTTGATGAGGAAACTCGTCCCAGTTCAATGGACACCATGACAAGCAGGATGTGCGTTTCAATGCATGAACCGCGACGAGCAACCAATACAATATACGGACGTAGCATTAGTGCTCCAAGACGACGAGTTCATGTCAGACAAGATTCGCGAAGTCCAGCACGAGTTCGGTTATTTCGTTTTGCTTTGTTAAATCGATTCTTTGTAAGCAATTTATGGTTGTTTTTTGATAGGATATCCGTTTGAACAAGATCATGTCGGCGGTGACGGTGTTACTGGACGAGTTAGATGCCGACGGTTTGCGAGCAGTAATACAACAAGCACAAGATCGTATGAAGAAAAGATGGTGACAAATGAAAAATGCTTTACAAAGCATCCACGCAATCTCTATAACCATGAAAAATTTGTTTCCCTGCTGCTGCTTTAAGTTTAGGAGCCCAAAAAAAAATTTCGTATCTCAGTTTCTACTTTGGAGAAAACACCATGTATTACGATTACACGGAAAAGAACGTGCGAACTCAGCTATCTGACACCACATTAGTTGTTTTCCTTTCTTGAAACATGGTTTTCTCTACTGTCTGCACTTTGTCAAAGGTCTTCCAATCTGACCGGCGACCTTCTTACCAACAAACGTTTTCATCGATGGTCAATGTCAAAAGATGAAAGAAGTAGTCGAAATCGTAGTTTTAACAGTACTAAGCAGTAATTTTTGAACGTTTGTTCAATAGTAAAATTAAAGAAGATTAGGGAATAGTTAAGTTCGCGCTAAATCGGGACCAAATGTCCTAACGCCTTACGGCACCAGCAGGCAACTTACCAGATCAAGACCAGTTTTTCTGGAAGTCTCTTTTTTCGGGTTTTTCCAATTCTACTAAACAACCCATTTTTACCTGAAACCGTGGGTGTCATAAATACAAAAAATCCTTTGAGTGGTTTTTCCTGTTGTTGTTTTTCTAACCGACTAAAGGAGCGACCAGGTCTCGCATTCTTCTAACAGTTTATGTTTCGCCGTATTTTCCTATGGAGCGCTTGCCTTTGTCTGCTGCTTTTATAACGAGAATTACTGACAGCAATCGACTAGCATCGACCCATCTTTGTGACTGGTTTAATAGTGGTGTGTTTGTGGAACGGGTAAGATCCATTCAACTTGAAATTTTTGCTATGATTCGTTTGTAGCGATTGCCAATTGCCTTTACTAATTTCTGTCCTTTATTTCTTCCGTGATATTTCTGCTTTCATGAACGTTTTGTAAGGCTTTTTTTGGACTTGTATAGCCTCATAATTTCACTCACGGCTGACCTACGTTGAACGTCTTTTCAAGTGGCAATTATTTCCTACGATATTGACGACGATGTGTTTTCACGGTCATGACGGTGATTTGTGTAATTATCGCTTTATTTTGGTGCTAAGAAGTTGAAGTAATAAATCTATAGCTACTTTGTTGAAGATTTTCAACTGTTTATTCTAATAGTGTAACTGTTTCTGTAGGGGGCGCGTGCAGCGCAGTGGTCGCAGGCGCCCTGCAATGCACATGAGTTCCATCCACGCGCCCCTAGGCTCTCCAAGCCCTCCAGCCCTCCAGCCCTCCGCAGTCGGCAAATTAGTACCAGACCTGTTTAGGAAGATAGCAGCACTCACTCCATACATAGGTACGCCAGCGCGAGTCATTGCAAAAGTGAGATATGCATTCAGTCACCTCTAAACATGCTTGAGAACATCGATTGCATGGCGCATCCCTCAGGGATTGATCAACGTCGAGAGCTTTATCGTTTTTTAAATGTTTATGTATTCTGCCGATATTACACAGTATACTACTGCCCTATTTTTGTTTCAGTTTCATATAACATGCATATTTAAAGGGATAAGGATAATTATTTCAAGAGTGTGACCAACCACAATGATGCTGAGATATTTGCATAAATCCGGACCGCAGGTGTCTGCGGTGGGGAACGAACCCGCTATAACCATTTCCTATGGCTAACGCGTTCACTACCATACCATGCCGGTTCTTCGTTGCGCCTGTCTCTCAGCTAGAACTATCGATCAGGCCATCTGCAATCACCCGTCAACGGGGTTGATTTGGGGAGCCCAAATCGGCACAAACCCAAGTTAAGCAGGGTGATAGGCGAAGCGAACGACCTACATTGTGTGGCGGTGAACGCGTTAGTCCCCAGAAATGGCAATAGGCGAGTTCGTTCCTCATCGCAGACACCCGGGGTCTGGAGTTTTGCAAATATCTCAGCATCATTGTGATTGAGTCACACATAATAACTTGCCGTGAAAAATTGTAGTAGGCAGTAAATAAAAAGTTAACGTTATTTTAAGAGTTTTTCGCGAATGTTTTAGATTTCTTTTTGAGGATACCGACTTTTACGTCAAAACCTTCTCCTTTATGTCTTTAGACCCTATGCGCGCCTAGTGGAGTATTTGCATTAATTTCAAATTTATCGTCCAGAGCGCTTTCATACGGGTGTAGAGTGGTCTACCCGTTTCGTCAACTAGTTCGTACGAGCAACTTAGGCAAATCGTACCCGAACTCATGCAATCACCGTTTCTACCTTTAGGGCATATTATGTAATTTTTTCCTTGTCCATAGACGTTCATATGAGCGGTTACGAACTAACTATCGTCTTAGAGTGTTAGACGTACTTCAATCTCTGTTACCGAATTCTCTAGACTGACCCTTCTTAAGCAAGGTTTTATAGCTGCACCAATTTCGTCTGAAATAAAGAGCAGGATAACCGGGACTTTATTCTCGCTAGAATTATGGTTTAGTGTGGTACGGGGTCTTTCTTTTTCTAAACCTATCCCAAGCAGCTACTACCGTTTCGCAGCCACTAGAAACGGCTATTTGCCCCACTAAGTTCAGAAATTCCTTCTGCTCTGTTCCTGTGCAGAGATTGGTGGTTGTTCGAAACGTGTTTCCCACATGCGTGCGTTTTATGTAAGAAGAGTGAGAGGAGAGGTAATGAACAAGTATTTTTTTTACTACTCGACTTTCAACACTAATTTGTACTGCAATCGTTCTCGGATAGGTAGCCTGAACCTCCAAGAATAGAACCAATTTGCTTTGGGCTACTTCCAGGTGAATGCTATGTACTCCAGCCGTTGATTCAACAACCAAAAACACAAGATGTTTGGTTCAATTCCATCGCTATGGCTAACTAAGCCATCCATATTTCCGAAATCCCCCAAATTGGCACCAGACTTGTTTAGCGAGATAAGAAACACTGATTTAGTACGGATGTAGGTCTTGTTGCATGGGCCAAATATTCCATTATTGAAGACAAGTCGGCAAAACTGTGAAAGATTTCAATGTAATAACCAGCGATTACCCTTGTTCTTTACTCGTTATTCCATGAATTTCTGCTCACCATCTTCAGTCTCTATTCACCATCGCTCCCTCATCACCTTAATGTGGCTTACAATGTCTTCCAATCTCAGAAGGAGTTCAACATTTATCCACAGAAGCCCAGCAAACAGTAAGCCCATATTCTGTCTATTACCTATGAGTGATCCACAACTTCGCCAAAATAGCACAAGTAATGCTATGAGCTAAAAGTATGAGACTATTCGCTCCCATCAAACAAAATGAGTGGCTGAAGTGCGGCATATGGAGACATTACACACGCTGGCTTAGTTAATCGTTGATTGATCGCTGTTTAGCGATAATACAAATAATACGAATGGTAGGTTTGCGAACGAACTACTTTACAAAATTGCAAAGCAACCGACAGAGAATCGCTACAATGTAAAATTTCAGGGAGTGAACACGGTAGAAGAATTCTACCACAAAACTAAACAACACTTAAGCTCGAGTTCGTATTTGTATAACATTGAAGAGGTTGAGTTGAATGCCATTGTGACTCCGAACTGCTTAATTATCCATCATTGTAGATTTTGATCGCCGAGTCTTTTGTTACGCTTCAACTGCTGGTTCTTTTGGGGGAATGGGGATAGGGATGTTGCGGTGACGAAGTACACGAAAGTGGCGCTCGAAGTGTGCTAGCAGTATTAACATAAAAGAGCTTCCTTAAGTGTTCATCGTGAATTCTACGTCATTCGTAGCATCGTTGAGGTGGTTGAATACACATGTGTGACGTATACGCTGACTTGGAGTGGCCCACCGATGAATCAAGTAGGTTTTCTATCCACCAGAACAAATCTCGTTTATTTGGTCAACTTTGAAGAGATGGAGGAATAGTTAGCCTAGGGTGTAGGACCGAGCTTGGTCCCCGATGCATTCTGCATCGTGCCTGTAACCGTTGCGTTACATACATATTAATGTAGTAAATTAATTAGGAGTGAAAAGAGGGAAACTTAGGAAGAAGTTCCACGATTGAGACGATGAGGTCGTAAATTTTGAGGCTCCAATCCCATTCTGGATGGATGTTTGTTGCGATAATGTCTCGAAGAGGTCTCATTAAATGATGACCTTTCCATAAGCACCGCCCATATTTTACGACGATCACCTCCTCCATAGGACAGGCGGACCCTCTGTTTACTCGTTTGCTACATATCCCACATCTATTTCTGTCTAAATGTGGAGCACCATTGTATTTCTCATCATAAAGGTTCGTCCGTTCACATTCTTTTCTTTTTACTCTATCTTTTTTCCTTTACTTTATTACAAATTGGGAAATAAATAAATCATTCCGCAGAAGTGAAAAAAATCGCCTCGAATCCAACGCATCTTCTCAAAGTAGATATTTTCCATTGCTTATTATGTAACCACTCTTTAATCGATAACCGACAATTTATAATAACGATAATGGTAATAATGATGTTAGTGGTAGGAAGGAAACGACCAGCGCTTCAAGTTTAATTTCCGTCTTCTCTCTGATTTTTATACTTCACAGCACTTTAGTTTAAAAACTATGACATCGATCTTCCCTCCACTTTTTCCAAAGGATTTGTAGTTTATTCAAAGTGAAAAAAAGTATGAAAATAATAAATATCATTAATAAGCAAGCGTATCACTCAGTAGAAGTGAAAAGTCAGTTCAAACTCAACATGCCTTCTTGTAATAGACGGTTTTCATTCTCACTTGTGGAAAATTTATTAGAGCAGAAACATGGAATGGGGAGATTTCTCGGGAGAAAATAGCCGTAGATTTCCTATAAGATATGTTAAGTGTAAAATAAATTAAGCCTCTCTAGCAGGGTTTCCCAAGCTGAGAAGGAGTTTGGCGTTTCCATCAGGAAGCCCAGCTAAGAGTAAACCAATACCAGGATCCACCACCGTTCTGGTATCAAAGTAGTCGCTTGGTGGCAAATCTCTCTGATCCACAAGGGCGGCGAATGCCTAGGGTGGTGACGACCTGGGGGCAGACTTTGGCCAGGCTGTCCTCGGTACTCCAGGGAACTACGATGGATAAACCAAGAAATCTCCGGAGAATGGAAATTATGCTGGGGGCCCGCACAATCCAATGATGACGGGCCATCCAAGTAAGTAAAATCAACGAAATGGTATTAAATAAATTCGATGTCCCGTTTCGTGCTGTACCGTTCGCTAAACAGTTAAGTAAAGGTTTTTTAAGTGATGTACACCATAGTCAACAGCAACGCGAAAGAATGAAGTGAGAAAAAAGGGAAAAGTTTCGAAAAAAAAACCTCGAATGAGAAGGCAGTGAAATTAGCTGGAGCAAACATGAATGTTATCTATCATATAGATTTGGCAGATCTAAGGTCGGCGATGAATTCTACCGTCGTACAACGTTCCTAGTCTCATATTCTGATAAAAAAATTCTGAAGAATTCCACTTTGGAAATACACGTCGTATTATGTTTATTCTGTCTCTGAAGAAGAACAGCGTCCTAAATCGCGAGTAACAGACGACGTTGATGAGGAGACGAAGCGTCCTCATCGACTTTGTCACGACGGCCGTCACCATTCATGAGAATCATTCATTCGTTAACCGTTCAACGGTCATCGACATCATAGACAACTATGAAAAACACAGGAAATCATAAAACAGCGTGTTAGCCTAATTCCTTGCGTTATCGACTAACACCACCCTTTTCTACCTTATTGAATACATTACACTACCAGAAACCTAATTGCAGGAGCAAAATCAAAAGGAAATAGCTGCAAAAAAATCGATATACTCATTTTTTACGGAACCGATATATACATATGCATGTATGAACTTATATATATATATATATACATATATATATATATATATATATATATATATATATACATACATATACATATATAAGGGCCCATGTGGTGCAATAGTCGGAAGCGCCCTGCAATGCACATGGGATCGATTCCCGCGCCCATGGCCCGTCAAGCCTTCCATCCATTCGGGAGTCAACAAATTGGTACCAGACTTCTCTAGGGGCTAGCAGCACTGGCTCGATACATCGGTAGGCCACCAAGAGTCATTGTAAAGGACAAATATGCATTCAATCACCTCCGATGCCTATGAAGTCCGATGCATGGTGCATCCCTAAGGGATTGATCAACGCCGGCGGCTTTATCCTTCATCCTTTTTTATATGTTGACGAAACGGTTAGGTTAACCACTATAGTGATTTTCGGATTTAATGAGCCTTTCTTTCCTAATTGGCAAAGGAGCCCTCCCTTGGAATAATTCGAGCTATCTTAGTGTCAAAACAATATCATGAATAAATCATTTTAATTTGACGCTACTGCAAAATTCCATTGTAAAGCTCAACGAAATTTTTTGTTCTCGAAGGATTCAAAGAAATTTATATAGCGTCTTTCGTCAACTTCAGAACTTTAAAAAGCTGCTTGAAATAAACCTCGGCTTTGATCTTTTAGACGGAACAAATGTTTCGAGTAAGCAAGATACTTTTGAAGTACATCTAACAGAAATAAAAAATGACTTCGTAGATATTTTACTACCTTGTTTCGATACAGTTTCATGCTCGTAACAACACTTGTTCAAAGTTACCATAAAGAACCGTGTGGTTTCTTGATATATCTTCTATTTAACTCTCGTGCTTCTGCCAGAGCAGACCCCAGATTTTACACTGAAGTCCCGAATTGGCCCAAAGGGGCGTCCTCAGGTCTTAACCTCTGCTGCTGTCTAAAGTTTTTACATTGGAGAGATATTTATGGCCTTGTGAATTCTGAAGATAATAACACCGACCACTCCTGAGTACCTCGATTTCTAGACGGGAACGTTGAACACAGTCCCTTTCAGCTTAGCTCAACTTGTTCGATAGTAGACGTAAGATTATGCGTCAAAAATTTCATAAAGATTTATTCAAATCTGAGAAAAAATCGTTTAGCCCAGGGCTAAAGTGTGAAGTTCCTTGCAATACACACGTGACCCTTGTTTCAATCTTGTGCCTTGCGTTAACGAAGCTTTCCACTCCTACAGAGTCAACAAGTTGGCACCAGTCTTGTCTGGGAAAGTAGCAGCACTGACGCATTGTTCAGGGCTTAATCAAAGCGGGATTCTTTATTCTTTTTTTTGCCTTCAGTGTCATTTTGACAACGGCACAATCGTGCCGAAAGTTTTCTAAGTCGGCCTACCTGACCCTCAATTAAGGCGGTTGCATTTGCTTCCAAATAGAAGAGAATAGCGCACTGAGGTCGGCGTAACCTTGGCACAGCCCCATGTTTATCATTATGAATCGCATCGAGCACCGAGCAACACTGTTATCAAGTACTACGATCAGCGTAGACCATCCTAACTCAACACAACCGAAAACCATCTTGGCCATCATTTTAAGAACATCGCTGTTCATTTAATCACTTTGAGAATGTTTTCTGAGCATCAATATTAAGGAGATAAATAGTAAATAATATAGTGAAATACTAATAATTCTTGGGATAAGAACCTAACTGTGCATTTTCTTTAGTTTAGAGTAATTGGTTGCCGTTATTTTAGCTGGTTACAATGGATAAAGGATAAAACTCTGGGGTTGATCAATTCCTGAGGGATGCGCCATGCAATGAGTGAATGCATATCTGACTTGTTTAATGAATTATGGTGCCATACGGTGTATCACGTCAGTGCTGCTACCCTCCCAGGCAACTCTGACACCAATTTGCAGACCCCGGAGGGATGCGAGGCTTAATGATCCCGGGGCTCCAGATCGAACCAACGACCACGTGTTTATTGCAGGACACCTCTGAAAACTACCCCACACGAATCAGTCAGAGCTAGGCTAACAAGAAAATTTGATCACTAGTGCTCTCAACATGTGGACATCACCAAC
Source organism: Angiostrongylus vasorum (assembly GCA_018806985.1). NCBI lineage: Eukaryota > Metazoa > Nematoda > Chromadorea > Rhabditida > Metastrongylidae > Angiostrongylus > Angiostrongylus vasorum. The sequence goes on along the minus strand of JADANN010000103.1, from coordinate 483,901 downwards.
CACCATTGTACGCTTTCCCGTATTTTTCAAACCATTTCCGGGAGTTTGTTGTTATTGGCAAATAGGAAGACAGTTACGGTCTTCAGATGATAAAAAGATCCTGGTAAGGAAAAAATTTCTTCGGCTTGGTACTTAGTCTCGCCATTCCGTAACGATTTCCTAAAAGTGAATATTCTTTACGCATCGCCTTAGGGTAACCATATACCGGAAATGAGCATTTCCACCATGAAGTAGTGAAGGGAACCATAGGAGATTCTCGATCTACTTGTGATAAAGTCAATAATACTATTAATTGTCAAATTATACCAACAGAACCAATACCCGAGGTCTCACGCAAGTATTGGTTTTACCATTAAAATGTTTTAAGCATATTCTCAAAGGGCGCACAGTCTTAATTGCTAATAAATGATGTTGGTTGTCCTGCGATTTTCAAATTGGACAAGTTTCTCATGCATTGAGTCATTTCGAATATATTCAAAAAAACTGGGCTTGTTTCTTAATCAAGTGTAGGAGTTGAAATATCCCTCAGGGTTAGACGATTCGAATTCAATGGAACACGTGTCCTAAGATCTGTGTTTTCTTGCCCAGCTCCTGACATTATAAATAACCTTCATCATACGACCAGGTACCCAACCCTTTCGACGACACTGGTACAGTATCTCCATGCACAGCTAGTAAAATGATGAATATTGCCCAATAAGGCATCTATTCAAACAGAAGATTTCTTCTTACGATTTCTTATTCGGAAAACCAATGAGATGTTTTCAGAAAGAATTTCAAGTTTTTGAACCTCTACACTTTACTTTTTATCACAGGAGAGCCTTCAGTTATAGCGAAATATATAGGAAAGTGTCAATGGTTACTTCTATCGAAAAAGCAAGTGATTACATTGAAGTGAACGTTTCTTTAGAAAACCTGAGTCGTCGTTCATAGACTTCATTTTTTTTTGGTTTACCTCTACACTCCTCCCAACAGTTTACACCCTCATCGTAGTTGGGTGGTGTTTCTGGGTGTAGGGCTGCGATGTGCAGCGGGCGGATTCATTGCCCTGGCAGGGTCTCCCAAGCTGAGAAGAAGTCCGGCGTCTTTATCAGGAAGCCCAGATAAGAGTAAACCAATACCAGGATCCGCCACCGTCCTGGTGTCAAACTGGTCACATGGTGGCAAATCTCTTTCTAATCCACAAAGGTGGCGAATGTCTGTGATGGTGACGACCCGGGGCAGACTTTGGTCTGGCTGACCTCGGGACTCCAGGGAACCACAACGGATAAACCACCAAAAATTCGGGAAAATGGAGATTATGCTGGGGCCCGCGCAACAAGTGGAGATGGGCCATCCAAGTATCCAAATAAGCTACCTCTATAGTAAAGGAATTAGAAAGGTTTTTAATATGTTTGTGTTTTTCTACCTGCAGTTCCTCTCCTAGAGGGAGAGAAGTAATGTGTTGTAAAAATGTATTGTAATCCAATGTAATATGACGACAATGTAACAAAATTCAGAGGTTCTTCATCACCGCTCGCACTTTTCTACAGTCTTTCTTTCTTCTTCTCCACTTTTTTTTATATTCAACGCTCTTTGGGAAAAAGCCACACATCAATTATCGTGCTAGGGAAGGTATTAGTCTTTTATGAGAAATGATAGAAATTACACCATTCAACGTCACGAATACTGTCCATCATACGTTTTTGATGTGGTCAAGAGTCATTTGGATTTGCCCTGTGTCCTGTCACGACGGCCACCTGTGCTCCTAGCCAAAATGATGAGTTGCGTTGTCGCTGTGAAGATTGATCCAATGACCGTCGTCATGGATGCGACGCTTCTTTGCACTGAGATACACCTATTTATAAATCTTCTGACATCATAGTACCATGACAGAGTGCAAATATGCTTCCAGCCTTTTTTTGTCCTTCTTCTTAAACATGGCATTACTAGGAATCAGTGAAGATTTCGCTGTGAGAATTCATTACTAACTCAAAGTATTAGCTAGCAAAATTTTTTTTCCGTTCCATTTTTTGAGTGGTTAGACCCACTTGTATCACCAGGGTTTTGAGCAATGCCTTCGCACTTTCAGGTGATCGCCTCGGAAGCGAAAATCGTAGGCAACAAACTCATAGGTGAGTGTTTTTCTTTGCTCGATCGGATGAAAACTTCACTTTCTAAGCAACGTCGTCAGCGTCTATGCACAGCTGAGGCACAAAGTACAATGTTAAACTATTTAAAAACTCAAAATGTCTAACTTTTTATCCACTTCCAAATATTTTTTTTACGTCAGAGTATTATGTGAAATACATCCACAATGATGCTAAGATATGAGCAAAACTCGGGACCCCAACTAAGTTTCCAAACTGCAGCTACCCTTTCCCACCGGCTCACTTATCTCCGGATCCTTGTGGTTGCATCTCAGATAATACTCTGCTGTTAAAAAAAATAATAGGCAGCAAATAAGAGTTAAACATTATGATTTCGAATATAGCTTTAGCTTAATTGAGTTAATTGATGATTTGTGCCCCTAATCATTCCTGTTGACGGGGGACTGCTGATAGCACCGTTAGGTAGATAAGTGGTTGAGAGAGCGGCACGCTCGATGGTGCAATAGACACATGCGTCCCTGAAAACGGTAAGAGCGAGTTCGAAGTTCACCTAAAGTTCCGAGTTTCGCACAATTCTCAGCAACATTGCGTTTGTATTTACAAACTGTTTAACACTTGTGCAAAGAAGCTTCACGAACAAGTTGATAGCTTTTAAAATTAGACAAGCAAAAACCAATTAAATCAAGCATATTTTTTTCGACTCACCGGCAGTCACTTGCGGTCCAGAGGCCATACGAATAATCGGCAGGAGTGAGGATGTGTTTGAAGGACAAGTGAGTGACATACTTTTCCCACACGCTTCTACTGAGTGACTAAAAGGCGTACATTAGCGTTCCAAATGCTAAAAAATTGAATGGGGCTTCGGTAAGAAAACGCAAGATGGAGTTGTCTTAGTCACATCCTTGATGGAGTGGTTCAACTGAATGGGTCATATTTTTTGAGCTAAGGCTTCGAGATTGACGTGTCAGCTCTACTCAGTTCTTTATGAAGTTTGATAAAGGACGATAACTATTAAGGGTTAAAAAGTGTCAAGTATCTGCAGAAACTATTCCACAGTGATAAAGAGGTTGGCATCTTGAATGAACGTTCTTTCTTCTCTGGGGTAAGAGAAAAGTTAAGATTCTGCACATTTTGCTTTCACTGAACACCTCTAGTAAATATGTAGTGCATATATGTTAGGAATAAGCTAAAAATATTCAAAAACACCTACAGATGTTTTTTAGGTATTCGTGAAAAAATCAAAGGCGTTCAACCGACTGCTTTGTGGTGTATTCAGCTGAACAGAACTCAACGACACCAGAACTTGCAGTTCCACTTGATCGAATATCGGCGTGCGGTATTGATCTGCAAAGAAATGTCAGTGGCATTCAACATTTATCGTAATTTCCTTTCGATTTCACTCAAACACTGTTTATTTACTTATTTTACACGGCTAGAGTTTACATATTGTATAAATCCTATCAGTTCTCTCATTCGACTTGATGTTTTTCATCTATGAAGGAATTGGAAAGAGATTTTCGCTTTTCCTTGAGGAATTTTTTCCGCATGAGTGTCGCTGGATGCTAGTCGAGCACGATTCTACCTGAAATCTAGGGATTTCCCTGCTAGAGCATATTCTCAGGTGTTCACCACTGATAGTCACCGGGTCTTGGCGGACCAACAGAAGCTTTTTCTCAGAGAGGTCTACGACCAACTTGTCGATGCCAGAGAGATACACGAGCTTGGTTAAGTGGGGGCGAAGTTTAACCAAACACTACGGGTCTATTGCATGGCATCTGGAACTTCTAAGCTACACGTCCATCGGTAGCGTTATTCCAGTTGAAAGCATAAAAATATTCCATTTCTACTTCTTGAAGGTAACATACCCAATTTTCTGGTCCTTCAAGGATACGAGAAAAAAATCACTTTACAACCAAATGAGATAATAATGGCATTGACCACATCACTGATGTAAAATCGATGTGAGTGTAGACTGAGTGTAAAGTAGAAAGACGTCGGCACTTGTAAAACGCTGTTTTATTTCATCTTGTATTGTCAGCTACTCTTCCCTATGTAAAGCTTCACTCCTTTTTTGTTGAAGAATCAGTTTTTTTTCTCAAGCAAATACAAAGTAGTGGAGCTCGTTCGCAATCGATGTGGTCAAGAAGTTGCAAGCCCTTGAAAACAAGAACTTTTTGTTTGATTTTATTTTTATTTTGAACCGTCTTTACGTCTACTGTGCGGATCCCAGCACTTCTCACATTCAGTTCGTTTTCTCGCATACATTTTCCACGAAGATCTTCCAACTTTTACGTGTGGCTTCTGGTCGCAGCTTGAGGATTTCCGTTTCATCTAGAACCCGAGTCCTGAGATAGCCGAGCTGGAGCGTTCCCAATTGGGTTGCAGCTAGTGAATTTTTTCCCCCAGAAAAGTCCGGCACCAATTTCCCGACCCCGGATGGATGAAAGGCTTGGTTGGCCCAGAGCGGAATCGAACTAGCACCGTGCTCGCGATGATGGGCATCACTACCACTGTGCTATCCGCCCCCTAAAAAGTAGTAATACCATGGCCAAATGCTGAAAAAGAACGCCAGAGGCACGGAACCAGAGTTGGTGTATGCGCCGACATTTTTTCCCACCATCAAGGTAAATTTGTTGCGTACAACGGAAGGAATTGAATTGGTATGCCGAAAACGATACCGGGCTACTTTTTTTGCTGAAATTTGCTTCAAACGAAAGATCAGTTCTCGCGGAGATTATTATCTTAAGAGTTTCTCATTTCTTTTTCCAATTTTGCATCGAAGGCATCCCATTGAAAGAACCAGATTCATGTTGTAATAAAAAGATAAATTGTAGATTTTAATAGAAAAACAGGACCAAAAATAGACGAATGAGCAAAAAAAGAACTACATGGAGGGTATCAGTGGTGCAGTGGATAACAGATGAACTCAGGAAAGGGTGAACGTCGGTTCGAGTCTGTTCGGGATTCAGAATTTTGCGAAATGCGCTGCATCGTTGCGATAATATTTCACATAATGCCCTACCATAAAGGGATAATAAGCAGTAAATAAAAAGTCATGAATTGCATTTTCTCTAATGAGTATATTTTTAAGCCATCACGCGGACTGGAGTTGCTCGCCGTGATTGTGTTCTCTTTTCATCCATCTTTCGTAACAGCTGGCGATCGAGCTTTTGCCGTCCATTGTCTCTTTCAACAGCATCAGATTACCGTATCCACTCAATTCGATTTCATAAGGTACTTGATCCAATCTTAAGAGTAGATTCCGTATAGGTGCAAATGAGACATTACGGTCGACATTGGTCACCGTTCCTAACACTCCAGGAAAGTCTTATTCCTGTCTTCAACTATTGAAACTGCTAGATAAACCACGCGCTCAAATCTGTAATGAGCATCAACTGAAAGGGTTTAAGTAGGTACAGCCGCTATTCACAAAATCCACTTGTGTATTTGTATTGAACGGAAAGGTGCCGTCGATCGTGACATTGGCAATGTCGAACGAGCGGCCTCTTTCGCTCTTTTTGATTCTTTCTCGATTTCTTTTGGTGTTTGGATCGTTGAAGGTGATGTTACATCTAAAGGTGAATAACGACAAAAAGCAACAGCGAATATTCGAACGCTAGAAGACTTTTATTCGTTCCCATTTTCAGTTAAGCTAATGAATTTAATTTTAAACTGTTTTAGTTGTAACCGTTTCAATAGTCAGAGTCCTAGACATATTCGAAGTTCACTTTCTGAGCATACAAGAATCTTTTTGTTACTTTGATATATTAACCCGCATCTTATCAGCAATGATAAATGGGACAGATACGGTAGCCAGTACGAGTTGAACAGTGTCTCAAGTGTTGGAAATAAGTCACATTTAAAAAATGGGACATGTAGTTTGTTTCAGTGATTTAACACCAAAGCTTGTAACTGGCAGTGCAGCGTCGGCGCCAGCTGTCAACCTTACCGTAATCCACGGGCGAGTGCCGACTGAAGAGAAGCCGGCACAACTCGTCTCTGTTGGACAACCGTTAATGTTGATTTGGAAGTTGGATACGTTTTCCGGTAAGCTTTCTTTCATACCGAAGAAACTACAGATTTCTTTGACATAGGCGCAAGTATAATACAATGATATTTGCTAAAAATTCTTGTTGACTCATAAATGAGTTGTGCATAGGTAGACCGTAGCCTCCATCATCACGGTCTAAGTGGGTCGTTTATGGTGCCTATTCCCTCGGCTCTAGGTCTTCAAAAAATAAATCATTCTATGGTGTCGAAGATATTGTGAATTTATGCTCACTTCTTCAGCATGGGATCGCCACCTATGCGCAGAATGAATACCGTAGAGCTCTCTAAGTTCCGCGAAAGTGTGTTTTTTGAATATAATACGGTTTTCATTTTACCTCATAATTATCATACAAAAAAACTGTAGTCGGGATATTATTGGTCTTGTGTTCATGCAGCTACTGATCACGTGTGACCGAAAATTCTTACCTCATAGGAGAGCTATTTACAGTCCTACTCGGTACTTGTCACACATGTAATTTCCCTTGGCCTTTACCACTCAAGAAAAAGAAGCTACGACTTTTTTGAAACTCGAGAAACTGCCTAGCACAGTCTTCAGATGAACCTTGATTGTTTACACAGTTTTTCAGCAGTGCAGTCGTTAGAGGTGCACTGCAATTCCACGTTGTCGTTGGTTCGATCTCGTTCTTCTGGGCTAGCCAAGCTTGCCGTGCTTCAGAGGGCCGCAAATTGATAACTGGCTTCTCTGTGAAGATGATAGAAAACTGAATTTATAACGTTTTACTTTTTATTTTCTGCCTACTACTATTTTCATGGCAGGGTACTAAGAGAAATACGACCACAATATTGCTGAGATATTTGAAAAACTCTGGAGCGCAGGTGTCTAAGGTGGGGAACTAACGCGTCATTGTCCTTTTCGGGGAGTAACGCTTTCACCACCACACCACGCGGGTCCTTTGTTTCGCCTGTCTCTCAGCTAGTTCTATCGATCAGCGCTATCGATTAGTACCCTGCTGTGAAAATTGTGGTAGGCAGAAAAGAAAAAGTAAAACATTGTGATTTCAACTACAGCCCCAGCTTAACTGCATTCAATGCTGATGTGGGCTCCCAAGATCAATCCCGTTGACGGGTGATTGCTGATGGCGCTGATCGATAGAACTAGCTGAGAGACAGGCGGAACGAAGGACCCGCATGGTGCGTTGGTGAACTTGTTACTCACCGGAAAGGACAATAGCGCGTTCGTTCACCACCTTATACACCTGCGGTCCATAGCTTTGCAAATATTGTGACTGAATTTATATATCGACACGCTCCTCAAAGTCTTTCTGTAGACCAACTACGCATTCACTCATCTCTCCAATGCTCAAGGGAATCGGGGACACATGGCTCATTGACACTGAACTTTTCACCCTAGAAGAAAATGAGGATCCCACTACTGTTCTTTGAGTGGTCTTCGAAACTCTTGCAGTTAATATTGTTTATAAGTGGGACAATACACCATTGGTCCTACGCCATACCATTCATGTTCTCTTCGGAAAGGATTTTTTGTGTTTCATTTATTTTCTTTTCCTGGTTTCGTCATTAATCAGTTGCTGACTTCTGTGATAAACTGGGTGAAAAAAAAACGGTGTGATTCGGCTCAGTGTTAATGACGTGGCGGTGGTGCTGCATAATCTTATTTTTTTTAGGGTTCAGTAGAAAAGGAATAAAGTTCTTGGCGTTGATCAATCCCTGGGGGATGCGCCTTGCATTCGAGTTCATAGAGCAATAGAGGTGAATGAATGCATATCTGGCCCATAAAATGATTCGGGGGGCCTATCTATGTATCGAGTGAGTGCCGCTATCCTCTCAGATAAGTCTGGTACCAATTAGACGATCTCAGAGGGATGGAAGGCTAGGAGAGCCTTCGGTGCGGAATCGAAACAAAACCATGTGTGTATTGCAGTGAACCTCTAACAATTACAGTATATGAAAAAAATTGGGTGAACAGAAGTTCGCAGCTGACAATGTTGAGCTTCTTGTTGACACTGGAAGCACCTTTACCTCGCTTACTGAGTTTTAAAAGAGTGGTCATCGTCATCTTAACCAAGAACAACTTAATAGCAGATCGTAGACGAGGAGTGGTTTCTTTATTCGAATGCTATAGTAAAGAGCATAAACACCCCACGTTCGATCCAGTGAGTGTCATACCCAGAAGCAGAATGTGTTGCCACGCTTTTTTTTGAAAATCGATTCTGGTTTTCCTAATGATCCAATGTCGTTCTCTAAGACTTCTTCTGTTTCATAATTAAAAGCACCAGTATTAGTCGCAATGTATCCACTTTGAATGATAGTTATAGATCACTTTCCTGCGAGTCTTTCCTTTCGTCTTTTTGTTAGCCGTGTTTTAACGAATAACTGCTATTAACAATCATTCATCAACGGGATTAATCTGCGGAGCACAAATCCGCATTGAAGCCAGTTACGCTGAAGCTGTAGTATACCACGGAAAGTGTAATAGCGGGTTCAATCCGCAGACATCTCCGGTCCGGAGTTTTGCAAATCTCTCAGCATCACTATGGTTATATTTCACATAATACCAGTATTAACTATCGTTCTACTGATTACCTCGTTCACCATGCCCACTGGAAGAATAATGTGTTTCTTGTAAATCAAAATTGATCTTCATGATGGATGTATGACAATTTTCGTCGATCGACTTTTTCGTTGGGGACAACGTTTTTTTCATTTCAGAACTCTACGGTATTCGTGTGTTGGATTGTACAGCCGAAAGTAAACGTCGGCAACGTATGCACATTATCAGAAATGGATGTAGTATGGATAGCACGTTGATATCAGATGTTAGGTAAGTGGAGATCGACACAATGACAACAATCATCACCGTGGACAAAGCTGAGGATAGATGGAGGGTTTGATTAGCTTTATGCGAGGTCGAACTAGAGATCTTCTATCTATAGTACAGCTTCTCTAACAACAAGGCTTTTCACGTCTCCTCATCGGAGATTTTTTTTCCAAATAATGTGTTTTTTTTTGTACCTGAAATGTGTTGTGTTAATGCAAAAAACTAGTCAGTTGTCTAAAATGATAGAAAGGATTAGGCTCTCGGCGTTGCTCAATCCATGAAGGGCGCGTCATGCATTCGACTTCATTTAGCATCGTTGGAGGTGATTTAATGCATATATGATGTATTGAGCCAGTGCTACTATCCTCATAGACAAGTCTGGTACCAACTTGCAGAACCCGGAGGGATGTCAGGCTTGGTGAGGCTTGGGCGCGAGGATTGATCCTATGAGTGTAGCAGTGCGCCTCCGACCACTGCGTGACACGCGCCCCTCAGTTGTCTAGTGGTCATTGATAGGATCTTGATATAGGAGTGAAAATAGACTTTCAATAAGGAAAAAAATAAGATAAAAGCTGAAAAAGGAATGAAATTACTTGACGGGAAGAATCAGATACATAGAATTTCTTCTAGAAGAACTCAATTCATGCCATAAATTACTCTGTTCTTAAAGATATCACTAGAATCTGCACAATTTTTACCAGCGACATATACTTGGATACTTGGATGACCTACCTTTACTGATTGTGCCAACACCAGCATAATTTCCGGTCGAATCTCTGTCGCGCAATCGTCGTCCATAATGGTGGTCCGCTTCAATCATGGTGACGTTCGCAAAGCCCATTCCGTAATCCTGAAATCGCCACCATCTATGCATACAGATGGTTAACGCAAGACAAAAAATACGTCCACCCATCGTTTGGTTGGTCTTCCAAGAGAACGATTGTACTCTGTTGAAGTCACTCCACTGTTCTTTTCGTCCACCTGTCATCTCTTCCTCCTATTATATGACGACTGGTCTGTTAATGTATATTCTTCTGTGTTCCGAAGAAGGGATAGATTTCAAAGATCTGAGCCGCACATTCCGGCTAAACGTCGTCAATGCTGATTGTGTTTGACACGATATCGTTCCGGTGCTCGGTGGGTGGTACGCTGTATTCTTGACGTAGTTGCGTTATCAGCCCACGTCTCTGCTTCATAACAAAGTGCTGGGAGAACTTGAATTGAAAAGGTGAACGCAGATTTTCCGGTTCGAAAGTTGGTCGGTGGCTTCTTCGAGTGGCCTGAAATGGACTTCTTAACTGTAGTGATCAGTCCCGGTGACGGGTGATTGCTGACGGCACAGATCGATAAGAACTAGCTGAGAAACAGGCGAAACGAAGGACCCGCATGGTGTGGTAGTGAACGCGTTACTCCCCGGAAAGGACAATAGCGCGTTCGTTCCCCACCGCAAACACCTGCGGTCCGGAGTTTTGCAAATATCTCAGCAATCTTGTGCAAAATATAGTGCTTGATCAAGTATTTATGTAGCTGCCAGTCAAATGAGTAAAGGATTTTGTTGGGAATGTCCTCATAATACACGACTTGCTTCGTTTTTCTTGGACGATGACAGCAGTTCTTTTCCACCCTATGGTTAAATCAAATCTTCCAGCGGAGAAGGCGGTGAAATTCAGGTACCACTGAGGTGTCAAAGAGACACCATTTTTATGTTCGTGAGAATATGATCAATCTCCGCATGAGTCGCGCCTTTAGGAGACTCCCACGTCCATTGGCGATCGTCTCTCTTCTCGAAGAATGAATTCTCATGGAAGAGATGTACCGTGAGCAGGAGTCCTAAGAAAATGCTTCCATTCTCATTTTGTTTTCCTATCTTGAATTTCCCTACCCTGTATCCATTTTCCTTGGCCATTTCTAATCTGGCGTTGAAGTCTGCAACAACGAATATATAAAGGACTTCTCGTTGTGGATTACTTCCTCCAGCCGGTTGTAAAATATGTCCAGTTCGCTCCCATCGGCTGTAAAATTTAGTAAGTAACAGTTGATGCTACTGACTCTCTTTGACCAGCAAGTTGGAGACGAAGAATGATCAGGCGCCGTGATAGGATTTCGTTTAACCTCTCAACGGTTTACCGCCTCATCGTGGCTGGGTGACGTTCCTAGGTGTAGGTCTGCAATGTACAGCGGCGTATTCGTCCACCTGCAGCGCCTTCTAGACTTAGAAGGAGTCCGACGTTTCTAGCCGGGAGCCTAGCTAAGAGTAACCCATTACCACGAACCACTACCGTACTGGTATCAAATTAGTCGCATGCTAGCAAATCTCCCTGTGATCCATTAGGGCCGGCGATTGCCTGATGGTGACGACCTGACGAAGGTTTCGGCTAGACTGCCAGCAATAATTCACCTTCAGAGCCCCGCACACTGCTCTCCCACCTACGACGCCAGGCGATGAGACAGCCGGTGAAAGGTGGTCGAATCTCATTCTGCGCAGGACGTCATTGTAAGTGAAGTAAACGAGAGCGCCCATGACCAGCAGTGGAGACTGCTTCTTACTGTGCATCTATAACGCTAGAACAGTCTCTTCCAACCTTGCTCTTCTTAAGGCTGTTGATCACATCAAATTCTGTTTGACCGTCCTAGAAAAGACGAAAAGCGAGAAGACCGGTAAACGATTACTAGATGATGGAACCCTCGTCTTTCGTGGGGGAAAATCTCTGTTACGAAATGTCGGAGACGTTGGTTTTGTCGTACACCCATCTCTTTCCCATATACTCAGTGGGAAATCTCATACGAAATACTATCACGAGAATGACATGAAGTTTTAAATATCTTTAACCTACGAGTGGATTGTGGACTTCTGAAGTTCAAGAATCTTGCAGAGACACTTTTTCAGGAGAGGATAGATTGATGAAGATTTTCTCAACAACTGTTGATATAGTAAAAAGTTGATATGTAACCAATTACCTCGACCTTCACGTTCAGTCTAGATAACGCAATCTGGCAATCGGAAATGAGCCAGGGACAAAACACATACCTCCAGGCATCTCTAAGCACTACACCACATGATCCCCATGGCGATACATAAATAGTTAAAACCTGCACGACTCTGTCTGATTTTACGTAGTGACCCTTGAGAACACGTCCAATTTTTAGCTGCGCATGGTGTATTGAATATTTTATTCGAAAAAAGTGTTCTTTTACAAATAGCCATTTGAAGGGAACAGGTTTTCATGGACCACTTATTGCACAACATCAGTTTTGGATAAGTTATCTCTGTATCAAAATAAAGGGTCGGAAAGGACAAGGAAGAATTTGAATCGATGAATAAAGTCCACACAGCACACCCATGTTCGCATTGAAGTCAATGCATAAGGTCATTTATGTGCCAATTGTAGATATGCAGAACAACAACTGCATGCTTATGCCGATGCAACAGCATTTAAATTTCCGGATTTATCTGATGTATGGTTCAAATGCTTAGTAAGGTTGTGTATAAAAAGGTGAGCACTTCTTATTTATGAAGGTCTGTAGTGTGAATTTTCGCCGATATTGCAGATTTGATCATCTTCTCCTTACGGGAAAGTCTGAGAGCGATCTTTGCCGAAATATAACCGTATGTGCTTTATTTAGCTGTTATACTTAGTTACTTGATATTTGAATGGTCCGTCCTTACTGCTTGTGCGAGCCCCAGCATTACCTCTATTTTTTTCGGAGTTTTGCTGGTTAAGCCAATGTGGTTCCCTGGAATCCCGAGGTCAGCCTGGCCAAAGTCTCCCCCAGGTCTTCATCACCACAGGCAGTCGCAGTTTTTAAGGATCAGAAGGAGATTTGCCACCATGCGATTTTGATACCAGGACGGTGGTGGACCCTGGTATTGGTTTACTCTTAGCTAGGCTTCCCGATGGAAACGCCGTACTCCTTCTCAGCTTGGGACACCCTACCAGGACATGAATCCTCCGCTGTATATCGCAGTCCGACACCCAGGAACACTTCCCAGCCACGATGAGGAGGTAAACCGTTGGGAGGATTTAACTGTTATAGAAGAAGAAAATGCCCAAAACCGACTTTCTGTTAACCTCGGCATTGATTGATAATTCGATGTTTTTCTTCAATAAGCAGACACGAGGTTGTTATTATAGACTTATTAGGATACAGTAGCTGACGTTTCGGCGGTTTCGCTTCCTTCAGAGCCTGGAAAGGCCAAATTGAGATGCGATCTACTCAGCCAAAGACTTTCATAACCCCAGCAGATAAAACATGACAAATAAATTTGTATTCGCATAAGAAACAGCTTCATTTAAACACCTATCGTTTATTTGTTGTAAGTATTTAAGTTAGTTGATGGATAGCAGCCGCACAGAGGAATACATGGGCGATAACTGTCTGCGTCAGGTCATTAGATTAGCCTGAGGTATGGCGCCAGGTCACGCGTGATGACAAGACAGTCCTCCTTGCGGTTCATTTTTTGAATTTCTGGAATTGATCCAAAACGCTTCAAGAGTTTTACGCGCTGATGTTTTGGATTCCTGCGTGAGGATAGTGACCCCTACTTCAAAATCTTCTCCGTTGTGTTCCTGCATCCTATGCGCGCCTAGTGGAGTGTTTGATTTCAATTTAGATTTACCGACTAGGTATTCTTTTATGTGGACGCAGAGTGGTCTACCTGTTTCGCCAACGTATTCGTCCCCGCACGCTTTACAAGAAATCAGATAGACTGTACCCGAACTCATGCAATCACCGTCTCTACCGTTAGGGCAAATTATGCAGTTTTTCGTTTTACATAGACGGTCATATTGGCGGTTGCGAACTAGCGGGTGTCTTAGAGTGTCCGGTGGTATTTCTATCACTCTTATGGAATTCTCTAGACCGGCCCTTATTAAGCAACGTTTTATAGCTGCACTTATTTCGTTTGAAATAGAGGGCAAAAAGGAACGGAGCCTTGTTTTCGCTAGAATTATCGCTCTGGGGCGTGGTTTTTCCTCTGTGCCTATGCCGAGAAACTACAGTTTCGTAACCATTTGAAATGGCTATTTGGCGCACCAGTTTCAAGGATTTTTCTCTCTGCTGTTTACCTATTCACACGCTATTGGCGGTTCGAAACATATTTCTTATAAGCGCCTTTTTAGTGTGTGAGGGATGAGAAGAGAAGTAATGAACCACTACATTCTTACTCCTTGGCTTTCGATACCATTTTGTGATGTAGCCGTCTTCAGAATCATCTATGTACCTACAGTAGAATAATGGCCTGAGATCGATTACTGGTGCTTCCACTTTAGACACAAAGACAACGGCAAGGGTTGGTGCCAGTCGCTGTCCCATTGACAACCCTCTAATTTGTGCGTAATATTTCCCGGACCATCTGAAGATCGAACAGTTTAGGCAAATCTTTAAGAGGACCATAAGCTGTTTAATCGAAAAGCCATATATGTTAATCGCTCCTTCGTGTTGCTCAAGAAGCTCGCGGATGGCTTGCATTGCGGAGTCGTTTGACACGTTAGTGTAAAGGACGGTAACGTCGAACGACTCCACAACGTACGCACTTTTGGGACGTGCGTTACGCAGACGATCTAGGAACATTTGGGTGTTCCTGAGATGGGCTGGTATGTGTTTAAGCAACTGGTTGAGAATTAGATTTATAAACCAAGCAATTCTATCCGTAGGCCCGTCTACACAACTGTTGATGGCTCTAACTTTAAAAGTGGAGGAAAAAGAAAGTGGTTAGAGGTTCTCAATTTTTTCTATTGTAGAAGTGCAATATCCAAAATCGTGAACGCAGACGAAGAACACCACAATCTGAATGGAATATGCATAGAATCGACGACAATGTCATTGTTGTTACGAGCAGAATGTCAGTCAGTGACGATGACACCAGCGCACTCAACTACTCAGCCCAAGGTTCATTGCATTTCTTTCCCATTCTTTTCAAAATCTTGAGGGAAAAATCGTTGCCTAAGCAATGATGGTGAGACTTTAACACAGTGTTCAGTGTTGATCTGTCTTTTAGAGACGCGCCATGAGCTATCGAATCCATTAAAGATCGTGGAGGTCATTGAGTATATATTTATACAATGAGTTGTGGGGTCGAAACGGTGTATCGATTCAGGGTTTTTATCCTTCTCAAGGGGTCTGGTACCAATCTGATGACCTCGGAGAGACGAAAACAGTTTTGCCCCCATATGAGAGGGCGTTTAACGTTCAGACGCGAAGATTTCAACTTCATGTAACTTATGGAGATTTTTAGCATCAACTGAACCACTTCCGTCCACCATCTGTGTGGAGAAGAACGTTATGGCAATGATGTCAGCTGTGTCTGTAATCGTTTGTGTTTCTACCTTCCTCACTACTGCATCAATGTTCTATTCAAAAATTAGACCAAATCGCTATAATTTATAAAGGAAGGACTTTTCCTCGGAGAGTTTTTCTTTTTTATTAGAGATTGCGCTGAGCCGATTCATGTGGACAGCTCGCCTTCCGCGAAGGCGAGCTATTCACACGAACTACAATAGATCTCGGGAAAACTTTAAAAACTGCGTTTATTTTGTATATAACTAATCTCCGACTATCAAATACTGGTATCTTGTTATGTTTTCGCTAAGTGAAGCGTGAACTTGATTGTTATTGATTGATATCTGGATAAAAGTGGAGCGCTATTGTGACTAATTCCTGATGATTCTCCAACGTTCTTCAGACAGGTGAATACTTCGAGCATTTACTGAATGAATAGCATCTTGACCCTGGGAGAAGTGAGGGAGAAGAAAAAAGCGGACAAAAGACAAGCGACGTTGAGCTTCTTCTGACTGAAATGTATACGAAGTCTGAACGTGAATTAAGCAAAATTTACGCGCAAAGCACCAAGGCGTTTTCGATGAATTATAGAAATCCAGAAATGTATGGAAAGCACAAGGTCTCATTACAACACGTGAGTCGGCATCTTAAGGGATGAACGATAAACCGATCGGCGTTGATCGACCGTTGAAGAAGACACTATGTTTTTGACTACATAAAGACTTGCTGGAGGTAATGAATACATATCTGGGCCGTATAATGACTTGTGGTGGCTTACCGATATATCAAGTCAGTGTTGCTACCCTCTCTGAGAAGTTTGATACCAATTTGCAAAAAGAATTGTTGAGAGAGTCAGCCTATGTTTTTCTTCGTCTTTTTCTCAAAGTCTAATTGTGATACTGTGCTTATCTTGATAATCTGCTTCACCAACTTCTAATCTACTCCGTGGTGATTCTCATCCAGGCGAAAATGTTGCGGTTTAATAGTGAGGATATGAAACACACAACAATTAAGGAGAATTTCTCCGTCGTCATTATAAATCCTTGTTAATACATGAGTGTCAAAGCTTTCACTTCGCATGACCAATGGGAGTATGATATACTCCCAAAGGTTTCAGCAGAAGTTGTTCTTCAGAAGTAGAATTTCTTTCTTCAGACTTTCCAAAAGTACTAAACTAAATCTGTGGCGCTATAGGACATCTTTGGTCGATTTTCTGGAGCTATTACGGATCGCACGATATTTACTGCAGTCAGATTAATCCCCGAGTTCCTTCTCTTCTCGGGTAGTTCCGTATTGTTGGTGGAGATGACATTCGAATTCCTGAAGTCCAGAAAGAATCCACAGTTATGGAAGCTTTTAAAGGAGATAGTCGCGCGGTTGTTGGTGAATTGTTTCCTACTGGTAAATCATAAAGCATAAAAGTGTTTGCAGTTGATCATTTAAGGGATTCGCCAAGCAATCGACTTCAATAGACATTGTTTGAGAGGACTGAATGCATTCCTGACCTTTACAATGTGGTAACCTAACGACGCATCAAGTCAATGCAGCTATCCTTCCAGACAAATCTGGTACCAACTTGCCAACCCGCAGGAATAGGCTTGGTGAGCACGGCGCAAGGGATCGAACTAAAAAAACCACTTGTTTATCGCAGGGCACCTCTAACCATTGCGCTACACGCATTAAAGAAAGGATAAGGGATAGAGCTGTCGGCGTTGATCAATCCCCTGAAGGATGCTCCACGCACTCGATTTCATTAAACATCGTTTGGAGGTGATTGAACGCATATCTTTACTATTACAATGACTCGTGGCGGACTACCGATGTATCGAGCCAGTGCTGCTATCCCTCTGCAGGGCCCTCCGACCACAGCACCACACGACCCCTGCGACACACACTCAGATTAATCATATACGTAAATTATTCCGTTCGTTACCACCTCGTCGCTCAAGATTCGTCACTGTTCTCCGGAGTGGAGTAGTACTTTTTGCGCTTGTGGATGATTCCCATCTCTGTCAGCGGACCGACACAGAACAATGCACTATGGAGCTGTCGGGTGGATACTGTCTTCTCTTGCTGTGTGCCATTTCCACGCTGATCATTATCAACTTCTGTCTGGTATGGATTTTCTTCCCTCAAGAGAAGTGCAATTCCATAAGAAGCTAGAATATGGGAGGTAATTTAGCAAGACAATTTCCATCTTTTGTTTAGATCTCGGTTCTTAAATACCGACACCATCTCCACGTTCACTAACCTTTATAACTCTGATATGAAAGTTCCCAAAAACTTTTTATTGCTTCTTTACCTGAGAACCACTCCTTTCTACTGTTCATATCACGTGTCTAATTTAGCTTTATACGTCGATGACTAGCATTTAGTGATGAGGTGACGCATAATTTCTTCTGAAAATGACACTTAAAACTTTTCTTTAACCACCCAACATCACATGCTGTGCCGGCAATTCTTGTATTCAATTCGTTTCATCGAATCCATCATCATCCACGAAAATCTCCAACTTTTGCACATGGGTGCGCTCCGTGCCTGAAGATCTTTGGTCTCCTTTCTAAATATCGTTGAATCCTGGCCCAGTCAATTCTTTTTGGAATACTGGGATAGCCGTACTCTGGCGCTTCCATATATTCATCACAAACATTCACTAACTTCCGTGAATCGGAGGGAGCGAGCTGAGCTCACATAAGTCTCATACCAATTCACTGAGCCCGGAGGGTTGGGAGCGCTGCTCGCCTCGAGATAAAGTCGCCTTGCTCATAATGAACAGTATAACGGTATAACTATCGCTGCTCTATCCATCTTCATGGCTGATAACTAAGGGTGGAAAATGAGAGCGCCGAA
The DNA here is from genome assembly GCA_018806985.1 of Angiostrongylus vasorum. NCBI lineage: Eukaryota > Metazoa > Nematoda > Chromadorea > Rhabditida > Metastrongylidae > Angiostrongylus > Angiostrongylus vasorum. Next base: position 465,832 of record JADANN010000103.1, on the reverse strand, counting down.
ATCCCATACGGGTAAATCTGATTTGTAGTGATGTGTGTGCAACAAGACTTAGGCTAGAAAGATGCAGTGACCGGTTCTTCTCTCCATATATACTACAGGTCCCATTATCTATTTGGTGTGCGTTGGTCTTCTTGCTCGTGGACTCCTGCAAGGTCATCGTGTGAGGTTTACTACAATTTCCAACATCCAGAACCTGAAAATCGGCATCAGAGGGATACGTTAAAGAGTTGTACTTGCAGAGAAAGAAATAGTCTTCATTGAGAACTATGAATGTGCTTTTATTCAGCTGATGAGGTAGAATGCTCACATCGCTTGATGTCACAGCTGAAAACGACCTAGGTAGAATAAATTCAATAATTCCACAACTCAACAGACTAGATACTATCTTTTTACTTTCGATAAAAGTACTTCCTTACTCCATTTACTGCACAAATATCCCTACATACAATAACGATGATTATATCTAACAGGACTAACATTCCCCTTATAATACTGAAGATTTCCCGGAAATTAGTTCGGTCCAACGTAGAGAGATACGCACAAAAAGTTTTCCACAAGGAAAACATTACAGAAGTCAGAGAAGTCACAGATTTTGAAGTGAAATGTTAATTTTGATAGCTGATAGGTAAATAAACACGGTAAAAAGCATACAGCTAAAGGATCCAAATGTTAAAGTCAAGGAAGCATTAAAAATCTATCCAATGGTTCGTAATAAAGTCAGATTTCTCAACTATTCGAATGGTGCTCTCTCATATGACGCTCAAATTTCGCCACACAATCCTGTTGATTGTCACGTTCACATGACTCTGTATAGGCGAATCTGTACAGAACCTGTAAATTCAAATAAATTACTACTTTATTAAGTATTAAGCCAAAATACGATAATATAAATGAAGAAAAAAAATATCAAAAACATCTTTCCTTTAGTTCTCTGTTAGTATTCATGCAGATCTGCAAAACGTTCTTATTTCCTCTATGCGCAATCAGAAGTCGATCAACTAACCAGGAAAACGAGAAGATGAAGGACCACCAAATAGAAGAAGAACGTCAGCCGAGCCGATGGGGAAGTCATAATTGCCCTTCCCTATAATAAAACATAATTTAAGGTTTAAAAAAACCACCACCATAGAGCATTTCTATCGCTTAAGAGTTCCTACCAGTAGATATATTTAAGCAAGGTGAATTGTTAATTTTTGTTGAGATCATGTTCAAAGAGCGAATTTGGACTATTTGAAATCTAGCAGCATAAGCAAAATATTAGCCAATAACGCATAAAATAAGTATAATTTAAAGAAATGTGGGGAAAACTAAGGGTTAGAAAGCGCTCTAAACGGATTGTATCCCATACAACTTCACTAGGAGGCTCACAAAAAATGAAATCGTCGAATAAAAGGGAAAAAACATTGCCATTGAAAATGGTTAGAACTTTTGTCTCCATTCCACTCCATCGCGCAGTTGTTAAATTTCTTCGATGAAAACAACACGATTTCGAAGTCTGACAACAGTCAATGATGACGTAAAAACAAGCCCACCGTAACCGAAGCATCCTGGTGAACCAAGATTAACTCCTTTTTATGAATGCATTTTCGTATTGAGTGATCTCAGCAGAAGAGAACTCGACTATTGCTTTGAACCAAACTTACAATACTAAGTGAAGCACGATCGTGTAACGGTAAACGAGCGTAGCCCCTCTGTGTTTCGGCTTGTCCAAATCTTTGAAATGGATCTAACCGGCGTTCATACTGTGCGCTATAATTACCTTCTTCAGGTAATGGAACACTTGTTTCTGCTGATTTGCTTCCTGAAGCGAATGGATTTTACGAAACATTAACTATCGGGAAAGTTACCTCCATAACGAAACGAGACCCACCGTAGCCTTGGAGGAATTTGATCTTCCCAAACAGCTTCACATTATCCTCTTGCAGCTTCTTCATCTCAGTTTGCAGCATAGTCTGCTTCGTTTTTTCTGTTATCAGTTCCTAAAAGTGACTAAAAACTTATTTGTCGAGCTGAAGATCACTGAATTATTTTAAAGAAAACTGGCTTTTTTCATTTGTCGTAATGCCTTACTCACAATTATAAATACAACGAAGTAATTGTCATAACACACGATCAATTTTGGCATGGCTCTCGTAGTTTCTTTGGCAAATCAATGTGATGCTATTAATAGAATTTTTTATATTGTGAACCCTTCGTCAACCTCGTTTTATTACTGGCGATAAAGCGCATATTGCTCTCAACGGTTTACCACCTCATCGCGGATGGGAGGTGTTCTTGGGTGTCGGACTCCACTAATAGTAAACCAATACCAGGATCCACCACCCTCCTAATATCAAACTAGTCGCATGGTGGTAAATCTTCCTCTTATCCACAAGGGCGGCGAATGCCTTTGGTGGTGACGACCTGGGGGCAGACTTTGGCCTGGCTGACCTCGGGACTCCAGCGAAACACAATGGCTTAACTATCAAAACTCCGAAAAAATTGGAAACTATGCTAGGACCCGCACAACCAGTGAAGATGGGTCATCCAAGTATCCAAGTAACGCGCATAGTCATAAAAAATACTACTGGATACGACTACTAAGATGGATCCAAGAAACGCTAACGCAATAAAGCACCATTCTTTACCGGCTAGCGAGAAGAATTGAGAAGTCTATTATACAGTTAAAAGATCAGACAAACGATCATGCCAGTCAAATTTTAAAAAAAGGAAAAAATACGAATAAGTGTCACGAAACGCTGCAAAAAAGCAGAGTCATTACAAGTCGAGTAAATATGTTAGAGATAACTTTAACGATGCTGAGATATTTGCAAAACTCCGGACCGTAGATGTCTACGGTGGGGAACGAACGCGTATTGTCCTTTCCGGGGGTAGCGCACTCACCACCACACATGCGGGTCCTTCGTTTCGCCTGTCTCTCAGCTAGTTCTATTGATCTTTTTGCAATCAGCAACCACCCGTCAGCGGGATTGATCTGGGGGGCCCAAATCTGCTGATGGCAAAAAGATCAATAGAACTAGCTGCGAGACAGGCGAAACGAAGGACCCGCATGGTGTGGTGGTGACGCGCTACTCCCCGGAAAGGACAATAGCGCGTTCGTTCCCCACCGTAGACACCTGCGGTGCGGAGTTTTGCAAATATCTCAGCATCATTAAAGCTATATTTCGCAATACATACCTTGCCGCTAAAAAAGTAGGCAGTAAATAATAAGTCAAAAATGTTAGAGATAATTAATGTAGCAGAATAACATGTTTACTCTAAGCAATTACAATGACTTGATTACTGAAAGAGAAGTACTACTCACTTCCTCTAAAGCGCCAACGCGAAGCTTCAGGCGATCTCTTTGTGCCAAGGCAATCATAAGCACACTATTGTCATCGCCCTCGACCTTCGTATCGTGAACAACCCCAAGCATGTCGATGGTGGACAAGTCATCTTCATATCGATCCTGTTACAAAGTCTTATAATATTAAACGAATAATGACAAATGAATAAAGAACCATGTGTGTACATGTTTACAATTACGCTCAGGACAGGTACACCGTCGCCGGTGGACATTGTTTCATATGCATCAATAATAACCACTTAAGGAAAACAAACAGCTTCTGGTCCCGGAAAGATTTCAGGAACTTCGATTTGCCATTTCATTAGCTGTTAGCCTATTCAGTGCTCTTCAGCAAAGGCTGCGTTCATTTTTATCCAAGCAAAAAAGAAAACGAAGAATGGCGACCACTGATATCAGTTGATAAATGAAAAAGAATAAAGCTTTTGGCGTTGATCAATCCCTGAGAGATATGCCATGCACTCGACTTCATTAAGCATCGTTTGGAGATGAGTGAATGCATATCTGGCCGTTACAATGAGTCGCGGACGCCTACCGATGTATCGAGCCAGTGCTGGTATCCTTCCAGACAAGTCTGGTCCAAAGCCGACCCCGGACGGATGGAAGGCTTGGCGAGCGTAGATCACCGGGAGACCGATCCCATGTGTATTACACGGCGCCTACGGCCACTGCGCCTCCTTTCATTTCATTTGATTTCACTTAATATGGCTTGATATTGGCGTGATACAATAATAGTCCTTAACTACAGTAGCTGTTCGAAAAGATGATTCACGTTCTGAACCGGTGAGGGAATTGTACTCTATGCAGATACTTTATCGCTTTGGCTGCAGACAGGCTCCACTAAATATTAAATCACACGAAATACTGCTTAACTATCATATAGCGTAAACAATAAGGTATCATTCTTCAAAAGATGTTGTTTCGTTCGTAAGGGTTTGAGATTTCAACAGTTAAGTTTGCAAAAGAGTTAAATCTATCCTTGGACTGAACACTGTTTAGAATGATACCACTACGTTAATGTGAAATATAACCAAAAGGGTGCTGAGATATGAGCAGCACTCGGAAGCACAGGTGCGCTTCAAACCCGAAAATTTCATATAATTCCTTGCCATGAAAAAGAAACAGGCAATAAATAAAAGTTCAAACTGTGAATGCTTCGGTAATCCCTAAGTCATTCTTGGAACGATGTAGACAACGTATTTACTAGAGACAGTTCTAAGGAGCCACCACTTTCAACTCAGCCTTCTAGGTAAGAACAACCTTCACTATAGTATGAATGAGCTATTTCAATAAGCTCGCCGAGGCGATCCTTACTTTGTCGTCATTTTTTATTTGCTGCCTATTCTTTTTCTTTTAAATGGCAGGGTAATATGTGAAATATAACAGCGTGTAATAGCGTGTTCGATCCACACCGCAGTCATCAACGGTGCTGAGTTTTGCAAATATCTCACCATCATTATGGTAACAATTCACATAACTACCCACTAAAAAAAGAATAGGCAATAAATAAAAGCTATGACATTGCGTTTTACACCAGAATTTCAGCTTGATTGTGTTCAATGGCGATTTGTGCTCTCCAGATCAGTCCCGTTCACGGGAGACTGTTGATAGCACCTATAGGTCAACAGTACGGCTGAGTGAAAGGCAAAACGCACTCGTACGGTGTAGTGGTAAACGCATTAGCCCCCGCAAATGGTAATAGCCTGTTCAGTCCCCATCGCATACACCAGCGGTCCAGAATTTTGCAAATAGCTCGGCACCATTGTGATCATGACTCTACTTTCAAGTCTCAACGATGCAGCATTCGTACACCGAACATTTCACGCTGCTAGGTAGCCATATGTGTTCCGTTCCCAATGTCTTTAAAAGTTCAATTTCCTTGGCCTTATTCTAATTTCGCTAAGAACTGATCAACTCGCAACGGAAGTCTTGCCGTCCATCAACATAGTACGGTTGGCGACTCTGTGACTTTTATACGTGTCACCGTCCTTCGCTAAACCTAATGAGTAGGATATTCCTCACTCAATAAGACAATACGTCATACACAACCAAAGAAGCACAAACACAACGAACACTTCGTCCGGCGAACGCTGAAGCCAAATCCGCCTCAAGTTTTGCGATCAGCTCCTTGTGGGCAGCGTTCTGTTTTCGGAGTTGTTCCAGTTCGGTTTCATTCGTGGCGAGTGAATCTGAAACAGACAGCAGACAATGCACATCACGAAATACAAAGAGGACCACATGCTCATGCACACCATCACTCTCTTTTTCACTCACTTAACATCGTGCAGAAGTAATTCTGATCGAAATATGAAGGAAAACAGCTCTACGCTTGGAATCGAAGAGCACATTAATCACCTATTCATCAGCAATAAAACAGTTTATGGGGTACGGTAATACAAAAGGAGGAAACAATAATGAATATCCAACATAGTGGAGATCAGAATATAGTCGAGATTTCTTTGAACAGACACCTGTACACCGAGATCGTAAGACTAGAATGGAAACAAAAACCAGCTAATTAGTATCGAAAGAAAACAAAGAAACGAACAAGATTAACTTCTCTGAGGTAATTTATATTCTAGAAAATTATAATTAGAACCGATGAGATCACCAAGTACAGTGTGAACAAAAATAATACGGTATAGTAAGACGGAAAGTCAAGACAATTCCTTAATTCTTTAGTGTCTTTGATGTCACTTGAGAGTTTCGTCGAACGGAACGCTAAACTTAAACGTCCTACGTACGACGTAACTTTGTAAGTTTCAAAAAGTAGTACACGCAACATATAGTTCCTTTCCCTAGTTACTGTTATGTTAATAGTTACATAGCAGAGCCGTAGATGTTAAATTTTACACCTACATGTGAAACACCTAAGAAACAACGTCAATTCTTCCGATTACAGAAGTGTCAAAAAGATTGAGATCATGGTTATAAAGGTTGTATAAACCCTCCAAAGTTATAGTTTAGGGAAACGACTAGTGTTAAGTCGATCGTGCTAGACCAAGACTAGTACAATAGGATTTCTCGTGCTGAAACAAGAAAAAGTTCCAAGAAAAGTGAAAAGTAACTCCAGAAAGAGACACTGCGCGATACTTTACCAAGTTCACAAAAATCACGAGCTCTTTGAAGCCGCTAACAATCGCATTTTTGCAACTGCACGATCCAGCTGGCTAGCCTTTTCACAGCGTTCTTCGGGCGAAAACAAAGGCGACGCTGTGGACGATGTTGTGTTGTGGTTGTGTGGATGGTCATCGTTTGAAAACACCAGTAAGGAATTAGTTTGCTCATCATTTGTAGTAGCAGTAAAAAGTTGAGCCAACGGTGATGTGGGAGAGACACTATTGTTAGTGTGGTCATCGTTCGTATACATCAACGAATCCGCTTGTTCTTCAGTTGTTGTGGTAAGAAGTGGCCTTGAGACTACCGGTACCATGGTCGGTAGTGCCTCGTCAAGAAGAGCGTAACGTGATGCATTCTCGAGAATTTTGTGCAAATCCTGAAAAAAAATCCAACAAGTTCTTTAAGATTCTTTATTATTGTTCATATAGAAACTAATGCCTACCTAACCCACTCCACAGCTCATTAACAGTGATAACCTATACACTCCTACTACTAGGACAGAGCAGATAGAATCATCCTTGATAAGCTCTGGTCATTAATTTCGTCCTTTTCTTAAATGTTCGAACTTTGTTTGAAGGTTTTTTCACCGTCTGTTAATGAGTAATACAGTTACGATACAGTGGCGAAAATGTTTTCCAAAAGTTACTTTGATACGTCCACTACCGTACGCATTGATCTCAATGCCTTCTTCCCTACTGTTTCTACCACCACACAAACTTCCTTTTCTCTTATACTTTCCGTATTAAATCAACGGCTTATTTGCCAGAGATGTTCTATACGACGTGGTTCAGGAAGCAACAGTAGTACCTGCTGCCAATTTTTGCTCTCCGGAATGTTTCCAACAGCCGGTGGATACACTCTTCCTTCTTTCAAGCTTGCTTTTTGTCGCGTACGATGATTATGAAACCAGTTGTTCACAGTCCGAATATTCAGGTTTAACTTGAGCGAAAGCTGGAAATAAATATCTTATGTAGATACTTCCTACTACGGAAGTGAAATCAAACACAGAAAACAGTCATTGCTTACCAGTTCCACAGTTTTCGGACTGGGATGGTGTTCATGTTGAAAAACAAATCGTAGCGCTTCTTTTTGCTGTTCTGTTATGACGGTGCGCTAAACCGTACACAACGTTGACATTGAATAACCTCATCACAAATAGCAGCAAACAAACCTGCACTTTACGCGGAGGAGGCTCATATGGTGGATCCGAAAAGCGTTTACCGTTTCCACTTAATGGATTCTTTTCTAGAGGAAGACCAGCATCAATCCTTTCTCTCACCAAAAGTCTCTGAATAGCATCTTTGTCAGCCAACCAGGACTTCATCTTTTCAAATGGTTCTCTACCTCGCACAGACAACGTTGACCATCTTCGCGGACGTAAAAATAATTCCGAGCACCCTCCAGCGGAAATTCCCAATACAGCTTCGCCAAAAAGCTAAATGAAGAGTACAAAAAATAATAACCACTTTGCAATAACTCTTTTATTTACCGCCTATTCTTCTCACGGCATGATAAGGTGTAAAATATAACTACAATGACGCTGAGATATTTGCAAAACTCCGGGACGCAGGTATCTGCGGTGGGATCGAACACGTTACTAGCCTTTCCAGAGGCTAACGCGTCCACCACTACACCATGCGGGCCCTTCGTTTCGCCTTTCTCTCAGCCGCGTTTTTGTAGGTGATATCAGCAATCACCAGTCAACAGGAGCTATAGTACAGCTTCAGCTCAAGTGAGTTCAATGTTGAGATTTGTGCTCCCCAGATCAATCCCGTTGACGAGCGATTGCTAACAGCAGATATAGGTTAAAGTACGGCTAACAGATAGGCGAAACGAAGGACCCGCATGGTGTGGTGGTGAACGCGCTAGTCCCAGAAAGGGAAATAATGCGCTCGATCCCCATCACAGACATCTGCGATCCGGTTTTGAAAATATCTCAGTATCATTGTAGCTATAACCACATTACTCTTAACCTTCTTAATTCGCATTCTTATCATCTATCCCTTATACAAAAATATTCTTATTAAATTCGTCCTTTTCCCAACGGTTTACCTCCTCATCGTGGCTGCGAGGTGTTCCTGGGGGGTCGGACTGCGACATAGAGCGGGGAGATTCGTCCCCACGGCATCGTCTCCCAAGCTGAGAAAGAATCTGGCGTTTCCGTCAGGAAGCTTAGCTAAGAGTAAACCAATACCAAGATCCACCACCGTCCTGGTATCAAAGTCGCATGGTGGCAAATCTCCCTCTGGTCCACAAGGGCCTGAGGCAGACTTGGGCAGGCTGACCTCGGGCGGGATTCCAGGGAACCACAATGGCTTAACCCGCGAATTTCCAAAAAATGGTGATTATGCTGGGGGACCGCACAACCAGTGAGGTCGGTACGTTCAAGTGTCAAGTATCAAGTAAATTCGTCTTAGTTCTTAACTAACCACTAACCACTAGCTACCAAAATTATAGCAGGATAAAGAAATATAACTCTGTTAAAAAATGTTAATAGTGAGTCTGCAGACACAATAGATAGCACCTCCATTATAACTTCTAAGAACATTGCAGTACAAACTTTCTTCAATCACTTTAAGAACGACCAGATTCGAACGACTAGGATTAATGGGCATTTCAATTCAACTACTTCATAAGAAATTGTATCAAGCATTTAAAACTGACCCGCTGAGAAATCCCATGCAGATGAAGACGGTCTTTCACTTTCCGCACTAGAAGTGCTGTATCAACTTCTTCAGCGTCTTCTCCTGATTCCGGAATGTCATCTGATGTCTCCACAGAATGTAAGTCAAACTCAGAACGTGGTAAAGTTGCGACATCGTCACCGTCTTCAGAAACTTCATGTTTAATTTTGATTGTCGGCGACTTTTCTTCGTCACACAATGATTCATGGTTTACGGACGATGACGAATCTAAATATAGAGATAAACCAAATACTGGGTTAAAAAACAAACTTTAGGAGACCATTTTAAATTCTGAGAAAGCATAAATACGAAGATATAATCGGACATTCAAGATATGCGGTCGAATTCAAGCATAAAGATTCCAGCAAAGACTGGATTTTATTGTCAGAGTAGAACGATAACATTCATGAATTTTAAGCTAAACTCTATTCAATGAAATTGTACGAAGTCAAAATTTCCATAAAGTATCATACGCTCCAAAACGCTCAACAGCTCACCTGGAATCTGCTCGTCCTTCGGCTTCTCGACAGCGGTCTCCGATCGAGCCCTGCTTGCTGTTTGCGATACTTCACGCATGAACAGTTTCATTCGAATGAACGGTTCTCGTCCTTTTTGTGTCAGCATATTCCACCGTTTTGGGCGAGCCAGTAGATCCGATACAGAGCCCTACAAAGAATTCCAGCAAAGTATTCGTTCATACTTCTCTTCTAATGTAAATGCACAACGTTTAAGAATATTGAAAAAAACTGCAAGATAACAAAATAAACCGTTAGATGGTTTCCTTTATAAACAACGCGATCTTCAAAGATTTCGTAGTGTAACAGTACAAACAGCTACAGTTCGAGGATTTGGGAAAGAAATTCTTAATGAAACACACCTGACTCAAGCCAAGAACATGTTCTCCAAACTGACGCTGTGAGATTGAATTCATCGATAGGAATTCCTTTATCTGAACATGAAACACACATATAACACAGGTCATAGTTCATTTTTTTTTCTCCAAAGAGCAAACACGAGGTTGGTATTATAGCACTTATCCGCAGCACGCAATAGTTGACGTTACGGCGGATTCGCGTTCTTCAGAGCCTGGAAAGATTAAAGTGACATGCAGTCTACTCAGCCAAACACTTTCATAATCTCAGCAGATAAAATCTGCCTTTTACAAAAAAAAATTTTTAACCCACTCTTTCTAAAAAGAAATTATCTGTTGGGGTTATGAAAGTGTTTCGCTGAGTTGACTGCATGTCAATTTGTCAATTTGATCTTTCCAGGCTTTGAAGAAGGCGAAATCGCAGAAACGTCAACTATTCTGTGGTGATAAATGCTGTAACACCAACCTTGTGTCTACCCATTGAAGAAAAACAGTAAACTACTGATCAATGTTAATACAAAATCGGTCTTGGGATTTGCTACATGAAGTGCAATTCCTACTCGTATTTTAACGCGAACGATCTTTCACAGCAAGAACCCTGAATAAAGTTAGCAATAAAAACTGATAGAACATACCTAAACCTCTAAACTTTGTTACTTCACAACAACAGATAACCTTTAAGTAGCTAAAGACTTCGTAAGGCAGATATGTAAAGTTAGCTCCTGTTACTAATGATGTAAGTATACAAGTCGTTAAGAAAGACGTGAAGTAGCAAGTCTAAGAAAAGGCAATGCATGAAGAAGAAAAGAATTGAAACCACACGCCTGTCTGACGACGTCTTCAGTATCAATGTGACCAAACATCTCAAATTGATCCTGCCTGATCGGTGACAGTCCGACACGCATACGTGCGCTCATCACCTATACAAAAAAAACGAGTACGTTTGATGGAAAGTCATACCCATACCATGTTCTAAACTTGGAGACAAAAAAAGAAAGTGTTCGGAAAAAACTGCATAAATACTTGGTATTCAGGACAATTTTGGATAGCAAATAATTTTTCCGCGTTCATATACCCAAAGCGAGAATGCACAGAGAGCTTCCACTGATTGCAAGGGACGGTAGTGAGTTACAAAAGCGTCTATGACCAAAGTAACAATTAATAAGGAACAGATAGTAAAAGGAGTAGACAAAGAAATACAATATGATAAAAGCAAAAGTAAACTACCGGCCGTTATATTCTCATCAAAACTATTAATTAACAGAAATTGTGTCCAGATACGTAATATCCCTGTGTCATCTTGAATACAATGGAATGATACATCTGTTAATAACTCAAAAGATCAAATTCTTATATAACTTGGCATAATAATCGATATATCCATACGTTCGTCCTTATGAACTGCTCTTCTTTTACCTGACGTAAAGTTGCTATAGATGTTCCTATTGTTGTTGTTGTCGCTGTTCAATGGCTGACGCTTCGGCAACAACGTCTCCCTCAGAGCCCTTTTTTAGAGATGGTCATCCTCCTGAACAACACACCGGTGGTCCAATGCCATGGGTCTGAGAAAGGCAAAGTTGCCGAAACGTCAGCCATTGAACAACGAAAACAGCAACGATAAGAACATCTACATCAACATCCCCTCAGCTAAAAAAAGGGCAGTTCGTAAGAACAATGAGAAGCGTTGAACATAACATGAAGTTCCCAGGTTCTTGTTCAGCAATCGCGAGGTTGTTATGAAGCATACAGTTAGTTCCATACAAAAACACACAATATAAGAGTAGCCTACGTTTCGGCAGTATCGCCTTCTTCAGAACCACCTCTAACGTGACTTCCACTGATGAAGTTTAGAACAGCTGATTTTTAGTCGCATATGGTTGATGACTGCACCACCCCACATCAAAAAAATGAGTGAATAATCTCAATAAGGATAGCGAAATTAACGATGGTAAAGGTACAGCATTAGAGACAAAAAGACAAAACCATAGCAGATTCATCAAGTCGGTTAAATTTTAATATACTTACTTCGTATAGTACGTTTTCAATAACGAACAGTAACTTTAGGAAGATAAAATTCTTATAGCTATAGGAATTACCTTACATGGCATAAACTTGTGAATTATGAGTGATAGAATTCACAATGCTAACCTTTTCTTTTCTACCTACTATAATTTTTTTACAGTAGAGTATGATGTGAATAACTACCACAACGATGCTGAGATATTCGCAAAAATTAGACCCCACGCTAGATCAAACCACAATTTCCTTTTCCGGGAGTCCGCGCCTTACACACTGCGCCACGAAGGCCCTTGCCCTGCTTTTTTTCTCAGCTAGTTTTCCACCTACCATTGCCATCAGCAATCACTCGTCAACGGGATTGATTTGAGGAGCCCAAATCGATAGTGAACCCAGTTAAGCCGAGGCTATAGCAAATAGGCAGCAAATAAAAAGTTGACATTGTTTTAAGTGTATAGGACGGTCATTCATCTAAGATTTGTTACACAAGCGTGAGTCAGTTCGTCTACCTGATGAGCATGACTGATGGATGCCATTCTTTCATTGTGCGACATTTCATGATAAGACGGCGACGTATCTTCCGTCTAAAAAAACGTCTAAGGTTTCTTTTAAAACAAATATTTAACTCGACATCGAGAGAAATCTCTATTCGAACCACTTCGAAAATCAAGACCTAACACTTGAGGAGCAGACGCTTACCCGTTTTGCATGATCGTTACCAAATACGCGAGTAGCTATAGCCCGTTCGAGAGTAGACTCATGAAAAACGAACAATAACATCCTTCATCAGAATTATAAACTTTAGAAAACTTCCTCAAAAAAATCCAACTCATACCTGTTCTCTAAGTTTAGCCAGCTCAGACTGGAAAATGCTCATTATTTTCTCTTTAGGAATATCATCATGGCGCCAGCGACTATTTCGTGTTGTAGAACCAGCATTTGAAGCTTGATTTGTGCCGGCAAGGCGATACTGAAAAGTGTAAAAAAGAAATTTAGTCCAAATAAATACATCCAAGGAGTATGCAGTTCAAATGAGATACAACAGGTGATAATAATGTCTTTTGAGAATAAACCTAAAAAAGATGCTCTCGGCGTTGATCAATCCCCTGAGAGGAATGCGCCATGCATTCGACTTCGTTAACATCGTCGGAGGTGATTTAATGCATATATGGCCTTCAAAATGACTCGCGGTGGCCTATCGATGTATCGAGCTAGTGCTGCTATCGTTCCACACACGTCTAGTACCAATTTGCCGACCCCAGAGGGACGAAGGCTTGGTAATCTTTGGGCGCAGGGGATCGATCCCATGTGTACTGCAGGGCGCCTTCGACCATTGTGCCACATGCGTCTTCTAAGGATATGGATCTTATCGATTCTTTAAAAATTTCAAAAAGAACGCACTACCTGGTCCTCACGAGCGCTAGCAGCGCGCTTAAATGTGTTCTCATCTGATTCCTCAGGTGGTAACGGACCACTGCTGCCCTCCCATAAGGATTCCGGTGTCGGGTGTTCAATTCGAACTTCTGAAATCAGTCACGGTATGTTTTCAACCCCAACGAAGTATACGGGAAGCAAATATCTCAATCAAAATACCACTTGGCCAAACACGTCGTGGACTCAGTGAGCACAAAAGATCTACAGCTTCTGCGTCCGATATCCAGCCGTAAATCCGACGAAATGCTTCTCGTCCCTTATCAGTCAGCTTACTCCAATGACGTGGTTTTGATAACAGCTCGCTGAGAGATCCTTGCGACTAAAATTCACAGTCGTTGAACGAGTAGAACAAGAAGGTAAGATCACCACAATCAAGTCAGCATGCTCGATCGATTTCACAAACTGCTTCCATGGTTAAAGGTTCGAAATAGCTGTGGAGCAATGGTGGAGAACTAGATATCGACAAGAGTTTGACAAATCTCGTGTTGATATTTAACTCTTTATCAATCTCGTGTAAGCTCAACAATTTAAATACATATTGATTATCTTGCTTCGAAGTTAAATGACGGTCGGTTCGAAAACCGCCTAGATATCGAAAGTTTTTTTCGTGAAGTCTTATAACACACACACGTAGACACGTGGACGGCCCGTCCTTACTAGTTGTGCGGGCCCCAGTATAGTCTCCATTTTTCGGAGTTTTGCTGGTTTGGCCATTGTGGCTCTCTGGAGTTCCGAGGGCAGCCTAGCCAAAGCCTGCCCCAGGTCGTCACCACTACAGGTAATCGCCGCCCTTGTGGATCAGAGGGAGATTTGACACCATGCGACTACTTCGATACCAGGACGGTGGTGGATCCTAGTATTGATTTACTCTTAGCTAGGCTTCCTGATGGAAATGCCGGACTCCTCAGCTTGGGAGACCCTACTGGCAGGATGAGTGAATCCGCTGTACATCGCAGTCGGACACCGAGGAACACCTCCCAGTCACAATGAGGCGCTAAACCATTGGGAGGAGTCCTATAACACACTGTTAAAATTACACTTGTAATACTGAAACGGTTGATGATTCACTACAGAGTCTTCTTTTATCATCTTCTATTATCATTCATCTTTTATCGGACAAAAATCCCTACTGGACCAATTTCTGAAGAACAGGAGTCTGTCAATGGACGTAAAATTTAGTTCCATGGAATTCGATGTGAAGCTGTAAGCGATGAAATGACTTGGATAGCTTAGCTGTTGTCTTTGAATAACAAAAATTTGCCTTTCAAAATACACATTTACATTGGATAAGAACGTTGATATACAAACAAAATAGAATAAAAAAAAAAACTAGTCTATAAGCCCTTCATCATCAAGTAGATATGACAGCTGTTCTTTCCCACTCTGCTGTCAAAACAACATGTTTCCCCTTTGCTTGGGTAATTAAAAAATCAATTGGATTTAGCAGGGCCCGTAGCAACCCTCACAAATATACTACTCAAAACTAAATCCATATTAAAAATTGCTGAAGTCTCCCAAACCGGAAGAATTTGCGAAACTAGGAACAGTTTTCCTAAAAGCACGAAAGAGCAGGGTGGCTGAACCAAAACATAGGCTGGAAGAACTATATATGGTCAGTAAAAGATTTCACTTCTCGTATATCCAAAAGTGCTCCCGTTCGATCAGAAAGACAACCTTGAAAGGGAACTCAAGCCTTTTAAAATCTCAAATCACTTACACAACTAACCAAAGGAGCGGAACAAATGTATGTGTAGGCCACAAAAATCCTACTGCACCACATCGCAGCACAACACAGAACAACCCAAAAAGCAAGCAAAAAAGCGCTTCACCTTGACTACCTGGTTCATAACATATTTGGCAAAAAGTCGCTGCCCAATGTTGTACGCAATCATCAGTCGTTTGCATTGTCTAGCTATTTCCGCTGTGTTTAAGGCACGTCCACCCAACGAACGCACATTAGATGCGACACGAAGCTAAACGAATCAAGGTTTTCTCATAGATTCGTGACGTCATGCATTGGCTTAAAAGCATATGTATCCGAAAGTGTTTGCGGCTCTCGATTCTAAGCAAACATAGTTCATTGTGAACGTTACTAGATAAACGCCTTAGTAACAAAGCTGGTTTTAAGAAAACAGAAGATTATTTCTCCATTAACAGAGTAGTGGCGTAACTGGGAACACCACAAACTTACAGAAGAAACTTTGTTCTATCGCAATAAAGGTTTATATGGTTCTCATCAAAACCGTGTCAGTTTATGTTCCTTAGAATTTAGCTTCCAAAAAATCCAGAGCGGAACTCAAACTTTCAAAATTTGCAACGCCAAGACCGCAGCAGCCAGCACTAAGCGAAGACACATTATCCCGACGTCTTCTACAAAATCGCGACTATTGAGCCGCTTCAGTGTTCGAATACGAGCCTGAACGAATGTAGAGAAAAATACGCTTCCCAGAACGGGAATGGAGAGGATTATCAAAAAATCAGAGTTCTATCTTCATAGAAGAAGAGGTGGATCTTGTAGTCAGCCATTTATAAGTTGTAATGGTCTTTACCGTAATTAATATAGTTCAACATGAGTTAAGATATGTAGATTAGACCTGTTAGTTCTTCTTCGCATCCTACGCATTGAAAGAAATGCGCTTCGTCTTGAATATTTTGAATAAAATCCATTGCAATTTAAAGATCCCTGGCAACAAAAAAAGTTTTCATGTACTTTTACGACGACATTCCAAGACTTCGAAACCTCCAAATCGCCTTGCTTTCCTTCGATTTTCCTCTTCAAAGCTTGTATTTCAAACAGCAATGTTTGGAAAAGAGGGATTTCGTTCATCAGAAGTGACCAAATGCTCTGCTGATGTTCTCGCATGTCACGTTTGAGTTAAAATTTTTAAAAACTTTTCAAACTTTCGAAAAGAAAAACTGGATTCTGAAGGAGTGTTGAAAGCCGAAAATTGAAAAAAATGTGAATAATACGCCATTTTCTTGACAAATGCAAATGACACATTTATTATACTATCCACTGCAAATGCTCCGGCGGATCTTGCTTTCTTCACAACCTAGAGGAATCAGGTTAACAGCAACCTATTCAGCCAAGTACCTCCATTACCATAATAGGAAAATCACAACACCTAAATTCCAACCATACTGGGAACAAAACAGCTTCCTTCCACACTCGGCGCTTTACATGAGTTCTCCACTTAGTCTCCCACGTGAAGAGATAATGCGTCCCACCTACCTCAAAACATCAATCCGAGGTATTGTGCGACATCACGCGTAGTTACAGTGTCCCTATCTGCGGTCCATTTTTTATGCTTTAAATTTATCCCGAATGTTTCGAGGACTTTACGTGCTCAGGTTTAAATTCTTGTGCGAGGATGGTCACATCCGCTTCAAAATATTCCAAGCTATGCCTCTGTGTCATCTGCGCGCCTAGTAGAGTATTTTGTTAAACTTTACGCTTACGTCTAAGTCTTATTAGACATAGTGCGCTATCTCTTTCGCCAACATATTCGTCCTCGTACACTATACAAAAAATCAAATATAGCGTACCGGAACCCATGCAATCAGTCTCTACCAGTACGGAAAATATGCAATTTTTTTGTTGCGCAAAGACGCTCACACAGGGGGCTTGAGAACTAGCTGGTGCTTTGGAGTCTTCGGTGGTAATTCAATCACTTCTACCGATTTCTCTAAAACGGCCCTTCTTAAGCAACGCTTTATAGCTGCAGTTATGTCATTTGAAATGAAGGGGAGGATAAACGGTGCCTTCTCTCGCAAGCCATAGCGCTTGGGGACGTGGTTCTTCCTCTAAACTAATCCCAAGGAGCTAGAGTTTTCTAGCCTTTAGAGATGGGTATTAGTTGCACACTTTCAAACTGCGAATTACCTGTCAACGTCGAGGTTAATGGGAAGTCGGTCTTGGGAACCAGAAAAAATGTGTTTAACCCTAGCCCACTAGATTAAGTTCTCCTCCATAAGCTTTTTATGTTCTCAGCTGCTCAAATGCTCTTAACATTGAAAAATTATCGACAACTGTGGAAAACCCGGTATAGCCGTGAACGTACTGAAAACGAACTGTCCTTCCGATTATTCAGATTATTATGGGTGAAATTGTTTCGCGTATAAATGGGAGAGTGTTCCTGGGTGTCGGGCTGCGATGTATAGCGGGAGGATTCATCCCCCCCCGCAGGGTCTCCCAGGCTCAAGAGCTCGACGTTTCCACCAGAGAACTCAGCTAAGAGTAAACAAATACCAAGATCCACCACCGTCCCTTATATCGAACTAGTTGCATGGTGGCAAATCTCGCTCTGATCCACAAAGGTGGGACTGTCTGTAGTAGTGACGACCAAGGGGCAGACTTTCGCCAGGCTGACCTCGGGACTACAAGGAAGCACAGTGACTAAACTAGCAAAATTCCAAAAAATGGAGACTATGCTGGGAGCCGCACAACTAGTGAGGACGGGCCATCCAAGTATCCAAGTAAGTAAGTAAAAGTACTATATAATGAACAACAGTTGCCGATCAGAACAATTTCAAGGTAAATAAATCGCCTTTAGTCCTTTTAATGAATTTTTATGGTCTCTTGACGATCGCAGAATAAAATATAACGGTGAGATATTTGCAAAACTCCGGGCCGCTGTTGTCTACGGTGGGGAACGAACGCGCTATTGTCCTTTCCGAGGAGTAACGCGTTCAGCACCACACCATGCGGGTCCTAAGTTTCACCTGTCTCTCAGCTAGTTCTATCCTTCTATCCATCTTTTGCCATCAACAGTCGCCCGTCAGTTGAGAGACAGGCGAAACGAAGGATGCGCATGGTGAGGTGGTAAACGCGTTACTACTCCCCGGAAAAGGACAATAGCGCGTTCGTTTCCCACCGTAGACACCTGCGATCCGGAGTATTGCAAATATCTCAGCATCACTGAAGTTATTTCTCGCAACATACCCCTGCCATTAAAAGGAGTAGGCAGTAAATAATGAGTTAAGAAAGATAAAGCGTTCGGTGACGAGCATTCTCTTAAAGATATGAACCATGATAGATAGGGGCCACAATCCTTCGACTATATTAGGCATCCTTGGACTGAATGAATGCATATTTGCCCTATAAAATGACCTGAGGACGTCTATCGATATCAGATTAGTCGAATTCGGAAGACAGGTTCCATTCATCTGGGGAGTAGAGTCGACCCCACGGCGAACTGGGTGGTAGCGTATTTTTGACCACTGCATAGTAGTAATAAAGCTAAACAAGCGGAAAACAATTTGAACAACAAACTTTCGTCCGAAGTCGGTGTTGGAGGGGTCTTCGAATATGTGGAAATCCTTCCTTCCTTGTCTGGAAAAGTAAGAAATAAATGAAATGACCTAGTTGCTATCGCGTAGCAACGTGAACAACCGTGTCCCTCAGTGAAGAATTGTCAACCCAAAACAATAATAATTGCTGGAGATCAAAATCACAAATATTCTTATATTAGGTGGTTTTCTTTGGTGGAAACGAGATATTGAACAAGTGATGACCAGATGGTTTCGTATTTTCTCTAGTTTCGACTGTGCTATGCCAAGGACGACAGCACGATGTTGACGGTGGGAGGTATCGTCGATCGCGACCCGACAGTGCAGAAATAGATATAGACGTGAGTGTGGATAGAGAAGAGCGTTTATTTCTAAATGAAACTTTTGTTTGGAGCAAATATGTCTTCGAAGATACTTCTAGCAATAAGCACGTAGAAGCCACCGCACTACGAAGTCACTACATTGCTCAGATATAATAGGATTTCTTTTCAAACGCAGCCACTTAATTATCTTTCTAGAAGGAGTAACCGAGCAAAGAGTGATGGAGTTGTGTCCACACGAGTTTTAATGAGTGGAGAAAATTATTGTTTATTTTTTCCTAGTCAGCCATAATATAACATACCTGAAGATCTTGGATGGCTTTCAGTTCTTGCGGAGTCTTTGCTGGTTCACCCGTATAGTTCGTGAGTTTTGATGAATAATGGAAATGCTCGAATGGGATGTCTGATGTTGGAGAATCACTCTTTTCAGTACGAGCATTCGACGAAGAATTGTCAACGGTAGACTGTGTCTCCACTCCGCCCACTGTACCCATTTTCTAAAAATATGAATGAGACAGACATTATGCTCCTCTATAAAGAGATATAATGTACATCAAGTATGTTCTGTCTCTTTCGCAAACTGAACAAATCATCTATCTACCGTGCATGGTTAGTTGGAAGCATAATAGCCTGGCGAAGACCGCGCTCGAACCAATGTGCTATTCTTGATTTAACCACGAAAGTATTCAAAAAGTGGACTATATTACAGTAAGATGGGATATCAATATGTCAGTGTAATAAAATCAGTTTCAGTCAGAGTTTTCTACACTTGTCTACAGAACACGTGTCTTAAGAAATTGCCAACAGCTCTTAAGTGGTTGCTTGAGAAAATTCTACATATGTAAAAATAGATAGTTTAAAACGCAAAAGAAAATAATAACGTAAAAGATGACCATAAGAATTTTGTACAGGTTTTGCTGATTGTTGCAATCGGACTTAGCGCAATCCGAGTCTTGACGTTGTAAATTCTCAGACTTGGAAACTCGTTTCGTTTCAGTAGAGCCTTCAATGTAACCCTGCGCCACTTCCCGACCTATTTTGGTACTTACAGCCTCTACTACTGCCTGATGACTACCAGACAGTATGGCCTGCATAATTTCATCACCTGAAACTTATCCCAGTGGTCGAAACATGACCATGGATTTCGAGGTACATTTTCTTTACAGCATCAATCAACAATAAACACGACCAATAAAACAATAACTACTAACCAACAACATATAACGTCGATAAAAAAGACAACATTGTGAATTATGACCTTAGCCCACGAAACAGCGGTAAGAAGAATAATAACATAAACAACAGAAGTCATCTTCACTTCAGAATAGAGGTTGCACGATGAATAATTACGTCACACACTTCACTCTCACCATGTGCAAGTTCAAACTCGTCACTCACCCTGATAGCGTTCATTCGCCTGTCGCAGTACCGCGTTATCGCTCTGAAGACGTCGGTTTTTCGCTGCTAGCAATCTGTCCAACGACTGAACGGTCTCTCCGAGCTGGATAATCGACTCTTCGTTCGCCGTAGCAGCTTCTCCAAACTCGATTTCACGAAGTAATCTACGAGAGGTTGTCAAAAAAGTGATCATGATGATAAGCACATCAGTTGTTAAAGATTGGAGATTTGCCCAAAATGAAGTTGGGAAATAATTCCAAACAGCATGTGAAGGAAGAAAAAAAGTGAAAAGTGAACAGGAAGCTCCTTCACAGAAGCTTGCTGATTTCTGATACCAACTGCTGATAATGCGTCTGCATTGGAAAGTTTTGGGTCTAATAGGGTTACAGTCTCAGATAAACAACTCTGGTGAGTACAAAGCATGCATTCTTATTAAAAATGAAAGCGATAATGGCGGTGAAGTGATCAGGTTTTCAAATTCGTCGCACTCAGTCTGAACATTGTATTAGTAAAGAAAACATGAGAGACGACTACTTAAGTCGTAAAAAAGGATAAAGCTCTTGGCGTTGTTCAGTCCCTGAGGGATGCGCTATGCATTCGACATCTTTACGCATCGTTGGAGGTGAATGAATGCATACCTGGCCCCTTACAATAACTCGCTCTAGCCTACCACTGTATCGAGTCAGTACTGCTATACTCCCAGACAAGTCTTGTATCAATTTGCCGACTTGGAGGGATGGAAGACATGGTGAGCTACGAGTATGGAGATCGACCCCATGTGTATTCCAGCGCGCTTCCGTCCACTACGCTACACTTGCCTCACTTGAATCATACAAGGGCAGAATAAACGTTGTTGCTCAGCATATGCTTCTGCACTGAGAAATAACGTTGTTGCTCAGCATACGCTTCTGCGAAGATTATCATAGATTGAGCGAAAATCAAAGCACAAGTCCACGTGCAGACCTATTTCGTCTTCTAATATCTATCATATCTATGCTTAGTCAACAATTTTGGTTAACGGGAAAAACGTTTTCTGTCCTGCGGTATCTCCTTAGCATGGGTGAGCTCAACAGAGTGATGCACCCACCCATGCATACTATACTTCGACACTTGATAACAATCGCTCTGTTGCCACGATGGGGTGACAGACCATCAAGAGAGTAATTTCCGGTGGCGAAATCGGGTATGGATTAAAAATCGAGAAATCTGGAGACAGATATTTTGAAATATACCAAAACCAAACTAAATTAAGATATCTTACTTTACTCAACATATGAAAACACTAGCCATCAGAGTAATGAAAAAAGTTGACGCTCACCGTAATTCCTTCTTTATAGCTTCATAGTCGCTTTGATCAGCAAGCAATGCTTCAAGCTGTTGAACATGATGGGTTTTCTTTTCCAATTCAGCCGTCAGTTCCTCACACTGTAATCGGGCTTTCTTTGCATCCACTGCTGCTGTCTCCAACAGACGACGATTATCCTCAGTAAGGCGTGCAATCTGCGAAGTGCATTTATTACTGAGATAGAAAATTATAAGATATTCATGGTTGGATGAATTATACATCGGGAAGAAAACCAACTAGTTAGCTGTAAGAGACAAAAGGTTTAATCCGATGGCGCAAAACAAATGGTTAGGACCTTCACCGCGCTCATCTGCTAGTAATCAAGGCAAATCCCTCTGTGATATCCGAACATGGTAACAATAATCTAACAGATAGCGCGCGTTCTGGGTCTTTAACCGATACGACTCTGCGAAGCTCACTAACGATAACAGATGAGTAGTAACCTTTCTGCGTTATACCATAGCTCCACCGTCTAATGACCATTGTTCAAATGCCTAGCTAAAACTTTTTTCTCGTTCATTATAGTTTTTTCTATCCCGCCGGAATATTTAGTTTCCAATATCAACATTATAATCGCCATAAAATATTTGCTATAAAAAGAGTACACCTAAAAGCCCAGGAAGAAAACAATGCTACAATTTAATCACTTTTCATTTACTGTCTATTCTTTTTCATGGCACGGTATGATGTGAATTATAACCACAATGATACTGAGATATTTGCAAAACTCCGGACCGCCGATGTCTGCGGTGGAGATCGAACACGCTAATTACCCTTTCTGGGCGGTAACGCGTTCACTACTTCACTTCGTTTCGCCTTTTTTCTCAGCCGTGTTTTATAGGTGCTATCAGCAATCACCCGTCAACCAGACTGATTTAAGGAGCACAAATAGGCACTGGACCCAGTTAACCTGAAGCTGTATTATAAATATGTATACAAATATATGTGTATACATTGTGGTAATAATGCTACAATTGATTATTACTATTCCAGCAATGTGTTTCTACGGGCCAAACATGCCTTAAATTCAAAGGAACAAAATACCAATTTAAGAATGCTATAAAACCGATATGCATGGTTGTGAATAATCAAGATGTAATCAAGATATTAATCTTCAAAGAGCCAACCATGCTTAAATATTTAGACTGTGATTTATGTAGGATGAGTAGCCGGTCCCAGTAGTTCTACAATGAGGAAGTTCGGAAGTACATGAAGAAAGTTGAAGGAATTAGAATGATTAAACACTAGATTCGTTAGGATAGCAGGATATCCACAGAGTGGCTAAAACCATTGAGCACAAATGGCTTTTGATCTTAACAAATTATGAATATCGGTCCTTTTTTTTAAACAAGGTAAGGGAAATACGCAATGATCAAGCTTAATGACCACCCACCTATGCATCCTACCTTTCTGGCAATGCTTTATATACTAAGACTACCAAGGCATTGAAATACTAAGAATACCTGTTCGTCTTTTTCTTTCATTAGGCCACCTAGTGCTGCGATGTCCTCCAGTCCACCTCGCTGTGATGAAGAACGCGCCTCTGCTAACTCAGCCGTCACCCGAGCTAACTCTGCTTCCATCAATGTCTAGAATCACTAGCAAATTGAATGAGAACCAGTTGTCTATCCATCCTACCACAGATTCTTAAACTTATTAGGTCCAACTTACACGTATTCGTGATGGCACGGATTGATTTCAACACATACATTTCAAAAAAATAGTTGCGCCTTCTAACTTTAAAACAGCTCTCCTCAGATCATAGCAAATCTTATTAATTGAAGTAAAAATCATAATAATCTACATTTACTTTAGCAATTTATTTGTCAAATCACCTATTTAGAACAAAGAAGCGACTAAACAAGCGTGATTTTTGTCCGCTGGGTCACAAAGGCGAACATCGTGAGCGCTTATTCTCCGACAGTTCGACGAATTCAGAATTTGATGTTTTCGTTGTTGGTGCAATTTCAACAACCACCCTCTCCAAACACTCCAGAAACTTAGGGACATAACCAACCATTCTCCTATTCGCGTCGTCAAGATCTCGATTTAATATATCAATTTGTTCATTCTCAAGTGCTTCCTTTCTATCGGCAGCCAATCGTGCACTGTCCAGCCGAACCTGAGCGTCACGCATAAGAGCTTCCAGCTCGCTCACCTAGAAACTCATGACCACAGTAACAAAACTGTTTTATTGAGAGCTATTTATCAACGTTAACACTTCTAACGGCTAGCGCAGTGGTTGGAGGCGCCCTATAATACACATGGGATCGTTCCCCGCGCCCCAGGTTCACCGAACCTTCCATCCCTCCGGTGCTAGCATATTGGTACTGGGCTTGCCTGGGAAGATAGCAGCACTGGCTCGACACACCAGTAGGTTACCGCGAGTCAGTGTAAAGGCCAGATATGCATTCAGTGACCTCCATGCTTAGTGCAGTGGAATGCACGGCGCATCCCTCAAGGATCGATTAATGCCGAGAGCTTTATCCTTTTATCCTTACTCTTTAACATTTGTAACGGTAGGATTATGAAGCATACGGTGATGGTTTCTGCATGAATACGGCTATAAAAGATAAAACTTGCATAAAACAGTTCGCACGAAGTTCTCTTAAAAGTACTTTCAAAACTGTGAAACGGTCTGAGTAATAAGGAGATCTTATTGTCTTTGAGCACATTTTTTGTCTTATACTGAAATTCAAGCTTATTATGGCAGAATGTTCATTCAAAACGTTTTTCTTGATGAGTAAAGATGGAGTTGGTACTACTGCATTTCGGTGGTTTCGCCTTTCTCAGGGCATGGGAAGGTAAAATGACATGCTATTTACTAAGCCAAACACTTTCATTGCCTCAGTTGACAAAAGTTGACGCATAAATTTTCATTCGGATATTAAACAGTTTCTTTCAAACACCCACCGTTCTTATTCTTTGTAAGTCTTCTAGTTCTTAGTTGGTCACCAGCCGCACAGAGTCCTACATGGGCAAGGAATGTGCCTGGGTCAGATCAAAGAATCAGCCCGAGGTATGACGGGTCAAGCGTGATCACAAGACACTTCTCCTCGCAGTTCATTTTAGGCCTTCTGGAATTTATCCAATCCAAGACGCTTCAAGAATTCTACGCGGTGATGTTCAAAATCTTCTCCATTGTGTCTATGTCACCTCAAATTTTGTCTGCTAAGATCATGAAAGTGTTTGGCTGAGCAGATTACATGTCAACTTGGCCCTTCCAGGCCCTGAAGAAGGCGAAACCACCGAAACATCACCTATTTTGTACTAATAAGTACTACAATACCAACCTCATGTTTAATGATAAAAAAAACAGTTATTTATCAATACTGAGGTTAGAAGAAAGTCGGTCGGTCTTGAGATTTCCTAGAATAAAAAAGTTTTTAAAAAAACCTCGGTTTCTCCCTGGTCTCCTAAACCTAATTCAATTAGCCTACATTTGAACGCCACAGTAATATTGAAGATGTGGTCAGAGCATAAAAAAAAAGATAGAGCTCTCGGCGTTGATCTATCCCTGATGGAAGCACCATGCATTCGTCTTCGTTAAGCACCGATGGAAGTGACTGAATGCATATCTGCCTTCACAATGACTCACGGAGGCCTACCGATGTATCGAGCCAGTGCTTCTATCCTTCCAAAATAGTCTGGTACCAATTTGGCGACCCCGGAGTGACAGAGGACTTGGCAGGCCCGGGGCTCCGGGATCAATTCCGTATGTATTGCAGGGCGCCTCCGACCACTGCGCTACACGCGCCCCGTGGTCAGAGGATCGAAAGTAATCCACAGGATAAACGCCTTAAAATAAAGTAAGTGGTGATCATACAACGATTACTCCGATGAAACAACTCGCCTTCCTTTCCAGGGCAGCATTTTCCGCCTTTAGTTTGTCAGAACGCATTGTAGTTTCGTGATCACGTACAGCAAACTCAGTACGTAAATCGTTCTCGATTTTTGCAACTGTTTTCCCCAACTCTCTTGTGTTTTCTTCTTCCAGTTGCTCTATTGTATCACGAAGTTTACGAATTGTGACATCTTAAGAGAAGTATTTACAATCGCTTTACGCCATAAGCATAGTGACTGGAGAACGATTATGTTTTCCTCAGTATTTGTTAATAATAAATAATTACTATTATAATTTTGAAAGAAAATCCGAAGATACCTGAAAAACTATCGTGTTCCCACTAAACTCACCTTGATTCTTCAAATCAGCCAGTTCGTTCCGGAGCAATTCCACTTCCGCACGCAGATGAGTTGCTTCCTCGATAGAAGTTTGAGTTTTTTCCGCCTGGATTCTCCAAACAATCGCCTGCTCAATAACTGGTGTTGGGTCTGAAAGGAAACCGACCACAGTTACCGGAACACTTTCTTGAAAACGCGAAAAACGAAGTCGCACACTAAAAGTGCCAACTTATGAAAAAAATGAAATTTCTCGTTAGAACCAAAACGATGCTGGATCGAACACACTATTACCCTTTCTGCGGGTTAACACGTTCATCACCACACCATGCGGTTCCATCGTTCCGCCTTTGTGTCAGCTAGTCTTCTACCAGTGCCATAAGCAATCACCCGTCAACGGGATTAATTTTGGGGGGGGGGCATAAATCTGCATTGAATCCACTTAAAAACAAAAAATGGAAAACTAGCTGAGAGAAACGCGAAATGAACCCATGGTTTGGTGGTGAACGCGTTAGTCTCCGGAAAGGTTAGTAGCGTGTTCGAGTCCCACCGCAAGCACCTGTGGTCCGGAATTTTGCAAATATTCTAGCATCGTTGTGGTTGTAATTCACATAATACCCTGCCATGAAAAAATTGTAGTAGGCAGGAAATAAAAAGTTAACATTGTGACTTCTTGTTACAATTACAAATATGATGCTCACTGTAACGACTTTCTTCCAAGCTAACCTCCCTTCGTCTAGACTCCGTGTTATTATATTGCAATTTAAACACAGGATGACGACTCAACGAATGCTCATAAAAAACGTTTGCAGTTCACTTATAATCCTAGACTACTTACTCTAACACTATTCAGTGACATTTTTCTTTATATGTTACATGATGCGACATTAAATATTGTGCGGATTTAAGCATTTCGTAAATTCGATTCGATTCCTTGCTTCCATAATCGACGAATAGCTTCGAATCTTCGCCTGAGTTCGCTGTTGCCTAATTATTCTAGTCATTGAATGCTGTCGAGTAGATTCGCTTTTTAATCCTGGCAAAGCTGTGGTAGGAAGTCCTCACAAGAAGCTGGAAGTTTTTGTAGATATGAGGAATCTCTTCTCACACAAGTCCGGTACCAATTTGCCCAGTCCATTGGTACAATTTCCAATTTCCCGAGTCTTGGTTAGCGAGCTCGCCAGTGACTATCGTGATTTACAATACACCCAGTCTATCAGTCTATATTATCTTCTCGCCGATAAACATATCCTTGTATTCACAATGCCTTAACTTTTTATTTACTTCGTATTCCTTCTTCAGTGCAGGGTACGATGTGAGGTACATCCGCAGGAAACTCGGAATCTTAAGTGGGCTCCAAACGTGTGATTATCCTTTCCGTGGGCTCACGTGCTATCCAGCAAACCAGCAGAAGCCGTTGCTCTGCATTTTTCTCAACAATGTTTTTTACTCTATCGATGCCTTCAGCAATCATCCATCCACGGGAACGATCTGGGAAGCATAAATAAACAATGCATCCAGTTAACCTGAGCTGCAGTCGAAATCATGGAGCCTTAAATTTATTGCCTGTTCTTCTTTCATGGAAGGGTACGATGTGAAGCACAACCAAAGGATGCTAAGATATAAGCACATCCTTGTATGTTTGTGTAATCGTCAGGACAATTCAGTGGAACAAATATTATTCATTTCCGTAGCATTCAAATTGCTATGGTTCAATGTGCTTCAAAGTGAAAAAGGTCATTCTATTAATCGATGACGTATATCATGAGGCGCAACCTCCAACATTGAGAAGGAGATATGGTATGTTCAAGTGTGGATTCAGCTGCAAACTAAGGATCTGTGGACCTCTCTCCTAAACTGCACGCAGGATATCCGAGACGTATTGCTAGAACGTTCCCAGATCGTCACCACAGGTGGTTACTAGTATTTGTGGATCGGAGGAAACTTCCCTGCCTTGCGACTAATTCTTCTGGAACGACAGTGATTCTTCTAACAGACACGAATCTTGGAATAACTTGACTAATTAACGGCGTATAGAAAGTCGAATCTCGTAATGGATCACTGCATGACATTTAGACTACTTATAAGGTCCATCAGACGGTGGCCACTAATGAAAGAGGCGAACAGATTGCGTTACGGATAGCACAAATCATAAAGACGAGCTATCCATGTAAAAATGATTTTCAGTTGTTTCACACGATCAATATGGCGTATTTATGGTAATAGGATAAATAATGCTTATCACATATGCCTAAAGACCTTCGAAACATTGGAAACAAGTTAATATTACAAAAATATTACATGAGAAACTTAGCATGTAAGAATAGAAAAGTGTTTTATCATAAACTCGCAACATCTGTCCTAGCAGCTTTTGAAGGAAAGAGAAAGTAATGGCTCGTCTCAAGACATTCACAAGCACCATGAGTTTCCCTTCCCTCGACGTGGAATTTGATTACATTTAGTAGCAAAGGTGAAATACCGTTTCCTTTACAGGCGTATAACTTATATATAACATTGCTTCTCATATAAGTTCTGTTCCAGCTATGTTTAAGCAGAAGGGAAACCCTAGGGTTATCATAATGAAGTCATTTTCTCTGCGGAATTAATTACTTCTACACTTCCACAGACCGTGAGAGCGCAGAGGGCGTAAACCCATGGGTATGAACGCCGTTGTAGAAGTAATACTTCAAAAAGACGTCAATAATTTCACTTTCTAACCGAAACTTTCCCAGTTTTCGACGTTCTTTACCAACTCAGCTTTTTTTCTAAAACTCCTACAAACTATCCTATCTATCCCTCTTGATGTGCCAATAACGCTCACCATATCAAACTCCAACGACCTCTAGAATGGACTTGTCGTCGATCAGTGAGCAATGCGTGAGTGCCATTGACGGCTCAACGGCTCAAGCTCATCGATTCGCTTCTGGCAGCCGCCGGCCTTGTATCGATTCGGCATCGATCGCACGAGAGAAGGCGGTCAATTCAGAAATGAATCAAGAGCAGCACCGCATCCTCGTCTCCTTGCTCGTCGATTCGATTCGAGGAAAACAGCGCTACTCCTGATCGATCGGCAGCCGTGGTGCCAGTCTAGTGACGGCAAAAGCAACCCGTATATGATCGATAACCAACTGAACGATACTGCTCACCACGACCAATTGATGAA
Source organism: Angiostrongylus vasorum (assembly GCA_018806985.1). Classification (NCBI taxonomy): domain Eukaryota; kingdom Metazoa; phylum Nematoda; class Chromadorea; order Rhabditida; family Metastrongylidae; genus Angiostrongylus; species Angiostrongylus vasorum. The sequence goes on along the minus strand of JADANN010000103.1, from coordinate 436,670 downwards.
TGAGCATTGGAAATACTGGCCGCAATCAATAAGTAGAGTTTTATCCGATCCTTGTTGGAGAGTACCTTTAGAAACCATACTAGATCGTTATTCAGTACAGTACCCATAGCAGTACGAAATGCGCCACTAGAAACGACTGTAGGTAAGTTAACCCACGACGCATTTCGTAACCCGCTGTCACCTGAGCTATTACGAAAGTGTCAATAACCAGTACCCAACGCACAAGCGTACAGAATTGAGGCTTCACTGTAAGTGAAGATCTACTACCACATCGGGATGGGTTCCCCTTCGTATCAGAAGTGATTACAAATGAAACGCCCACTATATCCAAATTTGCGCTATCTGCAGTTAACATGGTCAAATTAGATTCAAATTACAACCAAGAATCCAATAAATTTGGTTCTCTAGAAAAAAATCGCCCGACGGCAAATACGCCCCTAGAGAATTGCCATTCAAGTCGAGTTAAGGATGTAAGTGGCGATGGTAGCTAGAGATCCTACGAAGCTCACTGAAGGATCAGGTGTTGATCATTTCAAGCAACCTACTTCTCGTTATGATTCATAAGGACTTATTAAGGAAATGATGAGAAGCCGTAGGAAATCAATATTGATAATGTTTGAAAAACCTGAGTACCAGAGTAGTACAAAAGCAGGTGACGTAATGACTACTTGAACGGATCGATGAGATCAAAACGGAGACGACGTCGGTCCTAACAAGGACTATTACATCACACAGCATGCGCTGACCTGAGTGGAGCAATCACCAATATCGGGCAGAAAGCCGGCTGTCCGCTATCGATCGGTGGTGGTCAATGAGCGTGTGCGCGGTGTCGGACATCGACAATCGATCGGGGCGGAGCTTCCGCCAACTACCGTATGCCCGCTCTTGGGATCGATCTACTGCGATTGGAGACCGCTCTCTGACGACGACCATTGACTTTAGTTGTGACAAGTGGTAACCCAAAAAAATTAGCGCCCTATCGTAATCGACTACAGTAAACGTGTTTCCGAACTACCGTAATTGTGTGTGGTTACTGCTGTGTACTGTAGTGAAGGCGCAAAGAATGAGAGAAGGGTTAAAAATGTCATGTGACTTTGCAATTGTGTAGATTTAGAAATGTGCAATAAATTTTTAAATCAGACTGTAGTTATACCAAAGATCACTGTTCAGATAAGACATCGGTCGATTTCCGCTCGGCAGATCTACTGTCTTCTCAGTACTAACTTCACCATGAAGCGAGTTATTACCGCTTCGGTAAGGTATCCTAGGCGCTCCTTGGACGCACATAGCTCAGTATCCGAATCAACTATAACTATGGCCATATTGTCCAAACCATTGGTTTCGCTGTGGTTAAGCACGAGCATAACTATGAATATTCAGAACACGAACTGTTGACAAGAGAAGCTGCTGAACGATGGACGAGTGAAGTCTACCTTTAGCTTGTCGTGTACTTTTCTTACGATATCCTTCGTATCTTCTCTCAAAAGATATGATTACAATACCTTGGAAGGGAAAGAAAACTTTACTAAAGATACTAAAGGTACTCCAGCCACAATAAATATATATGAACACCTAACCCTAAAGCCTTTTAAAACATGAAGGAGATGGAACGACTCCAACTAAAACCTCACCTAGACGTGATGTACTTTATCATACATTGAAATTTGAACATATTTAACTATCCTCTACAAAAATCTAAGCAGTGATCCAATGAAAGGAACATCACTCATTTTTAACTACAACACTGCCATGTACAAGGACTGATTGGTCCCTTCACTAGGATCACCTCCACACATCTCTGCGCTTCAAATGCCCTTTTATATCAAAAACTTCTCCTAAATTATTGTCATACTTCTTAAGGAGTTGCTAGAACTTTCTGACCGACTAACCAAAACCTCTTAAGAATCCACCTCATATCTCAAGAACTTCATCTGCAGGTTAACAAGATTCTTAAGGCTCCTTCACTGCTTATTTACAGTTTCAAAACGAACTTACAATGTTTTTCATGAGTCCATATCTAAAAATATGCCTTCACCATTACAGATATAGTTTCTACGAAAAAAATCATAGCTCTTTCAAAGTAAAAAACCACGCGCCTTAATGTCAGCTTTGATAAAAATTCAATGTAATTTACAAATCCCGCATTCGTACGAACTCATCGATATCCTATTCAACTTCTTTCAAACTCAGTTTGACCTAGTATAAGTCATTTTTATCAACTCTGTTCCTTTTTTCTTTCACTTTGACGCCAACAAGGAGGTTAAATGCATTAAATGCGCTGATAGGTGGAAACGTTAACAAAGTTCTACTTTTGAATGGCCTAGTCCATATGAGTTCGATATCTCTAGTGCAACAGTTTACTACCGGTCAGTGATATCCACATAGAAGAATATTCATACAAAGCTGTTATAAGAGCGTAGACTTGAATCAGCATGAAAAGTGCAATGTGAACAATCAACTACTCGAATGTCAACCAGACAAGCGATATGTACGGCTCCCGCTTCAATGGAAGGTACTTTTTGCACCACCTACATCAGTGTACATCCTCTCTTTGTATGTGCTTTGTAGAAGCTTTACTTCCTGAAAGAAAAGAGGTCCTTCGATACTTCTATTAACACCAGAAATTTCCAGAAGACACAGCGCTCCCTATCACACAACGTTTCGATGGGAAACGAAAACGAATGATCCTGAAAACAAAGTCGAATTCATACATGATTCCAGTAACGCATGCTAGTCGACGACGGTTGGAAGACAACGAAATGGAGGAATTGGTGAAACTTGGACTGGATGTGAAGATGGACTACCTAGGAAGTATCCAAGCAAGGTTAGACAACCCGATTCAATGCATTAGAAACTGGAAAGTGAAAGATGTCTTGTCAGTAATACGCTAAAAGCACATCGAGAGACACTGAAAACAAGAAATCGAATGGGATACACAAAAGGTTGTCCGATGAATGGCCTCACATACATGATGCTTCTATCAAGAAATAAGACGTAGCTTCTCACAGCGTTCACAACGCACCTCAATTTCAATTTAGTTAAGTCGAAATTCGATTTTTTACAACATTTTATGTCAAGCCTCTCCATCCGGTACACCTGAAGTATTTTCCAAGTCGGGTCTATGGATTCTGCAATAATGAGAACTCAAAATCCGTAAATTCCCTAAGAGGACTGCTCCAGGAACTCCCAGATGAAGAGTTGGTAACGAGATAGACTCACATGGGCCATCTTATCCTATTGTCCCAAAGGATGTAATTTTCTCAAAATATTGTTTTAATTTTAAGTTTATGTGACATTCGAGTTCCCAAAAATAAATTTGGGAGAGAAACTCGAACTTTACAATCTTGAAAACGAAAGTGTAGTTGCCACAAACATCAACGATGAGGTGCATTTTAGAACACCAGCGTATTCTGCTAAATGAAATCTCGATCTTCGATGTGTGAAATAGGGCCCTTGAGGAAAAAAAAACGATGAAAAAGAAAGGATTTCCGAGCTCTAACAAGTCGAAATTTCTTCTGGTAAGATATGCAGACTGTAAAGACTTTTGTTTCCAGTGAGTACATTCAGTCTACTACGAGTCACTTAAGGTGGAAAAGAGCGAAAACCTCCTGTAAAAGAATGTGAGATACGGCCAGAAAAAAAAGAAAAACATAGACAAAGATGGCGCAATGAAGACCGACATGAGATTACCTTGAAAACGAGGAAAGCAACATGTAACGGCTTTCATTCATTAAATTTATTAACCATCCCTGCTAAGACTCCTTACAAGGCGTTTACTATTACAAACTAGTTCCATACAACAAAGATTTCTCTAAAAGATAACAAACGTGTATCCGTCGTCAACAGTTATGTTTACTGACTTTATAGAAACTGGGTTACGTATATCAACAAACAAAGTGAAAACCCTTAGTAGCAGGTGTATAAACGCACTTAGCTTCAAGGTTAGAAGCTCGCATGCTGATGTCTAATTCAACGAAATAAGCAAGGGAAACAAAAGTACAAGAGCCATTGTAACTACGAAACAGATTTCAACGATATCGTGACAAATATCATGAATTTAAAAAACAGTCAAGTTTTCTGAGCAAATCAAATGGCTTCATATATCAATTCAACAATTTCAACCAAGTCTTCTATCAGAAAGTCTCTTCGTTATTAGTAAAGACTTCCAGCTTTATAAGAAAGACTTCTTTCAGCATATTGAAATGGCTCACCTGGCAAAGTGATAAGTTGTGAGCAGATTTCAATTAATGCTGCTTCGATGGCTTTACCCCTGAGAGTCAGATGATCCACTTCATTTTGGAATGCCTTGATAAGTGGTATAGCGACTTTACGAGACTCCTAAAAAAGTAAAAGAGTCATGACAGACCTTAACCACATCATTCACCATAGAAGGGATTCCATAATCTGCCGTTCGGAATCGATAACACCTTGGAATAGAAAGCTGTAGCAAAATCTTGCAAGTCATCTCGGACGAGTTTCCTTGGGAAAATCTGCACGGTTAACAAAAGAAATAGCATAACTGATTATCAGAAAATTTATCATCGAAACAGGATTTCATTTCTAGTGATCAATGTTATACTTTGTCCTTTCGCTACAATTCCATTTAACACTTGGTCAACTCAGTGGTAATAATCGGTTATAGTCTGAAAATCGATCAGCGCTGCTCCGCAGCTTACATTTAGATGTGGAGCATAGGCTGGAGAGCACTGACGATGACGGCTATCGATCAAAAGCATGGAGCCGTTCTCAACTATAGTAGACACTCTAACCCTTCAATCAAAAAATCAAACGATCCTCATCGAATTCAACAATGCAACTAACGACATTAAGATCGTGGAAGTCCCCAGTTCATCTCTATATCACCATCCCGACTACAAAAGTTCTCGCTTAGTAGTTTTTTATATATTCAGTGAAAACAGCAGTAACAATCCTTAAGATAAGTATAGCATGATAGGATAAAAAGTTAGGATAAAAAGCTAGAACGATAAAGCTCTCGCCGTCGATCAATCCCTGAGAGATGCCCACTGCATTCGAATTCACTAATCGTAAGAGGTGATTGAACGTATATCTCGCCTAGAGCATGACTGTATCGGTTATAGTGTGAAAACCGATCAGCGCTGCTCCGCAGCTCACATTTAGATGTGGAGCATAGGCTGGAGAGCCCTGACGATGACGCGGTGGCCTGCCGACGTATCGAGTAAGTGCTGCTATGCTCCCAGACAGGTTTCATACCAATATGCCGAACCCGGAGGGATAGACGGCTTCGTGGGCTTGTGGCGCGGTGATTGATCCCATGTGTATTGCAGGGCGCCTCTAACCACTGCGCTACACTCACCCTTAGCAGATAGTTGCGATACAAGTGTAAGGATAACCAAAATAGGTGCTGATAAGTCGTACTTGTAATATAACAGTTTGTATTCTGTGCCCCTTAAAAGTGAGAGCAAAACACTATTAACACCAATTCTCTCACCGCACCAAAAAAACTGGAATGTCAAATAAACATGAAGATGACATTCGCACGCTAGAATCCTCAAAGATCGATGAAGGGAAACTAGTTCATGCTCTGCTGTAACCTACGGAATTACCAGTAGTGTTGGAGCAATATCTGAAGTGTATTCAAAAAACAGCACATAGCAAGAGTAGCAGCTGCTGCCGTTTTTGCCATTGTCTTAACTGGAAGGATACGTATTTACCACAAACGTTGTATTTTCTATAGCTGTGTTGTTCTTTTAATGACTATTCAATTCATCCTTTTAATACATATCCAGGGAGTGTGTAGAGCAGTGGTTTAAAGTGCCCGCTAATGCACACGTGGTCGTGAGTATGACCGTGCGCTCGACCTCCCCAAGCCTTCCATCCATCCAAGATCGACTAATGAGTTCCACTCCGAGAGAATAAACCACTGACTCTATGCACAGGTCGGCCACCGCAACTGACTTTATAGTCCAGATACTCATTCAATCACCTCTAATGATGCTTAATGAGGTCGAACGTATAGCGCATTTCTCATGGACTGATCATCACCTAGAGCTTTAGAGTTTTAACAAATATCCACGTATGTTCCAAAAATTACAGTCATACTAGGTTCAATCATGAACTTTGCCATTGTACCCAGTAAACAAAAAATAGTGCCATATATTGGTCCTTATTGGTATCCTCAATTTTTGATTCACTCAAATTCTTGGGATGATTGATTTTAAATCTGATTTTTCAAGACTGTGATGACAAGATAGAATTAAACCCTCAAGTTTGCGTAGTCCTGAGCCTTTTTTTCCAAACAAACTCGACAGAGCTTATTGGTTCTGGCACAAATGCGGTCGGAATTACGACATCCTTACCTTGAAACTTCAAAAACAGACGCATCTATCCCAGCACCTATGAATTTATGAATTGGAATTAGAACCATTAGAATGCAAAGTTCATTGCCAATAAGAGGCAGGTTTTTGAAACACACAGTCACCACGATCTAAATTTCTCAATTCCATACAACGTACTTTTCCCGTTTTTTCTTTGAGACCTGTATACTGATCATCAAAACAAATGAACCAATATGATATCACCCGGATATTGTCCCGAATGCATAGCGGATGTTTGCTCCACAGCCGCGTTCAACGGTTCGGCCTTCTTATTTTTTTTTAAATTTTTCCACTTTTTTTAATTCTTCCTGGAAATGTATCATTATGAAGATCCAGAATTTAAAAATCCAGTATAGCGCAGTGGTTAGAGGCGCCCTTCAATATAAATGGGTTCGAACCCACTCCTAGTGGTTGGTTACCAAGCCTTCCATCCCTTCGGGTCAGCACATTATTAGCAGACTAGTCTCGGAGGATAGCAGCACTGACTCGATACATCGATAGGCCACCGCGAGTCATTGTAAAGGCCAGATATGCATTCAATTACCTCCAGCGATGCTTAATGCAGTCAAATGCATGACACATCCCTCAGGGATTGATCAACGCCGACAACTTTACCCTTTAGCTTTTTACAATTTAGAAAAAAAAAGAAAGTCTTTCATTATACTAATACGGGAAGGTCTCTGCCATAAGTCTATCACGTTCTCAATTACTCAAGTGCTTCAGTTATCCAAAAATTATCTGCAGTTATAGGAAAACCCGTTTTGCTATGAAAGTGTTAAGTAAATGCTGAATGTATGCGAATGTAAAAAATGAATCGAGAGTTCGAATTTGGTGTCAGGAGTGTTCTAACTTTACTCATTAGTTCGTCAACACTTTTTAGAAATATTACTTTTTTTTTACCTCCACTGACAGACCACTCGGCGGATGTGGTCGGGAATGTCGACCGTGCTAAGTTTATCGCTTACGTGTATATGTCCACAACACTCTACTGATAAATCGTAACATTAAATGTAAATGTAAAGCATTGTAGAAAAGCATACATCCTTTTTCCATCGTAATCTCTTTTACATCTACAAAGGCACATCAAAGCGGCTTTTTAGACAAAAAAGTGTGGGACAAGGATGATCGCTCGCGTCTGAAGTTGACACAAATTCCTTCTGCTGTTCAGTCCAAACGTCTTTGAATTCCGAAATTTTACATAAATAGATAATTCTATTCCCATGCAAACAGTTGCATGATGTATCGATCGATTGATTGACGATCGAGGAGCTTGTGGCCTAGACCATCTGCCTCATGTAATAATCCACCACGCCATATACAGCACAGCCACAGCTGGTTCGGAATTATCCTCCACACCACACGCCAACCCAACTGGTCCAATTACACTGCGAGGGCGACATATACGTTATGACATTGAAAAGATCTTTCCATAAATATTCTACCACACCACGATTAGCAAAACCTCAGCGCCTGAGTGCAGCAGGACATTAGTGACACACAAGGCACCAAATGTGAACAAAAACAAAGTGAACACTTCTGACAAAATAAAGTTTAGTCGCCATGGATACCTTTACCTCCATTATACTTATTATTTTAGAATGTGAGCTCAGCTCTTAATCACCACTTTGAAAGCAGCATGTCACCTCCTAGTTCAAAATTAAGGAGTGCGAACCATTAAAATGTACACAATTTTTCGGAGCCGCCGAGTAATTAACACGATTCCTTGGCGTTTTTCCAACACAAAAAAAGCTCCTGACGTTGATCAATCCCCAAGAAATGCGCCATGCACATGCATATCAGGCCTTTCCAACGTCTCGCAGTGGCTTATCGATGTATCGAGTCAGTGATGCTATCCTTCCAGACAGATCTGGTACCAATATGTGGTAGGAGGTGGGCCTGGTTCGCTTGATCGAACTCATGTCTATTGCATGACGCCTTCAACCACTGCGCTACACGGGCCAAGACGTTTTTCCGATGTGTTATTTTATTGCTAGGAAGCTTATGCTAAAGTTAGCCTAACTTAAAAGATTGGTATTTAATCGGTGGTGACTTGTTGAGCAGAGCTTTACGGCAGAGTCCATCCAATTTCTGTAGGCATCTGCCACATTTCCTTCGTGCATTGTTATGGAAAATTGGTTTCTTTCAAATGATCAATGCAACATGCCAATTCCGTACTTATCGCCAGTATTGGTAGTGAATCCATTTAGGAACCTGTAGTGATTTTCTTTAGTTACGTTCCCTCTAAAGTTCTTGGTACTTCACCTTGCCTGTAGGAGAAGTCAACGTCACTGTTTATCTTAAAGCTCCTTCGTAGTCGATTTCCACAATATTAACAAGAAATGGATCGGTTTCGTAACCACAAAAAAAAGAACTCGCGAAACAAAAAATTTCGACGACTTCTTAACTGTAGTGCAGTTTGTTTGTGAATTATTTGTCGAGCTCTTTCGACCTTCCATTTCAATTAAAAATCGAGAAGTTTCAGTCTTCCTACCATCCCTCTAGACGTTTTTCATTGCTTCGCCACCATAATAGCCCCCCAGGTTGTCAGATCACAGCAGGATGCCTACGACTCTTCATCTCTCAAAAACTTCCAATATTTGGAACCGGTACCGATCACTATGCTTATTTACGGGTTCCTAAGAGATTTCACATATAAACCGATGGTTCACCGCTTCATCGTGGCTGCGAGGTATTCCTTTGTGTCTGGCTGTGATGTACAGCAGCGGTGCACCCTCCCCCAGCAGTCTTCCAAGATGAGGAGCCGGATGCTTCCATCCGGAAGCTAAAGCAAGGGTAAACCTATGCCAGGAATCACCGCCGCCCTGATATAAAACTAGTCATATGGTGCCAAATCACCCTCAGATCCACAATGGAAGCTTTCGCTAGGGCTGCCAACAATAATCCACCCCCACACTGTGCTCTCACATCTATGATGTCAGACCACGAGGCAACCGGTGAAAGGTGGTCAAATCTCAGGTTGCACAGGATGTCACTGGAAATAGACCAAACGAGCATTCCTATGACACACCCACCACAAATCTGGTTCACGCTCTCCACCTACAACATTAGAACAGTCGCCTAAGAAGGCGATCTTTCCCGAGGCAGCTGGTTAGACTAAATGCTATTTGATCACAATGTTATCTTTTTATTTACTGCCTATTACAATTTTTCACGGCAGGTTATTATGTGTGACTCAACCACAATAATGCTGAGATATTTGCAAAACTGCGGACCGCAGGTGTCTGCAGCGGGGAACGAACGCGCTATTACCCTTTCCGGGGGTTAACGCCTTCACCACCACGCCATGCGGGTCCTTCGTTTCGCCTGCCTCTTAGCTAGTCCTATCGATCTTTTTGCCATCAGCAGTCACCCGTCAACGGGATTGATCTGGGGAGCCCAAATCGGCAACGAACCCAGTTAAGCTGAGGCTGCAGTCTTGCTATTTGATCGTCCTACAAGTGATGAAACGCAGGAAAACCGACATAAGTCAATTAGATGACAGAACCATTGTCATTTATGGACGTGAACTTCCGTTACGAAATGTCAGAGGTGTTGGCTTTATCGTAATCTACCTAGTCGTTCAAAACGAAATACTATCTCCACGCCTGGCCATTATTCGCCTCCAACTTGCTCGCCAAACGAGAGCCAGTAGTGTCAATTGTTACTCACCCAACTTGTACAGCTGACAGGAGTGAACTGGACGCGTTTTACAAAAAGGTGGAGAAATTAATCCACAACGAGAAGTCCTTTTATAAATTCGTTGCTGGAGACTTCAACGCCAGATTAGAAATGGCGAAGAAAATGGATACATGTTAAGGAAATTCAAAATAGGAAAACAAAATGAGAATGGAAGCCATTTCGTAGGACTCCTGCCCACGGTATATCTCTTCCATGGGAATTCATTCTTCGAGAAGAGAGACGATCGCCGATGGACGTGGGAGTCTCCTAACGGCACGACTCATGCGGAGATCCATCATATTCTCACGAACAGAAAATGGTGCCTAATTGACACCTCAGTGGTGCCTGGATTCTGTACTAGTTCTGACCATCGCCTTCTCCATACGATGATTCAATTGAGCCATAAGCTGGAAAAGAACTGTCATCGTCTAAGAAAAAAAGAAACAAGTTGTGAATGGAAATGATATCCTCAATGAAGTCCTCTCATTATATGACTAGCAGTCAAATGAAGACCCGACCGAGGATTATATGCTTCTTGTCGAAGGACTTAAAATTTGTGCCGAACTCGTCTTAGTTCCTCAAACAAGAAGTTCAGACTGCATCTACCTTACCACTAAACAGTTGCTCAAAAAGAAAACACTAAACTTTGATCCTACGGCAACACACGGCTGATAATAAATGATAGCTGCAGAAGATCTTAGCAGGAGGATTTACATTGCTACAGGCAGCAAACGTTATTGGAAGCAGCTTAAAGGTGATCTAGTTTAAAAAAGTGCCGCCGGTATCTTTGTGACTATAATGTTCCGCTATCCGCCCAGATGAATGAAAATTCGACTACCTCTACATCCCGCCATAACATGGAATTGATGATATTTTCCCCTCCACAATCTCCGCCTCGGGCCTCAAAATCTCCGCTGTTGAAAAAAGCGCTCGGGATTCTACTCTCTGAAATTCGAGTTCCACCTTCGGTATCCGGGAGAATATACATCAGTAGCGAAACACAGATAGGCCGGTCATATAGTAGGAAGAGATGACAGATAGACGAAAGGAACAGTACACTCCAACAGAATGCAGGCGCCCTCTTGGTAGATCACCCAAACACTGGGAGGATGTCTACGTGGCTTACGTCAACCATCTGTACTTCCAGATGGTAGCGATTGCAGGATTACGAAATGCTTTTCGCGAACGTTAGCATGTTCAAAGCAGACCACCACCATGGCGACGACTGAGTGAGAGACAGAGACGAAAGGCATCAAAGTAAGTATCCAGAGGAGATCTCCTGTTGAAACTGTAAACCGTTTCCACATTTTGAAACTCACTTTTAAATCTAATAGTAAAATGACTCGCATTTTGTTTTTGTTCCCTTTAACGTGGCAACTTTATATAATGAAAAGTAAACAATAAATATAAGCATAAGTCATGATCTAAGATTTCTGGCTTCGAAATAGTACGGTAATTAAGGTTTTTTCATTTGACAATCCTCATCAGCATTGAGAATTTCAAAAATAGAACTCAGAACTAACCGCGAAGTTGAATAACATACGAATTCTTAACCAAAAGAAAATCTTTGGAAACACTGATAATTTTTCCTGACTCTTCATGATATCGTCGAACATCCTGTAGTTGAAAAAAACTTAAAAAATATCTTTCACTGAGATATTTCTAAACGCACACATAATTGCAGAACACTGGATGATTTCCCAATTCTCCATGGTCATTGTGAATTCACTCGTAAATAGTGCTCTTAAAGAATGGTTGCTAAAACAAAGCGCGTAGCACAGTGGTCGGAGGCGTCCTGCAATACACATGGGATCAATCCCCGCGTCCCAGTGTCGCCAAGCCTTGTATCCTTCCGTGGTTGGCAAATTGATACCAGAACTATCTGGGAGGACAACAGCACCGACTCGATACATCGGCAGGCCACCGCGAGCCATTGTAAAGACCAGATATGTCAATCACCTCCAACGATGCTTAGTGAAGTCGAATGCATGGCGCATCCCTCAGGGACCGATCAATGCCGAGAGCTTTATCCTTTTATAGACCTATGATCAGAATTCGCTTGAAAGATTTCATGTCACATTGGTGGAACTTATTTAAGACAGACGTTAAAAAAGTTGCAGTAAGGGAATCCAAATATACCAATTATACTCTGGTATATCAGTACTGAACTAATCAGTGCTCGGTCTCCCTTTCCAACAAAATCACGCGTTAAGAAAAAATTAGTAGTGATCTAGGAAGAACAGGCATAGGATCCTGATTTGTTCAAAAGCACGAGTGTAAGCAAGAAATGACTTCCGAATCTTAACCAAACAAGATGAACGAAGTCGATATAGAAGCACATAATAAATAAAAAAAAGGCAAAGCTCTCGGTGTTGATCAATCCTTAAGGGATGCGCCATGCATTCCACTTTATTAAGCATCGTTGGAGGTGATTGAATGCATATCTGGCCCTTACAGTGACTCGCGGTAACCTACCGATGTATAGACCCAGTGCTACTATCCTCCCAGACAGTTCTGGTACCAATTCGCGGACCCCGGTAGGATGGAAGGCTTGGTGGGCCATGGACGTGGGGATCGATTCCATGTGTGCGTTGCAGGGCACCTCCGACACCGCGCTACACGCGCCCTTGAGATATACAATACGCTGTTAGTATAACCGTTCACGTGTTCCTCTATAAAAACTACCTTATTTGTGTTTTGGCGATATTTGTTGCTTTCTTCAACAAGTATTTTACGTCGTTCTTCGCCTTCATCTTGTCGTATCCCTATGGCTTTAATCTCACTATCCACACGCAGCTAAACAGTTATCGGTACGTTTAGAACAACTTGGATTAAGATTTTCAAAGAACTGACTGTGTACTCACCTGTATATCTTCCCAAGAGACATTCTTCCAATTCATTAAAATACTTTCCATAACTGTTTTAAAGTTATGGTTGGCTACAGTAATCCATGTACGGGGAAGACTGTAAATTATGATAGAACACATGAATTAAGTGAAAAGTAAGGAAAAATTAGCCTTAACAAACGCCCTTTCCTTGGATAGACCGCTATGGAACAAGTCATAACTTCACAGATTCTAGTTTCTTAGAAATCTTTAAGATCACTAACATCCATAACGCTACACACTTTCTCGTCCAATTACTTGGAAAGGGATGCTGTTTCGTCGCTCACACAAAGAACTAATGAACATTGCCATCATTCCAAAGGAAAATCCAAACTTGGTACTTTCGAGCTCGAACAAGGTATTAGAGAAGAAAAACAGAAGAAAGAAGAAGAGACAGTGGGACAGATGAAAGAGGTGTTGGTAAAGAATGCGACATGGAATTCCCAAACTAAACCTAATTTATAAAATTCGTTGGTGGCACGTTGAACTCATGTCCACCTAGCACAAACGTCATTAATATTTAAAACGAAGACTAAAAACTCTAAAGCAACTACCATAGCTAGGCCAAGGACTGACCAATAATGAACAAATTTAAAAAGAAAAAAGGTATCTGACATAGAACGAAATCACAAAAGATCGTTTGGTTCCACCACTAAACACCACTGCTAAGGAACATTTCAAAACTTTATCAAGAGAAGGACATTACTGCCAGGAAAAACAAATACGGAATCAAATACTAGCTATAATGGGATACTGTAAAGAGGCAACTCTATGACTATCGGGCGATAACTAACTCTCTACAATGTTACATCTCCAGTCATTATACTTTCTGTAGTCCTTACGAAAATGATAATCATCCGGCAACTCGGCTAGTACCTTCGCTGCTTCGGCTTTGTAATCACGTACTTTCCTTTCTGTAATAAAAAATTAATAACCATAGCTTTTACTCTCATTACCACAAAAATCAATAAAATCCATATAGAGATCATAGATGAAGATGCATATTATCATAGTTGCGACTATAACAAAGTGTCGTAGGCAGTTTTATGAGAAACTGGAATGAACAAAGAAGAGATAAACAAGCATCACATCTTTTCAGAAGTAAAAGTTTCTTAATTTATAAGACGGTACCCAAGTACAGTCAATCATTCATGTACTTCATTTTCAATACAATCTACTTCCATTCAGCCTTCTAGAAATCGCTCCATTCTAAGAGAACATATCAAATACCGGACCAAATTGACCTCCTGCCCAATTCGGTAACTCTTCACCATCCAAGAATATATCCAGAGAGGACAATTAATAGCAGGCGAAAGGGGAAACAATGGAAGAATAAGAAATCTGAGCATCGTATAAGTGAGCTACTGAAATCTGTAGGATATGTGACATTGTACAGTGGACAACTCTTTCCATAGGACTAACTAGCACCTATTTATTGAGCTTATAGACTTTTCTCATTAAACGATGGAATTAAACCACTTTCACATCCAATGAATCAAGCTAGCTCTGTAGAAGTTATAGGCTCTTTGATCACTTCGTCTTCCATTTACTTGATTCCGGATATTCCTAGTACCACCATATCGATACCATGGATGATATTGTTCGGTGAATTTTCATCTTGTTTATCGTGTGTTCAGATTCCACGCTTGTGCGTTAACAGATGAAGAACACTGGAGTTTCTTTCTGAAGATCAGAAACGAATCCGCTTCTCATGGACATCTTTTTTTTTGAGATCTAACTGGAGATTGATGCTTTCCCCATAAATGTTATCGAAATCATCCATTCGTTTTGCTAGTAAATGGGACATGCAAGAAAGCTTTAACCAGTAAAGTAATGGTGCATTTTTGGGGAGATAACGAAACTCATATGCACCTTATCACGACATTTGAATGAGTTTCGTTATTGCGACAAGATAGATAATGTTAAATTCTTTTGAAATCTTGACTGCCAACATGGCTGCCTTTCGTGCAATGTCATGTCAGTTCTGTTAGACTGGGTTCGAGAGCCTGTAAAAAAGTAGAGAGCAACAGATTAAGCTTTATTGGTTCACGTAATATTAGTACTTCCCATGCAACAACCCTGATGTCGATAATAATATGTGGAAGCTCCCGAAAGAGCCAACCTGCGCCATGGTAAAATCCGGAAGGCTAATCTTGACTATCGGGGCTTCAGGAAACCACAATGGAGAAAGGGGGTGAATCTCCGGAGAAAGAAGACTGTGCAGAGATCCGCACAACCAGTGCAGATGTTGAGTTCAAGTATCCAAGCAAATAAGTATGGCGATTTTAGAAGCTCATTTCTTAAATTCTGCAATTTTTTTCCTGCAATGAAAGAAAGGTTTCTGGAACTGTGAGCAAGCATGAATGGCCTTTACCGTCATGATAAACTCGGATAGCCACCTGTGGTATTCGTTCCACTACAGAATGTACCTGCCACTTCGAAGTTTTTCAGAGATGCTCTTGGAGACAAACTTGGCATTGAGGTAATCGATGGTGACCTTACATAAGATACACTTTTTCTTCTAAGACTACTCCATATTAATATATAACGTTTCGATGTCATATCCATCTTGGTTTACTGGTTGACAGCCCAAGAAGAATTAAATGGTCCAAATCTTTTAAACTATAAACATGCGGTTACAGTCATTATTTTTCCAAAAGAACCCATATTCATGACTGCGCTAGTGTTTGCTGGATCCCCAACTCAACCACCGCTTCTTCCTACGCATTTTCTGAGAAAAAACCGTTCTTGAAAAAACAAGCTTTGCTCAACGAACGGGCGGGGTTTTCTCCTCTCTACCAGTAGGATGAAAACATACTGACGGCTTTGATGGAGATTAAAATGTCGAGACGTTAGCCGGATAAACTTTTTTCATCAATCTCGTGTATGAGATTACCTATGAAAGAATAGATGATGACAACATATTTAACCTCAGCTTGTATTATCTGGTTCTCAACCAAAAATCTCAATGCTAATGCGTGTATGTTGCCAGTCCAGATCTTCATTATCACTTTAGATTTTGCCACATTAAGTTGGCCCCAATATCAACTACCTATTTATGCTCATCACAACGTTGTCATATGTATGTATGTATGTATGTATGTATGTATGTATGTATGTATGCATGTATGTACGTATGTGTATATATATATGTATGTATATACATATATGTGTGTACATATATAATACATGAATAAATAAATAAATGAATAAATATAGGGCGCGTGTGGCGCAGTGGTCGGAGGCGCCCTGCAACGCACACGTGGAATCGATCCCCCGCACCCATGGCCCACCAAGCCTTCCATCCCGCCGGGGTCGGCAAATTGGTACTAGACTTGTCTGGGAGGATGGCAGCATGGCTCAATACATCAGTAGGCCACCCCCGTTCATTGTAAGACCAGATATGCATTCAGTCACCTCCAAACGATGCCTAATGAAGTCGAATGCAAAGCAGATCCCTCAGGGATTGATCAACGCCGAGAGCTTTTATACGTTTTTTATCACAACGTTGTCATATATAGGACATATTTCAGGTCAAGAAAGTTAGACAAATTATTTCCACTTTTTAGGATTAAAATACACATGGGTGGTTCGGGATTTCACCGAAAGACTTTGAACTTATTTGCTGACTAGAATTTCGAATAAGCTACGGTGAACTTCCCAATCGCTTGATTGCAAACTTTTGGCGGAATCGCTCCTAGCCAAATACCAGCAGGGTCTCCCAAGCTGAGAAGGAGTCCGGCTTTTCCATCAGGAAGCCAGCTAAGAGTAAATCAATACTAGGATCGACCACCGGCCTGGTATCAAACCAGTCGCATGGTGGCAAATCTTCCTCTGATCCACAAGGGCTTCAACTGCCTGTGGTGGGGACGAATTGGGGCAGACTGGCCAGGCTGACATCGGGATTCCAGAACCACAATGGCTAAACCAGCAAATCTCCGAAAAAAAATGGAGAGTAGGCTGGAGCCAGCACAACTAGTAAGGATGGGCCGTCCAAGTATCCAAGTAATATATACAGTATGTATATTGTTTCGTTTTAAATGAGCAAAGGCTTCAATGGTGCAGTGCGCAATACGTGAGACCCTGGACAGGGCATTCGCAGGTTCCAATCTGGCCTGAGCTCCAAATTTTGCAAATAACTGAGCATCGTTGTGGTCTCTTTGTTTATTTTAAATAGGGTAATAAAACATATACTGACATGTATATAAATTCATATACACAGAAATCACAGCATGTGAAGGAAGAACTAGGGTGAGTGAACATTTTCAGCACGAACCGTCATAAAGTTCTCTAGCAACCACTGTTAACGATATACGAGCAGTGCCTCAAATGTTATAAGCAAACAAAATTTACCTGGTGGTGGATGAGCACTTTCGTGAACATGCAGCTTACTGAAGTACCCCAACTTCGGGCGAGTAACGTGAAGTTTTTCCTCCACACATGCATCCAACACTTTCTGGACGTCATGACATCTAAAATTGTGCTTACGCAAGGGTTTCATCTCGAACGCAAAAGCTGTGTTCAACACAGAAAACTGTAGGTGCTTAAAACCGGAAAATGTGGTATGAACATAAATAAGAGCTTGATGGCTATTTAAAAGTGTACAATAGCCTTGGAAGCCTTCGTTATTAGTTCAATCCACAAAAATGTACCACCATATTAATCCTAGCGACCTTAAAAGCTCACCTAGTACGGCGATGATAAGGTACAATATAAATATGAAGTGTTCCGACAAAAAACATGGTCATAAAAACTTTGAAACGCAATATTCTGCTAGCGTGACACGCCCCAGAAGTAAACAAAAACAATGAAGAGTAAATATAAAACGCGAGAACAACCACTAGAGAAAACTGCTAAGGGCACAGAATAGCCAAGTAAGATGAAAGAAACGATAAGGACAAGAAGAGAGGAAGAAGAAATCATGCTTCAAAAAGGAATAATATAGACCAAAAGTTGTGAAAGAAAGGAGAAGAAATGGACTTTCTCGGAGTACTTTTGCGAAAACTGCGAATCCATTGGGGAACTTCGTTTGTCGAATCTAATAGATAGGACAGAAAAAGTACAGTGTGGAACACATCGAAAAACGGTCATATCAAAGTGTCTCGTCTTATGTTTTTGTAGAAGTATTTCATAGTGATAGAAAACCTTCACCATCCCAACTACTTACAACAGCGAAATATAAGAAACTCTGATAGATTGTACAGAAACTGTAACGTCACCATATCCGCATCAGATTTCACTCTATGACAATCTCCTTCATCCCATATGATGTTGTTTAATGCCTGTAGTATCGTGAATTGTAGTTTACAGTCATGGTAACAGAGAATTGTTCTTTTTTTCATGAATGAGATTGTGTGTAGCGTAGTGGTCGGAGAAGCCCTGCAATACACATGAGATCGATCTCCAGCCTCAGGCTCACCAACGTTCCATCTCTCCGAGGTCGGCAAATTGGTACAAGACTCCTTTATGAGGATAGCAGCACTGGCTCGATACATAGAGAGGACACCGCGAATCATTTTAAAGGCCAGATATGCATTCAGTCACCTCCAACGATGTTTAATGAAGTCGAATACACGGCGTAACCCCCAGGGATTGATTAATACCGTGAGCTTCATCCTTTGTCCTTATAATGAACGAGATCAGGGTATAAAACCAATTCAAGCCGAGTTGTTCGTCATCTTGTTGTTCGGAATGGTGCCAGAATTCCATGAAAAAGAAAAAGGGAACGAACTTTTAACTTACTCAATTCGACTAAAAACTATGGAGGACTGAAGAACTACGGAATGAGTTGGCAAGTTAAAAAAAAATATTCTACAGAAACTTCCTAGCTCATGAAGAATGCAAGGAGTTCACCCTTAATAAGCAAAGTAATAGACACTCAGTCTAAGAGTACTGCTACGAAAATGTTTGATATGTTCACTAAGTAGGTAGACAAAGTATACAATCATAGATAACTCACTTGCTCATGTACAGCTTGCTACTCCCTTGATCTATACAATTGGCTAGCTTCTCGGTTTCATGAAAGCACAACTTCTTCAAGGATTTGAGGAATTCAACACCACAAGCAGTCACATTAGCACCTGTCAATGATGTGATGTGATTTCGCAAATTTGTATACATAATAATCCCAACCAGATTCCGGACTATTGATTAAGATGCTAACAGTACCATTACTCCCAATGGTTTACCGCTTTATCGTGGCTGGGAAGTGTTCTTGGGTGTCGGGCTGCGATGTATAGCGGGCGATTCATCTCCACAGCAGGATTTTCCAAGCTGAGGAGCCCGGCGTTTCTGTCATGAAGCTCAGTTAAGAGTAAACCAATACCATGATCAACCACCGTCCTGCTATCAGAATAGTCGCACGGTGGCAAACCTCCCTCTGATCCACAACGGCTGCGATTGTCTGTGGTGGTGAAGACCTGGGGCAGACTTTGGCCAGGCTGATCTCGGGACGGCAAGGAACCACAGTTGATAAATCAGCAAAGCTCCGAAACAACAGAAGTTATGCTGTGGCCAGCATATCCAGTGAAGATGGGCTATACAAAAACCAAAGTAAGTAAAAGTACTATCACACCATATCATCACAAACTCAACCCCTCACCGTATTTCGACTTAGTGTTCCTGTGCATGGAATTTACATAAACAACACTTCCAAAAGAAGGTTTCGCTAGGACAAAGAATGTACTCACTAATACTTACACTAGAGAAAATAGTAAGTAAAGGGTAGTTATGGGTTTAGAAAGTTCCTAATACGCACACTACAAAATCAATGTTTTAAAAAGCATCGGATGCTCCAAACAAACAAAAAAGCCCCATTGTGGAATCCGTAAGTTAAGAGTTCTGCTCCTACAATCCAGGAAACATCCTACCTTCCTTAAGAGTCTTCCGGGGATCCTGAAGTTCTTTGCGACGTAGCATGAACTCCTAAAATACGACTTAAAACCTTGACGTGAAAGCTTACATGATAAAGCTTGTAACCAGACGTTAACGGATAGAAAATTTTGGAAAAAAAGAAATAAAGTAGTCACATTGATCTCATTTTCACAGTGTTTTGCCATATAAAGTGAAACCGCTTTAAGCCAAGGAGTCGATAGGGTGATCTCTTGAGGAACCGTCAGTTCTTCATCACTTGGCATCTTCATGTCGTTTGTTAACGCCATTGTAAGTCCCTAAAATAAAGTAAGAGTGACTACAATGTACATTTTACGAGCTGGTTTAGAACACTTAAGGTAAAACCTTAAGAAAGCAGTAAACTTCGGCTAATGACTTTAAAGTAGAACTTAACTGGTAGGCGAATTCCCTTAACAAGGTTCATGGAGAACTTAAGAGTCAACTTATCCAGATGTTTAAAAGAATAATTTGATAGAAATAAGAGTGGAGTAAAGAAGAAATTGATCGATATCCACGTAAACATCGAAGTAAAACGACTCAGATCATAAAAGGAGTAACTAATCAATGTCAGTCAATACCAGAGCAAGAATAGATTATCAAAATTACCACTAAATGTCAGCTTTTTGTTACATACAAAAGTAATACTGAAGCTCCAGATGAACTATACCTCTGCAGTTTTTCATAATGGAGAAAACATTCCTCTTCTGCAGGTATTAAAGCTTATTCATAAAAAATTCCACCTTTCTTTAATCGTCTGGAGTCTTGTGGAAAAAATGAAAAGTACAAACGTACGTAAGAACGTTAAATACCCAAATATAGTACGATTCACTACCTTACTAAGAACTATATGGTTCCTATTTAACGCCTCATTTGAAGACATGCAGCCACATCTTTGAAAGCACAAAATTAAGACCTTACATGCAGCTTCGTAAAAGTGTGCAAACTAAATACTAAGATGTTAATACTGTCTCAAACAGAATCAGGAACTATTAAAGCACACAACAAGAACAGATGCCAATAACTTGCTCTACTGCGATAACCGCGACGCATACGTCGCGTATAACGGCATAACTTCCCTGTTGAGCTATTTATCGGGCTTACTGCACGTTCCTATATCCAGTTTTGTTTCGTTTTATTCCGTTCTGTATCTTTGCCTAAATAAAGGGTTACGTTTTGGCAACTTAAAACTCTTCTAAAGAGAGATTGTGGATATTCCGGATGGCTAGCGGCGAATCAGCGCCGGCAGCGTCGAGCGGACTGGTTGTGCCGTTAGTAATTTGGGGATCGAAACCGCCGGACAACAAGATTACAACCGTTCGCTATTTAAGCGACACGCCCACAGTTGTCACAGGTACCTGTTTTCTATCTTTCAGTCCATATTCTCTCCCCTAACTTCTATGAGTTCAGTGTGGCATCTTTTATGGATTCTGGTTGACCGTTTGGAGCCTTCTTAGTTTACTGAGGGCTTAATCGTTGTTTTTTCTTTCTGCTTGGCGAGGTGGTTTCAAAATTTTGTAGTCTTAGAAGGTTGTTGTCATTATTCATGCAATACGTTTCCTCGGCGCATGGACAGCGCAGTTGTTAGTGATGCAACGGATCAAGAAACAAAAGGCGCTGGTTCGATTCCCGCTGCAACGCTGCCTTCCATTCCACGTAGGGAAGCCTTAGCCCGGATATCTCCAAGGTTGCAAGGAAATTTGACTCCACCAACAATCTACGACATCCATAAAGAAGGCGAAATCCTCATGCAACAGCCGAAACAACACGAGAAATGTTCGAAGACCAACGCGGAGTATGAATGCGAGGAAAACGAATCGGATGCAAGTTCTGGGAAGCACAGTAGAAATGTTGACGGTAATATAAAGTGAAGAAAAATGCGTTTCCTGGGCGATTTTGCTCCGTTAAAGCTTTAAAAAAGCAAGAAATTGAGCATGTGTTGGTTTTTTATGTCTCGGTAGTGATCATCCAATACAAAGTAAGGGACATAAAAGGTTAATGGATAAAGCTGTCGGTGTTGATCGATCCTTGAGGAGTGCGCTGTGCATTTGACTTCACTAAGCATTGTTAGAGATGATAGAATGCATATCTGGCCTTTACAAAGACTCACGGTGGCCTACCAGTGTATCGAGCCAATGCTGCTATCCTCCCAGAGAAGTACCAATTTGCCGACCTCGGAAGTAGGGATGGCTTGGTGAGCCTGAAGCGCGGAGATCGATCCGATGTGTATTGGAAGGCGCCTGGAACCAAGAGACCTAAGTGCTCCAATTTTCCATTAGTTGTGAGAACAGAACTTTCGTGATCAGACAGATCAGCTCTTCATTCTTCTTTATTTTAAAATCGTTGAGATTAACAAATTATGTGCCGAGACAATGATTATTTATGGGTTTTAAAGAAACAGATAGATGAGGTGTTGAACCCATCGAACCCCCTGTTACTTTCCATGAGTTATCAGATCAACACCGACTAGTGGGTTCTGCTGCGTATACGAGAAGCCTGACGGTACTTAACTACTGTTGCGCCATTCATAACCGTCCACGCAGCGTGCGTATATTGTGACTAGTTATTGAATTTTACTTTTTTCTTACCTTTAAAAATAGTTTCATTTCGATTTTGTGCTTGTTTTATCACTGCAGTATCGTCACTACAGGTGCTCAAAATGGCCACATTATCACCTGGAAATGCGGTGACGATGCCGTGACACCATGTCAGCTGATGATTGGTCATAACGCTGCTATAACGGCCATCTCACCCATCTGCAGTTTGTCCTCATCAACGTTAGTTTTAAATTTTGTATTGCTTATGTGAACTATAATCATGTAAACTAAACTAGCTGAGAGACCGGCGAAACGAAGGAACCTTACGGTGTGGTAGTGAACACGTTAGCCCAGAAAAGGGTAGTAGCGTGTTTGATCCCACCGCAGACACCTGCTAGTTCGGAGTTTTGCTAACATCTCAACATCATTATGGTTATAATCATGCAATCTTATAACGGTAAATGTACTTTCGTATATGTTCCAGACTTTTCTTACACGACTATATACTTCCAAATTCTAACTTTTCATTTACTGCCTTTTTTTTTTTTTTACTGGGCAGGATATTGTGTGGAATACAACCACAATGATGCTGAGATATTTGCGGAGATTGGACCGAAGGCCAGAGACTGGTTGAGAGAAAAGCAAGGGGCAAGAACCGCAGTGGTGCAGTGGGTAACACGTGAGCCACGTTTGCAAATATCTCAGATCTTTATGGCTGTATGTACCTTCATATTTTCAGTATAATAAAATGTGGGTCCAGCAGACCACATGATAGTACATTCGGGACCACATACATTGCTTTCAGTGGATGTGTGTTAGAAAATAATTCTGAAGGCAAAACCGATACATTCTACAGTTCTTTGCCCACAACGTTAAACTTTCATTCTATGGCGATAAATTTCTCACTCACTGAAGCGCCTGGAGTGTTCTTTTTCTGTTGTTCTTTGTTGAAAGCCGTATTTCAAGCACCGAAGCGACAAACCAGTAGGTTTTTTGTACGAAAGTAAGCAATGGTTTCCACTAATGCATCGTTTTCCTTGTGACTCTTGCACTTCCGTTAGAACTGTTAAATTTTCAGTTTGATTTTAGAATTTTCGTGGCTTTTAGTTTCAGACGAGGTAATAATTGAAATAATACTTTAGAATAATCATTTGTTATTCTGGGATGATAGTTCAAAGCCTATCCTATAGCTCGTTCTAGTTATGGAAAAAGTTACTGACCATGAATCTGTTTCGCTGGAAATGTGTTACATATAGACGTATAGTATTATCATATCTGTTTTCACACTTTTCAATACCGAACTTCTCTTTAGACGGTTTATTTCCGCTTCTTGCGATGGCCATATATGCTTGTGGGAGCTAGAGGATGGTCGGTGCATCGATTCGATTTCCTCATCATTGGTTCATCGATTTATGCAAACATATACCTACAAATCATCGCGTCATACTAGATCCACTCGGCTATTTTGTGTAGGGGATTATAGCGACATTGTTGTTATGGATCCTAACGATCTTGCAGTTGTATTTAATTTGAGTTCCAGAGTCGAACCAGATTGGATTTGTAGCTATGACATTGTTCGACGAACAAACAAGCTTGAACAGTGCATTGGTATTTCAATGGCAGGGATGATCAAGATTTGGTCATTGGTGGAGCTGGAAAAAAAAAGGTATAATGAAGATCTTCACCACGATTGCTGTTGTATGTTTAGAAAGGACTTTTATATTTAATATGCAATTGAATTATCGATTCCAACTAGCTTAAGTTGATCGGTACAGCATAGCACACCAGGTGATAACTGGTCGTAAGCGAGGACTAAGCTGTGTAGAGGGTGATTTACATATTCGATTCCATTCGGTCTATAAATACCAGGCATATATACAGTGCATGGCACATCCTTCATGGATTGATTAACGCCGAGAGCTTTATCCTTCATCCTTTATGTGTGTCTTAACTTTTACCTGCTGTTCTTATCTCTATTTCCTGTTTTCAGTAACCATTCAAAATTTTTTTACATAGCTTTCTTAATAACGATCTATTAAGTGCATAATTCAGTGCACTGGCTTGTAATTAGTCGTTCAGCATTCCTCCTTGTCACACATCACTTCTTCAGGATCTTGCAACACCTTTGTATGAAGACGAATCTAAAAGACTTGATCTTCGAGACGTTAAATCAGTTTCATTCAATGCCGTAAATGAGCGCCTTCTACTCACCGTTTGTTCAGACGCTTTTCATGCAAGTTTTTCCTTGAATTCTAATAATTTGAAATTTTCAGGTACGCTGTAAAAAAATTACAAATTAAGTGTATCTTTAACTAACTGACTAACAATTAACTTTAGTTTTTGTCTTCCCGCTCTTCACTTCCTGTTGAGCATGGCATTCAACGGATGCTTTCCTGTTCTTCCACCACTTTACGATTGTTGTCAGTGTTTGCTTTCTGGGGAATAACGAACGTTCAGTGCAGCAATATGTAGAACATTTATGTAATAGAAGGATTAGGCGATGTTGCTGGGTTCTTATGGTTTTAATGGCTCGTACTTCCTGCTTTCATCGAGCACAGCATCTCCCAATAAACCTCTGTTCGGATATCATGGGATAATGTCCCCTTATATTTGTGTATGATTACTTTCTGCCCATTTTTTCTGTGTCTAGCATTGGATTTGAGGATTCGTCATACTCATTGCCTCATCTATTACTCCATTCCTCTTCGTTGTTTTTTTTTCTTTCGAAAGAGAAAACACTTTCATATGATTGATCTGGATGATCTTTCCATCGCCATCAGTCACGAATGTCCTGTAGCAGCAGTTAACGGAAAACTTTTGGACGTTGACAAATTAGCCGTCACTTTTGTGGATCAAACGCTGAGAATCTACCAACTACCACCGGAGTAACGTCGTATTGAATTATTTCCTTCTATCTCCTCAGTCGACTTACATTTTCCTCTGCATATCCCAGGAAACTAGAAGGCGCACAAGCTAGGCAGTATTTTGGCGTGGATCCTAAAAACTACTTTGGAATCTCAGTGCCATTCGAAATTGCAGTGCTAGATCGATCGAAGTCAAATCCTCGTTCGGTATCTTTTTTATGTTCAGGTAGTACAATTGGACTTTTGGTTGGAAAAACTTAAATGGAACGAATGTTCAGTGGTTGCACGACGTCACATTTTCATTCGCTCACCAGGGGAATGACCATTCCTCGTACCAAGTGGCACGTGCTACACAGTCAGGGCAGCTATTGATCTGGAAAATTCCACGTTTTGACAAAAATTTTTTGGGAAAGTTCACATCTGTCACAAGTTTCCCTCTCAAGTACAAAGGGAACTATGAAGAGAGCTTGGGATCAATATGGGAAACTCTTAATGGAGACGATAAACCCTTGCTTCCTGTCTTGGTCAGTGGTCTCGTACTATATGCAAAAAATAATACAAAATTAATTGCGAGTAAAACTTGCACTTCTCCCGTAGTTTTGCCAATATCCCGACACTACTATTCAGTGAGTTGGCATAAATATTTTGCAAAATTGCAGGAAATTAGTCTAGAATTTTTTTGGCGCCTGGTATTTAGGAAATGTGTGAAGTAGAATGCAGGCTGAAGTTTACAGATTATTCCTGCAGATATTGTATTCATTTTTTACATACATATTGATTTTATTTTGGTGCAAACGGAATAGCATAATGTTGGTTGGACGTTTGGATAGGATGGTTTTTGTGAGTCCTTTAG
This sequence comes from Angiostrongylus vasorum, assembly GCA_018806985.1. Lineage (NCBI taxonomy): Eukaryota > Metazoa > Nematoda > Chromadorea > Rhabditida > Metastrongylidae > Angiostrongylus > Angiostrongylus vasorum. The sequence continues at coordinate 410,609 of JADANN010000103.1, read as the reverse complement.
GGAAAGTACAGGTGATTTGAAATGGAATATAAGTGTCAGAAGTAAGTGGTAGTATAAAAATGGATGGAGTGTATGTGTACGAATTCATCATAACAAAGTAATTTTAAACATCTTATGAACTACTTAAATGTTCACACCCTTAGTTTTTTGAGTGAACGTTTTGCTTGATGGGCTTCCTATGCGTTGTTGAATTTTTGTTGGGTTTGTGTAGTGGATGATAAATTTCAATGCTTCATCTGAAGCTGTGTTGGTAGGATAGCTCTTCTACTTAGAAACGGTGTGATGCTTATGTATAAGTCTGTATGCAAAGGTCTTCAGGCTCTTCTTTAATTCTGAAGAAATAGGATGGGTAAGAGACAGTTTCAGGATTCTGGTGACGTCACATGCTCATTGTTCGTGAGTAGTCAAGGCAAACTTCTCATAGGTAGAGCGGATGGGTTAATTGTACTGACCTATGCGTGTGAGACCTTGTCATGTCACCTACTAGAAATGCCGTTAGAGAACCCAGCAGCTCGCAAATTATATGGTCATAAAGGGAGGGTGAGGTGAGTTCTTCCGTTTTGCAACTCGACTATGTTATTTTTAAAGCGCAAAAAATTCAAGGAAGAGTCATGTATACTATGCAACCCTGCATTTTTTAAATCTTTCAACTCTACAAATGTATGTCATTTATATCACGTAGATTTCAGCAACCTTTTCTATCCCCATGAGCACCACCCACGGTTCGACCCGCAGGTTTTCTTATCTGGCGCCGACGATTTTGCCGTCATCATATGGAATATAGTCACCGGAGTCCGACTATATCGTTTTAGCGTACATGGTGGACCGATTCTTCGCTTTCTTATCCCGCCTTCTAATACCAGTGTATGTTTGTCGATTATTTTCTTTTTCTAGAATTTCAATCTTATTAGCAAATGTGACCAGTACTTAAGAGAGGAAACTGTACGCCGCATAGATTTATTAGACTGTGTGGCAGTACAACATGCGCTTATTGTTTTTTTTCATATTATTTCATTCCTCGATTTTCATTGATACCGGACCATTAGCAATTTAACTGCATACTATCATAAATTTGTTACATAACTTCAATTTAAAGTCGCTATGTGCGTCATCCATAATTTGTGTGCTTGTATTCATACGTCCACTGGAGAGCTACTTATACTTTTACCCTTTCTGCACCGTATGAATATTGTAGTGTCCATAGCGGTTTAGACCAAACGACCGTATGAACACTACAGTGTCCGTATTCGGCTTAGTGGATTCCAGAATTTTTTCCCACCGCAGTTTAAGTATTCATTCGTTAGCTAATCTAAAGCACGTGAAAATTGGAAGGATGAGACCAGAAAAAATCATTCTCTGCATTTAATGATTTATGAAAAACCTTTTTTAGAAAAGGCATATTGACTATTAATTGGCCAAACAATTTATTGTTACTTCATTTTAATCCCTATATTTATTGTATAGGGGCGCGTGTGGTACGGTGGTCGGAGGCGCCCTGCAACACATGTGGAATCGATCCACGCGCTCATGGCCCACCATGCCTTCGATCCCTCCGGGCTTGGCAAATTGGTTCCAGACTTGTCTGAGAGGATAGGAACACTGGCTTGATACATCGGTAGGCCACCGCCAGTCACTGTATATAGGCTAGACATGCATTCAATCACCTCTTACAATGCTTTATGAAGTCGAATGTATGGCACATCCCTTAGGGATTGATCATTGCTGAGAGCTTTATCATTTTACCCTTTATATTTATTGTATAGGATGTGTGAGTTGAAAATACCGAGTTAGGCTCAAAATGAACTGTAGAGTACTTCCAAATGCCAAGAGCAACGCATTTGTAATATAGACCATACTAACACGTAGTAAATAGGATCATACATATCATTCATATTTCATAAAACGATAAAGTCACTTCTATAATCCTGTCAGGTTCAAAACACCTCAAATCCTCTATTTATTTGAGAGAAGGTTTTTTATTGTCAAAAAACTAAAAAGTCCGCAGTCGAAGGAAAATCGCTCATATTGGGTTGGGCTAGCCATAAAAATTAGCTACGAGACGGAATGGGTTAAGCCTTGCTTGTAAATCTTGTTATAATCCTTTTGTGGAAATGGTTGTCGGTCAGCGTTCGATCGACACGTTATGGTTCGAACTAAGGTTTCGATTTTTAGCTTCTGATTGCTAAATATGGCTAATGGTAAAGCACAAAACCTAGTTTCATGTGGAATTTGGGCGACACCTAATTTTGTCAGTTCTTCCTAGTCATAAGTTACTCTTGTAGGCCTTTCGTGATCATGGGCAACAATCCTTGTTTTAGTCGTTTGGCGCAAAAAGCATTTAATCTCCCAGCAAGATTTAATGGGAGAAACCGAAAGGAAAAACAGTCTTTGTAAATCATAAAGTGTGGAAAGTACGTTTCTCCAGTGAAATGTGTTTGGTAAGCTACCCAGAAAGAAAGAATGAGCCATATCTGTTTCCCTTCGGTGTTAAAAAGCTGAACATTTTAAGTACAGTGTCGTTCACATAGTGCTTGTTTTGTTTCATCTTATTCTGTTTCTTTTTAAGAAACTCATAAGCAAATGCATATGTGCAGTTGCTGCTGATCACAGCGTGTCCCTACTGAATATTCGTGATATGAAATGCGCTTTGCTGGCGTCACAACATCCACATCCGGTCAGCTTGGTCAAGTGGCGACCGCTTGATGATTTTATGCTAGTGAAACTCGATGATGGAAGTGTTTACGTCTGGGAGATGGGAACAGGTGAGTGTGTAAGTAATTCGATAACAGTTACCTTTCTCGGGTAATTAATCAGAAGATTTCAGTTTCTTCTGCTCCCACATATTTTTTTTCTTAAATTGTTTGCATCAAGCATTTCTTTTTTGGAAGAAAATGAAAACTTAGCTTTGGAGCATATTTTAGAAGCAGAAAAGAGGGTGTCAGTTTGATTCGAAATTCAAATCGCGTAAAGATGTATGGTTTTCATAATTCATTTGCGTTTTATGTTTCGATGTATGATGTAGAGTGAACTCAGCAATGTGATTTGTAATGTGATTTGTCAGGACGGGGATAGCGCAGTGGTTATTGGTGCCGTCGATCAGGAAGTAAATGCGTTAGTTCGACTGCATCGCCCTGCTTTCCTCCCACATGGGACGCCTTTGCCCAGCTATCTCTGAGATTTCAAGGAGAGTTAACTCGGCAAAAATCCTGCGACATCCAAAAAGAAGTCGAAATCTTCAAGCAGCAGCGGGAATAGCATGCGAAATTCTCGAGAACCATTGTGAAGAATGAATGGGAGGAAAATGAATCGAATGCGAGAGTGCTGAGATCCGCATAGTAGATGTGGTGTCGGGTCATGTAAAATAAAATAAAATAAATGATGTGTTACTACCGTTTTATTGTTTAATGAAGAAAATGGCTAAAATTTCAGCTAATATGGATCGTGTCGTGACAGGTGTCGCAGCAGAGGAGGTCTTGACCGCTTGTGATGAACAAATTGGGAAAGAAGAGGGTACTGATCATACAACTGCTTCCCAAGCCGTTGTAATTATGCGAGCTTTGCGGTATCGTGGAATTGATATGGTTAGTTCGAACCGTATACTGTAATTTGATGTTAACAGAGCTCTTGTCATGTGAAAATAAGCGATCTTCAGATGAAAGGACGGTCAAATACTCCGGAGTCCAACAATACAAGGAGCGATAGTCCGCCAACTACAAATGAAGTGGGAGGGGTCGCTCTGGGTCCACCAATGTCTATTAATCAGATGCCTGGCTGCGATCAAGGCACACATCTTGTTCAGTTTGAAGTAATCAGATAACTCATTATCCTTACAACATGGTAACATATGTATTTTGTGGCTTAGAACAGTCTACATTGAAGTCTTAGGTTGGATGTCTGATTGGTGGCATAGTCCATCTCGACTCCACTGATGTGGCTCATTCAAGGGAGCGTCTACCGTCGCAGACTTCCGAACATACGGAACCAAATGAAGATGCATGGTCGAGCGATTTTTCACGGTTTGTTATTTCTATACATATTCAAATTTTGTGGATTATAAGAATAATGTTTGTCCTACTTTAGTCAGTCCAGTGTGAAATATGTTCATGACACTTGTGTTCTTCATTTAAACTCTTTGATACCTTCAATGTGTGCGTTACCTCAGTAATTGAGTTAGGCCCTCGATCATCATTAGTGCAATGTGTCATCTTCTTCTTGGATACTTCGCAGACGAGTTTGTTGTGAAACGGCCGATTCTGAGAACAAAAACTACGATTGTGAAATAAATGGTTAAATACGTGGTTAATCCCCGATCTTGCGTTTCGAATAGATGTTCTTTTTGCTGTGTTAGCTTATCTTTTTACAATCTGTTAATGATTCAATGCTGTAGTTTCCCTTGATGTTGATTGTCCGGACACTGAAAACCACAAGTATTTTCTTGATGTGCTTTTACCAAACGGCCTTTTCTTTACTGTATTGTATAATTTTGATTCCAGCCGTTTTAACCACCATTTTGAATTGAAACTCTACCTGGATATTGCTCGTCTTCTTCTATCGTTGTTACACGGTTGGAATTTGGATACGGACCTCGATGCTGTTTGTCTGAAAAAGCTCGGACTCAATAAGCCTAAGCAACAATTATATTTTGGAAACATTTCGCCACATGGTAAGTCGATCTCTGTCTCACCTTCTCCACTGTTGGACAGTGTGAAACATCCTTTCCTTTCATTAAGGCCAGCTGTCTGTTACGCTTCCACAGCGCATCCAGCATTCGTTTGATCATTATTCAACTTGTATTCGCTGGCAGACAAGTCATTCGCTAACAACAACCCATCTGCTTGCTGTAATATCTATTGCGAATACGCTTATGGGAATAAGAAATTCGGCCATGCAGACTGAGTGAGAAACACTTCATTGCTGAATTATTTCTGTTATTTCCTTGGTAAAATCGATGTTGACCTCAAGAGAAATAATTACATGGAAAAAATTTTTTCCAAAAGCTGTTTCAGTTTCAAATTAACATTTATAGAAATGGTTTTCTTGTGTAAGTTGTTTTATCCCTTCTAGGGAATCTGTCGGTAGAACGAAAATGCCTCGAGGTCAATGCATTTCTTTTAGTTTGCTATCATATTTGCATTGAAATAGTAGATCCGTGAAGTTTTTTGAGACATGCGCAACGCGTTCTTTTGGTATGAGGACAATATTTTTTCGTTTTTAGGAATGTACCATCTCGAACTTCTATGGCTTCACAAGCACAGCCGAGTAAAAAACTCGTTACGGATGTTCCTTACATCGAAGCGCAGCAATCCAAGCAAGGTTCGATGCTGTATGGATTATATATGTCAAAGCTTTTTCCTTTACTACATTGATACTGACTTTCTGGGTTCCTAACCAGAATGTTATAAAATCCATAACATCAAGCTGTTAATGGAAATTCGTGGGAAATTGGCTGGTTTAAGAAAGGTCAATATCGACTTTCAAAAGTACTTATTGCAACGCATCTTGCTTAAGGCGACGCGCTAAGAAACTGCGGGCATCCTGCAGCTTTCCTATGTGATCGTAAATATATAAGGTAGATTGTGTTAACATATGTATGTGTCAACTACATTAGTCGTTAGAAAATTGTTACATTTTGGAACTTTGAAAGCAGGACGGAATAATATGGTTGTTGCATTTTTCGAGCTACCCTTAGCAGTGGTTCTCTTCTTTGCTTTAATAGCTACAAACACTTAAGGTTGGAGTCTTTTGGCAGCATTGCACTGTGTTCTTCTACCTGATCATATTCGACCAAGAAGCAGTTACGCAGCTCCGCGAATAGAGCTACTTTCAAGAAGGTGGCAAGATAGTTGCGTTGAAATCCGCGAAGCAGCTCAGGCGTTATTGATCCGCGAACTATCTCGTCTGGGACCAGCAGGGCGCCGTCGACTTATCGAGTCGTGGACACCATTTCTTCCGCCGTTGTTGGACCCAGCACTGTCTATATTTGGTAATCTTAATAAGGAACTCTGTCATTAGGCGTTCCTTATTTTTCAAGCGGTGAAGAAACCCATCTAAATTTCACGAAATCACAAGGGACTGATCCATCTCACTGTCATTGACGTGGAAAAGACCTCTGCCTCATTTAAGATAGAAGCATACGTGGAAGCTCTCACAGTCGGAAATTAATTGCGTAGTAGACAAGCTTTCTTTCTAAGTTATACAACAACATCACGCCCACGATTTCCACATTTCTAACGATATAGTCTTCGACGTAAAGAGAGGGTGAAGAGGCAAGGAATTCGATCGTTTTTCGAGTAGAAATGTTATTCTTGTTGAAAAGTGCTGATTATTTTATTCAAAAGGAATGGTGTTTCTTGCCTAAGTAATTGCTTAGTCGTTTGATTCATGTTGTAAAGCGGTTGTATATATTTTTGCATAACTACCACTTCTTTCAGTTATTACCCAGTACTTGTGTGGTGTGGTGGTCATCTCCAGCAATGCTTAAGTGAGCCGAATGCATGGCCGATACCTCAGCGATTGTTCAACGTCGAGAGCTTTATCCTTTATCATTTATACTTTTGTGATAGATTAATATCATTTTCGTATATAACAATCCTTTACGATTAACATATAAGAATCTCTCTCGGCGTTGATTAATCCTGAGTAGTGTGCCATACTTCATAAAAGATCACAGAGGCGACCAAATCCATGTATGACCTATACAATGATCCACCAATGTGTCAGGTCATGGTTTATATGTTCTCAGATAAGTCTGTTACACACTTTCCTATCCTAGGGGGATGGAAAACTTGGTGAGCCCAGGGCGTAGTGTTGGACCAGCGACCGATCCCGTGTGTATTCCCGCGCACACCTAATCATGGGGCTACATGCTTTCAAATTAACGTATAGTATGCTGTTAAAGGGGCGAGTAGAGTATTGCTAGTGATGCCGATCATTACGAACACGGTGCTGGGTTCAGTCCCACTCCGGCTGACCAATCCTCTCATCCCCTCCTGGTCGGGCGATTGGTACCGGACTTGTCTAGGAAAAGTTGACTCTCTGCAATCCAAGTGGGAACGCTCTGGCGGGGCTATCTCACCATTCCAGGGAGAGTCGAATTGATCAGCATTCATCGACATTCATGACGAAAGGAAAATCCTCATGCACCAGCCACAAGTAAAAAGTTGAAAGATTTTTGTAGACGATGGATGTGAGGACTGAATTCGAGAGTATTGGGATCCGCACATCAAATGAGGAAGATGGGTCGTGTAAAAGGAAAAAAATGCTGTTATTGTTTTTTATTACAGATATCTTGGCCTCAGAGAGGTTATTTGTGTATATTTTGACGAAAAGATTGCAATATTCAGGTGCAAGACTACAATCTTCCGTGCCGACTCTTCCGCCGTCTGCTCCTCCTATTCCACCAAGACAGAGAGCTTCTCCTCCACCACTTTCTCCTGTGCCTGGTATGTTCGCTATAATTTCTTAGCATTGTCTCTGGTCTTGCTCGCATTAAATTGCTTAGTGTTTTTTAATCGTTTACAACGCTTTCGTATTTAATCTCATTTTTAAAAATTTCGATCTCTAACTGGCTTCTTCACCTAGTGGTTATTCGTTTTTAACATTCTCGCGGTGGAGTCTAGTCTCGGGTTTGTTGCGGAATGGACAATGTCCAATTTTCAGCCGCTATAGACTTGCTCTTTGAAAATGAACGTTTTTTTTTTTTGGTAACTAGACGCCTTTGTGAGTTTCCGATCTAAATACTTTTGCTTATGCCATTTGGGCTCACCTAGGAGAAGGGGCAACGATAGTTTAGCCAGTTATGATTAAGCCGTTGTTTCCCTCCATCTCTCGTTCCCTCGTAGTTATGCTATTTGGGGTCACCAGATCACGTCCTCTATCGTGTCGTCAAGAAGAGTTCCTTTATTAGATACGTAGAATTTTAGATAGTATTTGTTAGTTATAGAATTGTTTGATACAGAAATTCTCTGTAATGGGTTGTGAAAAATGAATGGATTCGAGAGGACTTTGCTGTACGGTTCTGTGAACATGAATGATATCCATCATAAAAGCGCTTTACTATCAGTATTTTGAAGTGTCTTGCAACTTATGGGTCTCAGTTTCATATTTTTTGTACCCGCACCCTCAAAACGATGACTATCATTCACTAAATCAATCAAAATTTTAAAAATAGTCGATTAGCACCCAAATTTCTGCATATTGAACTGGGAACGAACGCGCTGTTGTCCTTTCCGGGGAGTAACGCGTTCACCACCACACCATGCGGGTCCTTCGTTTCGCCTGCCTCTCAGCCAGTTCTATCGACCTCTGCCATTAGCAATCACCCATCAGCGAGATTGATGGAAGTTATATTTCACAATATACCCTGCCATTAAAAAGAGTAGGCAGTAAACAATAAGTTAAAATTATAGGGAAATAGTTTTCTATGTGTTAAAATAAACTACCGGAAAAAAAATGAGACCTCTTGGTGTGTTATCGGCCACTTCTGCGGAACCACTACGACACCTATAGGTGCCACCCGTCGCGAGAGTGTTAAAGGGTTGTTTTAATCCACAGTTTTGAGAATGTTAACGGACTGGTAATTTGAAGAACAATTAATTCATAAAAAGAATTAACTGTTATTTCATTTTAATTACTGTGGTTATCGTATGGAATGTACAAATGGAAGAGACCCAACTTAGTGTGCAAAATATTTCCAGATATTCGCAGCAGTGTATTTACATAATAGACCGTAGTAACACATAGTGCATTGTGGCGTACATTCGTGTTCACAACCTCTGAAACTGTCGAGTTATTGAAAAATTATTCTCTATTACGAAAAAGCCAATAAGTCAGCCGACAAAAAATTGATCGTGTCCCACTGGACCGCTCGCTCGCTCGTCATGGGCGAAAGTGAGCCTAATTAGCTCAGGCAAATATGTCCTTTTTCACCTTACTGTTTTCACAGAACTGCTTGGAAGCACTACCACATTTGCTTTTTTATTGGCCACAAGGGACTGGGTTGCATTCGGAAACGAATTTTAACTAAACGTGGAGAATGATTTGATCACAATGATGCTGAGAAATTTGAAAAACTTCGGACCACAGATGTCTGCGATGGGGATTGAACACGCTATTACCTTTTCCAGGGGTTAACGTGTTCAGCACGACGCCATGCAGGTTCTTTGTTTCGTCTTCCTCTCAGCATCGTTGTGGTTGTATTTCACATAAGACCCTACCGTGAAAAATTGTAGTAGGCAGTAAATGAAAAAATTAACATCACTGGCTTGACTGTTCAATATAACCAACAAACCGTTGATACTTAAAAATTGGGCTGTTTCGACTATTACCCCAGTAATTTTGTTAGCATTAGAACCTGCAACAGGAGAGGATGGGGAATCAGGAATCCAGCAAGTTCGTCGTAATCAAGCAACGGCAATAATTCTTCTTGGAGTAGTGGGTTCCGAATTCGGTGAAGAACTGAATAGAGCGGATATGACGCGTGCTACCGCTTTATCGCTGTTGGAGTTATTAGTTGCTGCACCTTCCGCTCTTCTACCAATTCACTCACCACTTCGACGTGCAGCGATTGATCTTCTTGGACGAGGTTTCGTCTATTGGGAACCACACCTGGAAATAAGCAAAGTTGTGCTGGGCCTTCTTGATTTGGCTGGTAACACCGAAAAATCTTCTTTGTGAGTTGGACTATACGTAACACCTGCTAAGCCAACCTATTTATTCCTCGTTCCCATGGTTCCTTTTTATTGACATAATTTGCATGCACTCTACTATATCATTTGTTTTACCTCCTTAAGTAGTCATGCAACATCTCGTCTTTTTGAAACCGCTCATTGTGTTAAGCAGAATTTGAAGTGCCTACTTTAGACCTATAGTTATTGGTGCTCCTCTTTCATCCATTGCTGACGCTTGTCGAACTGCTCGACATGCTCTCACCCTAATAGCCACAGCTCGTCCAACTGCGTTACTATCTGCATTGAGTATGGAGGTAGCTCGCTATAATGCCGCTGCTCAACATCAGACAATTCAACACACCGTTGTCAGTCCATTGCTGAAGTCGAGATCGGAGGTGTTGAGAATAATTGACGAGCTCGCAGAAAAGCGCTATAATGATGTCATAGAGATGATGTTACCTGTTGGAGACGTGCTTGTACACTGTCTTGATACCTCATTATTGAAGCAGAAAACGCTTGCGGATGTCTTCCCACCAATTACCAAGTGTGTTCATAGATGTTTTATTATTGCTTCGTTGTCTTCGTTTTTTGCTTCTTACTACGTTCTATACCTTCCCGAATGTTTACCGCCTCTGGGAGGTGTTCCTGTGGGTGGGGCTGCGATGTTCAGCGGGAGATTCATCCCCGTAGCTGAGTCTGCCAAGCTGAGAAGGAGTCCGGCGTTTCCATCAGGAAGCGTAGCTAAGCGCAAACCAATACCAGGATCCACCACCATCCTGGTATCAAAGTCGCATGGTGGCATGTCTCCCTCTGATCCACAAGAGCTGCGACTGTCTGTGGTGGTGACGACCTGGGACAGACCTTGGCCAGGCTGACCTCGGGACAGCAGGCAAACCACAATGGCTAAACCTGCGAAACTCCGAAAAATAGAGGTTATACTGGTGCCGGCACAGCCACTGACGGATTTCGGTTAGATGTAAACTTCCTTTTTCTTTTGATGATTTTGCCTACCCTTGAGTCCTGTATATGAGGGATTTCGATCATAATATCCATTGTTTTTGGCAGGTTTTATTTCTGTTGTCGAAAGTATGTGAATGACCAGGAGCTTGCGCCAATATTCCGGTTGTTTCTCCCACAATTTACTTGCTTTTTTGGGGACGTGGGTAGTGCAGTAATATAGATGTCTTTTAGTATATGAAATGCCCGCGTTCGGCCCATCATCCGGCGAACCAAGCCTCCCATAACTCAAGTGTCAACAAACTGATACCAGACTTCTCCTGGGAAAAAGCTATTCGATCGCGCAAGGTCTGATGACTACCAGTGATGAAGATCTGGAAGCACCATGACGCAGCCATCCTAGGATTCCAGAAGTCGACTCACCCAAACTCAATTCAATGACATTTGTGAAGAAGGTCAGAATTCTCAACTCAAAACAGCGGTCGAAACCCCGTAAGTTGGAAGATCTTTGTGGATTTTGAATGCGAGGAAACGAACCGATGGAAAAAGGGCTGGATCCGCATAACTGATCAGATCAAAGGTCGGTCAAGGATATCGAACCAAGAAAAAGTTACAAATAAAATATTCTATTATGTAGTAATAATTAAAAGTGGTCAAGGTAGTTGAGCTAATAACAGTAGACCTAGGGGTTTTCGAAATCAGTGTTTTATTACTCTGTTGCTAAGAATAGCCTGTGAAGTATTTACTCGAAATGCTTTTATTAGCAAACCACCTTAGCCTGTTTATATAATGCATCTTTGTTTTGTTCTAGTACTACTCAGGTATATTTTCTATACTATACCTTCCTTTTTTTCGTTTTTTCATCTGAACTATTCTATGAAAAAGAAAAATTTAGGTTCCCCATGGTTGCGTATTGTGCCTCCACGCGTCGTATAGCATTTGGTGGTAAAAACGGCACCTGTGTTGTTCATGAGCTGAGAGCAGCGAAGGCACATGTGAGTTACTTTGCATACTTTCTCATTACGATAATCTCAGAAAGCACAGTGAAGTGAAGTCATTTTTGATCCGTTCGAATTTCTAGTTTATGCTTTTTCAGAGTCTGCAAGCACATCAAGGTCCTGTTACTGCCGTAGCTTTCTCAGAAGATGGGAAATATTTGGCGACATACGGTGGAGAGGATGCTAAAATCAACTTCTGGCAAACTTGTCAAACATTTTTAGGAATGGGTCAGAGTCAGATGAAACTGGTGAAAAGCCAACCGGCGCCAGCAATGCAACCAATGAGCCCAGACGATAACGGGATTGTTTTTAGACCAAAAATGGTGTGGATCAATTCCAAAGCATTAACGCTTATGTTACCAGAGGGCCGTGAGCAAAGATTCAGCATATAATCGTTGCAAACCCTCAATAATCTATACCATCTTCCGTTTGCTAGACGGTATTCATGTGTATATAATCTCGTGTAAAGTCGATAAGAACTCGCCTCTGGGGTAGTTTTACGAGTGCTATTTTGTCAGATTCTAATCATGTGCTTTTTATAAATTCCGAACAAATCAGGCTACGATTTCGCTACTTTACTGCGTTTTTCACCATAAAAGTAGTGGAGGGCTTAGGTTCATCACTAATTTCGCGGCCATATTCGAGGAAGAAAACGTCGTCGACGGGGATCAGGAATGAACTGTCAGCGACATGTCGACAGTTTCGATCTCCGATGTATTTCTAAATTAGCTCTCGATGGCTTCGTAGTCATCGGTTAACCCTTTAGCAATGAACGAATCTCACGGTGAAGAGAACGAGTGTAAATTTGTTATAACTGTCTGATTCGTTCAGAATTTAGATTAGACTAGCTCATATTCTTTGGTCTAGTCGTTCGAAATTAAGTGGGTAACAAGGTTTTGTTGATCTTGAAATGGTAGCACGATATTGCTTAGAAACAAATTTCATTCAAGCTTGTTTGCCATAGTATGGTGAAGAAGTGATGACACTTCATTTCCACTAACAATGCTGACTTGTCCAGTCAATTCTTCCCATAATTTTTCGAGGCTTAGGTCTATCGTTCATTCTGTTTTGTTTGGGAACTTTCAAAAATCCACGGAAACATTCTTGCCCACTCACTTACCATTTCACATGTTGGCATTTTTGCACTTTCTACCTAAACTCGTGCTGTGTGATCATTCTGAAGTTTTGTCCTCTATTATGAATGCAGTGATATATTGGTGTGCCATGTTCGATTATTTTTGGCGTTGTGGTTGTATTTTTGTTTTGTCGTTTGAAGTCCGTTTGTTTGTTTCCTTGATGGACAGTATTTTGTATATTATTCTCAAATTCTTGTCCAGCACTTGACCTGACCTTTGTAGATCGTTGTAAAGTATGGTGCTCGGTCATTAAATAGTATTATTGTCTGCTTTTCTAGGAGCAGTTCGTAGATTAGTTTCAGTCATTACAGCCAAATCGTTGAGTGTCCTAGGACAACTCTATTAGAACTCCTACCGTAGGGTGCTGAGCGCTTTTATGGAAAGGAGCGAGTTTTACTGGACAAATCTTGTACCAATTTGCCAAGCCCGAAGAGCTGGCCGAAGGGTTGACAGGTTTGCGGTTGAAGCATAGACCATCCTTTCACTGCAGGACATGAGCTGCTCGCGGCCACTGCAAAATACCAGCATCGATTGACGCATTTGATGTTGACTCCATGAAAGTGACTGGACTTTAAAAATTTCCGTTGTTGGTAATTTGGCAGGTTTCCGCAATAAGTTCTTCACTGTGTTCCAAATTCACTCGTGTATTTGTGGGCACTTCGATGTGAAAGTATCCGTTTTTGCGTCGTATTCCAGTGGACAATGAGAACACTCTGGTTGTAGAGAAAGGGCAGACATGTTAATGGAAAATTCCAGTAGGGACTTCTGTTTCGACGACAGGTGCATCGCCTCTTCAAGATTTTCTGTTGGAACAGATGGTACTCAAGGAGTCCAAAAGAAGAAAAAAAGACCAGTGAGGATAGATTGGACGAACACTACGTACATGAAGAACTGGTCGGTTGTACAGCGAACACATTACGTGACTCTACAGGGACTTGCTATGCATACAGTTGAAGAGAAGTGGATGAGGAACTGGCTCAAACAATGTTTTTCGAATTGTAACGGGCACTCAGAAAATCTAGCCGAAATGCGCAGCTCACGTCCCATCTTCGGAATCCAAGCGGATATACATCGATAACGAGGTCTAGATGGGATGCTGACATCATAACAAAAACAGACGACAGAAGGCTGAAAAGAATGGTGAGATGGATTCCAAGAGAATGCAAGCGTCCTCTTGGACGATCACCCAAAATATAGGGGAGAACGCATTCGTTGTTAACGTCAACAATCTGCATTCAAAGATGAGAACGATTTTAGGGAGTAACTTATGGGGTTCTCGGATGTCACCAGTTTCGAAGCACACCATCACTATGAAGACAATGCATGAGAGAGTTATTCATTAGCATGACGGGTTATAGTAATAGTGGCATCTTCGTTCATCAAGGGCGGATCACCTGTATAACCTTTACTCCCGTTGATCGTCGAGTGGCTCGAGCGGGCGCCAGTAAATCTTCCATTTTTTCCCTATCACGTGCAAGAGTAGCTCTTCTGCTTGCTTTAGGCGCTCGTCGAGCATCATATCTTTCTTCTAGGCTTTTCATGAAGAACTCTGACCATCGAGTCGGTCGTCTTCCTTCAGTGCGTTTAACATTCCGAGGAATCCACTCACTAACGGCTCTTGTCCATCGGTTGTCATTTATACGCATTACGTGTCCAGCCCACCTTATCTTCGATTGTTTGGCGTACAGAATGACATCTTTGATTTTTTGATTGTTGACGCAGGTCGAACCTTCAGATCCCTTCCCTTACTTGCGTGACATGGAATACTCCTAGCATCGTCCTTTCGAGTGCGCGTACAGTAACGCTGAGGGATTTTTCCATCCTGTTTACGCAGCGACCAGGTTTCTAACGCATACGTTAGGGCAGCAAGTACCGTTGAGTCGAATAGGTGGGCACGGACTCAGGTGTTCTTTCTTCTCTTCACTACATCCTCGATTCTCTTGAAAGGTCCCCAAGCCGCTCGTTTCCTTCTGCTCAACTCTGGAGCTAAGTCGTTGAACATGTTGATTTCCGGACCTAGATAGACATAACTGGAGCATTCGGAGATATTCGTTTCGTTGAGCGTGAATGAGGCATGCAAAACCAATCCGTTCCTCATGAACATCGTTTTTGAGGGACTTAGTCGAAGAACAATATTTCCACAGGCACAATCAAAGTCGGCAAGCATGCGTTCCGTTTGGCTAATGTTTGGTGTTATAAGGACGATGTCATCAGCAAAGCAAAGATGGTGTAACTGCCAACCATCGATTTTCACCCCCATGTTATCCCTTTCCAATGTTCGCATGACATTGTGGAGGGTGGCGGTAAATAATTTTGGCGAGATGGTATCGCCTTGCCTAATTCCTTTTTTTGACGTCGATGTTAATACCATTGTAGAATGGTGATATCTTGCTTGCGAAATTTTTTGTACAGCTCACGAAGAATCTTTATGTACTGAGTAGGGACTCCCTGATTATCAAGGGCTTCCATGATTGCTTCTATCTCAGTTGAGTAAAAAACCTTCTGTAAATCAATGAAGAGCGGTTTTTTGTACTCTCGCGATACTTCAGTGAGTCTTGCTATCGTGTGGATGTGGTCCATCGTACTAAATCCCTTTCGAAACCCTGCTCGCTCACACAGCTGTCCTTCGTCCAGTGTTCTGTCAATCCTGTTTAGGACGACTCGAGTGAAAAGCTTGTAGATGATAGAGAGCAAGCAGATTGGGAGACAGTTGCCGATATCATGGAGGTCACCCTTCTTGAACATTAGTACGGTCTTGGTGGTCTTTCACTGAGTAGGAACCTTGCATTCAGACAGGTAACGTGTGAAGAGCAGAGCCAGTGTGTTTACGAGGGACTGGCAGAATGTTCTTCGGATGTGCTGGTCTTATACTGTCCTAATGCAGGTTCGATTTTTTCACCGACGATATGGCATCTTGGATTTCGGAAGGGAGAACCGGTGGTACAACATGTCCATCCTCCTTTATTTCATATGACGGGTGGTGGACGTGGCTATCGAAGAGATCTGAGTAGTATTCGTGAATGATTTTCTTCATTGCCTTTCTGGACGCTGTAACTGTTCCGTCTGGGCGTCGGAGTGCAATCATCTTGGTCTTGGCGAAGCTTCGGTGGGCTTTGCGAATGCTTTTCCCAGCCTCTGCAGCTTAGACCATTACTGCTGCTCTTCTCTGTTTGAGATCTTTTACCGCCTGTCTGCATTGTTTTGCAAGTTCGGACATTAGTTCGCAGTTGCCTGCAGCGCGTGCGATTCCACGCTGGCGTATCAGCTCGAATGTTTCTGGAGACAGACGTCTCTTGGTGACTTTCGAACTCTCAGCTTTCATAGCGTTAACGTAAAAGTGGGCGCGTGTGGCGCATTTATCGGAGGCACCCTGCAACGCATATGGGGTCTATCCCTGCTTCCCTGGTCCAGCTAGCCCTTCATCCCTCCGGGGTTGGCAAATTGGTACCAGACTTGTCTGGAAGGATAGCAACACTGGCTGCCACCGCGAGTCATTGTAAAGGCCAGATATGCGTTCATTCACCTCTAAACGATGCTTAACGAAATGGAATGTATGTCGCGTACCTCAGAGATTGACCATCGTCGAGAGCTCTTTTTTAAAACGTGGTGTTGAATAAGCCGATCGTATTCTCCGTCGGTGTTATCGACAACGGCATCTTCCCAACAGCCGACTAATGAACCGAATAAGTCCCAGTTTGTGATGGTTCTGAGACTTCGGTTTTTGAATTTAGCGGCTTTTTTCTCCTTTCCGCTAGAAATAGAATCTTGCACGAAGGAGACGGTGGTCTGATCCCGTGTAGAATTTTGGGTCAACAGCGACATCGGTTAGACAAAGTCTTCTATTTACTATGATGTGATCTATTCCGTTATGGTACTCTTCATTGGGAGACTCCCACGCCCAGCGCTGAAAGTAGGGCTTCTGGAATTGCGAGTTACCATGGATTGTCTTGGTCGCCATGATAAACTCAGAATGCCGCTCATCCTGTTCGTTCCATTCTAATCCATGGGTCCCAAGGTGACGTTCTTCAGGCGAACTTCTTGGTCTAATGTTGGCGTTGAAATCTCCAATGATGACCTTGAGGAATGTATGGTCTTCTCTGCAGAACTTCTCCAAGTCCATATAGAACGCTTCGACTTCTTCTTCGGCATAGTTTGATGTCGGCGCGTAAACGACGAAGATTGTCAAGGCCGGTATTGATCAACATCTTTTTAATCGTAAATGTCCGATTCGGGTTGTTAATTGTTCTAATGAATCAATGATAATGGACAAACTCGTGTTGACGAAAACGCCGACGCCGCCGACTCCTCTACTGTCGCATATTCCGAGGAACAGTTCTTCTCCGGTCTCATAGACGGCGTTGAAATGGTGGCGTCTTCTCTTCTCGACCAGGGCGATGACGTCGTACCTTATCGTTCTTGCTTGTATGAACAAGCCTTCTATCGATGACTCGGATACAAGTGTACGTGCATTGTAGGTACAGATCACCTTAGTTCTTCGTGATCCAGGCAGCTTCCATTCGTCCTGAGACTTTAGCAGCCTCTCCGTACTCGTCCTACCTAACGCTGCCGAATTGGGGGGGGGGATCTTTCGGGGTCAGGGGTAATGAGGCGCGTTCCTTTTACTGTTTTTAGCATTTTGATACCCATGTATTGCTTGCTAGGTTCTGAACGTGGGGGGCTGGGTATACTCACGGATAGCTTGCCAGGCTCTCCCAGAGTGGACATGGAGCTTATTTTTTAGAGGCGCTCCTAACTGCTCCCCATATACTTCCCTGTCACTTGATTGCAGGCTTTTGGCCGAATTGACTCGTAGAATACAATCCGCATAGACTAGAACGCACCCACACACGCATGCATGAATATGCCTAGCAAATACAGAATGTGCCAAATCGGCGCGGCAGAAACAGTGAGTCCATTCCCTGGATCCACCTGCGTCTCAAGGAAGCAAAGGTCGCTTTTGGTCTGCCATTAACCCCTTTCTATCCGCCACCTGGGGACGCGCCACGTAGCCTCACGACTAACCGGCTATCGGGATCCCTCATGTGAGGGAGATCCGTGGATCAGTGCGGATAACTTAATATTATAGTCACGTATATCCCGACCGCAGTTCTTGAAACTAGTTCCTTTCTAGAGTTGCCTCCATTATGTAGCAATGTAAGCCCTTCATCAATGATATTTTACAGCTAGCGTTAATATGTCTTGCAATAAGCAAGCTTCAATGTCCTTCTCTTTTCGAGCAACTCAGTGCGTGGTTATGGACAGGCGGTCTGAACTTCTTGCTTGAGGAACTGAGGCAAGTTCAACACAAGTTTTATGTCCTTCGACAAGAAGCGTGCATTCCTCGCTCGGATCTTCCCTTAGCTGCTAGTCATATAACGAGAGCATTTTATTGAGAATATCTCCATCAAAGAGTTGCGTGTAGCGCAGTGGTTAGAAGAGCTGTGTAATACACGCGGGTTCGATCCAGCGCCCTGGGCTCACCAAGCTTTCCATCTGGCCGGGGTCGGCAAATTGATACTGGACCTGTCTGAAGGGTTAAAGCACTGACTTAATACATCGGCAGGACCGCAAGTAATTATATAGGCCGGATATCCATTCAATCACCTCTAACGGTGCTTGACGAAGTCGAATGCATGGAGCGTCCTTAAGGGATTGATGAACGCCAAGAGCTTTATCCTTTATCGTATTTTTTCCTCGTCATTCACGACATGTCTTCTTCTTGGACGGTCGTAGGATCTTTTTCTAGCCTATAGCTTAATCGGATCTTCCCAAGGAGTACTCGGATGTCGGATCCATTACACAATACAGGTACCACTGAAGTGTCAAAGAGGCACAATCTTCTATTTGTGAGAATATGGTTAGTCTCCGCATGAGTCATGCCGGTAGGGGACTTCCATGTTCATCGCAGTGTATTCAAACCCACCGCTGAACAACACAACACCCAGGAACACCTCCCATCCACGATGCGGCGTTGAACTTTTAGGGAGGCAAATTCAATCGAAGAACGTATAGTCAATTTGACATCCAAAAATCACTCATTCATCAATGTGAAACGATAAGCCCATGGATTATGGGCAAACTCTATATGTTAGTCATCTGCTGGCGGATTTATTTGCTAAGAAGAAACTGCTGAATCATTACGGTGATTGGTGAGGTGGAATTGAGAGGTGTTTCAACTCCATTTGAATATTGAATTAGACATTCGAGCAGTTTTCGGTGTGCCTAACTAGTATAAAGCAAAATAAATCAAAAACGAACGACCTATGGCGAGTGTGGTTGAGTTAAAACTGTTCCAGGGTGAACTTAGTGAATTCTGTTTATTGAGAAGTTTTCAGCAGTAGCAGTCAGGAAGATCACCGCTTGATCAGCATACTGGAGAACATCGAAAAGATTCTCACCTGAATCAAAAATAGTTGAAGAAACAGAAAAGGGAAAGGCGTACGGCTTTTATCAATTCCTTGACCATGCGCCGTGAGCCATCAACTACAATAGCCATAGTAGAGGTGAATGAATGCACATTTGACCTGTAAAATAACTTAATGGGGCCTAACGGTGTAACAATTCAGTGTTGTTCTCTTTCCAGAAAGGTCTGGTACCAATTTGTTGACCCCGAAAGGATTAAGAGCCAAACATGCCCGTGACGAAGGAAGAAAACCACGACAGTGTGCGTATTGGAAGACATCTTCAGCCACGACGATGCTCATTCACGGCAGAAATAGTTATAGCAGCTGTTTTGTTTCCTTTGCGACTTCAACCCATCAACTTTGCTTGTTTTTTGTGTAGGTCTCCCATACGAGTCTGCACTGCTTGTTTACTATAGTTGTATAGGTTTATTACATAACTTAGTTAGGAAAGGAATGAGTAACCGCTTAACATTTCATGTAAATTCCGAAGTGTATTTTTTCAAATTGCATATTAATAATGGCAAATAATCTTCTGAAAGTCTAATATAAATAAGATTCACTTTGTTACAGCCTTGATAGGGGCGCGTGTGACGCAGTGGTTGGAGGCGCCCCTGCAATACACATGGGTTCGATTCCGGCGCAGCAGGCTCACGAAGTCTTTCATATCTCTAGGCTCAGCAAATTGGTATCAGACCTTTCTGCGAGGATAGCAGCACTGGCTCGATACATCGGTGGACCACCACGCGTCATTGTATAGGCTATACATATTCATTCAATCACCTCTGCTAATAATTAGTGAAGTCGAATGCATGGCACACCACTCAGGGATTGATCAACCTCGAGAGCCTTATACTTTGTCTTTTATAACCAAAGAATCCGTATACGATTTTCTCCGTTCTTTCGCCAGAATCTCACTAGAGAAAGCTGGAATATTAAACTATTGTACGCATATCGTTTTTGAAAACGACAAATCTCAGAGAAAGCTGTTTGTTGTGACGACACGCTGAGCGATCAGTTAAAGGTTAATGCGAGAGGAGGTTCACAGAGAGTTTGTGATGGTGGTGGTGGCGGTGTTATGACGTCGGTAGTCACCGTGTGCAGTGTGTTACTTCTCACCTTTTTCAATACCGTACCACTTCATTCACAAACTGTCACCCAACCCCAGGTAATCAGTTTGTCTCCTAGTTAGTCCATTATTCTAGTCTTCGTTATACATCTTTGTTTTTTTTTCTTATGTTGTTACAAGAAATACTTGGTGTTTGACACTTGGTTTAACCATCCTGCTTTTTACGTAGAATGTTAATCACTGCAGTACAATTCTCATTTGACCGACTTCGTTGGTGAGTCGTGTAGCGCAATAATTAGAGGTGCTGTAATACATACAAGGCCCCCTCCGATTACTCACCGAACCCCTCTA
The DNA here is from genome assembly GCA_018806985.1 of Angiostrongylus vasorum. Lineage (NCBI taxonomy): Eukaryota > Metazoa > Nematoda > Chromadorea > Rhabditida > Metastrongylidae > Angiostrongylus > Angiostrongylus vasorum. The sequence goes on along the minus strand of JADANN010000103.1, from coordinate 390,029 downwards.
TCACTCGCAGCTCGGTAAATTGGTAGATAAAAACACTGACTTTACAGTGTATTTATCCTTTCAAACGAGTGTTCTCGAGTGTTTTGTGGTGATAGTTGTGCTGTGTTTGTTCAAGAGGAGACAGTAAAGCAGCGATCGCCCGAAATACTACGACACAGGAAGTTCGAATGCGGAGCATAAAGAAGAAAATCTGAGCGGTAAACAAAACCGTCGTTGCTTTTTGTAGTAACAGTAGTTCTAGCGGCTCGCTAACATTACAAATTCGGCTCCTTTTTTATGTAAGCTTTGGCTTAAAGGAAGGCTTTGTGGCGCAACGATTAGAGATGCCTCGCTATGCACACAAGGTCTTTAGTTCTGTCTCGTTAAGTCCCGGACTAATGAAATACTTCATCCCTTTGAGGTCAGAACGTTGGTACCACACCTGTTCAGGGAGGACGAAAATAGGAAGTGGATTCATTGGTATAGCCCAAGTCATTGTACAGGGTAAATACGAGTCAATGCAGATCTACGATCTGTAACTCCTACGTGACGACGTGACCGCCCGCTATAGGAGTCGTATGATGGGGAAACGATGGCCGCCTGCAACTTTAATAAATATATCTCATATTTCATCGAGTTTTATTAGTTTCAATAAAACCATTGGAACCTACTGATTCTTGAGTATATGATGCTGCAAGACTAAATCATTTTCTTTCTCTCTCTTAGATTCTGGACACTATGACCCGTGTTAATGTTTCCCAATCTATCGTTTGTGTTTGCAGCTATCATTAATGCTTAGGAGATTTCAAAACTTCAAATTATCCGCCAAACTTGCTGAAAATTTTGCTTCTAGTCATATCTTCAATTTGAAAGTGGGCCGTACAAAATGTCTACATGCGATTGGTACGATAGAACAAGGTCTTCTCCTTAGATCTGGAAAGATTATCGTCAGTTATTGGGAAACTAGCTTAGTCGCAGATGGAGTCGAATGTATGGGGGCATCTCTGAGAGACTGATCACCACCGGGTGGTTTCGCTCTATTCTTTTAATTTATTCGTTTGGATCCTTTTTTCCTGGATTCTAGTTAGGTTAGTCATGTTTGTACTGAATTCGTAATCAACTCTGTGTTTTGATAGATGACACATGAAAACATGTGATTGCACAGTACTTTATTTCGATCGTTGTGATTAGTGGGTTTCGGTACAGTGTCATTCTCTTTGACGTCAACTAAACAGGTTTGAGTACTTAATCCGTGACCGCAGACCGACAAAATTGTAAACTATGTGTGAAATGATCCAGAAGACGTTCCAATCCCGGATCCAGACTTCCATCAATAACATAGAGATAGCCGTCAGAAGACCTTCGTCATGTGTGACATTGAATAGTATAGGGATGATCGTCAGAAACCGTTCAATTGTGGTTCGATAAATGATATGGCGATTGCAGCTACTTGAAACCACATGAAAGATTCCCAATCCGTTGAAAAACATGAAAAAAAAGCTAGGATATTTTGATTTGTTCTCCACATTTCGTAGGTAAATGCGTAGTATAGTGGATGATCGACCAATCGAACGATTTGATGCTGAGCATTCCAAGTGTGTGTAGTAGTTTTGTTCAGAAATGAATAGATTTTCAAAAAAAATGCTGCAAAATGTGGCCAAATGTTCGAAAACATTACAGAAAGTGGTAAAATAAAGGGTAAAGCTCTTGGCGTTGATCAATGCCTGAGGGATGCGCCATGCACTCGATCTCATTAAGCATGGTTTGCAGGTGACTGAATGCATATCTGGCCTTCACAGTTACTCTCGGTGACCTACCGAGATATCGAGCCGGTAGTGCTATCCTCCCAGACAGGTCTGGAACCAATTTGTCGACCCCTGATGGAAATCTTGGTGGGCCATGGGCACGGGAATCGATTCCGCGTGTATGTGCATAGCGCCTCCGACCACTGCGCCACACGCGCCCTATACAAAGTGGTATATATTTGTAATTCGGCAACACAAACCACTACAGTAGGATCTGTCTTCTGAAATTTTCCTTTAGAAGCGTTAGATCACGCGCAATAGTCGACTCTTGAACAAGTTAACTTGCCAGAATATTCGAATATTCAGTCCAAAGTTGGATTTTTTGAGATAAAAGAATCATCTACATTTCACTTCCGTTATCACCGAGACGTCATATAGACGTCATCGACGAGCTTACTGCCACTGATTGTTTTTCGTCTATTGCAGTGTGAATGTATTAATACACCATCGAACATCGTTCAACCATGTCTTCCGTACGATTCACGCTTTCAAGCCGCTACTCTCAAAGAGGCGATGCTCAATTTTCCGGATCTAACAATGGATCAGGATGACGACGAATATCTGAGTACATTAGAGGTTTCCCGATTAACAACGTATGTACATCATAAACAAATTTGTTCTGAGTTATTTGTTTAGAGCGAAGCAACCTGTGAAACTCAAGAATGCCTGGATTGTCAAATGGACATGCGTCACAAACTAGAGCAGGTATGTTCGAATCAGGTATAACTCCTCTGAAGCGTTTTATTAGAGAATTTGCCTGAATCGTTCTAACATTGCACTCTATGCAGTGCAATAAATCCTTGTATCAAATTACTTGGTCCGGTCCTCGTTTTTGAAGGATGTTTATTTGGCTATGGCTTACTGTTCAGCGGGTTCTGCTGTCCTTGGATCGATCACATATGAGTACTGCATAGTTATTAGAATAGCGATGTTATAACTCTAGTACATCTCTGAAGAAAGCAATTTCTGCCAAATTTCGTACAGCTGTGGCTCCCAAATGTGCTATAGGAATTCCCTGTCGGCAAAGAATACATGAGCTTAGTGGTCGATCACTGCTGAAAAAACGGAAGAAGAAAGAGAGCTACACAAAGTTCGGCGGCTGGAGTGCAATGGAATCAATTTCTGTCCGCAGTGGTTTAATGAGTACTAAGCCGATTATGTCTGTTGTCATTTTTCGTTTGTATAATCATCAAGGTAGAATCGTTTCTGGTGAGTCCGAACACTAATGCGGCTGATCACTGCATGTTCTCATAGAAATGGAGTTATATCCAACTAACTGGAAAAATATCAAGGCTGAGTGAAACATACTTAGAAGGTTTTTTGTCATAACAGTGAACAAAACACTTATCTATTCCGTACCAAGGGCGCGTGTGGTGCAGTGGTCGGAGGCGCCCCTGCGACACACACGTGCAATCGATCCCCGCGCCCATGGCCCATCAAGCTTTCCATCTTTTCGGGGTCGGCAAACTGGTACCAGACTTGTCTGCGAGGATAGCAGCACTGGCTCGATACATCGGTAGGCCACCGCTAGTCATTGTAAAGGCCAGATATGCATTCAATCACCTCTCGATGCTTAATGAAGTCGAATGCATGGCGCATCCCTCAGAGATAGATCAACGCTGGGAGCTTTATCCTTTTTATTCCGTACCAACGCGCACTTTAATATACTTCGTACAGTGAAACTCAAATCTTTTCCACAGACAGTATTCCTGTGACGATTCAAGGTTATTGACAGTTACAAGCGGCGCACTCTAGTTGATGGGTACATAGTTAAGTTGTGATTTAAAATTATCGTGTACTCCCAAGGAAGCGCAGGTGGTTTCAGGAGAAACGCTTCTTTTCTCTGCTATGAAAAAGCGATCTATGTCTTTGGTATGTTTTGTAATTATGGTATGCTTGAGACTGTATCGTGTACGATGATTCGGTTAAAAGGGGCTATGACCTCATAAATGAAAAGTAAATAGAAGGCGTCCGGGATCTCTTCGAACAGGCAATTCCATCTACTTCGGGAGGCATCCAGAAAATTCTCCGCGAGTATGTCCCGGCAGTAGACACTAGAGTTATCCACGGGTACCCATACATCAACAACAAGCGGTAAAAAATTATGGAATTCGTAAAAAGAGAAAAAGCGGGATCCTTTTTCGTGCATGCTAAGTTTGTCTGCGACCATAGAGAAGCTCTGGCGTGCGACAAGAACAAATGAAGACTTTATTCGTTTGAGCTTCGGTGAATCGATTCTAGATAGAATCTAATTTCATAGATGACTCAGGCGACTTTTTTTGAAACTCTCCTGATATCATTAGAAATGCAATTTAAGGTTGGACTGATGTCAATTTCTACAAACGAGACAGTCGTTTCAAAACATACTAGCGTGTGCAAGAAGTACCGATTCACTAGGAAGGACAGAGGAATCTATGAAAAGAGCTCAAGTTGGTGTCATTGTTTTTTCCTAAAATCTGAATTATTTATGCTATTTTCACCTGAAACCCAATATTTAGTATTCATTTTTTTAAGCAGTTCAATTAGCAAATGAGAAACGATCTAAATGGTGTCGATGTCAGCTGTGTTCTTAAGTATGTGCACTTCAATCACTATAAGGACATAAGTGCTTGACTCGCCTCAAATGACAAAGGCCTTCTACAGAAGGTTGTCTTGTACCGTATACCGGAGTGCAATTTAACACATACGGATGTTACCTTTTGCGTGACTACCCACTTAAGGGCTGGCACAGTAATCCTTCACATGAGGCGTTGTATATCGAAAAAAATCGTGCGGAGAAGGTTTCATAGACTATTAATTGTAGAGAACAGCTTTTTGAGGGAGCGCCTCTGGCATAGCATCTGTGTTCACTTAGCTATCGATTGATAAAAAAAATTTACATTTTAAATCAAATTTTTTAGAAAAAACTTTGTTGTAAGATTAAGCTAAATTTTTTTAAATTTTGAAAACAAAAAAAAAGAAAATTTAACAAATAGGCCTTTCCCAGAAAGCAAATAGTTGCTAAGGCTATGCACTGAAGTTGGTACAAATGGCCCACTCTGCCTACCCACGTATGCATAGCTGTTGAAGCAATCAGTCACTTGTGTGTTAGGTTCATCAAAGCCAAACTAAGTATCGAAAGCATGTTGAAGCAGCGCTCGTGATTGTAGTTAGTACAAGCATACGCTTAAGCGGTACAGTAAATTGGGTATGGTGGTTTCCTATGAAAAAGTAGCTGTTTTTGGTTCTTCAAAAATGTATAGAACCAAGTAGGCAAATAGGTGCGATCACCAGTTTGTCGACATTGAAGAGGACAGCTTAGTTTTCCCTACAGCGCAGAATCAAACCAATGACTATAGTATATTGCAAAACAACCGTAACCACTGTGCCATTCGCACTCCATGCAAATTTCGTCGAACATATTAGAAGTATAGTGGTACTGCAACGTTATGTTAAGTTCCATTTTAGTGGAAAGTGACGATAGCGACAGTAGTTCTTCTGAAGAAGACGAGGACAAAGAAGAAAAAAAAGAAAAGAAAGGCAATTGGGATCGTTATAAGCGCCAACACCGCTACAAAAGGCAAACACTCTCAGTAAACGGCTCCTCACATTCTGTAATAGGTTAGTTCAAAAATGTCTCTTAGCTGTTTCTTGTTAATATCAGTGATATTAGAAGAGAACAGAAAAAGCGGAGGAGGAAAAAGCAGGCTTTAAAATCAGTGAATATCTTCGTTTGGGCCTAGAATATTATGACTCTCTCGGTGTTTCCTTCGTTTTCGGATTGATCTACTAGTGTTTCCAAACCGAATATAAAAGTGAAGCCTACAAATTTAAATGAGTGGACACCATATCTTAAAGTTGCGGTATTAAGGAATACTCAAGTCATCGTTTAAGTAACTTGTTTACGCTCGTCTACTCTAAACGTAAGTAGAACTTTATTGTTACTTAGTGTCTGCTTCACTTCTCGATCAGGGAAATCAATCGAATTTAGCTCCAAATCCTTAATAGTGCCGTTATGCTTGGGAAGAAACCATAGAAAGTTCGACTTTAGATACATTGTTGTTACGTTTCACTTCCTTGGAAGGTGGTTAATCCAGTTAAAATAACATACTCAGTCGCACTTTTTCCCGTAGGAAGAGGGCTTTCTTCACAATACCATCCTGATTGACTTGGTCGTAGGTTTTCATGTTTTTTGTTTGTGAAAAACAGAGGACTTTCTTTTGCAGTAATTCGTGGCAGACTATTACTCGTTTCGGACACCGATTTTGTGACAATATTTATCCTTCAGGATTATCTAAGCACCAGGCCAAACTAGTGAGGATAAATTTGAGAATTTTATCGAACTAAACTTTAAAAAATCGCATGGGCGTCAAGAATAAAATGGAATGGAATAAATTTATCTGAGGACGTTGAGACGCGTGCAAATTACATGTCCTTACTTTTCGACCACTCTGTAATCGACTGACATTTGCCGACTTGTATTCGAAGTATTCGCGTCCTTCTGATCTTGCGGGAGTCACAGTGACATTCAGGCTTATTCGATCAATCATTTCTATAATTTAAGATTCAGAGCAAAGTCCGGAGTACCTCACTGTCAATGTGTCCGTCCATATCAGATAATAAACAGCTGTTCACTTCAGATAATGAAGTCAACCTGGGAAGTGGTCTGTTATACGATGCAATCACGGTTGTACAACTTCTCACATACGCGATTATGCCTAATTCTATGTGACGACTACATTTCTGTCAAACTGTCGCAAATCTAGATGGGAGACGTGATGGGTAAAAACGACAATCGTTACTGATTGAATTCCTCAAAATATCAAGCGCACACGGATCTCCCTCATATGAGGGATCTCGACCCGGTTAGTCGCGAGGCTACGTGGCGCGTCCCCAGGTGGCGGATAGGGAGTTAATCGCAGACCAAAGGCGACCTTTGCTTGCTTGAGACGCAGGTGGATCTAGGGGATGGACTCATTGTTTCCGCTGCGCCGATTTGACACACACTTTCTGTATATGCTAGGCATATTCATGCATGCGTGTGTGGGTGCGTTCTAGTTTATGCGGATTGTATTCTACGACTCAATTCGGCGAAAAAGCCTGCAATCAAGTGACAGGGGAAGTGTATATGGGGAGCAGTTAGGAGCGCCTCCAACAAATAAGCTCCGCGTCAACTCTGGGAGAGTCTGTCAAGCTACCCACATTCAGAGCCCAGCAAGCTATACGTGGGTATTAAAATGCTAAACACAGTAGAGCGGACCTCAATCCCTGACCCCGAAACAGCCTCAAATTTCGCAGCGTTGGGTAGGACGAGTACGAAGAGGCTGCTAAAATCTCAGCGCCAATGGAAGCTGCCTGGATTACAAAGAACTATGGTGACAATCTGTACCTAGAATGCACGTACACTTGCATCCTAGTTCTCGATAGAAGACTTCCTCATGCAAGCAAGAAGGATAAGGTACGACGTCATCCGCTTCGCCGAGACGAAACGACGCCACCCATTCAAAGCCGTCTATGACACCGGAGAAGAACTGTTCCTTGCAAATGCGACAGTAGAGCAGTCGATGGCGTCGGCGTTCTCGTCAACACAAATTTGTTCATGAACACCGATCCATTCGAACAGCTTACAACCCGAATCGGACGTTTGCTATTAAAAACGATGTGGATCAATCCCGGCTTTGACAACTTTCGTCGTTTAGGCGCCGACATCAAACTATGACGAAGAAGAAGTCGAAGCGTTCTATATGGACTTGGAGAAGTTCTACAGAGAAGACCATACATTCCTCAAGATCATCAGTGGAGATTTTCACGCCAAGACTGGACCAAGAAGAACGTCTGAAGAACGTCACATTGGGACCCATGGATTAGAATGGAACGAACAGGGTGAGTGGAAATCCGTATTTATCATGGCGACCAAGACAATCCATGGTAACTCGCAATTCCAGAAGCCCCACCCTTAACGCTGGACGTGGGAGTCTCCCAATGGAGAGTACCATAAAGAAATAGACCACATCATAGTAAATAGAAGGTTTTTATCTAACCAATGTCGCTGTTGTCCCAAAATCCTACACGGGATCAGACCATCGCCTCCTTCGTGCAAGATTCTATTTCTAGCGGAAAGGAGAAACAGCCGCTAAATTCAAAAACCGAAGTCCCAGAAAACTGGGACTTATCAATTCTGCTGTTGGGAAGATGCCGTTGTCGATAGCATCGGCGAAGAATATGACCGGCTCATTCAACACCTTCACGTTAGCGCTACGAAAGCGGAGAGTTCGAAAGTCACCACGAGACATGTTTCCGGAAACAATCGAGCTGATAGGCTAGCGTGGAATCACACGAGCTTCAGGCAACCGCGAGCTAACGTCCGAACTTGCAAAACAGTGCATACAGCGATAAAAGAAGATCTTAAAGAGAGAAGAGCAGCAGTAATGCTCGAAGCTGCTAAGGCTGAGAAAGCATTCGCAAAGCCCACCGAAACTTCGCCAATTACATGACCAAGATGATTGCACTCCGACGCCCAGACGGAACAGTTACAGCGTCCAGAAAGGCAATGGAGAAAATCATTCACGAATACTACTCAGATCTCTTCGATAGCCACGTCCACCACCCGTCATATGAAATAAAAGAAGATGGACATGTTGTACCACCGGTTCTCCCTTCCGAAATCCAACATGCCATTTCGTCGGTGAAAAAATTGAACCAGCACCAGAACAGTATAAGACCAGCACACCTGAAGAACCTTCCGCCAGTCCTCGTAAACACACTGGCTCGGCTCTTCACACGTTACCTGTCTGAATGCAAGGTTCCTACTCAGTGAAAGACCACCAAGACCGTACTACTGTTCAAGAAGGGTGACCTACACGATACCGGCAACTATCGCACAATCTGCTTGCTGTCTATCGTCTACAAACTTTTCACTCGAGTCGTCTTAAACAGAGTTGACAGAACATTGGACGAAGAACAGCTATGTGAGCAAGCAGGGTTTCGAAAAGGATTTAGTACGATGGACCACATCCACACGGTAACAAGGCTCACTGAAGTATCGCGAGAGTACAAAAGACCGCTCTGTCTCACTTCCATCGATTTACGGAAGGCCTTTGATTCAAGTGAGATTGAAGCAGTCATGGAAGCCCTTGATAGTCAAGGAATTCCTACTCAGTACATAAAGATTCTTCGTGAGCTGTACAAAAACTTCACAACCAAGGTATCACCATTCTACAACGGTAATAACATCGACGTCAAAAGAGGAGTTAGGCAAGGCGATACCATCTCGCCAAAATTATTTACCGCCACCCTCCAGATCGTCATGCGAACATGCGGAATAATATGAGAGTGAAAATCGATGGTCGGCAGTTACATCATCTTCGCTTTGCTGATGACATCGTCCTTATGACATCGAACATTAGCCAGGCGGAACGTATGCTTGACGACTTTGATAAAGCCTGTGGAAAAATTGGTCTTCGATTAAGTCCCTCAAAAAACGATGTTCATGAAGAACGGATTGGTTTCGTATGGCCCATTGACGCTCAACGGAACGAATATCTCCGAATGCTCGAGTTATGTCTATCTATGTCGGGAAATCAACATTAGCATTGAACATTAGAAAATTGAAATCAACATCGAACGACTTAGCTGCAGAGCTGAGCAGAAGGAAACGAGCGGCCTGGGGGGGGGGTTTCAAGAGCATCGAGGATGTAGTGAAGAGAAGAAAGAACACCCGAGTCCGTGCCCACCTATTCGACTCAACGGTACTTCCTGCCCCTAACGTATGCGTCAGAAACCTGGTCGCTGCGTTAGCAGGATGAAAAATCACTCAGCGTTATCGAACGCGCAGTCGAAAGGACGATGCTACGAGTAGCCCGTTCCACACAAGTAAGGGATGGGATCCGAAGCTTCGTTCTGCGTCAACGATCAAAAACCAAAAATGCCGTTCTGTACGCCAAACAGTCGAAGATAAGGTGGGCCGGACACGTAATGCGTATGAACGACAAGCGATGGACAAGAGTCGTTAGTGACTGGATTCCTCGGGATGTCAAACGAACTGCAGGAAGACCACCGACTCCATGGTCAGAGTTCTTCACGGAAAGCCTAGAAGAAAGATATGATGCTCGAAGAGTCCCTAGAGCGAGCAGAAGTCACTGAGCTACTCTTGTACGCGATTGGGAAAAATGGAAGATTTACAGTCGCCCGCTCGAATCACTCGACAATCAACAGGACTACAGATGATACATCAATCGCACAGCAAAAACACCACCGAGCAAGGACAGAGTTCTTTACGAAGACCGTAGAATAAAGATATTATGCTCAATGAGTCTATACATCGAATAGAATCCACTAGGCTACCTTTGTACATGATAGACACAAATAAACAATTCACTGGCGCTCGCTTGACACACTTGATTATCAATGGGGAGAGCTAATACAGGACAGGTCACTTAGAACTACGCGCTTTTCTTTTTGTTTTGGTCGCCCCTCTTCAGAGCCTGGAAGGGTACACTAATACGCAACTTACTAGGTCAATCGCTTCAACAGCACAAGCAGAAGGATGAAAATCTGAGCGATAATTACAGGATATACGGCTTCTCGAAAAAACCCACCGCTTTCTTCACCTGTCTTCCACCGAGGAAGAACAGCCGCTCAGAGTAGCATATGGTTGACGACTGCTCCTCTCCACAACAGGGGTCGATACGAAGCTACAGGGCGAGACCACGCGTAATCTCGGTGCATTCCTCCCTCTTATTCATTGTAGGATTTTTTGGCATTTGCCCAAAAAGCCTCGAGGAGTTTTCGCGTTGGTGTTTTAGGATCTCGTGCGAGGATAGCTGCTCCTTTGTCAAAATCGTCTCCGCTATGCTTTTTGTATCCTATGCGTCTCTAGTGGCGTGCCTTGTTTTGCTTTTCGTTTGCCATCTAGGTGTTCGTTTATGCGGGAATTGACATAAAATTCCGCATGTTTTCGGACGGCGTTCTCAAGACCCTTAATCACCACCGCGATAGGTTTATCTCTAACTCTACAACCGCACAAAAAATGTGGTATGCGAGAAATTAGAGAATTAGTAAACTCGAAAACAATAAGATTGTCTGTTAGTGATAAGGGGGAGAGTTCGTAGTTATTCCTCGCCAGCTGGATGTTGAGATAACAGAGGAACATCTTAGTGATGCTACCCTCTATCGCCCATCCTCTGAAAAGGAATACGAACATCAATTCCCAGGATCGACTTTCTATTAACCTCGGCATTGGAATATGAATGCGTCGTTTTCTTGTTCAGCAATCGCGAGGTTGTTAAACAGCATACATTTACTTCCATAAGAAAACGCAATACAATACAACAGTAGCTGACGTTTCGGCAGTATCGCCTTCTTCAGAGCCTGGAAGGGTATACTGACATACAATTTACTGGGCCAAACGCTTCAATAACACTTACAAAAAGACGAAAAACTCTATGGTAATTACATGGTCAACAGCTTCTCGAAAAAACTCACCGCTTTTTTACGTGCCTTCCCATGAGGAAGATTAGAACAGCTGATTATGGTCGCATAAGGTTGATGACTGCACCATCCCACATCAGAAATTGATGCGAACATACGGGGTCAGGTCGCGTATGACCTCTGGGCATTCATCCCTGCTATTCATTGTAGGGTTTTTGGCATTTATCCAAAAGGCCTCAGGAAGTTTTCGCGCTGGTGTTCTAGTCTCCTGCGCAAGGATATTGACTTTTGCTTCAAAATCGTCCCCGCTGTGCTTTTGTATCCTATGCGTGCCTAGTGGGATACTTTGTCTTAGTTTTCGTTTGCCATCTAGGTGTTCTTTTATACGGATACACAAAGGCCTGCCCGTTTCGCCAATATATTCATCTCCGCAATTATTACACGAGATCAGATATATCGTACCTGAACTCATGCAATCACCGTCCCTGCCGTAAGGGCAGATTACGCAATTTGTTGTTTCGCATAGACGGTCATACAGGCGGTTACGAACTAACTGACGACGTAGAGTATCCAGTGGTATTTCAACTATCGCTACCGATTCCTCTAGACCTGCCCTTCTTAAGCATCGTTTAATCGCTACGCTTACTTCATCGCTAATAAAGGGCAGCATAAACGGGACTTTCTTTTGGCCAAGTGTTTCGCTTGGGCGCGTCGCTCTCCTTCTAAACTTATCTCGTGGGGTTACTATTTCGTAGCCATTGGAGATGGCTATTTGCCGAGCCAAGTCGCGCGATTCTTCCTTTAGTTCCCCCGGTTGTGCACACAGAGGTGGCTGTTCGAAACATGTTTCTCACAAGCGCCCTCTTTGTGTGTGAAGGGTGGGAAGAAAGGAAGTGAACGAGGATGTTCTTGTTACTTGGCTTTCGGTACCACTTTGTCAGGTAACCGCTACTTGATAGGTTTATTTGGACGTTTAAAAACGGAAGCCAGTTTTTTCTCGGTTTCTCCCGGGTGAACTTAATGTACTCAGACTGCTCATTCAATAATTCAAAGCATTTGTCTATCTCCTCCTGTGTGCAGAAGACGACAAAACAATCATCTATATATCTGCAGTAGAGTAGCGGCCGGAGACCAAGAACAGGGGGCTTCCACTCTAGACATGAATACAATGGCAAGGCTTGGTGCCAGTCGCTGTCCCATAGCCAACCCCCTTATTTGCGCGAAATATTTCCCAGACCATCTGAAAATCGAGCAGTTTAGGCACTCCTTTAAGAGAGCCATTAGCTGCTGAATGGACAAGCCATGCATATTTATTCTTCCTTCATGTTTAACAAGAAGTTCGAAGATGGCTTGCATTGCGGAGTCATTCGATACGTTGGTGTACAGCGCGGTAACGTCGAAGGACTCCATCACGTACGCGTTATTAGGAGATGCGTTACGTAGACGTTCTAGGAACATTTGGGTGTGGTGTTTGTGAGGTGAGCTGGAATGTCGTTAAGCAACTGAGTAAGTATTTGGCTTAAAAACCAGGTTATTCTATCCGTTGGCCCGTCTACGCAGCTGATCATGTGTCTAACCTTAAATGATGACCAATTGGTTGACGCAAGATCATCAGGTGATACCAATTTATATACCAACTTTATGTCTAAAGTGGAAGCCCCCCGTTCTTGGTCTCCGGCCGCTACTCTACTGCAGATATATAGATGATTGTTTTGTCGTCTTCTGCACACAGGAGGAGATAGACAAATGCTTTGAATTATTGAACGAGCAGTCTAGTACATTAAGTTCACACGGGAGAAACCGAAAGACGACTGGCTCCCGTTTCTGAGCGTTCAATTAAACCTATCAAGTAACGGTTAGATGACAAAATGGTACTGAAAACCAAGTAACAAAAACATCCTGGTTCATTCCCTTTCTTCCCACCCTTCACACACAAAGAGGGTGCTTGTGAGACACATGTTTCAAGCAGCCACTTCTGTGTGCACAACCAAGGAACTAAAGGAAGAATCGCGCGACTTGGCTCTCAAATAGCCACCTCCAGTGGCTACAAAATTGTTACCCTACGAGATAAGTTTGGAAAGAGAGCGACGTGCCCAAGCGAAACAGTTGGCCAAAAGAAAGTCCCGTTTATGTTGCCCTTTATTAACGATGAAATAAGTGTAGCGATGAAGCAATGCTTAAGAAGGGCAGATCTAGAGGAATCAGTAGCGATAACTGAAATACAACCGAATACTCTTCGTCGTCACTTAGTTCGTAACCACCTCCTGTATGACTGTCTATGTAGAACACAAAATTGCGTAATCTGCCCTTATGGCAGGGACGGTGATTGCATGAGTTCAGGTACGATATACCTGATCTCTTGTAGTACTTGCAAAGACGAATATATTGGCAAAACGGGCAGACCTTTATATATCCGCATAAAAGAACACCTAGATAGCAAACGAAAAGCAAAACAAGGCACGCCACTAGAGACGCATAGGATACAAAAGCACAGCAGAGACGATTTTGACATAGGAGCAACTATCCTCGCACGAGATCCTAAAACACCAACGCGCAAACTCCTCGAGGCTTTTTGGGTAAATGCCAAAAACCCTGCAATGAGTAGCAGGGAGGAATGGCCCGAGATTACGCGTGATCTTGCCCCGTACCTTCGTATCGATCGTTGATGTGGGGTGGTGCAGCAATACCTCCTTGGTGGAAAATAGATAAAAAAACGGTGGGTTTTTCGAGAAGCTGGTGATCATGTACAATTACTGTTCAGATTTTCATTTTTCTGTTTGCGTTGTTGAAGCGTTTGACCTAGTAAGTTGCGCACTAGTGTACCCTTCCAGGCTCTGAAGAAGGCGGTTCTGCCGAAACGTCAGCTACGGTTGTGTTGTATGTGTGTCATTGTATGGAAGTAAACGTACGCTACTTAAAAACCTCGCGGTTGCTGAGAGAGAGAACGACGAATTCATAATTCAATGCCGAGGTTAACAGAAAGTCGATCCTGGGTACTATAACTAGGTTTAGTTTTTGCCAAAAAAGGACTAGACATCTGCTCCACTTTTGTATCCAAACAGAAAGAACCATCGACCTTTTTCTTCCTATTAACAACCACTATTGACCTTTTTACTTCTTATTAAAAAGCCTATCTCCTACACTTTGTCCTTTGTAATCCACTTCGTCATCGAATAATTCGAGTGAACACCTGTAAATTCTCCAGTCGTCTCTTCACCAGTCGTTCCGCGTACACAAGGATGATCTGTTCATTTTCACTGTACTTGGCCAGATATTATTCAAGTACTCACTGATGGCTAGAGCTGTGCCGTGGCATAGGCTTGCTCTGTTCTGAGGTTTTCTGTGGAAATATCGAGCACTTTCCCATTGGCGGTAACTCCATCAAGGTCAGAATCGGTGCAGTACAGTATTCCACATTGCAGCTCAACACGAACAGAACCGCGCTTTACACACTGTGTAAAGAACCACAGATCATAAATGACTTCGCAGCTGTCTTTGTAAAAATATGGAAGTACATAACTGTAATAAACATGAATATCAATGACATGTAGGTGAACGTTTCATCTTGTCGTGCACATCAAAGGGAATCGCGACTGACAAGACCGGCACCGTACCACTATGTTCATCATGCTGGATTTGGAGACGCTTACCAAGCAACTATTCACCGCAGTACATTAACGAACTGCTGTGTGATACAGCGGATCTCACCTGTCTGAGCGGTAAATCTGCATTCTTCTCTACCAAGTGTAGGATTGTGCTTAGTTCATTAGCAGTAGAGGCAGGTCTTCTTATCCTGCTGAACAGTATTATATAGTATACTGAACATCATAGTAGTATCTTACGAACCTTACCAGTTTAGGATTCCTCTTCAAGATACATTTCACCATTCTGTTCTAGGATACGCCTCATGTGTTGTTGGTCATCACGCTATTGAGGTGGTACGAAATGACAACGGTATAATGACAACCGTAGTACTCAGTGCCGGCTCATATTGTGAATGTAGAGCAGCGGTAAGTCTATGGATTACACCAACAGACTGACCAGCAAACACACCACCGTAGTCACTACTACTGATTTTGCTCTCAGAATTAATTTAGCCTTTCGTCTCATATAAACTTTAATACTTCATTGGAGTTACAAAGATCTTAGTACACAACTATTTCTTTTTCAAGCTTTTTTGCTCTGTCAACAATGATTTTTTAGCTGGACTCAGCAATACAGTCGCTCATTACCGGTTCCGGATTCGGAGGCCCGCTCCCTCCACTAACATCTTCCTCCACTACGGCGTTAATAACATAAACAACAATTAATTAACGCACTTGTAGATGTTATTACCATTGTATACTTCACATAGATATTTCACTATTCTCTCGAGTAAAGTCTAATAATTTCACGATTTCTCGAATAAAGTCTTTATTTCTGAAAGTACTCAAACAATACTCGTCCCTTAGAATGATGCCTTTTCCGTAGAATAACAAATAAGAAAAACATGAAGAACGAAAACTAGATTCAATGCACGTATAAGATGAAAGACCGAAACTTCTACAGTTCTCTTAGGATATTTCAGAGAAACGCAGTGCAAGCATTTTGGTTTGTGGAAGAGTTTACTAACAATCGGCAGCACCTGGAAGGTCGCCTTAGGATAAAAATTGAATAAGTGTTGGATAATAATGACATATGCACTGTGTTACTGTATTACTACATATATTCAACCTAAATTCGTCAAAACTCGAAACAGTAGTTTATATAACAACTTACATATAAATAAACATTCTAGATAACGTTCTCCACAAAATAGGGAATGTTGCCTATCAATTCTCAAACAAATTCAGATGTGCTTTCTGTAAAAGTTAATGCATCGCTTTCACTTGTACGTTCTCTATAAGCTATTGCTTCTCTTTCACAAAAGTTTCTGTACCAGTTTATCCGCATAACCGTCATATGAACGTTCGGCGCAATCAGCTCAATCAGATCGTACTAACTAAAAAAACCTTGAATCTCCCTTTGACCGCTATTCTCTCTCTATCAAAACTCTGCCTGTCACAAGGGACATATA
The DNA here is from genome assembly GCA_018806985.1 of Angiostrongylus vasorum. Lineage (NCBI taxonomy): Eukaryota > Metazoa > Nematoda > Chromadorea > Rhabditida > Metastrongylidae > Angiostrongylus > Angiostrongylus vasorum. The sequence goes on along the minus strand of JADANN010000103.1, from coordinate 373,781 downwards.
ACAACGAGCACCATTAGTCATGGCTTCGCTAATTGGCCCAACTAGCACTCTTACAGTCCTCCGTTTTCGTCTTATCGTTTGTATTCCTTACCTTTCTGGCTAACGTCACATCGTAATATTCTATTGCTAATACAGCTATAGAAAGTTACAATCCATTATCTCAAGTACCACAAGACTTGCAATGTGGAAACATCAAGAAGCCCGTCTCGCGCTAATAATTATTCAGATCTGACAACTGACTCAAACTAGTGTTCTCTCATCGATAAATTAACACGATATTGATAAACAACTTTATTCGGGTGACGTTTCGGCGATTTCGCCTTCCTCAGAGAGACGAACAGAGTCTCACTTTTAATAGCACGATTATGAGGAAGGCAAAATCGCCGAAACGTCAGTCATCGACCAACGACAGCAGCAACAACGACAACGACGACGACAACAACAAACAACAACGACAACGAAAACCTATACCAACCTCCCATCAGCTCAACAAGATTGGTTTATAAGATCATATAAATAAATATATCCGATGATAATAATTTGATGGCCATCCGCGAATCGGCCATCCGGGCCATAGCTATTTGCTGAGCCAAGTCGCGCGAAGAAGGCGAAACATTATAATCACACAAGTCCCGACGGCATTTTTTCAGACTGCTTCTTTTCTCTGCTGCTTCCAGTAGTTTCTTTTGCTTGTACCGTTGTAGATCTTCTTGCAATGCTATTCTGCAGCTGGCATTTATTACTAGCCATGTTAAACGTGTTGCAGCAGGATCAAGCTTCACTTTCCTTCTCTTTTCGAGCAACTCCTTAGTAGTGACGGAGAAGCGATCCGACCTTCTTGCTTGAAGAACTGAGGCGAATTCGGCACAGCTTTTCAGTCCTTCGACAAGCAGCTCGTAGTCTTCGGTCGGGTTTGCTTTAACTCTGCCAGTCATGTTTGGATAGGACTTCGTTCAGAATGTTCTCTTCGTATACAGCTAGACTTTTTCCTCGCAGTCGATGACATGAATTCTTTTCCAGCCTACGGCCGAATCGAATCTTCACGTGAAGAAGGCGGTGATCTGAACCAGTACAGAATGACGGGACAACCGATGTGTCAAGTAAGCACCATCTTCTGTTTGTCAGAATGTGGTTGATCTCCGCATGAGCCATGCCGTTAGGAGACTCCCATGTCCAGCTGCGGCTTTCTTTCTTCTGGAAAAACGAGTTTCCATGGAAGAGACGTGCTGCAGACAGGAGCCCTGCGAGATGGTTCCCATTCTCATTTCTTTCTCCTAATTCGTCATTTTCTTTCTCAACAATCGCGAGGTTGTTAAACAGCACACGTTTACTTCTATACAATAACACACATACAACACAACTGTAGCTGACGTTTCGGCAGAATCGCCTTCTTCAGAGCCTGGAAGGGTACGCTAATGCGCAACTTACTAGGTCAAATGCTTCAACAGCACAAACAGAAAGATGAAAATCTGAGCGATAATTACAAGATCTACGGCTTCTGGAAAAACCCACTACTTTTCTCACCTGTCTTTCACCGAGGAAGAACAGCCGCTCAGACTCGCATATGGTTGACGACTGCACTTCCGTACATCAACGATCGAATCTTTCTCCTAATCCACAATTTCCGATCCTAGCTCTCGTTGGCCTTTCCTATTTTGGCGTTGAAGCCCCCGACAACAAATTTATGATATGCTTTATCACTGCAGATGACATCCTCCAAATGATAGCAGAACGCATCTAATTTGTACTAATCAGCTGCGTCGGTCGGTGAGTAGCAGTTGATGATAGTGATCTTCTTATGATGTGACAGTCAAGGAGGGAGGACGGCTATCGAATGGGAAAGGATCTCGTATGTGTCGACGAGATGGACAATGGACGGGTGGACGACAAAGCCTATGCCATCTACATTTTCTGACGGGACCTTTTCTCAACGGATCACAAGGGTTCCGATGTTTAGTTGGCGTCTGTCATTACCTTCGATTTTTGTTTCTTGTAGTGCGACCACATGAAATTTGATGCGGTCAGCGGCTACAAGAAGGGCGTGAAGATCGGCGTCTGTGGAGAGTGTTCTGCCATTATACATGCATACCAAGAAACAATCGCCCGTAGTTTGTCGTGAGTGTGTTCGTCAGATCCGGTCCCAATGACGACCTGCGTAACCAGAGATTTTCTGGCCTCTCACCGGTCGTCTCACCGCCTGACGTCACAGACCCTACTGCTGGTTGTGCGATTTGGTCCTCCCTGGAGGCCCAGATTTAACCGTGCAAGGGCGTATCCAGGTCTTCACCACGAAGTGGATGCGAGGGATGTCTTCGGTGACGAATCCTTCGCTCGGTCTTCCTCAAACTTTTCGACACTGGGATTAAACAGGAGGTACTTACGACTAACAAAGTGAATCGGACAATAACATGTCTCCCGTAAACAAAACCACACAAGCACTGTAAAACGCAACCTGAACAGCAATCACGGAAGAAGACTTCAGACATTTGTCATCGGAATATCACAAGTCTAGTGGATTAAACAAACAAGAAAAACAACAGCAGAATATGGCGATCTAGGAACAATTCCAAAAAACGATAGAGAAACGACAAGACGGATGCTCATTCGTCAGCTTCTCGAAAAACTCCACGAAACCTCTCTTCAATCACCAGCCATGCTTGAGCAACGTATGCTAGTGGAGAAAATAGAAGCAATCAGAACCCAACTTACCCAAAAGAAGAAAATGTTAACAATCAGTGCATCTGTAAAATGATATTATCGAAATTTCATGTCAACATCCAACGCAAAGTACTCAAAAAAAAAGGTCTGCTTGCCCGAGAAACGCTTCAACATGCTCCAACTCCTAAAACATTTTGAAAACGTTGTCACCGATGAGGAATTGATATCGCGCCAGACTAGGTCATCATCAACTTCTGTTAAGGCAAACAGACTTTACAGCAAAGTCTAATGTTGGAAGTTCCAGCCAATAACGCTTTCCTGCATGTATTGCAAAGGCAACCACAAGCCATTCTACTGCAATGAATACAAAACACCTCAAGAAGGGTACCAATAGCTCCAACATAATGGGCTCTGACATATGTGCATTCTCATTCCACAATGCACTACAGTGCAACGGATCTTCGTGTACAACTGCCAGTTACGAAAGCACACATCATGCTGTTTCTACTCAGCAACAAAAGAAAAGACATCCCTGACATCTTCATAGAATGCGGACCGCAAAAACGACGTTAAGAGCAACAAAGATGAAGAAGAAGAACGTAAGGTGCTCATTTCTACTTCTAAAATGAATCAAGTCAGGCAAAAGAAACGAGATGAACAAAATCTTTTGATTTTATTAAGGAAACCAATATTGTCAACCTTGGTATCCACGGATGAAATGACTGTAATGGATCCAACAACGAAACAATTACAAAAAGCTTTCGCCATGTTGCATACTGGAGAAGAATTACCACTTGGTGACTAAAAATTCGCGAAAGAACTTCATTTACCCACAACGGAAGAAATCAAATTACGTCTAAACACATTCGCTTCCAATAACGTAGAAGAATATATATCACGAAAAGTCCCACTTCAAGCATGAGACGCGAATGGACATCAAATATCATTATTCCTATTTACGCACATCGCTATAACTAAGACGTTCGAAACACCACCGTTCTCTCTGCAAGATACAGATTTGATTCGAAAGAAGGACATCCAAACCAATACTAACGAAAATATGTCCACGGTTCAACCTTCCATCTTACTCGAATGCAACCAACTGTCGGTCCTAATAAGAACGGATAAATCAGAAATTGAACTGCCATTCGGACTCCAGCTTCTTCCAAGGCGTCTAAGACACTTATGTGCAGTGAAACTTAAAAATCCCAGTTTCAACAAAAACAAGACGTAATATTACAAGTACAGCTGAACTAAGAAGGCAATGCATTGTAGACACAACAAAATAATAATGAAATAAGCAAGTAGTATCAATACTGAAAACGCAAGTTAATACTGCTCTCGTCAAACGCCTGGAAACAGAAAATAACGACACCCAATTACAGGAAACAAAAGGAGACCATCAATTTGGCTCGAGAACACAGCCAATCATATGGTCCAACGCACAAATGGAGGACATCCGCTCAGAAAGATTCGTAGAACTATGAAATACGTACGAGCAGTCACTAAAGGATTTCTGCACTTATGAATTAACATGAGTTTGTGGAATCTAGATTTGAAGGATGTCAGGAGGAAAGCCCAGTGATCTACAAAGCGTTTCAAAACAATATAAAACACAGATGAACTGATGGACCGTTCGTTAAATAACTTTGAACATTGGACAGGCCTGCTGGGAGACAGTAATGCCGAAGATCAAACTGCAGTAAAAAGTGTGAAGGTGAAATAACCGACAGAAGAGATTCTGAATTCGTGCATGATGTTAAGAATACTGAAAACAGTAAAACTAAGAACCTTAAGAAACACAATTTTACTTTACCAGGAGATACTCTGCTGGAACACTATACTCAACAGTCAACGTAATCAACAAGTATACGCAATGTCGATGGTGTATAGACAGATACCATGAGTTTCCAAATTGTTATCGGAAAGGCTAGATTTGTAGAGTGAAAGCGCTGTGGATGATGAATGCGTTTTTAGCTCTATCATATTTTCCCACAATATATGATTCCGATGAAGACGATATGGATTACAATAATGATAACGCAGATGAACCCGATCGAATCCTTCGAATTTTTGAGTCGAGAGACAACACGTCAAATATACTAAAGACAGAGCCAGATTTCTGGCACATAGCAGACTTATTTCTAAAACCCTAAAAACTCTAATAGCTGTCGTAATAGGTAGTAAATAAAAAGTTAAAACTAATAGCTGTATTAATTCCATTATTCGCACAAACCTACGCCTTCAGCAGCTCTAAATCCTTCGTTATTACTATCCTTCGTCGGCCAATCCATCGCATGCTGAGGTGTCTTTTCGAGGAATCCTATATGTAAAACATACTTCTCCACGCACATAAGGAATCTATGAACAATTGCGAATGACGCAACAACCTCTAGTATGGCACAAAGACCAATGTAACCATCATCAACGCCATCATCCATTTATTCTTTAGACGGGAGGGGCATATAGAACATTCTCTACAAAATAACCAGTGCCTATCACTTTTCAGTCAAATTCACATGAACTTTCCGTACAAGTTATGTCACCGGTATGTCATGAACTTCTATATTAACGAAGCTTCATGGATACTGTTTTTTCTCATATGCTTCAATACATCTATCGCGGTATACTTTGAAGCAACTCCACAGATCATACTAACTCGGAAACATTCTAGAACCTCTTTTTGAGCATTAAGTTTCCTACGGAAAAGCTCTGTCTATTGCAGAAGAAATATAAACAGAACCATTTGTTATCTTTCGGTTCGCTCGAATAGTGCTCTTACAGCTCCCACCTCTTCCTTGCTTTCTTATTTCACGAATAAGTGCTATTTAATTTCTTGTTCGTTTTATTATTTCAAAATTATTTCATGTTTCTTTATTCGACAAAATAAAAAAATTTAGATAAAAAAATAGGACAAATTTTTAAGATTGGGTAAAAATAAAAAAAAATTAGAATGAAAGTGCTGAGTGCTGATACCTTCACTAATATAAACAGTATTAACAATAATAATACGTTATGCCTGTTCCACTTCAGTACTGTGGCCTGTTATTCCTTATACCACCCTTTACTTGCACTTCGTTGTTATTTTTGCACTAGTTCAGTGTTTGATAAACGTATAATTGTCAAACTCTTAAGTGAATGATGTGAAGCTAACAATCAAGAAAAATGCGTGGCAAAGAGCGAGTAAACACTAGCAGACACAAGCTAGCAAACTATCATCAGGTAGCGTTTCGTCTAAGGGAAAAAATAAAATCCAAGAATATCCATACAGGACCCAACGTTGTGATTTCATGTGATCACTACATCCTACAGTTCTAATGGTAAGTACATTAATATTGTGATTCGTATTTCTCGACTCTCACTTACGGCTCCTTAAATGTTAATGGATACCACTTACATAATAAAGATCTTCCAACTAGTTGACTTCACAACAGACTGACCTCTGAGAGTCGAAGAGATACGTAAAAACGACTAATCAAAAAAACTACTCCTTGCCCTACACTACCTCAATATTCATTTTGTCAACTAGTAGGTCTACTGCTATGTTACTAAAATAAGCTTGTTGAACTGGATTGAAAAGCACTGGTTGAAAAGTCACAGCGTGGCGGCGTAAATAAATGATAACCGAAGCCAATATACCATGGCTTTATTGCTTTGCGTGTTTTTCTTCTCACTTTTGAATCGTTTTCTTCCTCGCTTTCGTCAAATCAATTTCTTCAGTTTTCGTTTCCTGCACTAAATTGAGCTCCATGGTTTCACCGTCCAGGTCGTCTAGATCATTCAAAAGATCAGCAACTTCAACTAGTTCACGCTGAAAGTACGTAAAATGCCTTACTGAAATGTTCCAACAGTTCGCAACTTGGTTCAATCGTAAGAACAACTAGAACAAACAAAGACACCTTTCTATTACTAACAACACAGGGAACTGTGCTTGCAGTAGGTGCACTTTCTATGAGATCAGTATCCATCTGGTCAACAATCGACTCCACTTGGTCTTCCAGTTTATCGTCAACGGTCTCATCCAACTCGTATACGGTATTACCAACCAAAGGATTCTGATTAATTATCATGCTTGGTTGTTCAGATTGCAATACCTCTTCATCGAGTTCAACTGCCGGTGCTACTAATTCATTTGGCTGAAAATGGACCATTTTATATGACAATGGAGCCGATTTTTTACAGTTGAAGAGTAAGTGAATATTCGACAATATGTGATTTGTTCTTAAACAAAAAGGCTGAACACATGCTATTGGTGTATTTCCACCTTACAAAAACATGTATGTATCAAAAAACTGTACCTATTATAGCAAAACGTTTACGAAAAAAGGACTCAGCTTGCAGAAACCATATGAAACCAAACCACAAACCAATTATTATGTGGCCCTTAGCCCTTTAACCTCTATAGTACCCACGTGGGTTAGAGTTAGCAATTGCAGATGAGAACGGTCTAGCACCGGTTTTACAGTACTCATAGAATTAGCCAACAAGGTAAGACCTATATACCAACTTATTAAGTTAAACCCTTAGAATAATGAATCCGAATCGCAATCAAGAAAAGTACCACAGCTCCTAACTTCAATGAAAAAAATTTGTCCGCAAAGCAAGTTTAAGGCAAATTTTGAGGTGTTAAAAATCGACTTGCCTGGGCTTCTTTGGTGGTAAGCAATTGCGTATTAACTGTGAGTTCAAAGCCAGCTGGTTTCTGATAACTGGCACGCTTCTTCACATCGTCAAGAATTACTGTAGAAATTAACTCGGACAGATCAACTGCACGCTGCATAGCAAGCTTCACACATGCTTCTATCTAGGAAATGAACATTCCTTACGACGGTAAAACAGAAACATCCCACAAAGAAATCGATTGAATATCTTTGAAATTAGAAATAGTTCATGGAAACAGGCAACCACTGAAGATTCTAACAACATCTAAATGTGTCATGATTCCAAATATGACTTAGAAATACACCATCACACTAAAGAGAAAAAAAGAAAAAAGCTTATCAGCAATATTTTTTTTAACTTGATGGTTCTGTGAGAATTTCCACGGATGCGCCCATCGATATCAAAGATTCTGAGACAAAATGTATTTGTATCAACCACCCAATGATGATGGGTCAAAGTGCAACGGGCAAAATTAAGTAATGTAAGTGGTGTCAATCACTACGAGGAAGAGGCTAGCTCGGCCATTCACCAGATCCACCAAGCTTCTTGTCTTGCTGGGGTCAGAAAATCGGTACCAGACTGTCTGGAATCAAATCTCCTTCCAATCCATAAAAGCTGGCGATTGCCTGTGATAAGAATATGGGAACGTCCTAGTACGGCTATTCCGAAATTCTACGCAGAATCGACTCCAGCAGTATGCAACGACAATTATTAGAAAAGCACCAAAAGTACTCAAGCAGTAGCCGAACAAGGATGCAAATCCGAAGGGCTCCGTGAATGATGAATGCAAGGAAACGAATCCGATTAAAGAAGTGCTGAGAAAGGCAACAAGTAGTACTAGTTAGTGTAAAAAAAAAGTTGCACAAAGCCTAATATAGTTAAGCTAATTGTAGCGCTAATCAAATTGTGCGTGCTACGCAAGCCATTGCAATCAACATATCCCCAGAAAAGTTGTAACACTATGATGATTTGCTTTCTAAACGTATTAAGCTGTCTAAATAATGTCCGTTTGCTCTCTTCAAAATCGAACTGTCGCATAGTACTTTTAACATCTTACGATATTATGACCTACGTATTCCATACTCTGATTCCGCTTCACGCTTTGGAGGAACTATTCAAATCTTTTATCTACTGCATATTTTTTTTGGCAAGGTATAAAAAAAGTAGACAAAATAAAGAAAAAAGATAAGGAATGACAGGTAGTAAACAAAAATATATATATTGTGATTTCAACTGCAGCCTCAGCCTAACTGGGTTCAGTGCCGATTTGTACTCCCCAGACCATTCCCGTTGAAGGGTGATTGCAGATGGCACCGTTAGAGTTAAAAAAAAAAAAACTGGCTGAAGGAAAGGCAAAGCAATGACTTCAGTGGTTCAGTGGGTTGCAGGTGAGCCCATGGAAAGCGTAATTGTGGGTTCGAGTTTGGCCTGGTGTCTGAGTCATGCAAATATCCTAGCATTATTATGGTTGTTTCAACTTTTATGGTAATCAGTCTTCAAATTAGAATATAACACGAGCAGTATTTTTGAACGTTTACAATAAAGATTTACCGGTCATGACCTATTGTCACCAACCACGACTATTCGAAAGCACAGACTGCAGCAGATTAAAATGTGACGATTCCAGAGCTTAGCAGAGAAGAGCAGAAAAAGCTTTATGTGTAGATAAAATGATAGAATAATTCTCTACATGGTTGAGCTAACAAGAGGGTGGTATAGCTTTTTAACTCAGCTAACGCTTCGGCGTTTTCGCTCTCTGTAGAGCCGCGTTGATCCGAGTCGATGATCCAGAGTTGGTCATTGTCGCATGAAGTCGAATCCAGTGACGGAACCGCTCGAATAGTTGATATCTTACTTACTTGATACTTGAACGACCCGTCGTCACTAGTTGTGCAGGCCCCCAGCATAATCACCACTTTTCGGAGAGTTGCTGGTTAAGCCACTGTGGTTCCCTGGAATCTTGAGGATAGCCTGGCCAAAGTCTACCCCAGGTCGTCACCACGACAGACAGTCACAGCCCTTGTGGATCAGAGGAAGATTTACCACCATGCGACTTTAATACCAAGACGGTAGTGGATCCTGGTAATTGTTTACTCTTAGCTAGGCTTCCTGATGGAAACGCCGGACTCGTTCTCAGCTTGGAAGACCCTGCAGGGGGGACAAATCCCTCGCTGTACATCGCAATCCGACACCCAGGAACACCTCCCAGCCACGATGAGGCGATAAACCGTTAGCAGGATAGTTGGCTTCAATTACTTTAAAGTAGAGCACATTGGAACTGGGAATCAATCAACACCCGTCCTGTATAAAATGGTACCGCTGAGTGGAGCTAACCACGGGAGCGGTGCTCTCTCCACTAGATTCGACTCTATGCGACAACCACCAGTTGTGGACCATCGACTCGGACCAACATGGCTTTGAGAAGGCGAACGCACCGATGCTTTAGGGGAATAAAGGTTTTATACCACTATCGTGTTAGCTCGATCACGCAAAGTAATATTAACTATTGTTACCAAGGTTCAATGAAGGTCGGTTTTTAAGATACTAAAACAACAGAATTGAAACAAAGGAAGACACAAGGTAAATGGAAATCCGAAAAAAAAAACCTAACAAATCAGAGCCATATGTAAAGAAAAAACGAGATCGCCGTTACGAACTCTGCTTTGTGCTTGCGTAATAAATACGATTTCTCCCAACGGTTTACTGCTTTAACGTGGCTGGGAGGTGTTCCTGGGTGTCGGACTGCGATGTACGCCGTGGGGATTCATCCCTCCAGTGGGGTCTCCCATGCACAAAAAGAGCCCGGCGTTTCCATCAGAGAGCCCAGCTAAGAGTAAAGATCCACTACTGTCCTGGTATCAATCTAGTCGCATGGTGGCAAATCCCCCTCTGATCCACAAGGGCGGCAAATGCCTGTGGTGGTGAAGAAACACAATGGCTAAACCAGCAAAATTCCGAAAAATAAAGAATGTGCTGTGGACCGCACAACCAGTGAGGACGGGAGGTCCAATTATCCAAGTAAGTAATAAATACGATCTATTGATTAATCTCATTATGAAATGCGCCTAAAACTGGATTCTCTTTGGCACTGGACGATGTTCAGACAACAGACGATAAGTCTAGGCAAAGAAGAACAGAAACACACTCCGGAGTCAAACTTGCATCAAAAGAAGGCTAACACGATACTTTTGTGTCCCGCAGACGAACTCAACCACTGTAAATGCTCGAATTGTATTGAAATGACGACTATAACAGAGATTTATCTTCACGAAACAAACAATCTGACGACAACCTCGACGTCAGCAATTGATACTGAACAATTGAAATGGATCAATTCTGATACAAGACAATGCGCAAACACATGCAGCGCAAAAAAAAGTAATATAAAGCAGCTAAGCAATTTTTGATAAACGACTTCAAAGGACTCTGGTCTCCAGAATTCACTGTTATTTACTGTTTTACAGGACTCATTTTCACATTTGCTGTGCGGATCCAGCAATCCTTCATTTGATTCGCTTCCTTGCATGATCAACGAAGGTCTTCGAACTTTTCTCGTGTGGGTCGAACTGCTGCTTATGGATTGTCGCCTTCTTTATGAATGCCGTTGAATGCTGGTCGATTACGTTCTCTTTGGAGTCCTGACAGAGTCCGGCTAGGGTGTCCCCAGTTAGATTGCGGAGATTGAGCTGTTCAAAGGCAAGTCCGGTAGCAATTTCTCGACCTCGGGGAGATGAGAGGCTGGTCAACCCTGGGCGATGTCGAATCAGCCCAGTGCTCATGATGAATGACGTCACTACCACTGGGCTGCCTTCCAAGTACCCGGGCTGCAGAATTACAGAACTTGCGACGACATGTGCAGACTTCCATGTATTTGGCAAACATACGTAGCTTTGTAGTTTTCATCGAAAATAATAAAAATTACTATGAGTGACATACGTGCAACTGAAGGTCAATTTAAAAGCTACGTTCATTATCCAGGAAACTTAATGGGACGAAGTTAATTTCTCCGCTAACTAAAAGACTAAATGAAGTAGCGGTATTCACTAAAGATTTCCTAAGACAATCTTTATCTACAACAATGCTGAGATAATTGCTAAACTCCGGACCGCAGGTGTCTGCGGTGGGAAACGAACACGCTATTACCCTTTCCGGGGGGCTAACGAGTTCACCACCACACCATGCGGGTCCTTCGTTTCGCCTGTCTCTTAGCTATTTCTATTGATCAGTGACATCAGGAATCACCCTTTATCCAGTCGAACTTAGCATCTATTAGTTCATCAGTGGTCCAATTTGTTATGAACTCAGATGATTTTACAGCTTTATCACAGTGTAGTGTACATATAGCACATAATATAGTAGTTAAAGTCAATTACTGTATATGGCACTTACCGTAGTCGTACTTAGAATCAGGGTCGTTGACTGATGAAGAGCGCAAACCTCACGACGCTTGTTGCAAGCAATCACTAAACATCCATAAAGACACTGGGATTCCTTATCAGTCGGATCGATGACGACATGAGTCCTAAACAGACAAGGGAAAGAATGAATGAAGACCTGTACGACAAACGCACCATGGCTTGAAACAGCGGTGATAAGGTAATCACTTTGAAGTACGACCAAACCCAACTAACTCTTATTCTAGTTAGCCATAATAAAAAAACATATAAATGTAAATGTATTCGCCACAATAACACTTCAAAAATTGATCCACTACCCAGTACCTACATAGTCGAGTCACATTTAAATAGTCAAAACAAGTCAGGATAATTTTAAAACCGAACGTCATTTAACCTCGGTTAATAATCTTCATCACAGCCGATTTGAACGATCTGAACATCAGGCTCGGATCATCAGCTCTGATGAAGACGATTACGTCGAAACGTTAGCCGAAATGAATTTCTTTATCAACCAAGTGTAAGCTCAGCAATTTAAATACAAATCAGGATGCTTAAAAAATGTAACAGCGAGTTATTAAAATTATAAAAAAATCCAGTCGGTTGCACAAATTGCTCCATCCGAATAATAAGCAAACGACTGTTTATTTTCCATTTTCAAGTTCACGCAGAAAAAATTTAAAACGGAACGAACCCGCATCTGGTAAATCCAAACGAAACGCAAATTGGCATATGGTAGATATTGAGTGGAACGAACGCTTGTTCGTACTCAGAATGCTGGAAAAGAATAGCAAGTTGTCGATTACGGATTTAAATAGTAGAGATCTACTTTACACACTGACGACGACGGCGAATTTTCGTCTACTTTACGCACTGTCCGGTAACTAATGCACTTAAGCAATTGAAAAACTTCACATACTTATAAATGGACTTTGAAATTTTGTCTTAGTTGTAGAGATGAAATTTCCTCAAGTATTACTGTTTTTTTTTGTTTTGATTCGTTTTGGGCGCGTGTAGTGCGGTGGTCGGAGGCGCCCTAAAATACACATGGGATTGATGCGCTTTCCATCCCTCCGGGGTCGGCAAGTTGTTACCAGACTTGTTCGGGAGGATAGCAGCACTGGCTCGATACATCGGTAGGCCACCGCGAGTCATTGTAAAGGCCAGATAAGCATTCAATCACCTCCAAATGGTCCTTAATGAAATTGAATGCATGGTGCATCCTTCTAGGATTGATCAAGGTCGAGAGCTTTATCCTCTTATTTTTTTTATTATTTTAGTTTTAAAACTTGTCTGAGACTAAAGTTAACAAAAAATTGAAAATGAAGTATAAATTTCTGGATTCTTAACGCGTCTGCAGCAGCTGAAAACATCAGCGAAATATTTGGAGCTACTATTGTGTAATGTTGGTCAAAACCTTGCTGGTTAAATCTAAACCGTTAACGCCTTATTTATGCCAGCCTCACAAGGAAAACGCAGGAAAAAAGCACTTTGAGCAGCGATAAACCAGGACTTCATCGTTTTATAATAAGAAAATGTTGACACAGATTTGTGATTTTCATTTCAGATGACGAACCTCACTATGAGCAAAGACGTACCACCTTAAATTTGGGACTCACGATTATTCTCAGAAACTAATCAGCTCTACATGATTCATGCCAGTACAAAGGTATAAATAGTGAAAGAATTCCAGAAACCTACAATTAAGGTGTGATTAGGACGAACAGTGACGTTTGGACGGCGAAAGTGATACAGAGCAGTGACGGCGGCGATTGAGGCACAGTCCAACAACGAACCATCGTCATCCAGAATACGTACATCTACTTTTAGCTTCCACACTTCCTTATGTGACCTTACACAAAGCGACTGAAAACAATACTCATCTAAAATATCCGTTCACTAGAGCACTGCTTTCAAGTAAACCTATGTATGGTCATGTAAAATGACATGACCTCAACATCGATGCAACGAGAGTCTCTAAGCACCAATTCGAGCATTCGGGTCAACTCCAAACCACGTTCACCCAAACGATTATGTTCATTTGCTGGATTACTCATTGGACTCATATCTACGTCGACTGTGACTAGGCCTTTACTCGGCCGAGCAGCCCTTGGTTCTGCCAATGAGATACTCACAACGCACAGCACTCTTTAAATAATATCTCTAAATCTTTACCAAGAATTTGTTCTTGTTAAAAAACTAAATGTCAGGAAGAAAAACTACAAACACAACAACTTACTTGGTGTCTCCCATAGTACACAAAGCCGTTCCAAAATCGGAACCAACAACAAGCTTAACTTGACGAAAATCACTCAATGTGCGACCGTCCAGGCGCTGAAAACTGTTCTGGACAGTTATATCAAAACGTTGGCTAAGGAACAATTGACATTTCGTACTATACTAAAATTCTGATGAAGAAAAAAACCACACTTTTCTCAACGAATACTTGACAGAAGACAAGTCAACTTATACGCTATACTGGAATGCCGAAAACTAGCCGACAGACAAGCGAAACGAAGGATTTGTATGGTGTGGTGGTGAACGCATTAGTCCCCGGAAAGGGTAATAGCTTGTTCGACATCCACCTGCAGACACCTGCGGTCTGGAGTTTTGCAAATATCTCAGCATCTTAACCTTCTTACTTACTGCCTATTCTTTTTTTTAATGGCACGGTATGTTGCGAAATATAACTTCTATAACGCTGAGATATTTGGAAAACTCCGGACCGCAGGTGTCTGCAGTGGGAACGAACGCGCTTTTACCCTTTCCGGGGAGTAACGCGTTCACCACCACACCATGTGGGTCCTTCGTTTCGCCTGTCTCCCAGCTAGTTCTATCGATCACTGCCATAAGCAATCACCCATCAACGGGACTTATCTGTTTTGAGTTTTGCAAATATCCCAGCATTATAGAAGTTATATCTCAGCATCGTTGGGGTTGTATTTCGCATACGCAACAGTTTAAAAGGAAGAAAATGTAAAAAAGAAAAGAAGAAAGTACCGAACGAACCTGATTCAGACGAAAACTCTCAATTATGAAATCTTGTTCACATGTTGACAATGGTTCATTCCGCATCTGTACAGTACACTACGTGCCAAATCAATAACCAGGACCTTCTAAAAAAAAAGTGAGGTACTATCACGACCGTACACGTCCATACAGACAAAGGAAACCACAACAGATAGAATTTAAACACTTCATACACACAAAAACAAACAATGAAAACAAACAACGTCGCGAAAAAAAAGCCGAATGACAGGTAAAACATGGGTGAATCCTTCCATAACGAAAGCAAAACTAAGCGATGTAAAGTCAGTGGTAAAAAAACGGGCGAAACAATAGATATTCTATAATAATATCATAAGGACTAAAACATACACATAAATGAGACAATAAATTAGTTACATGAAAAACTTATTCACTTAGGTGCTGGCATCTGAGCGAGCTGAGCCTGAATCTTGGATTGGAGTGTCTCCGCTATGACGTTCCGTGTACGCTTCTTATCCAGTATAATCTTCTCTATAGTTTCAATCTAAACAACAATTACAGTAATAAAGCCTCCCAGCGAAATCTGAACAATTTTCATAGACCAATCGGTTGTCGCCGTCAAGAAAGCGAAGTTCCACCCATAAAACTCATACATTTTGCACAAAAGTTACATTTACACAAGTTGGGTTAAAAAAAAAGGGGATAAAGCTCTAGGGATTAATCAATTTTTTGTGTCAGCGCCATGCATTCGACTTCATTAAGCATCGTTGGAGGTATTGAATGCATATCTTAACCCTAATTATTCGTGGTGGCCTACCGATGTATCGAGTCAGTGCTGCAATCTTCCCAGATAAGTTTGGTAGCAGTCTGCTGATCCCGGAGGGATGGAAGGCCTGGCGAGCTCAGCGCGCCGGTGTCGATCTCGTGTATAGTGCAGGGCGTCTACGACCACTGCGCCACAAGCGATTCTTACACAAGTTATCTTATGCAAGTTACTAGCAAAAGAAAAAACACAACGGAATAGTGGTAAAACATGTCCTCTACAATAAAAGTGAGCGTGGCCAAGTTTACGGTACACATTTAACTCCAAAAAACACTGTCCGCTCAGAAGTTGGAAGAAAAGCTTTGCAAATATGCGGCAAAGGACTTATGCATGTAAGACCATATATTATGCAACTAATACCAACATACCTGTTTACTAATGTACTTCTTCTTGCGATCGAAAAACTCGCCAGCTTTCTCGCGACTAACATCAGCAAAATATCCGGTACCCATCTCAATTAACATTCGAGATGGATCATCTAGTTCGGCGCGTATGTACATCTTCAACGAAAGAGCTATTTTAAGCAGAATCATGGTTTAAATAGTCAGGTAACGGTTGTTTTCAAAATGCAACTACAACGATGCTGAGATATTTGCAGAACTTGGACCCAGGGCTAAATTCGAATCCGCGATTACCGTTTCCAGCGCGTCACGTTTTACCAACAGCATCACTGAAGCCCTTTCGTTGCCTTTCTCTCAGCCAGTTTTCAAAGTAACAAAGAGTGAATAAAAAGAAAAACATCTTGAAGTGTTTACACGGAAATCTATCAGCAGTGAAGCTTAGGGTGGTAGCTCGGCTACCCAAACTCCCTGGTTTTATCCACCTACAATTTTTGCACAAATGTTTTAAGGTTTTTTGGTGAAGAAATAGAAGTTTTTTCGAATCCCTATGGGAATTCGTAGCAAACTCTATCCAGCAAAAGTTCTAATGCATAGGAAAAACGAGTTTCACTGTATATATTTTCTCGCCCTAATTACGATTTCAATTGGCTTGTGAGACCAAAAAAACAACAGTTTGAAGCAATCGTAAGCTAGAAACAAATGCTACGATGGCTAGAAGAAAAATCCGTTTAGAAGATGATGAATAAACAGCATTATTCTGAGCATTACTATTCGAAACAACAACCCATAAGTATGGTACACCTGACTTTAAGGGGAATTCTGAAACGCGAACTTCACGCAAGGAATCTAATCACTTAAGAACAATCTCGATAGCAGAAAAAACAGGGTCTCAAATGTTAATGGATGCAAAGGAATTACGACTGCGTAACTTGAGTGTATTTTTGCAACAAAATTTTATGACTACTATTTTCGGCCTCCGAACGGCTTTACCGCCTTCATCGAGGCCGAGAAATGTCCCTGGACGTTGGGCTGCGATGTAGAGCGGGGAGATTCATCCCTCCGGCAGGAGCTCCCAAGTTGACGGGTCCGGCGTTTCCATCAGGAGCATCAGCTAAGAGTAAACTAATACCAGGATCCACCACCGTCCTGGTATCAAACTAGATGCATGGTGGTAAATCTCGCTCTGATCCGCAAAGGCGGCGAGTGGCTGTAGTGGTGACGACCTGGGCAGACTTTCGTCAGGGTTACCTCAGGACCCCTGGCAAACGCAATGGCTAAACCATCAAATCTCTGGAGAATGGAAATCGTGCCGGGGCCCGCACAACCAGTGAAGATGGGCCGTCCAAGTATCCAAGTAAGTGAGTATTTTCGGCCTAAATATTTCGCCAAGATGGTATACTAAAGAAGAGCTAACCAATAAAAGGAAAAAATCAACTCGAAATTGTGCTGGGAAATGAAATGCAAAAATAATGATCGAAATGAAGATGAACACTCACCGATTCGGAAAGGGGAACAAGCGCCGTATGACCAGGTTTTGCTGCTTTCAACACATCCATTGACAGAATACTTTGCTCAGTTTTCTGGATCAAAACCTAAACAACGTCACCTAAACACGAAGGAAAAAACATGAGGAAAAACCCAGTAAAAAACAAAAATTTCAAGAACAAATTTGCTACCACTAACTTTCAACTGACTTGCCGATTCTTGGAAGAAATTCAATTCCTGCTCGACTTGTGCCTTCAACGCGTTGATTTGTTCGATTCCCAGCTCTGCTACTGGTATTCCGGACGACTTCGCATCAGCATTCTCGCTCATATCTGTACAGGATCAACTGTTAAGGGCTTCGTACTTTCTATGAAAACGATTCAAACGTACAACCAAAACAAACACCATGGAAGTCCCGTATATCGCAGAAGTGTCGTATTTCTTCAAAACTGATGCTATCATATAGCACTTTAGTAAGAGAAACACTTACTTTTTAATAGAGTTAAGTGAAATGGGGCAATGGAACACATTACCCATGAAATCCGAGTGGAAATTTCTATATAGCGCTACTTATCATAAAGATATGCATATACACAAATATACAAACGCATACGCATATACACACACATATACACATACACATACATACTCACATACATATATACATGCATATATACACATATGTAATGTGCACCCATAGTTCTTTCAGTGAAGCTGTTCAAGAATTAAAACAGAACAATGTACTGCAGACGACACACGCTATTAGACGTCACAAAATTAGGACCCTGCATTCGTCCAGATATTCATCGGTTTTATTTTTTGTCCGTACTTATTTTTATAGCTTAGCTGTTAAGGACTGGGAGGCAAAATATTTAGTTAGGTAGGGCAGGGTGACTTCAGGTCCTGAAGAAGGAAAAATTTTTCTGGAATGTCAACTAAAGTAAAGTGAACATTTCGTGGGAAGCTCATACTGTTCAAAACAGTAATACATAGAGCACTACTTACATGGACACTTGAATGGCCGGTCTAAACTGGTTGTGTGGGTCCCAGCATAAATTCCACCTTTTCGAAATTTAGCTGGCTTGGCCATTGTGATTCCTTGGAGTCACAAGGTCAGCCAGGCCAAGGTCCGCCTCATGTCGTTATCACCACAGGTAATTGCCGCCCTTGTGGATCAGAGGGAGATTTGCCACCATGCGAGTAGTTTGGTACCCGGACGGTGGTGGATCTCCGCATTGGTTTACTCTTAGCTGGGCTTCCTGATGGAAGCCGCGGATTTCTTTTCAGCTTGGAAGACCCGGTCAAGGGGATGAATCCCCCGCGCTTTATAGCAACCCGACATCCAGGAACACCTCCTAGCCGCGATAAAGAGGTAAACCGTTGGGAGGAACTAGAGATAATTACTTCAAAAATCGATTTTCTTTTAACTTCAATTTGATTAGTGAACATTATCTTTTAATGATAAGCTAACACGAGATTGATAAAAAGAGTATCCGGCTGACGTTTCGGTGCCTTCGTCTTCTTCAGAGCCGGATTGATGTGAACTGATTGTCCACAATTCGTACTTCTTCCGATACGGGTCTCCATGAATGCATTGAGTTGAATTCTGTGGAGCACTGCTCAAATAAAGAATCTCACTCGGAAGTGCCCTTTTATCACCTCTACCACCTGTCGCCCTGTTATTCGTGGACTGACTCGAGCGGGCGCCAGTAAATCTTTCATTTTTCCTTGTCGCGTGAGGGATTAGCCCAGTGGGTTCTGCTTGCTCTAGGGACTCGTTGAGCATCATATCTTTTTTTTAGGTTTTTTTATGAAGAACTTGACCATCGGGTCGGTGGTCATCCTGCAGAGCGTTTAACATCCCGAGGAATCCAGTTACTAACGGCACTTGTCCATCGGTTGTCGTTCATACGCATTACGTGTCCAGCCCACCTTATCTTCGACTGTTTGGCGTACAGAATGGCATTTTTTGGTTTTTTGATCGTTGACGCAGGTCGGAGCTTCGGATCCCTTCCCTTTACTTGCGTGACACGGGATACTCCTAGCATCGTCCTTTCGAGTGCGCGTTCAATAACGCTAAGGGATTTTTCATCCTCTCTACGCAGCGACCAGGTTGCTAGCGCATACGTTAGGGCAGGAAGTACCGTTGAGTCGAAAAGGTGGGCACGGACTCGGGTATTCTTTGTTCTCTTCACTACTCATCCTCAATGCTCTTGAAAGCTCCCCAAGCCACTCGTTTCCTTTTGCTCAACTTTGGAGCTAAGTCGTTCATCATGTTGATTTCCCGACCTAGATAGACATAACTGGAACATACGGAGATATTCGTTCCGTTGAGCGTGAATGAGGCATACGAAACCAATCCGTTCCTCATGAACATAGTTTTTTGTGAAATTTCGTCGAAGACCAATTTTTTTCACAGGTTTTATCAAAGTCGGCAAACATATGTTCCACTTGGCTAATGGATGGTGTTATAAAGACTATGTCATCAACAAAGCGCAGATGGTGTAAATGCTGAAATGTTCGTATGAAGTTCTGATTCACGCTTTGACTTTCCAGGACTTTCATGACTTGTTCTTCTTCTCTTTTCTGCTGAGTCAAATGCTTTCCTTGAATTGATGAAGGTGAGATAGAGCGATCTTTTATGCTGTCTTGATACTCCAGTAAGTCATGTTTTCTTGTGGATGTGATCCATCGTGCTGCATCCTTTTCGAAACCTTTCTTGCTCACGTAACTGTACTTGTCCAGTGTTGTGTCGATCCCGTTTAGGATGACTCGAGTGAGAAGTTTGTAGACGACAGACAGCAAGCAGATTAGGTGGTAGTTTCCATTATCGTGTTGGTCACCCTTCTTGAACATTAACACAGTCTTGCTGGTGTATATTTGAATAGGAACCGTCCATTCTGACAGATGACATGTGAAGAGACGTGCCAGTGAGTTGATGGGAACTGCAAGGTGTTTAGCTGTTATTCTGTCCAGTCCAAATTTTGTTCTATTCTTCGTCGACGAAATAGCGTATCGGACCTCGGAAGGGAGAACAGGTGGTACGATATATCCATCCTCTTTCATTTCATACGAGGGAAGGAGGACGTGGCTATTGAAGAGATCTGGACTCTGTAACAGTTCCATCTGGGCGTCAGTGTGCAACCATCTTGGTCTAGTAATTGGTGAAGCTTCAGTTTTGCGAATGCTTTTCCCTAACCTCTGTAGCTTCCACCATAACTGCTGCTCTTCTGTCTTTAAGATCTTCTTTTACCACCTATCTGCATCTGCATTGTTTTGCAAGCTCGGACGTGACTTTGCCGTTGCCTGCGTGTTATTCCTCGTTGATGTATCAGCTCGTGTGTTTCTAGAGACAAACCTCTCTTAGGGACTTTCTAATTGTCAGCTTTCATAGCGCTAACGTGAAGGTGGGCGCGTGTGACGCATTTGTCGGAGGCACCCCTGCAACGCATATGGGGTCTATGCTTGATTCGCTGGCCCACCAAGCCCTTCATCCCTCCGGGGTTGGCAAATTGGTACCAGACTTGTCTGGAAGGATAGCGACACTGGCTCGATACATCGGTAGACCACTGCGAGTCATTGTAAAGGCCAGATACGCGTTCAATCACCTCCAAACGATGCTTAACGAAATCGAATGTATGTCGCGTCGCTCAGAGATTGATCAACGTCGAGAGCTCTTTTTTCAACGTGGTGTTGAATAAGCCGATCGTATTTTTCGTCGATGTTATCGACAACGGCATCTTCCCAACAGCCGACTAATGAATTGAATAAGTCCCAGTTTATGGTTGTTCTGAGACTTCGGTTTTTGAATTTAGCGGCTTTTTTCTCCTTTCCGCGAGAAATAGAATGTTGCACGAAGGAGGCGATGGTCTGATCCCGTGTAGGATTTTGGGACAACAGTGACATCGCTAAGGCAAAACCTTCGGTTTAATATGATGTGCTCTATTTTGTTATTGTAATACGCATTGGGGAGACTCTCACGTCCAGCGTTGAGGGTGGGTCTTCTGGAATTTCGGGTTGCCATGAATGGTATTCGTTGTCATGATAAACTCAGAGAGCAGCTCACCTTGCTCGTTCCATTCTAATCCATGGGGTGGGTCTCAATGTGACGTGCTTCAGACGTTCTTCTTGGTCCAGTCTTAGCGTTGAAATCTCCAATGATGGCGTTGAAAAACGTATGATCTTCTCTGTAGAACTTCTTCAAGTCCATATAGAACGCTTCGACTTCTTCTTCGTCATAATTTGATGTCGGCGCGTTAACGACGAAGATTGTGAAAGCCGGCGTAGATCCTCACCTCTTTAATCGTAAACGTGCGATTCGGGTTGTTAGTTGTTCGAATGAATCAATGATAATGGACAAACTCGTGTTCAAAGAGAACGCCGACGCCCTCGACTCCTCTACTGTCTCATGTTCCGAGGAACACTTCTACGATGTCACAGAAGGTGTTGAATGGGTGGCGTCGTCTCGTCTCGGCCAGGCCGATGACGTCGTACTCTATCCTTCTTGCTTGAATGATCAAGTCTTCTATCGAGGACTCGGATGCAAGTGTACGTGCATTGTAGGTAGAGATCGTCACCTTAGTCCTTAGCAATTTAGGCAGCCTAAAATGGCCTTGAGATTTTGGCACCCTCTCCCTTACTTGTCCCACCCAACTTTGCCCAATCGGGAGCTCTTTCTAGGTCAGAGGAATAAGGCCCGTTTCTTTTGCCGTGTTGAGCTTTTCGTATACCCACGTATAGCTTGCTGAGCTCTGTACGTGGGGGGCTGGGCGTACTCACATGTAGCTTGCCAGTCTCTCCCAGACTGGACATATAGCTTATTTGTTGGAGGCGACTCCTAACCGCCTCCCCCCATACTTCCCTGACGCTTGATTGCAGGTTTTTGGCCGAATTGACTCGTAGAATACAATCCGCATAAACGAGAACACATACACGCACGCATGCATGAGTACGCGCTCGTAACTACAGAATTATAAGCCAAATCGACACAGTAGAAAAAAGAAAAATCCACCCCCGAGATCCATCTACGTCACAGGGAACCAAATGTCGCTTTTGATCAGCGATTAACCCGCTATCCGCCACCTGGGGACGCGCGTTGCCTCACGACTGACCTTCATGAGATCCTTCTGTGAAGGAGAGCTATGAGCTGTTTTATATAGTGCGGTTATTGTTGACGTTGATTGTCCGCTGATAATAACTTGTTTTTCTCCAGACCGTATATAAGCGGTGGAAGTGACGTCTGAGTCAGTTTCAATGCTTCCATTAGCATGTGAGGAGCGACTGGGCTATTCAATTAATGGTGAGTGATCGTCTTGTTAAGAACACTTCTTCTTAAATTACGCGTTAGGAGAGACCACCCACAACAAGCCAAATCTGGGCGTGGCTGCGCACGACCCCACGAAATTTCGTTAGTTGACCGATGTCATCTAGTTCCCATACCATGCACCTTTTTGGTCTCTGTTAACTCTTGTTCAAAAAAGCATAATTAATTAGAAGGAGTGCGTAGCGCAGTGGTCGGAGGTGCTTCCTAGTGGGAACATGATGATAGGTTAAATGTTAATAAAATCATCCAGTTGTATTTTTTAGGGTCATGAATTGCATGAGGATTTCGTTCACTATCTTTTTTTCAGTCACGTCCAAATGAAGATGATATTTTGGAAAAAAGTATACAGCTTAGAAGAATGACACACTTAATGAAATCGAAGACGATCAGTGGCAGTGAACAAAACACAAAAAAGACAAAAAAATGGAAGACTGAAGTCGCGAAGGAAGCCGTTAAAGAAGTGGAGAATCCGGTGTCGATACAAAAGAACGAACGTGACGAAGTATGATACTTGAGATCATTTCAAGAGATGACGTCATTTAGATATACAAAAAAAGTGCAACATGCGAGTACAATTTGCAATTTTATGTTTAGAAAATAAAGATGTTGGTTAATGTGGTCGTTTCTCAATAGGTGGAGATTTCTCAAGGAGGTTCTTCCTTTTACTGAAGGACCATCTGGCACTAAGTTTCGTGGCAGACGAACGTCTGGTTATCCAGAATATCAAGGATATTTATCTACAAATATTGATTAAAAAGTGGTTCCCTCCTAAATTTTAACCTAAATGTTGGTTACTATTTGTGTGAAGTTGAACAATTACTATTAGATAAGAAGATTACAAAATTCGCCTCGATTTCTGCACCGATCCAAACGAGAGAGAGGAAGATGTAGAGTGAGATATTTAGCTAAGACATACGGGTTAACTACTTTTGTTTAACAAGCAGTCTTATTCCCCTTCAGTACCTCATTGATGCAGACAGATTCATTCATGAGGGTTCCATCTGCAGGTCTGCCAATTTCTTCAAATGTACAGGATCGAGCTTCCTAAGGATCTGTTTGCAAACCAACAACATCTCTGAGCAGATGGAACAATATATATATTGTTGTGGAACTTGTTCCTCGCCTATTTCCTGCGGTGTTCTTTGTTGGCTGAATCAGGTGTCCACGTTATTAAAAAGCAGTTTTTTCCTTTTCCCTGAAGCTTATGACCGTGTTTGCATGATTAGCTTTGCAAACCGAAGTCAGAAAGTAACGGAATCGACGCGCTGATTCTATGACTGTCTCTTTTCAGCCAAGTAGATGGAAAGAAATGATAATATTCAGAGTTGATCAAACCTCCATGCATGCACCAGGTATGTGTCTACCGATGTATCCAGACACCGCTGGTATTTTTCGAAAGAATTCTAACAATAATTTACGGACCTCGGAGTGAACGCAAGCTCAGTTGGTCTGGATAAAGGGCTGCATATTTGTTGTTTTCTAAGTTCTTTTTTATAATGCGAATAGTCTTTGCATTTATTGTCCGAATCCCAGCACTTCTAACATTCGATCCATTTTTTCTACATCTGTCAACCAACAAGGTCTTCCAACTTTTACACATGGCTTCGGCTGCTGCCTGATGATTTTCATTTCATCCTGAATGTCGTAGAACGCTAGTGGAGCTTTTTCTGTCTGGAATGCTGAGATAGGGTGACTACAGCCTTCCCACCGAGAGTGACTTTGTCTCGGACTTGTCTGCTACCGATTTCCCGACCCGGACGGATGAGAAGCTTGGTGAGCCAGCAAAGAGATCAAACCAGCGTCGTGCTCGTGATAATCGCTATTATTACCAATGTGCTATCAGTCCCTTTTTGGTTGTAGTCGGCTGCAGATTAGTTGACTCCTGAATCTGTAAGGTAGCCGACCACTCTGTCAATTCATTGGTGTTAAATCCGAACATATTTTACCTATTTATGTTCTATTTATTCATATGATGCGCCTTCACATAACGTGCTGATCCTGGCAATTCTTTCATTTGATTCCTTTCCAAGCATCCATCATCCACGCAAGTCGTCGAGCCTTTGAATTTGGTTGGTGGGTTTGGCTTGTGTTTGAAGACTTTGTCTTCTTCACGAATATCGTTGAATGGTAGTTAAATCTTCCTGAAATCCTGGATTACCCTACTAAAGCGTTTCCACGTCTTCATTACAACTAGTCGCCAGCTTTTGTGGATCAAAAGGAACCTTCTCCGAACAAATCTGATAGCACTTTGCCGAGTCTGGAGGGATAAGCAGATTGTTGGGCCAGGAGTGCAGGGTTGAACCAAGTACCCAGTGCACTGCAAGACCCGTCTAACCACAGCGCGAAATGCGTTCCGAAGAAAAGAGGCTACCTTTGGTATCAGCAATTTGGTAGCAGAGCTTTCTTGGAGGATTTGGAAGAAAAATCATTAACATGCTACTTTGGTAGGCCGCCGAAGGTTATAGCATGAACAAAACACTCGTCTAATCGACTCTGTGATGAGTCGGCAGCTAAGCGTTTTTCATTAATGAATTGATTACCTCTGATCACCTTATTATTTTATCCTTAACAATTTCAGTATTACATATTAAATAGATAGAAATGAATGCTAAAAACTATACTTAGGAAACCTTTATTATATTTGAAACGAGCGAATTTTTTCTCCTTTTGGGAAATTCTGCATTTTAGAAATTACGGAGATTTTTTTCCGATTTATGACTGTTATTTCTCCCAGCGGTTTACCTCCTCATTATGGGTGGGAGATGTTCCTGCGTGTCGGGTTGCGATGTGCAGGCGGGCGGGGTGATTTATCCTTCGGCAGGGTGTCCCAGGCTGAGAAGGAGTCCGTCGTTTCCGTCAGGAAGCCCAGCGCAGAGTAAACTAGCAGTAGCAGCCCAGGATCCACCATCATCCTGGTACCTCGCATGGTGGCAAATTTCCCTCTGATCCACGAGGGCGGCGACTGTTTGTGGTGATGACGACCTGAGGCAGACCTTGGCCTGGCTGACCTCGGGACTTCAGGGAACCACAATGGCTAGACCAACAAAACTCCGAAAAAAATATAAATTATGCTGGGGTTTGCACAACCAGTGAAGACGGGCCATCTAAGTATCCATGTATGACTGTGATTTTCAATTAGTGAAGGAAGACGAATACTTCTCCTTCTTTATATTTTCAAAAATTTCGAACTGAGAAAGTAGGAAATAGAAGAAAAACGGGTTACACTGGCTAACAAAAGGTTAAACAAGGGCTTCAGTAGTGCAGTGTGTAATATGTAACCCCCGGAAAGAGTAATCGCGGTTCAATCTGGCGTGGGCTCCAAATTTTACAAATATCTCAGCATCATTGTGGTTCTATTTCACATCGTACGCTGCCTTGAAAAATAATAATAGGTAGTAAATAAAAAAGTAAACACTGTAAAAAAACGACTTAATCGAAAATAAGACTTGGGCCTGAGTGTGAGGTATGGAAAATATCCTATTGAATAAGCTGCATTCTAACGTAACACCTCCAGGTTTTTGAAAACGTTTAACGTCAAACTGTTTATTACCAAGAGAAAAAAGTATTGCTAGTTTTTTAACAACCAACTTATTCAGAGCAACAGAAAAAAAGAAAAAAAACATGAAAACTTTGGGAAAATTACCGTTTCAACGACCGCATTCTTCCATACCACATGTGCCTATCTTGTTCGAAAGATCGTTTTCTACATTAGAAATGTTTGTTGTGTGGGAATTAAGAACAACACAAGGAGACAGGCGAAACGAAGGACCAGCATGGTGTGGTGGTGAACGCGTTATCCCCCGGAAAGGGCAATGCCGCGTTCGTTCCCCACCGCAAACACCTGCGGTCCGGAGTTTTGCAAATATCTCAGCATCATTGAAGTTAACAACAACACAGGCGGTCCAAACCAGCAGGGTAGGGAAACAGTTGCAATTCCCACGACCGACTTTTTTATTAACATCGGCTTTGATCAGATAATTCATTATATTTTTTATTGAGTAGACAAGAGGTGTTATTTATTCTGCATTACGGTAAAGTTGACGTTTCGGCGAATTTCGCCTTCTTCAGAGCCTGGAAAGGTCTGGTAGACTGCAATCTACCCAGCCAAACACCTCCAAACAGCTGTTTTCTCTTTTTGGTAATGAGGAAACAGTTTGGCCGAGTAGATTGCAGTCAACTAAACCTTTCCTGGATCTGAAGAATGCGAAATCCTCCGAACGTCAGTTGTATCCTAAAGGATAAAAGCTCTCGGCGTTGATCAATCCCTGAGGGTGCGCCATGCATTCGACTTCATCGATTATGGTTGGTGATTGAATGCATGTCTCGCCTTTACGATGATTCGCGGTGGCCTACCGACGTATCCAGCCAGTGCTGCTATCCTCCCAGACAAGTCTGGTATCAATTTGCCGATCCCGGAGGGATGGAAGGCTTGGTGGGACATGGGCGCGGGAATCGATTCCACGTGCGCGTCGCAGTGGCGCCTCCAACACTGCGCCACACGCGCCCTGTCAGTTTTACCCTAATAAGGAAAAATAAAGAATAATGTAGCACCTCGTGTTTTCTCAACAAGAATGTGGAGCAGTAGTTGCAGCAATAAGCAAGCAAGTTAGCGGCTGAAAACCTAAATGGTGGCTATCGATTTATTATTTTAACTATTTAGCACCAAAGTCAAGCGATACTTACACAATCAGTCGTAATGACCGTAAAATCACAACGTCCGTAATACCATAGGAAATAATTACCTTTTGACGTCTAGCTTAAGTCAGCCTTGACTGAAATTATGTGGCTAGTTCAAGAAAGTCCAAAAAAGCACTGCAAAGAAATTAATCATGGAAATATTGGGGAAGAAATATTAGGCAGGAATGAGTAAAGGCAAGTGGCAATTGCTACAGAATGCACCATAAGCAAAAAATCTTAGACGAAATGATTCTTAGCTGCCCAATTTCCCTGTCACCATCAAACCATCATATTGGATCGATAACAATCAATTTCGACCAATGATTATTCAGCAGAGCAACGACCATCAGGAGGCACTATAGCAAAACATGGCGAAACATGAACTGTTAGAACAGAGATAGTTGATTCTTTCTTACTTTCATGGGAAAAATAACAAGGAAAATCGGTTAGGTTCTCTCGTACTTGCGACACTTATGATTTTATGTAGGGACGAATTGATTGTTACGGTCGGAAAAAGTTCTAGGAGGGATATGTAGTTCTTTTTTCTGGTAATAGACGAAATCCGAATTGGTGCAATAGAGTAATGATCCATTTGATTCTGTTTTGGTGCCAATTGTTACCTCTATCTAGTTTTACTAGCTCTTAATTTCTTCAAAGGCAAGTGTAGAGCATTGGTTACAGGTGCAATGCAACACGCACGTGGTCGTTGTTTCCACCCCCCACGTCACGGACCAAACCTTTTATCGCTCCGGAGCAAATTGATACCCGATTTCTCTCGCAAGATTGAAATACGGACCTGGTATCTTAAAAACTGATTCCCATTATTACTGACCTGATGACTCGGTCGACACTCACAGTTCATTGTATAGGCTAAATAGGCACTAAATCACATCTAACAGTGCTTAGTGGAGCTGAATTTTATTAATTATTTTATTCCATTTCATAAGACCTGTATTCTCGTCTGCTGTGATGATCTCAGCACTTCCCATATCCGGTCCGTTACCCCGCATCCATCATCCACGAAGGTCTTCCAACTTTTACGTGTGCCTTTGGCTGCTGCTTGAGGATTTTTCTTTTCATCTTGAATGCCGTAAAATCTTAGCCCAATCGATTCTCCCTGGAGTTCTGACATAGACGGGGTAGAGCGTTCCCACTTGGACTGCAGAGTGACTTTTTTCCCCGAACAAGTCCGGTACCAATTTCACTACCCCGGATGGATGAGCGGCTTGGTTGGCCCGGAGCGGAATCAAACCAGCACCGTGCTCGTGATGACTGACATCACTAATACTTGGCTATCCGCTCCACTGTTAACAACACTAGACATTATATTAGTAAGGGAATATTGATTGCAATATCATATTAATAGCAAAGTGTTATCAGATTTGTTCGGAGAACGTTCCTTTTGATCCACAAAAAGCTGGCGACTAGTTGTAATGAAGACGTGGAAACGCTTTAGTAGGGTAATCCAGGATTTCAGGAAGATTTAACTACCATTCAACGATATTCGTGAAGAAGACAAAGTCTTCAAACACAAGCCAAACCCACCAACCAAATTCAAAGGCTCGACGACTTGCGTGGATGATGGGTGCTTGGAAAGGAATCAAATGAAAGAATTGCCAGGATCCGCACGTTAAGTGAAGGCGCATCATATGAATAAATAGAACATAAATAGGTAAAATATGTTCGGATTTAACATCAATGAAATGACAGAGAGGTCGATTACCTTACAGATTCAGAAGTCAACTAATCTGCAGCCGACTACAACCAAAAAGGGACTGATAGCACAGTGGTAATAATGCCGATTATCACGAGCAGGAAGCTGGTTCGATCCCTCTCCTTGCTCATGAGGCCTCTCATCCATCCGTGTCGGCAAGTCGGTACGGGACTGGTCCGGGAAAATATCACTGTAACTGGGAATGCTCTAGTCCCACCATCTCAGCACTCCAGGAGGCAGAAACGGCTCCACCAGCATTCTACGACATTCAAGGTGAAATGAAAATCATCAAGCAGCAGCTGAAGCCACACATAAAAAGTTCGAAGATCTTAGTCTATGACTGAGACGGAATAACGGATCAAATGTCAGAAGTGCTGGAATCCGGACAGTAAATGCGAAAACTGTTCGTATTATTTAGCTTTTTATTTTTCTGCCTTCTACACTTTTTTATGGCAGGTTATTATTATGCGAAATACGACCACAAGATTGCTGAGATATTTGCAAAACTCCGGACCGCAGGTGTTTGCGGTGGGGAACGAATGCGCTATTGTCCTTTCCGGGGAGTAACGCGTTCACCACCACACCATGCGGGTCCTTCGTTTCGCCTGTCTCTCAGCTAGTTCTTATCGATCTGTGCCGTCAGCAATCACTCTGTTCGTAATTTAAAAAAATTTAGAAAAAAAAACAGATTTACTGTCCTTTATCCAGGCCAACTGAGCTTCCCCTTCACTCCGGGGTCGGTAAATTATTACCAAACATTTCTGGGAAGATAACAGCAGTGACTGGATACGTCGGTAGACACGTACCTGGTGCATACGTGTGGATTTGATCAACTCTGAATGTTATCATTTTGTTCCATTTACTTGAGTGAAATGGAATAGTCCTACAACCAGCGCATCGATTCCACTACTTTCTGACCTCACTTCGCAAACTCTAGCCACCTGCTAATCATGCATATACGGTGATAAGTTTCGGGAAAAAGGAAAAATCGCTTTTTAATAACTTGGACACCTAATTTCACCAACGGAGAACACCGCAGCAAATAGGCGAGGAAAAAAGTTCCACAACAGCCCACAAACCATTCCATCTGCTCAGAGATGTTGATGGTTTGCAAACGGTTCCCTACGAAGTTCGATCCTGTACATTTGAAGAAATTGGCAGACCTGGAGATCGAACCATGAACCAAATGCAGCACTTTTCTAAAGCTTTCACTCATGAAAAAAATCTATCTGTATCAATGATTTATTGAAGGAAATAAAACTGGTTATTGAACAAAACTAGTTAACCCGTATGTCTTAGCTAAATGTTTCACTCTGCACCATCCACTCTCTGGTTTGGATCGGTGCAGAAATCGAAGTGAATTTTGGAAGCTTCCTAACTCAAAGATTTTGTTCAACGTCACAGAAACCGCAACGAATATTTAGATTGAAACTTAGGAACGAATCACTTTTAATCAATATTTTTGAGGAAATATCCTTAATATTCTGTATAACCACATGTTTTCCGGTCACGAAACTTTGTGCTAAATGGTCCTTTAGTGAAAGGGAACCGTTAAGCCTCATGAGAAATCTCCATCAATTGAAAAACGACCACATTAACCAACATATTTATTTTCTAAACATAAAATTGCAGATTGCACTCGTATTTTGCGCTTTTTTGTGTATCTAAATGACGTCAGCTCTTGGAAAGACCTCAGGTATCATCCTTCGTTACGTTCGCTCCTTTGTATCGGCACCGGATTCTCCACTTCTTTAACGCCTTTCTTCACGACTTCATTAAGGTCGTTTCCTCCAAATTTTTCTTTAGCGTTTTGCGCTTTTTTCACTGTCACTGTGAGCCTCCGATTTCGTTCAATGAGTTCTTCCTTTAAGGTCTCTACTTTTTTCTAAAGTGTCGTCTTCGTCAGAATGTGACGGAAAAGAAGAAACTGAAAGAAATCCTCATGTACTCCTTGCGTTCAATTATGCTTTTTAAAAAAAGAACTAAGCGATTGCAAAGAGGCGAATCCTGAAATATATTTGGAAGGAAACTCTGAAAATCGCTAGGTGACATCGGTCAATTGACGACATTTCGTGAGATCGTGGGCAGCCACCACCAGATTTGGCTTGTTGTGAATGGTCTCTCCTAACCCGTAATTTAAGAAGGAATGTTCTTAACAAGACTCACCGCTAGTACAACGTTAAAAATCTGGGCCATATAGTAGGGTCGGTTAAATAGGCCAAGCTCTCACATGCTAATGGAAGTATTGAAACTGACTCAGACGTCATTTCCACCGCTTATATACGGCCGGAGAAAAAACAAGTTATTATCAATGGACAATCAATGTGAACAATAACCACACTATATAGAACAGCCCATAGGTCTCCCTCATAGAGGGATCTCATGAAAGGTTAGTCACGAGGCAATCTGCGCATCTCCAGGTGGTGGATAGGGGGTTAATCGCTGCCCAAAAACTACCTTTGCTTCCATGAGACGCAGATGGATCCAGGTGATGGACTTCCTGTTTCTTCTGTGCCTATTTGGCACATACTTTCTGTATCTACGATGCGTATTCATGCATGCATGTGTGGGTGCGTTGTAGTTCATGCGCATTGTATACTAAGAGTCAGTTCGGCCAAAAAGCCTGCAATCTATTGACAGAGAAGTGTATGGAAGGCGGTAAGGAGTCGTCTCCAACAAATGAGCTCTCCGTCTATTGTGGGAGGGACTGGCAAGCCACCCGCGGGTATGGCCAGCCCACCACGTTCAGAGCTCAGGAGCTATACGTGGGTATCAAAATGCTAAACACAGTAAAAAAAAACGGGCTTCATTTTTCTGACGCCGTGAGAGCCCCCCAATTTCGCAGCGTTGGGTACGACGAGTACGGAGAGGCTGCTAAAATCTCAAGGCCATTCTAAGCTTCCAAAATCGCAAAATACGAAGGTGACGATTTCTACCTACAATCCATACACACTTGGATCTGAGTCCTCGTTAGAAGAATTGATCATACAAGCAGGATGTATAGGGTACGAAGTCATCCGACGGGCCGAAACGAGAGGAACCCACCCATTCAACCCCCGTCTATGACACCGGAGAAGAACTATTGCTCGGAACATGCGACAGTAGAGGAGTTGGCGGCGTCGGCGTTCTCGTCAAACACGACGAATAGAACGTTTGCCATTGAAGATATGTGGATCAATATCAGCTTCGACAATCTTGAATACGCGCCGACGTCAAACTATGACGAAGATACCCAGAGCGTTCTCTATGGACTTAAATAAGTTCTACAGAAAAGACCATACACTCTTCAACGTCATCGTTGGAGATTTTAAAGTCAAGATTAGACCTAGAAGAACGTCTAAAGAACGTCACATTGAGACCCATGGATCAGAATGGAACGAGCAGAGTGAGCGGCTATCTGAGTTTATCATGACGACCAAGACAATTCATGGTAATTCACAATTCCAGAGGAGCCACGCTCAATGCTGGGCGTGGGAGTTTCAACAGTGAAGAGTAGCATAACGAAATAGACCACATCATAGTAAATCGAAGGTTTTGCCTAACACCGATGGCGCTGTTGTCCCAAAAGTCTACATGGGATCAGAGCATCGCTTTCTTCGTGAAAGATTTCATTTCTCGAGGTAAGGAGAAAACGTCCTAAATTCAAAAAACGAAATATCAAAACCACCACAAACTGGGATGTATCCAGTTCTTTAGTCTGCTGTTGGGAAGATGCCTATTTCAACACTTTCACTTTGAAAAAACCTCTACGTGTTGTTCAATCTCTGAGGGATCCACCATGAATTTGACTTTATTAAGCATTTTTGAAGGTCATTGAATGTAAATCTGGCCTTTAAAATGACTCGCGGTGGCCTATCGATGTATTGAGCTATTGCTACTGTTTCCCAGACATGTCTAGTAACAATCTGCCAACCCTGGAGGGAAAGAGGATTTGGTGGATCAGGCGAGCAGGGATCGACCCTATGTGTGTTCCAGGTTGCCTCCGACCACTGCTCCACACGCTTCCGCTTTCACATTAGAGCTATGAAAGCCGAAAATTCGAAAGACACTTGGAGATGTTGTGTACAGAAACACTCGAAGTGATACTAGGAATAGCACGCAGGTAACCGCTAAGTCACGTGCGAACTTGCAAAACAATGCAGACATGTGATGGAAAAGATCTCAAAGAGAGAAGAGCAGCAGTTATGATCGAAGCTGCAGAGGAATGGGAGAAGTATATTCTAGAAGGCCGTATAAAACGCTTTATACTAAAACCCCTCTTACCAGGAGACATGAGTTCTCTTCTACGTTGTTCTTTCTTCTGTTTTGTCTTATTTCTCCGTTTTTTGTTCCCTGTTTTCTCCTGCTTTCCTACTACTCAGCGTCCTTTGTCTGCTAAAAATATTCGCTTTTCCATAGGTTATGATGAAGTTCTCTTTATATTCTTTTTTCTCTCTTCTGTATCATTTCACTCTAAGTTATTCCGATAGAAGGTGAGTTGAAATGTAAAGTGAACTTCTCAGAGAGATAGTGATAAGATTTCAAGAATTCGACCAGCCGAAACCTTCTGCATAGCCTAGATAACACTCAAACAAGTCATATTTTCAGCATATTTCTTTCATCTCGTGTTATCCCATATTTCAGTTATCTGCCCATATGCTTCATATCTCCACACAACCCACTGGTTTACCGCCTCATCGTGAGGTGTTCCTGTGTGTCGGGCTGCGATGTCGAGCGATGGGATTCATCTCCCCAGTAGGGTCTCCCAAAGTGAGGAGGGAGTCCAATGTTTCCATCAGGAAGCCCACTTAAGAGTAGACCAATACCAGGATCGTCCTGGTATCAAACTAGTAGCATGGTGGCAAATCTCCTTATCCACAAAGACGTTGACCGCCTGCGGTTGTGACGACCTAGGATTGGCTTTGGCCAGACTGACCTCGGGACTCCAGGGAACCATAATAGCTAAACTAGCAAAACTATGCAAAAAATGGAAATTACGCTGGGGCCTGGACGTCCAGTGAAGACGGGCCATCCAACTATCCCAATAGGTTCCCTACTTCTCTATAAATTCCTGCATAGTGGGACACTCTCGTTCTTTGAGTTGCATTGGAAAGCCGGTCAACTGATAGGTGAGGCAAGGGAATATTCTCTGTCTTTCCATAGTATTATGAAGTACATATATTAGTCTCGTATTATTTTGTATCCTACGACCACTTCCAATTTATCAGCAATTTGTTTCCTTTGTGTCACTTGTACTGCGTAAGACCAGCGAAGTCACAAAATCTTCTTTTACCTTCGTACGATCTTTCAATCAGGATATGCCACAGTCTCTTCCAGATCGCCTAGATACATCTACTTAGTATTATCCTAGAACTCTGTCATCCACACCAGATGAACGACAATAGTTGCGTATAGGGTCTCCATAGGCAACAGTTTCTTGCCGCGAAACAAACCACTAGGGGACTTATTAAGTGGAAACGCCATCTTCTCGCATCCGACGCAAAGCGGAGTAGTCTGTATTGAATAAGCTACTGAATGAAACTAAAAAAAACACAGCAACAATTCTCTTTGTGCTAGAAAAAAACAACCATAAGGAAAAATGAGCTGAAAGTAACTCATACCGACCGTCTTCAGTCCCTCAATGTGGGTTTGAACCCACTCCCGCCGGACAAAACCGCTCGCCGGGTGAGAAATGAGGGCGATTGGTTTTGGTTCGAGGAAGAAAACATGGAGTGCAAACTTCATTACAATTAGAGTGCAGTATGAAAATGTCTAAGCAGTTCTACAATTCTAATAAGCACCAAAAATGAGCACCATTAGGACCGAACTTATTCCGCCTATGAGGGTTCCGCAGAAGGACGCGGAATAGAGGACAGAATATAGGTTTAAAGCATGACCGAAAAAGTTGACAAATCTTTAGGCACACTATTTTCACACAGGTTAAACACGAACTGTTAGTATTTGTAACATTAATGAAGTGCATATTCGCTCAGCTAACAACATCAATAAGATAGTCCTTTAGATTCAACTTAGTCGAACTAACTTTAACACCACAACGACCATTTGAAATCAAAATATTGACTAAATCCTCTACCTAGAACTAGTTAACGATGAAGAACAAATGGGGTACTACGAAAATAACCCCTAAATATTATCGAACTGTACAAAATCTTCACAAACTTTCGTACTGTTTCGTTTCCTAATGTGTCTATTGATAGAAACGAGTCCGAAAAACCATCATGTTCCGGTTCTACCTAACTAATTTCAAAAGATGATCCGCATACAATGCGCTACATCCACTGGAAGGGGACATGAACCAACACTAAACACGAGATCAACGAGTGCTTTGGATTCCTAAAATACAAATCATGTGAACATTTCAATCATCGCTTTGATGAAATAGTGGCTAGTGCCGTATTCTCCAGCCGGAGCGGAATCGTACAGATGACGACAGATACCACGAGCTCCATCGCATATATTTCCAGAACCGCAGCACTCAAGTACGATAGTACCCATTTCGCGCTGAAAAGATACTATACACTCGGACGAACATTAGTTTGTAAGCAGCCATATAAATAGTTGAACCATTAGAAACAAAGCTGTGATAATGTATGAATCACAATAAGAATGTGCTACGCTACTCTGAAGGGCGCGTGTGGCGCAGTGGTCGGAGGCGCCCTGCAGTACACATGGGATCGACCACCGTGTCTTAGGTTCACCAAGCCATCTATCTCCTTGGGGTCGAAAAATTGGTACCAGACTTGTCTGGGAGGGATAGCAGCACTGCCTCGGTACATCGGTAGGCCACTACGGGTCATTGTAAAGACCAGATATGCGCATTCAATCACCTCCAACAATTCTTAATGAAGTCGAATGTATGGCGCACCCCACAGAGATTGATCAAAGCCTAGAGCTTTATTATTTATCCTTTACCCACTCTAGAGATATCCTGCTTATCTACAATTATTTGTGATAAGTTAATATGCGAGAAAAAAAGATGGAACAGTGTCAAGGCAGAATTTTTTCATTTTTCAATAGCACAACATGCGCCTTACAACTCGAATGATTTTCCTAACTCAACGAAGCGGATTCAACGCAAGCCCAAAAGTTTAATTTTTTCCTACAGGAAGTCTATCCAAGATCTATACCATGGAGAAGCGATGAGATCTGGCTTGCCATAACGACGAATCAACAATTTAATGGTTCCTAGTCAAATTACTGAGTACGGGATGGTTAGTGAAATAAGCTTGATGGTGCTTTAGTCATTTTGCGTAATTCATGAAATAACGTAGTTACTCTAATTCCCTACATCCACTTCATCTACCCATGAAGACTTCGAAAATTCCACAAATACATTTGAAAAACAATCCTATCAAAACATACGTTGTGCTGAACAAATATGTCATTTGCCTTTCTCAGTACAGAGTCAATGTCCAGTGGACGATCAGTTGGTATTTTGGGCTCATCACACTGAACCAAGCGATCCAATCTCCCAAGTAACCACAACGCTTCGACCACCTAAAATTTTTGCATATCATGTTAAAACATCAACAAAAAAAAATCAAACAGTGAAATTGATGGAAGTGGTGAGAATTATCCGGAGTATTTATCTGAATCATGGGTACGTGTGTCGCAGTGATCCGAGGCGCCCTGCAACACAGATGTGGAATCGATCCACGCGCCCATGGCCCACCAAGCCTTCTACCCTTTCTAGCTCGGCAAATTGGTACCAGACTTGTCTAAGAGGGTAGCAGCACTGGCTCGATAAATCGGTTGGCCACCGCGAGTCATTGTAAAGGCCAGATGTGCATTCAATCACCTCCAACGATATTTGATGAAGTCGAATGCATGGCGCATCCCTCAGGGGATTGATCAACGCCCAGAGCTTTATCCTTCAGCTTTTCATCCTTTATTTTCTTGGTTCATTAGTGATTTTGGAACTGTCAGAAGTGAAATACTTCAACGTTCAGTTTATGTTAGTAAGTGCACTGGCTCCTCCCAACGGTTTACCGCCTCATCGTGGCTGGGAAGTGTTCCTGGGTGTCGGGCTGATACACAGCGGGAGGATTTATCCCCCCAGCAGTCTCCCAAGCTGAGAAGGGATCTGGCATTTCCATCAGGACGCCCAGCTAAAAGTAAACCAATACAAGGAGCCACCACCGTCCTATTATCAAACTAGTCCCATGGTGACAAATCTCACTCCGATCCACAAGAGCGGCGACGGCCCGTGGTGGTGAGGACCTGGGAC
Source organism: Angiostrongylus vasorum (assembly GCA_018806985.1). Taxonomy (NCBI): domain Eukaryota; kingdom Metazoa; phylum Nematoda; class Chromadorea; order Rhabditida; family Metastrongylidae; genus Angiostrongylus; species Angiostrongylus vasorum. Next base: position 336,489 of record JADANN010000103.1, on the reverse strand, counting down.
AGAGTTTGGCTAAGCTGACCTCAGGAATCCAGAGAACCACAATTGCTAAACCAGGAAGACTCCGAAGAAATGGAAATTATGCTGACGCCCATAGAACCAGTGAGGACAGGCCATCTAAGCATCTAAGTATCCAAGTAAGTTCATTGGCTATGGTAAAACAACGTAAACGGTAATAATACACTAAACTAAGAATTTAACTTTTGTTCCGCAACAAGAAAGGCAGAAAGGTCAGTTGAGCTAAACTACACAAGAAAGAAGGTCACGTTTTGTTAAGGTGATATGGCTAAATCACAAGTAGTAATAACTGGAGTTCTTTGGACCTTCTCACACACTGTCGAAAAGCTAGAACCATCTTTTGATCATATACTGAGGAGATTTCTTGCCATTTCTCTATATTCCGGCTCCGCGATCTTATTCAACACCTGCTCAACCTCTAGCGCAAATTTCATTTCGCGTCGAGTCATCTCTTGTGTTAATCCCCAGTGCAAAATTGTGTCATTGATACGAATTCCTTGTGGTAGACGATTGACCGTATCCCACAATGTCTGAAAAAAGATAAATGATTACAAGTAAAAATCGAAGCAAAAACTTCTAAATACCACTACTTGCACGAAGAAAACCGACTTTTAACGAGAAGTTTTCGAATAAACAGTAGCTTTTTCATTACCGCATAAAAATTATTCGGTACTCTATTTAAGGCGCCATCGATACGACGATGTCGTAACCATATGCCGAACTGAAAGTCGTCTTCACTGAGTTCTTCGTCATCTGCATCAGAAGCAGGAGTAGGGGAATCTGTGCGTGCGTCGCCATCAATCTTTCGCATTGATTTACGCATAGACTGAAAACGAACAAACGTTAACCTTTTATTTTTTGCCTACTACAATTTTTCGCGGCATCATATCATATGAAATACAACCATGATGATGCTGAGATATTCGCAGAACTCCTGACCGCAGGTGTCGGTGGTGTGGAACGAACGCGCTATTGTCCTTTCCGGGGACTAAGGCGTTCACCAGCACCATGCGGATCTTTCGCTTCGCCTGTCTCTCAGTTAGTTTTCTATCTACCAGCCATCAGCAATCATCCAACGGGATTGATCTGGGGAGCACAAATCGGCACTGAACCCAATTAAGCTGAGGCTATAGTTGAAATCAAAACGTTAGCCTTTTATTTGTTGCCTATTATAATTTTTACGGCACAATATTATATGAAATATAACCATAACGATGGTGAGATATTTGCAAAACTCCGGACCGCAAGTGTCTGCGCTGGGGAACGAACGCGCTATTACCCCAGGAACCTCTAGGAAGGGTAATAGCGCATTCACTCCCCACCGCTGACACCAGCGCTCCGGAGTTTTGCCGACAACTCAGCATCACTATCGATGAACAAATGTTGCCCAAACAAGCACATGTGGAAGAAAAATGTTACCTTTCGTTCTTCGATATGTCGTCTAAAGCTTCCTATTCCTGTACGCGTCTCCTTCGGCGCATCACCATCATCCACATATCTGAATAACAAAGAAAGCAAATTTTTAAAAGGTTGTTAAATCTAGGAAGAAAAAAAAACTTGGAATCAACTCTTCAAGAAGTCGTCCACTTAATAACGAAAAAAGCATCGATTTCAGTTCAAATGGACTGATCGTCATCAAATTTTCAGCAGCATCTGCAGCCGATAGATTCCTGATGCGAACTAATTCGGAAGCCAATACCTGTATAATTAGGCCAATCCTCAACCGGAACATCTCAACAAATAGCTTCGGTTCCGTCCGTACAAGTGATCCCAGCGAAATGATTATTTCCTGACTTAACGTGAATGCGTTAGGATCATCCGAATAGGCACGATGCATGATTGCCTTAAGCTCTTCGTTTGTTTTCGGAGATGTGATTGCTTCTTCTTTTTTTGATGGTATGCCAACCTATAAAACTGATATGTACAGAAATTACGAGTTCTGCATCTATACTATCCAGGATAGCAGAACAAAGTGATTGTTACACAGCCTTTAAAAAAGCCAGCTATGAACGTCGGAGCAAAAAAAATTGGGAAACTAAATATTAGCACAACGTTGCTGAGATATTTGCAAAACTATGGACCGCAGGTGTCTATGGTGGAGAACGAACGCACTGTTGTCCTTCCCGGGGAGTAACGCGTTCACCACCACACCATGCGGGTCCTTCGTTTCGCCTGTCTCTCAGCTAGTTCTATCGATCAGCGCCATCAGCAATCACCCGTCAACGGGATTGATCGAAGGAGCCCACAACGCCATTGAACCCAGCTAAGCTGAGGCCGTAGTTGAAATCACAATGTTTTACACTTTATTTTCTGCCTACTACAATTTTCGGACAATAGCGCGTTCGTTCCCCAACACAGACACCTGCGTCCAGAGTTTTGCAAATATCTCAGCAACGTTGTGGTTGTATTTCGCTTAGTACCCTGAAGTGAAAATTGTGGTAGGCAGAAAATAAAGTGTACAACTGAATATTGCTAATCATTTAAGCAAATCAGCTCTTGTTGTTAACGAAATCTTAATGTCTGATTGAAAACAAGGTCAAAAGAAAAAAAAACTACTTTATCACTCGTCATAAGCAGTGTGATCATATTGATCACATTATTACTTACATCCAGGATTAATATTCGAAATTCAAAAAAGTAGGTAAAATACGAACAGTTATTTGCTTCTGTCGAACGAGGAGATGTGTGACAGCTTTCCCTAACTCATCGAGATTCTTACGAAGTAGTCCTGCTGCGAGACGAATCAACGCCCAGAGGCGACACTCGCATGACTTCAAAATGGTAAAATTTAAACGAATTACACAGTGCTGGTTATAGTTAGCAATGGAAAACCTAAGTATTGCTGACAATTATCTCTGTAGATTACAATAACTGAAAACTACCTTTGTATAGACCTCCTCCATTAATGTTCGAACCGTAACATTCTGACCGTTAACAGATATATCGTGGTCGGGTCCACTAAAACAACATTTCATCAACAAAACAAGTCCTTTGATCTCCAAAGTCTTCGTGTGCATAAATCATCCAACAACAGTGTCAAGAGTATATTTTAACCTCTATTTACTGCCTATCCTTCTTTCATGTAGGTTACGATGTTAAATACAACCACTAAGATGGTGTGAGATATGAGCAAAACTCGAAACCTCTCTGAGTTTTGCTCATGTTTCAGCACTCTCCCCGGCCATCGAACAATAGACAGTAAACAGAAGTTAAAACAAGAAGAAATAATACGTCAAATTCTGTGACGTCGATTCTTTGAAGAGCCAAAACATGACCAAAACAACACCACCGATCATCATTTTATTGATGTCAAATGTGAGGTGAACAAACAGGGAATAACAGCGAAGGGTAAGGAAATGATGAACAGGAAAACCCTAAAGATTTCCATCAATTTTAACACAAATAACTTAAGCGACTAGAACATAGATAATTCGCTGTTTTTTTCGATAAGCACACATGAGCTATTTTGATATACTGGTATTTGATACTACTTTGCTACTGTACAATTTGTTTATCCAGAAACAGTCTCTGTCATCATCCTACGACACCGGCTATCTCGCAATCGTTTGTATGACCGTTTATGCACAACACAAAATTGCATAATCTGCCCTCACGGTAGAGGTAGTGATTGCATAAGTTCGGACACGGTGGCCTGATCTTTTGTAAAGCGTGAGAAGGCGAATATATTGGCGCAATGGGTAGATGACTCTGTTTCTATATGAAAGAATAACTAGAAGGCAAGCGTATCGTTAGACAAAATAAGATTAAACGTTCATTTATTGCCTACTATAATTTTTCCCGGCAAAGGATTATGTGAAATGCAACCATAACGATCCTGAGATATTTGCAAAAAGTGGGAACCCAGGCCAGACCGATCCACGACTACTCTGCCAGGAGATTATTCGGTAACGGTGCCGTTAGGAAGAAGTCTAGACGAAATAAGGGAAAAACCTCATCTGTCGTGCAGTGTGTAACATGCGAGCACTCGGAAAGTGTAATCGTGGTTGAAGCTGGCCTGGTGTCCAAGTTTAGCAAATATCTCATCATCACTTCGGTTCCATTAAACAAAATACTTCACTATATGTCATGGAACTTAGAGACATAACGAAGAAGATCTCGAAGCAGAAATGACTATTCCAGCACAGGAATCTAAGATTTCACCGCGAAAAACTCTTGAAGCATTCTAGACAGATTTCAAGAATCCAAAAAAAGAATCACACGAAGGAAAGCTTTGCTATCACGCGAAATCTCATACAATACCTCAGACTGATATTTTAACGTCAGAGGAATTCACTACCCATCCTTGTGAACTCGGTACGGTTGGCCTCCACGTGGATTGCTTAGTGGAGGACTCATAGATGACAGGTGGTGTTTAGAGAAGCTGTTTTGTTTCCAATGCATTTAAAATCTAGGTATCACGATGTTTCTGTTAAGGTTATGCGTGTTTGGTTGTCTAGGTTAAAGTTAACTTTTCAGGGCTATGAAAAAGACGAAATCGCCGAAAGATCAGCTTTTGTAAAAAAAATAAACAGTACAGTAACAACTTCGTTCGTGCTTATCAAGAAAAAAGCAAATTATTGACCAATGCCGAAGTTAGTAGCAAGTCGTTGTTGGGAATTAATAAAGAACGCAAAGACTTTCTAAATTTTCTAGACTTACTAGTTTATCCATAGATAATGGACAATAGACGCCTGTTCCTCGAGTACACTTGTTTCTAACAACATGTCTACTAAGTCGTCAACTTTCATTGCATTCAACTGTTTGTGGCTGAGGTCCTTCTTCCTAGAAACACCTCTTACCAGTTCTCTTCGTTCACATCAGCACATCGTTAAAAAAATTCATTTATTCTATGAGGTCCTATCCTACTTTAAGTCTTCGAAGTCGTTCAAATTAAGTAAACATTAACTGAACAACTACTTCTCAATGTCAAACTCGAACTCACACCGAATCGAGATCGGTATTCATAGTGTTAGTTTTCAACATGCTCCGCAAATGGCTGGTGTTGTTCTCAGATGTTGACCCGGCAGCTGGACTCGAACCTAAAGCAGACCACGTAATTCTCATAAACAAGAGGAATAAGGAGGATTTTCTTCTACATCAAGTTAAAGCGATCGTTTTGATAAATCTTGTTGGAAAAAATATATCCCTAAAAAATAATGAATATTTTGGAAAACAAAAAGGAAAAAAGAGGAAACACTTTAGAAAAGATATTTGAAAATCCACGTTCTCATCGTACCGTCGGCCCAAACATCACCTTCGGTCCTTTAATTCCCTCACCTTTCTCTTCATGTTGACCAATTCCTTTTGAATTTACCTTCTATATCATAGATTTTCTACAAGTTTTCTACATATGACCTGACACCACATACTGTGAGAATCTCAGCACTTCTTGCATTGGATTTCTTTCATAGCGCTCATATTCACAAAAATTCCTGGAATTCTTTTTCATGCGGTTTTGACTACTGTTTGGAAACTTTCGATGTTCCTCATGAATGTTGCTGATCGCGCCGATTCCCCCTTGAATCATTGAATAACCGTGCCACGGCATTTCCAGTCAGTTGCCAACTCTTGAGTTTTGCGACTTAACTCCAAGCAAATATAGTAACATCCAAAAATAACTGGATTATTGAAACCTTTAGCGTACACATAACACTGTGAAACTTGGATGAGCCGTCCTCACTGGTTGTGGGAGCCCCAGCATAATCTCCATTTTTTGGAGATTTGCTGGCTAAGCCATTGTGGTTTTCTGGAGCCCTGAGATCAGCTTAGCCAAAGTCTCCCCGTATAGATCATAATAATAATACAATCCGTGCAATGCAATGAATAAGTGATACGATACGTTTCCGGCAATTAACACAAAACACCCTATGGATGTTTTGACAATAATTTTGGCAATTACATTGGTCAAAGAAAAAAAAACAATTGAATAGGCTTTGTTCTATTGCTGGCGGCACGTGGAACATAAATGAAAGATTTTTCCCGCTTAAAATGTTATAATTAAAATACACAAGGAAACTGGGGAAAAAAATATCCAAATTTTTTAAAAGTCTCAGTGCTAGCGTGACAACCGAGAACTCCAACGATACATTGTGTTCACTATCGAGTTCTGCTGGAATAAATTCTGCTTGTCAGATTGCTTTCATGTTTGAAATGCTAGCTTCGACGAAATACAGCGAAAAGGACATGTTTACGAGCTGGCTCTCACGAACGTACGATTTTGTAACTCTAAAAAAACTTTTACCCTATCCACAAACATTTGTAGATAAAACAAGTGCTTGTGTTTCAATTCAAACTTCACTAAAAGCCCAAAATTCGTTGATTTAAAGTTAAAGAGATCAATTTTGTCGCGCTTGTTTTAAAAAACAATGCTCATAATCGCCAATTGTTAGATACACAGTAAGTCCTGAGAAATTTCATCCGCTACACCAATAAATGTACAACAAGAATTTATCTCGAAATTTCTTGGCAATATCAATGTTGACCGCTGCGTGTGGCGTAGTGGTTGATGAATTAAAATGCACTGCAATACTGGTTCGAACCCGTGTCCAAGGCTCACCAAGCCTTGGATCTTTCCAGGTCGGCAAATTGAGTACCAGCTTTGTCTGAGAGGATAGTAGCACTAGCTGGATACATCGGTAGAGCCACCGGGATTCAACGTATAGGTCAGATATGCATTCAATCACCTCTAACGATGCTTAATGAAGTCGGATGAATGGAACATCCCTCACGGACTGATCAAAGTCGAGAGCTTTAGCGTTCCATTAATATCATTGTTATGCCATAAGTCCTGGATTTATGAATCAACATATTGTAACATTCAAAAAATGTGTCAGAATATGGTTTCAACTACATCAACGTTGTCCAACTTCTTCAACTTTCTCAGACAAAAGAAGAGAAAAAACGTATTTTGTTGTACTTGAAAGACTTACTTCGAGAGGTCCTTGTAGGATCAATGACATTTGATTTGTATGCCAGTCTTAGACGAGCCAGATCTTTAAGAACCACCAGTTTAGTTGCACTTAAATCCTTTTATTCTACAAAGAAGCTTTGAATTTCATTACATATTCCATTATACCTCCATGAATCTCGTACTTTAACCATAAAACTGCAACGCTCCATCCTACGACATGTACAAGGCAATAAAACCAATAGACGACAAAACTCTAAGATAAAATTGTTAAACGATCGAGGAAAAAATCACCATTATCATTACTGCCAAGTCCGATTGATCGAAGCTGCATGGATACCTTATGTACGAGGTTGTACGAACTACGACCTTTGATGGACTCCCCGCGTCGTATTGGGATGGTTCTTCGCGCTACAGAAAATCCTAAAACCCCATACAGATCATGACAACCCAAAGCTTTATTCAAAAACAAACAACAAGCACTTTGGATAAAACAAATCTCCTACCATTTTTTTCGTAATTTCCAGCATCACTGAGCAGGGAGAACTGGTTCTTTGCTTCAAGTTCCCCAGAAGGAAATTCCCATGCACTGTCATTGAATTCTAGTTTGCTCACTGGTGTTGTACGGAAGAAGTCAGATAGATTTCTCATTACGACTCTAAACAACAAATAACATAACAGTAGAGTCTCCATACGAAGCCATGGGAAAAAATAGCTATTGTAATTGCCCTATACCTAGCTCCGCCAAGATAGCCTGTGTTTATTTTCTTGATTGTGCCGAGAACTGTCGACTTCATAAAACGATTCAGGGAGATATTGGAAAAATCCGATAAGCCATTCTGAAAAGGGTAACAATAATTGTTCACATCCGAGGAAAAGTTGTAAACATACTTGATCGTTTTGGAAAACAACATAGTGGACCCTGTTTCAGCCGTACTCGTATATTATAAATTAAACATCATAAGGGACTTTAAAGAGCGCGTTGTGGCACAGTGGTCGGAGGCGCCACTGCGACACACACGTGGAATCGATCCCTCGCGCCCATGGCCCACCAAGCCTTCCATCCATCCGGGGTTGGCAAATTGGTACCAGACTTGTCTGGGAGGAGAGCAGCACTGGCTCGATACATCGGTACGCCACCGCAAGTCGTTGTAAAGGCCAGATATGCATTTAATCACTTCCAACGATACTTAATGAAGTCGAATGAATGGCGCATCCCTCAGGGATTGGCCAACGCTGAGAGCTTTTTAGAGCTTTAAGGGACTTTAAGTGGCAATACCGTCGTTAGCATATCACTGTTCACGATCAGGACAACCAAAGGTCTTCCACTGATGCTAACTGAGTTCCAAGATGTGTATATGTACTGTAGCTCAGAGCTCCATTCATCCATTAAAATACGAATATCATACATCAAATGGGATCGACGACTATCCATGAACTGCGGAGTGAAAATTACAAATTTATTCCCGATTTGGTAGAGCCGACTGGTGCTCAGCAAACCTACGTCGCGATCTAATGGCCTCCCGCTGAGATTCAGCTTCTTCGACTGTCCAATCCTACAGTAACAACGCATAAGTTTGAAGAACAGAAATGTCCAGAAGTTACAGCACTAGTTAAACTGGAAGAAATGAATGTAAATTACAGTCAAAACGAACCTCGCATGAATTTCAGCAAGAGAAGATGCCGGTAAAATTGTAAACACCGGATCAATTTCGTCCACACACTGTACGGTAATACCATTTGCAAGTAATTCGCGTTGTACTTCCTTGGTTTGAGCCAATATTGTCACTACATCAGAAGGAATAATGAGAAACTTTGTATTGTCAGGACAAAATATTCGTTTGAAATGCGTTATTGAGGTATGGCCGAACAGTACTACCACAAAAGCATTTGTATTATGTGAGAAAAAGTATGTTTTCCACTAATCGTATTCCTCAGAGCCCATGATCGGAGTCGGAGTCCACAGTCCACGAAGACGTTGAAACGTTAGCCGAGTAAATACTAGTAACAACCTCGTGTTTCTACAAATTATTGTCAACTCTCCGGCCATCTTTTAAATATTCGTAGTTTCACGTCTCAAAAAATACAGGAGTCTACAACTCTCCCTGATCATTTTTTAAAACCAAGTATACATTAAAGAACAATGCACCGGACAGCAAACGATACAGCACTTTTGCGTCTGACAGCAGAACGATTTTAAGGTTCAGAACTGCGATTTAAAATACTGGTGATGTGAAACGAGAACTTATTTCATCAGAAGGATCTCTACAGCTGAGAATGGGGCCGACATTTCCACGCGTGCATTCTAAAAAATGAGGAACAAAGTGACCAACCACTGATGAGCAAACGCAGGTAACTAGTTTCAGTAAGGAGCTGAAAACGTTCTAGCAGAAAAAGAAAACTATTCGAGGGGTCCATAAAGAACCGATACGGAGAGATCCTGTTGGGATACATGCGAATATGTTTCGCTGTCGGCATTAAGAAATTATGTAGGAATATCACAGATTTCTGTCACTATAAGGAAATAATAATGGAAAAGCCCTAACCCAGCCGCTGTCATTTCACAACTTCCGTTTCGGATTCGAAGACTCTCAAAAGATAAAAACGATCGCAGATTCCTTCCTCGAGTTTCGATTAAAAGCTTGAAGAAAGTACCAGATACAATACAAAAAGAACCATGTTTTCGAAGTTCATCAAATCTCTGAGGGATGCGCCATGCATTCGACTTGTTCATGCATTGGATGCATATCGGGCTTATCAGTGACTTTCGGCGGCCCATCGATAATACCAAGTCAAAGCTTTTTACCCGCCCAGACAAATCTGGTACACATCTTCTAACCCTGGAGGTACGGAAGACTTGGTAATTTTCGGATGCAGGATGAAAAAGTTCTCTTTCGTGCAAGCAGTTCGTTAACTTCAACGATCTCAAGAGGTAATATAGGCGGTTACTCGAGTTGTAGGTATCGCAGTACCGGTAGTAAAAAAAAAGCACTTAGTCTCCACATGAACGCTGCAGCCAAATATAATTGACCGAAACAATGATTACACTAAAGATTAAAAAATTTGTTTGTTAGGAAGATCGAAAATAAGAATGCTGTAGTAACACCTCACCAAGTGTACTGTTGAACTCTGACAAAGTTCAGACTATTTACACCATATTCAGACGTCGCAGCTTAGTAGCATGGAAACCTGTATGGATATCACATCGTTCGTGCCCACTCACCTTGAACTTCACAAGGAGGGCGTTTTTCTTGAGAAGACATTCTTCTGCTGAGTGGATCCAATTCAGCAGGAGTGAGAAATCCCTCATAAAGTAAGCAGCATATGACATATAATGATTGTGCCCATAGATACGGTCTGCAATTGGAATAATGTAAGATGCAAACTTGCTTTTTCCCACTGTATTAAGATCTCTAAGCAACCCGTTACAATGCGACGTGTGTGTCTTGTATATGAATTTGAAGAACAAATGACAATGGTTCTAACAAATACAGCAATAACCATAAATTAACTGGTAGAAGAAAACTGGTCCAAATAGCGAATACCTAATAATTTTTCTTTTTAAATTTTATTTTACACACTCGTCTTCACTTCTGCTGTGCCAATTCCAACGCTTCTCACATTTAAGTCGTATCCTCACATCCATCATCCATGAAGGACATCCAACTTTTATGTGTAGCTTCGGCTGCTGGTTGAGGATTTCCATTTCATCTTGAATGTTGCAGAATGCTGGTCGAGTCGATTCTCCCTAGAGTCCTGATAACGGGGCTGGAGGGTTCCCTTTTGGACTGCAGATAGTGGATTTTTTCACGGACAAGTCCGGTGCCAATTTCCCGACCTCAGAGGGAGGAGCGACTTTCTGACTTTGGGGGCGGCATCGAACCACTATCGTGCTCGTGATAACCCACATCACTACCACTGTGCTATCCGCCCCCTAATACCGCCAATACCTGATAATACTAAAAAAGAAACTAACACCTGAGGCAATTGATATCAATGACGTTTGGTCTACGGTTAGGTGGCGAAGAGGGTTACCATTGACATCGTGTGTGCAAGAAGGTGAATCAGACGATTAATAGATAACATCATATCGATTTTATAACAAAAACATTCTATAACACCGAAATTAAAAACAAAACCCAAATCAACTGAATATCGAGAAGACCCGAATAAACTAGATGGCCAGCATTACACTAAGTAGGCATCCACTCATCTTACCCGGTTCTATTTTATTTACAAAAACCTGTGTAGTACACTACCTTACTACAACGGTGAAGAAGTGGTTCAGGGTCTACAATACTTTTAGATCTATACGAATAGTTATGCAGGTAAGACTTACGTAGCACCATCCGAAACTCTTGGTTGTGATCCCCGCTCACTTTTTTCGCCTGCCACATGTTCACGTTCAACTTTATATAATTCTGGAATAAGGCGAAATCCTTTTCCCGACGAAACGATTACACTCTCTAGCCGTTGCCAATAGTCCTCAGCTTCTTCCATGTTCTTGTTATAGATGGCATCTAACATGAGAAAACACAAGAAAAGAGGCCATTCACACTCGATATTCTCAAATTGTTGTAATTCCGACTTGTTATAGTATAGACGGTATGGATCCTGGAAAAAAATCAGAACACTAGGCTTACATCTTTGCTCAGAGTAAAAAATGAGTGTTTTAACACATTCACGACTATAGAAGGATAAAGCTCTCGACGTTGATCAATCCCTGAGGGATGGGCCATACATTCGACTTCACTAAGTATCGTTGGAGGTGACTGAATGCATATCTGGTCTTTACAATGTTCCACGGTGACCCACTGATGTATCGAGCCAGTGCTGCTGTCCTCCCAGATAAGTCTGGTACTAATTTGTCGACCCCGGAAAGATGGAAAGCTTTGTGAGCTTCGGACATGGAGATCGATCCCACTTGTATTGTAGGGCGTCCCTCCGACCATCTCATGACTATACGGAGGAAAAAAGCGATCCCTTTAAATTCTACACCAATATTTCTCAAGTGGTGGTGAAATCCATTAAACTAAAAACTAATAGGAAGCTCAAATTTCTGCTGAACACACACAATTAACTTGAATTTCACTAGAATGAAATTACGATTTGAAGTTGGTAAAAAAACATTCCCGTTTTTTGTTGAGGATTATTCAGAAAACAAAGGGAGGTCAACTAGCGTAATTTAACGCAGTACTAGACCATAGCGGTCCCAAATGCATCGTTTGTTTTAGGATCCCTCGTTTGTGTCGAAAATTAAGAACTTAAATATCGTTTGATAAGCTTTAATTACTTCCCAATGGTTTATCACCTCATCGTCGTTGGGTGTTGCTGGGTGTGGGGCTACAGAGTATAGCATGGAGATTCATCCTCCCTAGTAAGGCCTTCCGAGTTGAGGAGTCCGACGTTTCTATTAGGAAGCCCAGCTAAGAGTAAACCAATACCAGGACCCACCACCCTCCTGGTATCAAAGTAGTCGCATGGTGGCAAATCTCCCTCTGATCCACAAAGGTGGCGAGTGTCTGTGGTGGTGACGACCGTGGACACACTGGCTGGATGACTTTGGTACTCCAGGGAACAACAATGGCTAAATTAGCAAAACTCCGAAAAAAAGTGAATTATGCTGGCGCGCGCACAACTAGTGAGGGCAGGGCATCTAAATACCCAGATGATGGGAATAAAAAAAAACTTTATTTCTAAACAAGTTCAAAAAACAAAACAAAATCTTGTGAACTATATATGCGCTTATAGTGACATATCAAAGTCTCTTCCATGAGCCTGTAAAGTTGTAAAACTACTCAGTTACTCAAACGATCACCAAGAACTTGTTCAGAACTCACCGAAAAACAAGGAAAGTTGCCAAGGTATAAAAAAAATCTAGCGTAGTTTCATTTGAAAACGCTTCCTAGAAGATTGAAAGCGGAAGTATAACCACCTCTAGAGCAGTTCTATAGCCATCACGAAGAAACCGTCGACAGCCATATTTTCCAAGTAATTTCGACGTTATTGTATCTCTAGTACGCTCCACCAATTCCGCGTCCTCAACTGCGAATCCGGGATAAGAGATTATTGTTAACAACGCCGCATCGGTCTCCTGAAAACCACATGTACCTTGAGCACCTGAAATCCATATATTTCTATTATACTGCTTTGACAAAAACACCACTGATCAGAAGAGGCTTGTTAATCTAAGTACAGAGAAAAGCATTAGAAGAAACAGATAGAAGGAAAGCGAAGATAAGGTGAGCGTGAAGTAGAACTAAAACGACAACACAGAGGACGATAAAATCGTCGAAGAAAACAAAACAAAAGAAAACAAAAAAGAAAGAAAGAGACAGGAATGTAAGAATTGAAACGCTGTTGTGGTGCTCACTTCATACAGATAATATTATAACTACGGAAAGGAGCTACTCAAAGGAATATTGATTAGTACAGATCTATAAAAACCACTAAAAGCAGTTCTTCTCTAATAGCAGACTATGCTGGAATTCTAAGAAATCCTTTCCGTACTTCCCAGGCGCTTATGAAAAAGAATCAAACTCGGTTTTCCGACACAATTACACAGTAGAAAAGACACAAGAAGGAACACATGAAGATAGTTAAGTAGAATAAAGGGGGCCAAATTGACCAAGGATAAGTGAGAGGAAAAAGAAAACTCTGGAAAATCCTAAACGTTTCAAAAGAGAAATGAAACGGATAACGCATGATACTTTGGTTGTCAATATCGTCGGTGGAACAATAAAGGCAAATGAAACGAATATACCTTGCTGAATGACTCCCTGGGCAGCATGCTACTTAGTACAGCAGAGCACTGTTCAATTTCGTCGGGTAAAACATGAATCGCGGATCTCCTAGATCCATCTCCAAATAGATCCCCAACGTCGTTCATTGCCTAAACTGAGTCATTATTTAGAGCATGGACAACTTCATCAATTTATTTTCACGACTAGCTCAGACAGTCTGTCCAATGTATGAAGCTCACTTGCAGTGCCGCTTTCACCATCCCGATCGAGCTTGCGTTAAGTTCTCGAATGCCCTGGTTTGTCTTATCACCGCGTTCCCAAATCCCAAAATCCTAGTACAAAAAGAGGCAATTAATAGACATAGAACACTTCACAGACTAAATTCGGAGAAAAAACAACTCTCATAATAACCTACTGGAGTACGATAACCAGTTTCAATATAGTATACAAGGTTCTGTATAAACGCAACTTCATCGAAATTACGCACTACTTGAAGACCTGAAACACCAGATAACCTTACCTTAGGGATTTAATGAAAACACATAGAACAGTGCTTTGACGAAGAAAGGATGTGTGCAAGACAAAAGGAAAAAAATACAAGTCACTAAACCTGAAGCAGTAATTTGAGCGAGTGTGAGAAGAAACAGAGAGGTAGCATCGATCTGAAGATGACCCCATTCAGTGTCTCCGCAAACCTAGAAAAGAAAGATGTACAAACTTATTACATTATTAATGAAGGAATATGCAAACAACCTCTGTAGAATACTTGTAACTAAAAAACAAGAAAAGGTTAGAGCACTTAACGAAAGGAAATGTATTCAAAAGTCGCAAAAACAACCCTAAGTGAAAAAAAAGAAAAAATCTGCTCTAAAAAAGTGGTGCTTTAAAACGTCTTCTCGACCATGAGGAATCATCCATTATGCATTCTCTTGTTCGAGTGACAAGGGATGAAGGATGAAGCTCTCGGCGTTGAACAATCCCTGAGGGATACGCCATGCATTTGACTTCAACAAACATCATTGGAGGTGATTTAATGCATACATGGCCTTCATAACGACTCTCGATGGCCTATCGATGTATCGAGTCAGTGCTGCTATCCTCCCAGACAATTTTGGTATCAATTTGCCGACCCAGAGAGATGGAAGGCATGCTGAGCCACGGGCGCGGGGATCGACCCCCGTGTGTATTGCAAAGCGTCTCCGACCACTGTGCTACACAAGTACGAGGGTGCGTTCGACGGATACTTACCCTCTCCGTACACCCATACCTAGCATGTCCGGTATTCCCAGAATATGAAACGGCTTTGGATGATGGAGAAGCATAAAAGTGCTCTCAAGTGCTTCTTGTGTCCTCCACTTGGAAGGGTTGCAAATGATTACACATAGCCATCCTCGAATGTCGTTAACCACACGGTGGAGAAAAATTACGTTTCTAAGCCCATTGTTTAGCCATTATCCAAATGACTTTTCTTTAAGGTGAGCTGGAATTAATTCGATAGTAAAACAAAGCATACTTGGCCTTTTGTGGATACGGAATACTTGGCGTGCAAGGCATCAACTGGTCGCTGGTACTTCTTAAACATTTCCACTTTTTCTGCCTGAAGCATCATACACTCCAACAGTGACTGCATCATCTTCACACTAGAACAGAAACACAATGGATATGGGAGATTGGATTAGTCTAACAATAATAAACAACCTTACCATGTAAGACCCAATTCGTTAGCTTTGTTTAGATCCTCATCAAACTCTGCGCACTTTATGTATGCGCGATAAAGAGCCCAAAGAGCATGAATTACGTAGACGTTATCTCGTACCCAGGCATGACCTTGAAAATGAAAAACACCAAGCATACAGCTTCACAACGTCTGATGAATCCCTTCATTGCATGTGTGAAACTGAAGACCCCGTTAAGTTATGATCATGCTTTACACCTTTGCCGTGAGATTCTCATCAGATGAAGGACAGCAATTTCCAAATTTATTCAGCAACTTGATGGCCGAAGTAGTTTGGTATCTATGGCTCATGAATTGACCGTATATTCGGTGTAATTTCACCATTTGTGGTCAAAAACCGGTCGC
Source organism: Angiostrongylus vasorum (assembly GCA_018806985.1). Lineage (NCBI taxonomy): Eukaryota > Metazoa > Nematoda > Chromadorea > Rhabditida > Metastrongylidae > Angiostrongylus > Angiostrongylus vasorum. The sequence continues at coordinate 320,744 of JADANN010000103.1, read as the reverse complement.
TATCAACTATTAAAGTGTGGTTTTTGCTCTAAGCTAACACGTTTCGCTACAAAAGCGCTCAAGCCGTTGGACGTTCTAGCCATGTGTCTACGGCATTTACCTAAAGGTTAATGTTGATCGTTTTCCGGGCGGATACAGCGAAAAACCAACTGAATGTGGAAAACTCCCGAAGGCTGGCGATTTCATTACAAATTTCATTCATCGCTATATTTGGGAAAGAAAACACGAAGCTTCAACAGGGATGCTAAGTGCCATCCCTTATCCTCCATAAAACCTTTGTTATGCAGTTCAAATCCCATTATTGCTCCCAGGTGCTAGCAGTAAGTATCGGGTATGCCTGCAAATCGGAGTAAAAAGCGTGAAGCATTTCGCGTTGATCAATCCCTGAGGAATGCGCCATGAATTCAACTTGATCAAGCATCACTAGAAGCGACTGAATAAATAGTTGGCCTTCACAATGACTTGCGATGGCTAACCTATGCATTAGTTCAGTGTTGCTATCCTCTCAGAAATGTCTAGAACCAATTCACCGACACAGAAGGGATGGAAGGCTTGTTGAGCCCGTGCCTGGGGCCTAGCCAAAGACCACACATGTATTGCAGGGCACCACCAACCGCTGCGCTATACGCGCCTCTCGGTCTATGGTATCCTTGGATAATAAACGTTGTCGCTTATGCGATGAAAATAAGCGAAATTGCACGCCTGTAAAAAAACAACTGGATGGACTTGTAAATCTAACCTATGACTGGATTAGTGGTGATCCCACAAGAAATCAAGCTTTCTCACAGCATCTCTTCGTAAGTATAACGGTTCTGAGCGATTACGATCCTGCACTCGTAAAATTTAGAGAGCTGCGTCAATGTTCCGATCTAGACTATTCTTAATCTACAGTTAGGCTATGTAATCAACACATCCGCAACAATTCTGGGTTTTCAATAACTGCCGATCGATAACTACGGTACATGAAGACTTCATAATGTTGTAAAAGAAAATAAAAAATTTTTACACTAACGCAAGAATGGCTAATATAAAATTTGTACGATGCATTTTTTTTATTTAGCACTTGTTCAAGAAGGAGCAGATAGCTCATTGGTAGTGACACCGTTCATTATGCGAATGGCACATCCTTCCTAGGTATTATTTTGACTCCGCACTGGGCCCACCAAGCCTGTCATTCCCTCTGCGTTCGGGAATATGGTACCAGACTTGTCTGAGTTAAGCTCATACCTTCCAATTCACCCGGCAATGCCCTGGTACGGCTACCTCATGATTCCAGGGAGAATCAACTCGACTAGCATTCAGCGACATTCGAAGACAAAAAAACCCTCGAGCAGCAGCCAAACATAGGCGCGAAAATGTTTGATGACCATTGTCGACGATTGGTAACAAATGGAATACAAGAATTGGTATGGCCCACACTATGATATTTATGATGTCGTGTGATGCAATAATAATAAAATCTGCCCATTTGCCCATACAAAGATTCCTACAAGATGGGAAAGTCCACTCACTGACGGAAAAAATACTAATGTAGTGCTGCTATCCTCCTATACAAATCTGATAGCAATTTGCAGAACCCTTCACCAAGCCTTCCATGCCCCCGGTTGTGCAAGTTGGTATCAGACTTGTCTGGGAGGATAGCACGCAGCACTGACTTGTACAGATGCATTGTTTTTCATAAACAAGTAAAATCGACAAACATACCTGGAAACTCCTTTTGATTAGCAAACAATCCAGTTATGGCGTTCTGTTGTTTAAAAATGGTATGCTCAACCATGAATAGAATTCTATCTAATCGTAAACCAGACCCACTTCGTGAACGCATTCTTAAAAGTGACGAAATTATTTAAAACGTAATCTCAGTCGCGAAGTAAAATATTGTAACGTATAGCTTTTCCTCTCTTCCGAACGATTTGACATCTTATCGTGGATGGGAGGTGTTCCTGGGTGTCGGGCTGCGATGTACAGCCAGTGGATTCACCCCATGGCAGGGTCTCCCAAGCTGAGAAGGAGTCCGTCGTTTCCATCAGGGACCCTGCCTAAGAGTAAACCAATACCAGGACCCGCCACCATCCCGGTATCAAACAAGTCGCATGATGACAAATCTCCCTCTGATCCATAACGACGGCGACTGCCGGTGGTGGTGACGACCTGGGGGCAGACTTTGGCTAAACTGACGCAACAAAACCTCGAAAAAAACGGAAATTATGCTGAGCCCGCACAACCAGTATCCAAGTATCCACGTAAGTATAGCTTTTTCTCTACTGCTTACTCTTTCTTCATTGCAGGTTACTATGTGAAATACAAATACAAGGATGGTGAGAAATGAGTAAAGCTCGGAACCCCAGGTGGGCATCGAACCCGTGACCACTCTCACCAGAGACTCACATGTCATCCACCACACCAACTGAGGACCTTGCTTTGTCTTTGTCCGCCACCATGGTTTTTACTCTATCGGTGAGCATTCATCCGTCAACGGAAATGATCTAGGGAAGACATAAAGGAAGCAGAAAAATAGGGAAAGAAGAATAGGAAAGCGAGAGAAAAAAAAAAGGAAAACGAACAGCCAGGACAGAGAGTAAACAAATGATAGGAGATAAATAATAAGCTAAACATTGTTACTTCGATTGTAGCTCTAACCTAACTAGGTTCAATGCCGATTTGTGCTTACCAGAACAATTCCGTTAACGGCTGATTGGTGATAACACCGTTAAGGTAAAAAACTAAAGTCCGTGAAAGGAAAAGCATGGCACTCGGCTGATGTCGTTCATAGCACGTAATCGCCAGTAAGGGTAGTCGTGGCTTCGAAACCCACCTGATATCCTGAGTTTTACTGATATCTTAGCATCCTTGAGATTGCCTCTCAAGATTCCTGCAAGATTCTACTAAGCCATTATAGAATTAACATAAGCTGGAAAACCATTACAAATGCTGATAGCAGTGTGTTTAGATGACAGATGATAGTAACATAAAGTGGATTGAGTATACATTGTGATCCTGACTGCAGCTTCCGCTTAACTAGCCTCGATGTCCATTTGTGCTTCCTAGACGGTTCCCGTTGATAGGTGATTGCTGACAACACCATTAGGGCAAAAAATAGGGTGACAGAAAGGGAAAACACGTGCCTCGGTTGGCGCAGTGGCTAGCAGTGAAGCTCCGGAAAGAGTGATCGCTGATTCGAAGCCCACCTGAGGTTCTTAGTTTTGCTGATATCTCAGCACCCTTGAGATGGCATCTCAAGATCCCAGCCAGATTCAAAAATTAAGCCGTAAGAGACTTAGCTTAAGCTGGAAAACCCTTCCAAATATTGGTAGCAGTGTGTTTAGATTGTCGATGATAGTAAGATACAGTTTATTTGGTAAACATTGTAATTTCGACCGTAGCTTCAGCTTAACTGGCTTCAATGCCTATTTGTGCTTCCTAGATTATTTCCGTTGATGGGAGACTACTGATAACACCACCACGGACGGTAAAAAGCTGGGCAAAAGAAAGGCAAATTAAGGGTCTCGGTAGGTGTGGTGGATAGCACGTGGTCGCCGGTAAGGGTAGTCATGGGTTTGAATCCCGTCTGAGGTTCAGGACAATGCTGATACCTTAGCACCCTTGGGATTACAATATTACATTGCATAAAAATACTGACGAACAAGGTAGCTCAACAGGAAAAAAAGTTAAAATGAAAATTTCACCTAGTGGAGAGGAATAGGTAGGTTGGAGAAAATGTGTAACATCACAGATTTCATGGATTTTTTTGGTTCAGCACATTCACAGTGGAGCGCACTTCGGGTTTATAGTTTTGGGTACTTTAGTTTTCAGTTTAATGAATTCTGTGTTTGGGCATTTGCCGTTATATCGTTCTGTATATTATACATTTTATGCGATCTATATAGGAGGTAGTTCTTAGTAGAACAAAAAAAGGATAAAGCTCCGGGTGTTGATCAATCCCTGAGGGATGCGCCATGCATTCGAATCCATTCGTAACATCGTAGAGGTAATCGAATGCATATCTTGTTTATCCATTGACGCGCGGTGACATACCGATTTATCGAGTCAGTGCTGTTATCCCTCCAGACAATTCTGGTACCTATTTGCCGACCCCAGAGTGATGGAGGGCTTGGAAGCCATGGGCGCGGGGATCGATAGCATGTGTACTACAGGGCGCTTCCGACCACTGCGCCACACGCACCACTTTGTCATAGAAACACCACATGTTTTCAGTACAATGTTCTCACTGAGTTTACACCATTAAAATTTTAAAGCCACCACCGACCAATTGATTTCTTGGATTTTTTATTCCTTATCAGCGAACATTAATAACTAGGGCACTAGACATATAAATTCTCAACCAATACTTATACAAATATACAAATTTATGATTTCTTATGGTAGATGGTAGCAGGATGCAGGATCCAGGGGTCCACCACCGTCCTGGTATCTCGCATGGTGGTAAATCTCCCTCTGATCCACAAGGGCTGCAACTGCCTTTGGTGGTGAAGACCTGGGACAGACTTTAGCCAGGCTGACCGCGGGATTCCAGGGAACCACAATGGCTCAGCCAGCAAATCTCCGAAAAATTGAGATTATGGTGGCGCCCGTACAACCAGTGAGGACGGGCCATTTAAGTATTCAAGTGTACGTAAGATGGTAGCAAATCGCCTAGGCAAGACCTAGATCGATGGTCGATTCGGACTTTGTAATCCCGTTCAGTACATGGAATACCGGTTGAGTACTTGGCTAATTGTAATGGTTCTAACTTTCTATTTACTGCCTATTACTGTTTTTTACTGCAGCACATTATGTGAAATACAGCCACAATGATGCCGAGTTATTTGCAAAACTTGGACCCTGCACCAGATCGAACCGCGATTACTCTGTCCGTGGGCTCACGTGTTACCCACTGCACCAGTAAGGCTCACAGTTCTCTTCTTCGGTGTTCTCAAGTGCTTGGTTCCAAAAGTTCATGTTATAACTGATATATTGTCCCCCCAATTCTAGTTCTCTCCTTTTTCTAGTTGAAATGTTTTTATTGATTACTTCTAGGGAATCATAATGGGAGAGGATTGGTTCAAGAATTGCTTCCCTGTGGCATACTATGATCAATTTATTGCAGAAGGAATATACCCTGATGGTCGATCGATCTCAGCATTTGCCCCACTTTCTTTCAAGGTGAAATTTTTCATTATGTGTAGCAGAATCGATGTTCTCATTATCTATAATAGAGTGGTTTTCGTTTATTCTAACATTTTGCCAGCTCGGCGCCTGGGGTGGAGTGGGATCGTCGTTGATTCGGCATGGTGGTGTTGCTGTTTCATGTTGCGTCCAGGCTTCTTTAGCCCTTTGTCATGATGGTCCGCTTCTAAATTTTGAAGTTAAAGCATGTTCAGCAGTCTCTCAGGGCGAGATTAATGACGTCGTCTGTTTGCTCAGTGAAGTGTTCAGGAACAAAACATTTGATTTCCCATCCGTTTTACTAGTTAAAGGAACCGAGGATACAATACCTATGACATGGGAGTTAACGCTGAATATACAGATTTTGAGTTCCTCTGGTCCTATTGCAGACGTCGCCATATGTGCGATTTCTGCTGCATTGTTGAACGTCCGCTTACCGGCTATCAAACTGGCTCATAGTAAAGACAATGAATCTCCTATTGAAGCAGGAGAAATAACTGTGTTAGACGAGACGACACCGTTGGTTCTGAAGAAATTCCCAGTTGCAGTCACCATCTATGTTTTTAAGAATGGAAAGCGAGATGTGGTACTTGTCGATCCTCCCGAAGAGGTCACTGAGCATTGTGAAGCGAAGGTTTCGCTGGTCACAGTTGGTGAATATGTGCTTGCTATGCATACTCGAGGTATGGTTACCAGTGATCGCATTCTGTCGTCCATCGCCGCTTTAGCGGAACAGCGGCATCGAGATGTTGTCAGTGTGATTCGACAAGAAGATGGTCTTTAGTTCGAAGCTAAGTGCGCTTTTTGTCTACTTTTACATGAGTGGTTTGTTATGTGATTGTTGCGCTTAGGATCCATGTAGTAATGTCGCGTATTGATCACTGAATGCTTTCAGTATAAAATGTCGAATAAAATATTGCATAGTCCACGATTTATAAATCTTGCTAAAACCCTGCGTCATATCGAGTAAGGCGATAGGAAAGTAGATAGCCCATAGTATGTTTATAAGACCCAATTTGTAATGTGTTCCTTTCACGTACATTTCACTCAAGAAGTGCAGTTGTTTAACAGTGCGTCAAAAAGGAAAGGGGAAATCTTTCAATTCATGAAAACATCTCATTTGGTGAACTTTCTCGGATAAGGTCACTTCGTATTCAGAATCAGCAGTTTTCAACTCCTTCATAAAATACACGAGTTTAATCCTTGTCAAAATGTGCTTTTTTCTGCAAGATACTAAGTTGTCTGGGATTTTTTGGTTGCTTATGGAACCTTCTGAAGTGCCTATATTGGCTTCTAAAACACTTGGTATTGAAAACTGTTTAGTACCTGAAATAGTACCATTGAAATAAAGAGGAAGTGATGTGGTTGAAGTGTGTTGTTGTTCCAAGCGGGTCTTTAGATATAATGATGTTTTGCCTTAAACATAAATAGGCTTCTTTATGAGGTATAATTTTTTTTATTTTTATTGAAAGGGACGACATCACATATGTCACACTCTGTGGATCCCAGATCTTCTTGCATTCAATTCGTTTCCCCGTTCCTTAATCGACGAAGGTCTTCGAGCTTTTTCTTGGTGTGTCCGGCTACTGCTTGACGATTTATTCGTCTTCGCTAGCAGTGTCGGTGAATGGTGGTCGCGTCGATTTTTTTTTTCTGTAATTCTGAGATAACCGTGCTTGGGCGTTTCCTTGTGAATAAAAGGGAGTCACATATCCTAGACAAGCCTGGTACCAATTCCCTGACACTGGAGGGATGAGAGGCCTTGTGGGTCCGAAATGGGATCGAGCCTGCGCTTGGGTATTTGAGCCATCTGTATAATGAACGGGATCACTACCACTGCACTTCTACCTCCCTCAAATACTTATCGAAAAAATATGAATAGTACTATAAAGGTCAGCATCGTTCATTGTGTATGGCATGCGAAGTTCAACTTCTAAATGTTGATTTGTTATTGTTTTCATTTCTAATGGTCCTAATGAGTCGTTATAAACGTATGGAATGTTTAATTATTGTATTAATAGAGAAATACCGAACTATGCTGGACATAATTCCCAAGGCAAACTTCCAAGGGCTGACAGTAATGCGTTTGAATGATGGAGAATAGTAATAGATAGTAAATAAAAACGTACTAAGACCCAAATAGTAGAACATACTATGAAGTCCTCAATTCCTCAAGTCTTCTAGTTAGTGGAGAACTACAGTGTCACTCAAAGCAAATCTGCCAACTAGGACACGTGTGAATCACGGATGAGAGGAGCCATTTGTGCAGCCAAGCTGAAATTAGGTATTGTCTAATGCTGACTCTGGCTAAGACTAAGTGATATCTAAGGGATAAGGGGATAAGACAAGGGATTTAATCAATCCTTGAGGGATGCGTCATAATTTTAACTTCAATGAGCACCATAGAGTCGATTGGTTGGTTGAACTGTATGTCTATAGATAAATACATATTCCTTCTTGGCCTATGAGATAGGTCTGGTTTAAAGATTATCATGTGTCTGTGTGTTTTGCCTTTGTGATTTGAGGACGAACTATGCCTCTGATTGTGTGCTGCCAGGCCATTACATTTCCCAGTAGGGCCAAATGACCAAGTATTTACAGTATTTTTATTTCATTTGAAGTTCATGCTGATTATTTCATTGTTTTTTTTCAGTCCACTGTTTCCTGTCCGATAAATTTTCTTGTACATTACTAGTTGTGCTCATTTATTTCCGTGTTTCTTACGGTTATTGAACATATCTGCGATAACGCCCAGTTTTAGGTGCACGTATCACAGAAAGACGCGTAATTTCTCGCCTATAGAGGAGCGCATTGTCACCAATTCGCGTTGTCCGTTGTTCTGCGCGAATATTACTGTCATAAACAGTAGCCTTCGTGCTACTGTGAGGCTGCAGAAGGCAATTAGTCTGCTAGGAAATATTTGTATTTCTGCAGCAAAGTCTTGATACTCTCCTCATCTATTGTACGACCTCCGACTGAGAGATATCCATGTACGCCGCTCACCTGCGACGCTCTCTATTGTTTTGCAAACAAATTTTTCTGGGAACAACGTTAACTTTAACGCAAAAAGTTAACATTATGACTTTGACTACAGCCTCAGCTTAACTGGGTTCATTGACGGATTGTGTTCCTTAGATCAGTCCCGGTGACGGATGATTTCTGATCGCACTTGTATACTGAAAACCAGCTGAGAAAAGTGCGAAACGAGGAGGTGTGGTGGTGAACACGTTAGCCCTGGAAAAGGGTAATAGCGCGTTCGTTCTCCACCACAGACACATGCTATCCGGAGTTCTCCAAATATCTCAGCATCATTGCGGTTTTTCGGAACAGTTCCTTTTATGTAAACTGCAAGGTGTAGAATACAGATCTTCTCTTACGAAGCGTGGTACATTATATATGGTGGGTATGCTATTAGTTGAATATAAAAATTGTGGTAGAAAAGCCTTGTGCGTGGAAAGAGACCAATGAGCTGAAATCAGTGTGCATTGTCGCCAATGCGTCAGAAGAATTTAGATATTGATACAGACATGCCGATTGATCCAGACGACATACTAGAAAATGCGAAGCTTGCTCGGTGCCAGGAACTGATATGTGAGGAGGATTTCGAGAATCTGTGCTCGTCAATGGATGACAGCCAGGATAGTTCCCGGCTTAATTCTGCACTCATGGATGACCATCAGTTAAGGTGAGCTTTGTATTTGCCAGTTATTCGGTAGGAAAGAAAGATTGTTTACTTTTTTTAAAGCCGTTGAAGTTGAACACTGAAAGCCGAAACGGAAGAACCGCATTGACGCTTAACGTGTTAGCTCCCGGAAAGGATAATAGCGATTTCAAGCCCCCACCGAAGACACTTGCGGTCCGGAGTTTTGCAAACATCTCAGCATCATTGGGGTTATATTTCACACTCGTTGAAGTTGAACACTGAAAGGGGAAACGAAGGACCCGCATTGGCGGTTAACGTGTTAGCCCCGCTCCTGGAAAGGATAATAGCGAGTTCGACCCTCACCGAAGACACTTGGGGTCCGGAGTTTTGCAAGCATGTAAGTATCATTGTGGTTGTATTCTACACTATCTCCAGCCATGAAAAAAAAGTTTAAGCAGTAAGATAAAAAAGTGACTACATTGTTTACTTTTGTCCTAAAATTGCAGAAATTATTTTGCGTATACAATACCTGACGTGGGTGTCACTGTAGCCACTAAAGAGGTCTACATGAGAGATCTACTGTTCTATCCTACTTCTCCGTTTTCAGTTCATCCACTTCCGATCGCGTTAATGGTTGCTCATCCAAAGATCCAGTTGAGGATGTGATCACATCGGCGAGAACCTTTATAGAAAGTGATGCTTTCAATACCATAACGAAGGACAAGGTCACAGTTAATTGGGAGCGGGAAAAGATGCTTATTTTATGCTCAAAAGAAAAACGTAGGTATAGATAACCTTTTTTCTTAAATGTCTTGCAGCTCCAAGATTTATTGGTACTTATTGCTTTCATTCCAATTTAGACTATGCTCTGATGTCCACAGAGGATCAAGCTTTAGCCAGGGGACGAGTTTCTTCCATGGATCTAGTTTTAATGGCTTCTAAGAATTTCCCATTGGCAGTTGTATTCGAACATGCTATGAGAGAAATTGTTCAAGCGAGAAGGAACATCAACTCAAGTCATTACGGTATTTGTCCTGCTGTTCACGTTGTACGTTTTGCCAACCAAATAAGTTTTTATACCCAACAATACTTTTTTAAATGTGTCCTCAATGTGAGCTCGAGAAAGGGGGCTTTATAATCGGAAAAACTCTGTCGTTTAACAGTGTCTTGCCTGGTTGTGTCACGCGGCCCAGTGCCGAATAAGCAGTGTCGTACCGGGAGGAGAAGTGTTTCCGCAGGCTGAGCGTTATATTCATGATCGCCTGGAACAAGCGAACCTTCCCGAAGTAAGTGAAAATGACAGGATTGAACTGGCGATCTTCCAGGTTAGTTAAACCATAGAGTAGTTCGAAGAACGATGATTATTCTGGTTTTTTCAATAACTATGCTTGTTATTTTAGCTGTGTCGTGTCCTTGACGTCCTATCAGTTTGCGATTTGCGTTCACAAACGCCAGTGGATCGTTCGATTCTCATTTTTGCGATTTGTCGCTTAGTTTTGGACAGGAATACTTGTTGTGCTCTGCAGTATAGAGCGAGCTTAGCTATTGAAAATGTATGCTTTATCTTCACTGAAACAAGTTCTTGTTCATAAGTGTAATGTTGTCTACTAATGGAAAGGGTAGTATTTCTGACATCTTCGATATGACGCATCTCTTAAGATGGCACAATCGTAGAAAGTTTCGTTTTCATCTACGCGAATAAACCCTCCATTAGTAGGGATTTTGGTAACAAATGGTAGATTTGTTCCTTGAAGAAAGAATCAGTTATCAGCTGTATTCATCTTTTGTGGAATCTGTAAGCGTTGAAAACTTCATTTTTACCCTTCTTAGTGCTTGATTTACAAAAATTTTTTTTAGTATATGTATGGGAAGCTTCCCAACGGTTTACCGCTTCATCGTGGCAGGGAGGTGTTGTAGGGCTGCGATGTACAGTGGGGGATTCATCCACCCACAGGGTCTCGCGAGTTAGAAGGGGTGCAGCGTTTTGATCAGGAAGCCCAGCTAAGAGTAAACCAGTACCAGGATCCACCACCGTCCTAGTATCAAACTAGTCGCATGGTGGGAAATCTCCCTCTCATTTACAAGGGTGGCGACTGCATGTGGTAGTGACGACTCGGAGCAGACTTTGGCTAGACTGACCTCGGGACTCCGGGGAACCACATTGGCTAAACCAACAAAACTCCGAAAAGATGGAAATTGTGATGGGGCCCACATAACCATTGAAGTTTCAATATGGGATCATTTAAGATGATTGGTGATGATGATCAGATTTCAAGATTAAAAACTGACCGTTACCTTTAACTAACCAATTTTGTGTTTGATGTGAAAACTGATCATTCTAGATCCTCAGTGCTTCCGGTCTAACCAAACATATCACATTGGTCGAGTTTTCAAGTATATTTCCACTAATTTCGGGTTTGTAATAAGAGTTTTTTTTCCAGTCCCCCATTCTCTAGAAATTCAATGAACGGTTACTGTCTAGATGATCTCGTCAATTTGCAACTGTGCCACGAAATTATTAGGCTCTCGAACGTCGATCCAACGTGTTGTCTATCTTTGTTCAGTTCAACTCTTATCCATCTATCTGAAAGAGCAGAATGTGAACCCTCAGATCTGGTTAGTTCCCATGGCCATGCCATACTTTATTTCTTTGCAGATTTCCTTTTAGAAATGTTGGTTTAGTTCTTATTAATAATTAGTGCTGTGAATTACTGGGGTGCGTGTAGCGCAGTGGTTAGAGATGCCCTACATTACACACGTGTTCTTGCGTTCGATCCTACATCCGGAACTCAATAAGCCTCTCATCACTCCATCGTCTGTAAATTGGTACCAGATTTGTCTGGAGAAATAATAGCACCGATTTCATACATCGGTATGCCTCCGCAAGTCCTTGTACAGGACAAATGTCCATTCAGTAGTCACCATGAAGTCGAACGCATGGTGCGTCCCTCAGGGATTGATTAACACCAAGAGCTTTATCCCTAATGAATTACTGGGTAGAGCCGCGCAGTTCACTCTAACAATGATTATCTGTTGTATCGCCTTGCAATACACATGCAATCGATCCCCATGCCCCAGGGCTACCAAGCCTTCCATCCCTCCGGAGTCGGCAAATTTGTACCAGACCTGCCTGGGAAGGTAGCAGCACTGGGTGGATACATCAGTAGGCCACCACGAGTCATTGTGAAGGCCAGATATGCATCCATTCACATCCAACGATGCTTAATAATATATTTACTTACATGATTTTATAAACTGGTCTTCTTTAGCTGAGGCGAGGTTGGTATAGCTCTTCGTTGTCGTTGTCGTTGTTGTTGTTGGTGTTGGTGGTCGATGGCGGACGTCTCGGCGATTTCGCCTTCCACAGATCCTGGACGTAATTTATGTAAGAATGCTTCAATTATTCGGTGGAAAGAGGGCTAAAGTATTAATGAAGATAAAACTTTTAAATAGACGCAATAATATTGATCAGAAAGGTTACTACTCTACTCACCGTGATGTTACGAGTTGGACTGGCCCACGCGTTGTTCACGTGGGGTCGCCAGCGAGGCACATCCAGGGTTCAAAATATAATTTTGAAATAGGGCGCCAGGTCACGTGTGATAGTGAGGCGTTCGTCTTTAACCGGCTCATCTTTGAGTTTTTGAAATTTATCCAAAACACCTCAAGAGTCCTGCGCTAGGATCAGGGCATTCAATTCAAAATCGTCACCAGTGCGCTTTTGTACCCTATGTGTACCTAGAGGAGTGTTTTGACGAATTTTAACTTTGCCATCTAGATGTTCCTTTATGCGGACACAAAGCGGTCTATCCGTTTCCGCAGTACATTCCTAACCGCATGCGTTACATGAGATCAAGTATATTATACCTGAACTCATGCCATCCCCGTCTCTCTCGTTAGGACAGATCATGCAGTTTTCTGAGCTGCACAAACGATCATAGAGACGTACGTAGGGTATTGGGTGGGATTTCAGTAATCGTTACATAATTTTCAGGACCACTTTTTCCTAAGCATCTCTTAATGGCGCAACTTAGTTCATTCGATATGAAAGGTGGCTTAAAAGGGATCTTGCTTGAATCCGAAACATTATTTTGAGGAACTACCGCACATTTTTGTCTAACCCGAGTGGCTTCTTCTTCTTTTGTACTATTTTTCGTGCTAGTTTTAGCGATTCCTTCCTTTCCTCTTCTCCTGTGCACACATTTTTAGCCGTACGGTACATGTTTTTAATAAGTGCTTTTCTCATGTGTGAAAGATGAGAGGAGAGGCAGTGATCAACCAATCCAGTTATCGGTCGCCGATCTTTACTCTACTGTCGATACATAGACGACCGCTTCATCGTCTGTTCCACACAAGAACAGATGGATGAGTACTTTGAATTGCTAAACCGACAATCCGAGAATATAAAATTAACACGGGAAAAACCAAGCGAAGACTGGCTTCCATTCTTAAACCTCCAAATAAAGCTCTCAGAAAGTGGCTATATAACAATGGTATCGTAAGCCAAGTAGTAAAAATATACTAGTTCACTATCTCTCCTCTCATCCTTCACACATGAAAAAAGCACTTATCAAAAACATGTACCGTACGGCTAAAAATGTGTGCACAGGACAAGAGGAAAGGAACGATTCCCTAAACTTGGCACGAAAAATAACAATTTCCGATGGTTACGAAGTAGAAGCCACTCGGGTTAGACAAAGCGCACGGTAGTTCCTCAAAATAATGTTTCGGATGCAAGCAAGATTCCTTTAAGCCACCCTTCATATCAAATAAAGTACGTTGCGCCATTAAGAGATGCTTAAGAAAAAGTGATCTTGAAAATTATGTGACGATTACTGACATCCCACCCAATACCCTACGTACGTCTCTATGGTCGTTTGTGCAGCTCACAAAACTGTATGATCTGTTCTAACGGGAGAGACGAGGATGGCATGAGTTCAGGTATAATATATGATCTCATGTAACGCATGCGGTGAGGAATATATTGGGGAAACGGGTAGATCATTTTGTGTCCGCATAAAAGAACATCCAGATGGGGAAGTCAAAATTCGTTGAAACACTCCTCTAGGTACGCATAGGGCACAAAAGCACAACGACGATGATTTTGAAGTGACTTTGCGGATCCTAACGCAGGAATCGAAAGCATCAACGCGCAAAATTCTTGAGGCGTTTTGGATAAATTTCAAACATCCAAAGATGAACCGGAAAGACGAATGCCTCACTATCACACGTGACCTGGCGCCCTATTTCAAAATGATATTTTGACCCCTGAGTGTGCCTCGCTCGCCACACCACGTGAACAACGCGTGGGCCAGTCCCACTCGTAACATAACGGTGAGCAGCCTTTCTGATCAATATGGCGTCTATTTAAAAGTTTGATCTTGATTATTACTTTAGCATTTTTTCCACCGCATAATTAAAGCACTCTTATATAAATTACGTCCAGGCTCTGAGGAATGCGAAATCGCCGAAACTTCCGCCATCGACCACCAACACAAACGACAACGACAACGACAAAGAAGCAAAAATACCAACCTCGCATCAGCTAAGGAAGATCAGTTTATAATATTATATAAATAAATGTATCAACTGTCTATGCCGAAGTTTATAGAAAGTGGGTCTTTTGAGTTATTACGAGATGCTTAATGAAGTCGAATACATGGCGCATCCCGCAGAGACTGATCAACGCGGACAGCTCTATGCTTTATCCTTTTATCAGCTGTGAATGGAATTTCTCAATTGTCGAAGTAGGTTTTAGGGCAAGATGTCTATGGAAGAGTTCGTGGATGCCCATCTTGGAGTAGTTATCGATGTCCTTGACGACACTCTGGAATTATTTGAAAATAAAAGGTTGTATGGTCCCATTTTGACTAGTTCCACAAGGGCCGCGACTGGCTGTTGTGGTGACGACACGACCTGGGGCAGATTTTGGCCTGGCTGACCTCGGGACTGCAGGGAACCACAATGGCTAAACCAGCAAAACTCCGAAACAATGGAAATTATGCTGGCAGCCCTACAACCAGTGAGTGCGTGCCATCCAAGTGTCCAAGTATTTGGATCAGTGCTAGCTTCATAGTCCGAGTCTTCGTATGGCGCATTAATTCCAGACCGAGTATCAGTTAATTGGCAGTTTTTCTCTATTTCTCTCCCTAATGGATTCTACAGGGATTATCTCAGTCCTTAAAAAGTGAGATGAAAAACGGCACTAAAAACGCGAAGCTCCTATATTGTTAGCCATGTCAGCTTATTAATGGAAGTTCGTAGGAACGGATTAATATCTCGAAGTACATTGCTGTTTTACAGAATAGTAAATGTAAATGTGTGGTAATGATAATGCTTGATTCGTCTCTTCATCCATCGTTATGCAGTCTAATATCTAAAACGAGAAGGCAACAATTAACAAGCCTTCTTCGACGATTGAAATATGAACTGGGGATGAATCCACATCCGGATGGTGCTCTGGTATACCGGCTCCTACTAAATTTGAGTGACCGTTATGAAATTCAGTCTCATGGACATACTCCTGCGTTCGCCTTGCGATACTCGTGAGATGCTTCGTTACCTTCTGTGAAATCAAACGCTGTTCTCTTTATTCAGCTTTCTTAATTCTTATTTCTACACACGATAATGCGGGTTTAGCGAAATCCTAGCGGAACGGCGGCTTTCTCAGGTGTTGTAAGCTAGCATTAGCATCTCCATGTGTTAGTGAAAGTAAGATTTCATATGAGCATAAGAGCTTAATATCAGTTTTGAGCCTTCCAACTGAGAGTAGAGAACAGGGAAGTAATTTAAAGGTGGCATTCAAAGGTGATTCATTGAAAAAAAGACCATCTTTCTGTCATGCTTTCAGTGGATATGCCGATTTTTGCTTAAACTACGGTCAACATCATCGCCTTGTTGAGAAATGTTTCTTAAAAATCCATAGATGTTTTGCATTTCATTAGAAGGATATCTATAAAACGATAGTTTTTAATCCTTAGTGATATGCTGGTGTTGCAGATGAAACGAAAACGCACAGATTATCAAAGGAAGAGAATTCTAAGGACACTAATGGGCACCAGATGAAAATCGCTGAAATGGAATTGTGTTCAACACTAATAAAACACCATGGAAAGTCCGAAGGTTGTCCTCTACATCGTAGAAAATGCTCTCGACTTCTTACGTCAGCACACATTTCCCGAGTTAGTTTGTACACTGCTCCGTTTAAAACCTTTGTCAGCTAATGTGTTATGAAACCACTTCACTTGCTCCTTCCGTCCTAAAATCGTACTCTTAGCTATATTTGCTAGGCATGCAAGATGGGATGCGGCAGCGATTTTGTAACTGTTTCTCCATACTCCAAGCATAAGTAGCTTGGCGTCATTCGTATGGACACTTAGCAATGCTTCTATCTCTTGCTCATGTAGTGAACTCCAATTGTTGAACTCTCGTTTCGCGGAACCAGTGTTTGTATGATATGTCTCTCTCTCGTTCTCACAATACGACATAATTCTCGTACTCAGTTTTTACGTTGAAAGTTCACCTCCCTACTTATTTCACTTCTGCTTAGTGCTCACGTTAATGTAAATCTTATTCTGTGGATAATTAGTGCTGTAGTTGCATTGTGACTGCTGTGTTATTATTGCTTACATAAAGGTTCAAGTACCCAAGTTTTGAGTTCAATCTGCGGCATCGGTAAAAGTCTCAGCTTGCAGGCAGAAATGGGAGAATCACTGCCATACGAACGACCTTAAATGTGCTTTAACAATATGGACGTAAAGGCATGCACTTGCTTTAACAACACATGGGAAGTGCTAGAAAAGACGAAGATATGTTGTTTGGGATTGCCTAATACCAACTCTCCACCTGACGTCTGTATTCAGCATTTTCAATGTGTTACTGTTCACCATCGACAAAGAGTTAATCAGAAAAGAGATTCAGTTCATTTTCAGCTGAACCAATTACTCATTGCTGTTCCCTTTCCAATCACTATAATTGCCAAAGAGACGTAAAAAAAAAGCGAAACTAGGGACGAAGTCTATAGTCTTACATTAGTGGAATAAGTGGAATTGTTCAAGTAAAGTTTGGTAAAAGCTGGAGAATATGCATTTGAAGTTGGGAGTTAGAAACCACAGTTGATATCCAAATAACCTTAGATGGTCTTCGTTATTATTGCTGATATTTGCTAGTATTCTGACGAAAACTGATACCGGTTTACCGTTATGTTTAACTTTTATTTACTGCCTATTCCTTCCCCATAGCAGTGTACTGAAATAACAATCACAAGGATACTGAAATATAAGCAAAACTCGGAACCTCAGGTGGGCTTCGAGTCCGCAATTACTTTTTCATTTGACACAGGTGATATCCACTAGACCAGCCGAGGCCCTTAAAAACCAGCTGAGAGAAAGGCAAAGCAAGGAGGTTGGTTGATGTGGTAGATATTACCTAGGCCACAGGAAAGGCTAATCGTGGGTTCGAAGCCCAACTGAGGTATTGAGTTTTCTCATATCTCAGCATTATTGTGGTTATGTATCACTAATAGCAGTATTTCGAGGCAGATGAGATATTCTTGATAAAAAAGAAATCGGAGATAAGAAGAAACGGCGATCATGTTAGAAGCTTAAGGAAACACAATGATCGTATGGGAGTTTTTCTCAAGAAAGAGTTCATCACGATGGCAAGCTATACATGTCGATATTTCCCTATCTAAGCTCACCAAAGTTTCACAAAGATCAGAGTTCTTCACGAAACGCCTACAAGAAAGATATGATGCTCAACGAGTTCCTAGAGCGAGCAGAACCCACTAGGCTACTCTAGCACGCGACAGGGAAAAATGGAAGATTTACTGGTGCCCAATCGAGTCACTCGACGATCAACTGTACTACAGGAGATACAGGTGAAGCTCACCAAGCCTTCCAACCCTCCGCGGTCGGCAAATTTGTACTAGACCTGTTTGAGAGGATAGCAGCACATAGTAGCACTGGCTCCACAGGTGGCACTGGCACGACAAGTAGCACTGGCTCGACACATCGGTGGGCCACCGCGAGCGGTTCATTGGGAGTTCTATTCGTGTCCACCTTTCCACGTTTTTATGCGCCCACGAATCAAATGATACTGAATTAGTCATCGCATTTTCGTGAGCAACAAGTTTGCACAGTTGTGATTTTTGCCCTATTTGAATCCATCCCGTCATGGTAAGCCGTTGTCAAGAATCTCTTCGCTTATTTCTTACGACCTCTGCTTAACAACGTTACGTTCCTTATCGGACTTCCCCAATTCTCCCTCGCTTCCAGCGCTTCCTCGCGATTCCATTGCATAACGTTGTGCAATAGAGGCGGAGCGATGCGGTGTGGACGGTCCGCGTCGGGGTCGCGTCACTCGTCGTTCTTTTGCATAGGTGGCGCTTAAGTGATGAGGTGATGTCCTGGGGTTTGTCCTTTGTCACCATGAAAACTCCATATCTGCATTGGTTTCGATGCACGCGTGGAAGCTAGGCGTCTTAACATGTTGTGATTGTCACAAAATGTGTATTGCTGCGATTGTGTTGATCCTTATACACCTAATACCATTTTTTATGTTAACGGATTGTAATGAGGTGCTTCAGTTATCTCTGTGTGATTGTTTTTCCTCATTTTCACATCAAAATTCTTGTTCCAGATGTTTATATCAACGCAGTTTGTCAAGTAAACCCTAAAAGGCTACACATCCCTGAAAAACATCCCGAAGAGATGTACGAGGGCGATTAGTAGTCTTCCTTGCGTTTTAAAGCTTTTCTGGATAACACGTTTAAATCGGAACTAGAATTTTACAAGTATTGTAAGGGTTTATGACCCAACAGTGCGAATGGATTTCGTCCTCAAGTGCACTCTGGCACAGATGAGTCATTGTTGGCACATACCCTTGCCGATTGTTTCGTGAAACATCGAAGGATTTCCATGACGACGGTTGTTTTTTTAGGTTTAGCTAGCACTTGAGTAGAGAATTAAACAGTTGGGTTTTTTTCTCGATGCTAAGCTTACTGTTCCTTAACTTACTATACTATATCACGGCTGAGAGAAAAGCGAAACGAGGAATACGCATGGTGTGGTGGTGTACATGATAGCCCCCGGAAAGGCTAATAGCGAGGTTCAATCCCCGTTACAGACGCATGCGGCCCGTAGTTTTGCGAACATCTCGGCATCATTGTAGTTACTGTTTTATGTTTGTCGACGGTTTTTCCATATGTAGCTATTTTGCCTTCATTTTTCCTATCCTCAGAATTCAGCTGCCTTTCCAACGCTCTTATATCACTACAGTTTCTTTCTAACTCTTATTTTTCTGTTTTTCAGTTGTTGGGACCGGGTATTGGTCCCAGGTAGCAGAAGTAAGGAGAAGAAATCTCTTCGGTGTTACTGCCTTTGCCACTAGGTCTTCACCAAGTGGTCAGTTTTATTCCCACACAAACTTTCTAAGTAGAGACTCGGCCTTCTTTTTCTTTTAAGTTTTGCTGCACATCCGTTAGAATCTTACGTTGTTGGTAGGTTGTTGAAACCAGGTATAATCAGGTATTGTGTAGTGCTCACCTGAGTAGCGAGACAGTGGAGTGAACGATTTCTTTCAGGTACTCGTCTTCACATACCTAAAAGTCCACGTTTTGTCCGTTGAAGGAACCGAAGATTTTTACTACTACTCGTCAAAATGTTCAAGATGGTCTCCACTACGTACGATCTCACCGCCTTCGATGGCATCCTGCGAGAAAGGTACACTCATTGCCCGTCCCGAGGGTCTTCTCGGGCGAGAACCCCTAGTCCGAACTCGTGCGCAAATCTTAAATTTGCCGACAGAACCGATGAGCCTTCCTTACGATATGCATCAAAGCTACATCTGTCCAGAAGAAGAGTGGATAGATCAGACAAGTGTCGAGTTAGTTATGACTACACCGAATATAGTGACCATGAGTCGTTCCTCAAGTCACACGTCGATGGAGAACGGTATCTCTTAGTTCATTTTCGATTTGAGTGAAAGTGTCGCGAAGGCCGATGGATATTCACTAAAAATTTGGGCAGAATTTCTGTCACCCTTTCTAGTTTGGTTCTAATGCCTCTGTTTTGCGTAGAATCCATTTCAGCACTTGAGTAGGTTATAGTAGTCCGGGGAACATATCAGTTCACTTCATTCTTGTTATCCTTTGCAAGGTTAGCTTTTGTGCGCTGAGGTCTGATGCATAGTTCGTGCTACAGAATAACCTAAACGTAGATGTCAAATCTTAGAATGTGTATAGTTTAACGTTGGAGGCGCTAATATCACGAACATGTTTCAGATTTCGCGGCATTGAGTTGCTTCTCAGATTCTTTTCTACGACTTGATGTCGCACACTTGTCTCAGCCCGATATTTTCACTTGCGAAACGCCTCCATATTCGAGCGATATTTACTCCAACTACTTTCCAGGAAACGATTATGATATTGATCTTAACGATATAGACACAGCGTTTGACTGTGATATCAGTACACTGGACTCATATCTGCACAGCCCGTCTTGCAGCAGTACTAACCTGCCTCATCATCAGCCAAGGTCATCTACTCCAACTGAACAGTCTTCTACTGAGCAATCGGCATCATTTGACAAGTGTGCCGTTGAAGAATTCTTCCCGAATCTCTGCCAGAGCTCCAATGGTTCTGTCGTTCAACAGACTTCTCGACGATCTAGTCGTTCTTCTGGTGAGTTCGTATGCCACCGTATAAATGGTTAGTTACTAGGTTGCAAATGCTTTCATGGTAGGCCTGGACAATGGTTGTATTTTCTGTTCTGCAGTTGAATAATATTTTGTGGAATCCTTAAATTTATGACCTGTATGCGTCATTTCGTTGAAATTACTCTCAACGGCGCTAGACAAAGAGAGGGGCGATTGTAGCGTAGTGGTTAAAGATGCTTTGTAGTACATACACGGTTATTGGTTCAATTCTGTCCACTCCGAATAAACTAAACCTGTCGTTCTTCCGGGCACCGACCAATCTCTACCACAATTATCTGGGTGAATAATAATACTGAACTCATATAATGATACGCGCTCTAAAGTTTATGCCAAATTGTTATAGAGAGTATTCTGCGGCCAGCATTTTTAAAAAATGAGACCCGTATTCAGTTTGAATTCCAGGCGCTGTTACGACGACAACCCGTTGTTCTTCTTATTCCCCGAGTTCGTTGTCTCCAGATGCATTGAGTGATTATCGAGAGAAACGTGATAAGAACAACATCGCATCAAAACGATCTCGCCAGAAACGTGCTGAGAAACAACGAGAAATGCGAAACGAAAAGGAGATGCTGGAACGACGTAATATTGAGTTGAAAACTCTTCTTGGCTCGCTTGAGGTCCAGGTTGCTGACTATAAGCATATTGTTCTTATGATGATGTCCAAGTTAAGATCTTAAGCGTAATTATCGAGTGTAGCACCGTCTTCGTTTCCGGGTTATGGCGTTTTGCTTAGACTTCAGTTTTTGTTTGTATTCTTATTTTTATTTATTTGAGCATGTCACGTGTTTATAGCACGATGTTTTGTGTGTGGTGTAATATGTGTTGGATATTAGAAAACCAGTAGTGATAAGTAGCGTAGCTTGTTTATACTTTTTCGTATGTTGTAGAATGTTTCTAGTGCTAGAGAACAATAAAGGTAGGAAATTTCTTCTCAAACGGCTACCGAAGTGTGTTGAAAGTTTGACGATGAACTGCCACTTCCAAGGTTCTGGTAATTCTTAGTTGAAATAATGCAGTGTGGCAATAGCTGTGATGTGAGAGGAACTTCTGTAGTTCTACCCATCCCTTCTGTAGCTTCCTCCGTCACCTTAGGTAGGATGCATACATTGTTACCCACTAATATCTTAGAATGTCATCGTACACCAACCACCCTGTTGTCCGAAGAAGTGTACAGACTTCAAAGTTAAAGCCAACAACTGGAGGAAGTGAGGTATGCCCAACAATTGAACCTTCCGAGTTATCTGTTTCCCGCGTTGTTCTTAGATTAATACATGTTGTTCTTAGATTTTTCTCCATGTTTCTCAGTAGGAATGAGATTATGTTAGAGGAGCGACGTCGACTAACATGAGTTCCTGATGCGTTGAAATTGATGCATCCAGGATATTGGTGGGCCTCAGAATGCCCAAACTAGAGGGTACAGGGTACCCTGATGGAATGGATGAATCTGGTGATCGTCAGTACTCCCTATAGGTGGTTGCGGAACGGCATACGATATCAAAAGAGGATCTACGCAATGAAGATCGTCGCTCGTTATCGGAATGCTACCATATCGCAGACGGAGGATTAAACTTGAATAGTTCAGCCTTTTTGTAGACAATAAGCTAATATCAAGCCATCGGCGAATACAGAAACATTCTATAAAAGTTGACATCAACCTTGACAAGCAACGAGGAATAATTTCTGTAATGGAATTACGGTGAGACATATTCTAGTCAGCTACTATACGGTTGAACATGGATTGAGAAGCGTTCAGATATCGTTATCACAGGCGTCTCCAGCTTTCGTCGACTAGAGATAAGGCACTGACCTGAGACGAGTCTGGTGTCAATTTTTCGCATTTGGAGGGGTGAGACCTGCCACATCAGCACAGTTAGTACAAAATGTGTCCACGGATCTCTCTCATATGAGGGGTCTCGAGCCGGTTAGTCGCGAGGCTACGTGGCGCGCCCCCCAGGTGGCGGATAGGGGATTAATCGCGGACCAAAAGCGACCTTTGCTTCACTGAGACGCAGATGGATCCAGGGGATGGACTCATTGTTTCTGCAGCGCCGATTTAAGACATTATTTTCTGTATTTGCTAAGCGTATTCATGCATGCATGTATGGGTCCCTTCTGGGAGAGCCTGGCAAGCTACATGTGAGTATACCCAGCCCCCTACGTTCAGAGCCCAACAAGCTATACGTGGGTATCAAAAGCTGAACATAGGAAAAAAAAGCAGGCCTCATTCCCCTGACCCCGAAAGAGCCCCCCAATCTCGCAGCGTTGGATAGAACGAGTACGGAGAGGCTGATAAAATCTCAGCGCCAATGGAAGCTGCGTGGATTACAAAGAAATATGGTGACGATCTGTACCTACAATGCACGTACACTTGCATCCGAGTCCTCGATAGAAGAGTTGCTAATGCACGCAAGAAGGATAAGGTACGACGTCATCGGCCTCGCCGAGACGACACGACGCCACCAATTCAACGCCGTCTATGACACCGGAGAAGAACTGTTCCTTTGAACATGCGACAGTAGAGGAGTCGACGGCGTCGGCGTTCTCGTCAACACGAGTTTGTTCATGAACACCGATTCATTCGAACAGCTTAACACCCGAATCGAACGTTTGCGATTAAAACGATGTGGATCAATACCGGCTTTGACAACTTTCGTCGTTTACGCGCCGACATCAAACTATGACGAAGAAGAAGTCGAAGCGTTCTATATGGACTTGGAGAAGTTCTACAGAGAAGACCGTACATTCTTCAAGATCATCAGTGGAGATTTTCACTCCAAGATTGGACCAAGAATAACGTCTGAAGAACGTCACATTGGGACCCATGGATTAGAATGGAACGAACAGGGTGAGCGGCTATCTGAGTTTATCATGGCGACCAAAACAATTCATGGTAGCTCACAATTCCAGAAGCCCCACCCCTAAGCGTTGGACGTGGGAGTCTCCCAATGGAGAGTACCATAACGAAATAGACCACATCATAGTAAATAGAAGGTTTTGCCTACCCGATGTCGCTGTTGTCCCAAAATTCTACACGGGATCAGAACACGCCTTCTTCGTGCAAGATTCTATTTCTAGCGGAAAGGAGAAAAAGCCGCTGAATTCAAAAACCGAAGTCCCAAAACCTCCATGAACTAGGGACTTTTTCAATTCATTATTCGGCTGTTGGGAAGATGCTGTTGTCGATAATATTGGCGAAAAATTACGATCGGCTCATTCAACATCTTCACGTCAGCGCCTTGAAAGCTGAGAGTTCGAAAGTCACCAAGAGACATGTTTCCGGAAACACTCGAGGTGATAGGCCAGCGTGGAATCACACGAGCTTCAGGCAACCGCGAGCTAACGTCCGAACTTGCAAAACAGTGCATACAGGCGATAAAAGAAGATCTTAAAGAGAGAAGAGCAGCAGTAATGCTCGAAGCACTTCGACGCCCAGGAGGAACAGTTGTCCAGAAAGGCAGTAGATAGAGAAAATCATTCACTAATAGTACTCAGATCTCTTCGATAGCCACGTCCACCACCCGTCATATGAAATAAAGGAGGGTGGATATGTTGTACCACCGATTGTCCCTTCCGAAATCCGATATGCCATTTCGTCGGTGAAAAATCGAACAGCACCAGGTCCGGACAGGATAAGATCAGAACACCTGAAGAACCTTCCGCCACTCCTCGTAAACACACTGGCTTTGCTCTTCACACTTTACCTGTCTGAATGCAAGGTCCTTACTCAGTGGAAGACCAGCAGGACCGTGTTATTGTTCAAGAAGGGTGACCCACACGATATCGGCAACTATCGTCCAATCTGCCTACTGTCTGTCGTCCGCAAACTTTTTCACTGGAGTCATCCTAAACAGGATTGACAGAACACTGGACGAAAGACTGCCATGTGAGCAAGCAGGGTTTCGAAAAGGATTTAGTACGATGGATCGCATCCACACGATAACAAGACTCATTGAAGTATCGCGAGAGTACAAAAAGACCGCTCTGTCTCACTTTCATCAATTTACAGAAGGCATTTTACTCAATTGAGATACAAGCAGTCATGGAAGCCCTTGATAGTCAGGGAGTCTATACTCAGTACATAAAGATTCTTCGTGAGCTACACAAAGAAATTTCAAAACCAAGGTATCACCATTCTCACGACGATGTTATCATTGACGTCAAAAGAGGAGTTAGGCAAGGCGATACCATCTCGCTAAAATTATTTACCGCCACCCTCCAGAACGTCATGCGAACACTGGAATGGGATAATATGAGAGTGAAAAGTCGATGGTCGGCAGTTAGATCATCTTCGCTTTGCTGATGACATCGTCCTTATGACACCAAAGCATTAGCCAAGCGGAACGTATGCTTGCCGACTTTGATAAAGCTTGTGGAAAGATTGGTCTTCGACTAAATCTCACAAAAACGATGTTCATGAAGAACGGATTGGTTTCATATGCTCTATTCACGCTCAACGGAACGAATATATCCGAATGCTCTAGTTATGTCTATCTAGGTCGGGAAATCAAAATGATGAACGACTTAGCTCCACAGCTGAGCAGAAGGAAACGGGCGGCTTGGGGAGCTTTCAAGAGCATCGAGGATGTAGTGAAAAGAACAAAGCACACCCGACTCCGTGCCCACCTTTTCGACTGAACGGTACTTTCTGCCCTAACGTATGCGTCAGAAACCTGGTCGCTGTGTAAGCAGGATGAATGATCACTCAGCGTTATCAAACGCGCAGTCGAAAGGCCGATGCTACGAGTAGCCCGTTCCACACAAGTAAGGGATGGGATCCGAAGCTCCGACATGCGTCAACGAACAAAAACCAAAGATGCCGTTCTGTACGCCAAACAGTCGAAGATAAGGAGGGTCGGACACGTAATGCGTATGAATGACAACTGATGCATAGGAACCGTTAGTTACTGGATTCCTCGGGATGTCAAACGTACTGCAGGAAAACCATGGACCCGTTGGTCAGAGTTTTTCACGAAAACCGAAAGATATGATGCTCGACGAGTCCCTAGAGCGAGCAGAACCCACTGGTCTCTAGCACGCGACAGGGAAAAATGGAAGATTTACTGGCGCTCGCTCGAGTCACTCGATGATCAATGGGACTACAGGTGACAGGTGACAGTAAAAAAATGTGAGACAGAAAAGACAAGTGGAGAGTAGTCTCTTCGTATAGTCACAAACCATAATTGAAGAATTGCTAAATTTCTTTTAGTAAAACCATCTATGACGAAGAAGAATTCAATCTTATCGCTCAGTGAGGGCGCGTGTGGCGCAGTAGTCGGAGGCGCTCTGCAACACACACGTGGAATCGATCCTCGCGCCCATGACCCACCAAGCCTTCCATCACTCTGGGTCGGCAAACTGCTACCAAACTTGTATGGGGCTCGATACATCGGTAGACCAACGTGACTCGTTGTAAAGGGCAGATAAGTATTCAATCACCTCCAGACGATACTTAATGAAAGCGAATGCATGGCCTTCCCTCAGGGATTGATCAACGCCGAGAGCTTTTTTCCTTTTAGTTTTATTTATTACATGACCTGATATCACATATGTAACAATGTGCGAATCCCAACACTAATTGAATTCGAATTGTTTCCTTGCATCTACCACTTATGACGGATTTCAAATTTTTTTTGCCTCGGCTTGGCTTGGGCTGCTTCTGACGAATTTTTTCGTCTTCATCACGAATGTCGTTTAATGCTGGTCGAGACCGATTCTTCTTGGAAACAGGAGAATGCGTGCTAGCGCATTGAAACGTGGGTTATAGACTCGTCTCAGGTATGTCTAGTCTAGTAGCAGTTTTCCGAACCCTATGGGGTAAGTGGCTTTGTGGGTTCGGCGGCACTGGTACGGTAGTGAATATTAAAGATACCGGGAGGGTTGGGCTGTCCCGCATAGTGAATGAGATTATTACCACTCTGACTTACTTACCACTTACTTATTTGATACTTGAACGGCCCATATTCACTGGTTGTGCGGGCCTCAGCATCATCACCACTTTTCGGAGATTTACTGGTTAAGCCATTCCTTGGAATCCCGAGCTCAGCCCTGGCCAAAGTCTGCCCCCAGGTCTTTACTGGCAATCGCAGCCCTTCTGGATCAGAGGGAGATTTGCCAGTAAGCGACTTTGATACCAGGACGGTGGTGGATCCTGGTAGTGGTTTACTCTTAGCTAGGCTCCCTTATGGAAACGCCGGTCGCCTTCTCAGTTTGGAAGACCCTACCAGGGGGGATGAATCCCTCCGCTGTATAAGCGCAGTCCGACACCCTGGAACACCTCCCAGCCACGATGAGGCTGTAAACCGTTGGGAGGCTTCCCCACTCCAATCATATAAAGTAATTATATTATCAGAATGTCTTCTCTATACTCCGACAAGCGTTACTCATCTACTACCTTCATAAATTTGAAGAAATGATCAATGTGGGAAATCCGATTAGCGTAATTGTGTGCCAATTCCGTCTTCGAGTGTTACGATTTGAAATTTCTTCGAAATCAAAAAAGCTTATGCTTTCGGTTCTTTGCTTGTATATCGCTACACTTCAGGTGCTCGATACAGAGAGCGCTCTATATAAGGTGGTGTTTTTCTGAACAGAAGCTTCTTCATTAATACCTGCACACCCACTCGCGTTTTCTCTTGTTCAGCGTTTTGATTTTTGAAGAACGATAGGACAGAAGAGCTCCAATGTGTGCTGCTTTGATGTCCGCATATTTTCCGTCTTTAGAGAAATAAATCTATAATTCTAGAGATGTTGAAAGGATCGAAAATCGTCCCATTATCGTTGCGGATTTTTCTACCTATTCCCTCATAAACGAATTCCAGCGACGTGACATTCTCAACGTCCGTCGCATTCAGTCTATCGTACTCCTCGTGGATATTGTGGAATTGCGAACAAATTGGCCCAAATGCTGAATTTTCGGGTGGGAAATTTACTAGACGGGTATTGACTGGGTCGAAATGAGTAGTGAAATGAGTTGGAAAGTTATGGCTGCTGACCAGTACAAAAATGATTCCTGTTAATAAAAAATAGCTTTTCAGTTTATTTAAGGGTTTAAAACGGAATAAATTGTTTATGGAATACAACCACAGCGATGCTGAGATATTCGCAAAACTTGGCCGGGCCAGATCGAAACACGATTACCCCTTCCGGGGACTCGCGTATTACACACTGCACCACTGAGGCCCTTGCTCTGCGTATCTTTCAGCTAATTTATGGGATTGATGAGGACTGATTGAAACTAACCCAGAGACACGCAAAGAAAGGGCCTCAGTGGTCCAGTGTGCAATACGCGAGCCACCGGAAAGGGAAATCGTGGTTCGATGTGGTCCGGGGTCCAAGTTTTGCGAATACCTCAGCATCGTTGTGGTTGCATTTCACATCATACACTGCCGTGAAAAATTATAGTAGGTAGCAAATAAAGGAGTAACATTGTGAATTGTTTGCGTTTTTGTTTGTTTTGTGAGTAACCTACAGCTAATTAATGTCCGAAGTATTTGCTTAAGTGTCAAATGGTCAGCTATCATCTAGCGTAACTGTACCAGAATTCTATGGAGAAGCCATTTGACCAGTATTCAACGACGTTCATTAACAGAAAGACAAAAAATCCTCAAGCGGCAGCTGAATCCACAGGCAAACCCGAATATTTTCGTGTACGACGATGGCTGCGAGGAAACAATTCAGATGGAAGAAGTACTGGGTTATGGATGGTGCTGGTGTTGAGTTGTGTAGAACTAAAAGTGGAAGAAAATACTGGCACCATAGTCATGGTTATCATTTATGAATGATTCCTCGGTACGACAAGGGCAGTGGCTGGAAATGCTGTGCAATACATGCTGGTTGGTGGTTCGCTCTTGCTATGGGTCAGCCAAGTCTCCATCGCTTAGGATTCGGCCGATTTGTCAGGGCAGAGCTCTTTCTGATTAACAAAAGACACGGAATGGTCTCACAGAGCTATTTCAGGATTCCGGGTAGAATCAACTGCATCGGTATTTGGCTGCATTCATAAATAAAACAGAGTTTCTCGTGGTAGGGTAGTCTAGCAAATCCGAAGACTTCTTGGGATGGGATATCCGAAGCGAACCGTTGGAAAGAAGTGCTGGGATCTCCATAATATGTAAAACTGTATTCATGGTAATAGAAATAAGAATAAAAATTGATTTAACATGCCACATCGTCTTGGATTAGTCGGTATCGATCGCACCGCACTAGTTGGCGTAGTGGACATATCCCAGTCGCAAAGGAGCAGATCTGCTTTTGACCCCCGGGTGTCTATGGCGACCTGTAGTGAAGGTCTGATACGCTTTAGCACGGCTAACAACGGATTCTAAAGAAGACTTAGTTTTGCCAGCATCTAGAATATCGATGAGGAAACTATAAATTGTGTAGCTCAAGCTACCCACACACTGATCCATCAAGCTTCATGGAAGGAACTCTGCAGCGTGAACACTATGTGAGGACGGGGGCTTTTCACTCTAATTGTCGAAGTACTTTCTCCGTAATTATTTAATTAGATACTTAGATGACAACATTTCAAATTTCATACGTAACCCAATATTTCTTCTATTCGTTTCATTTTGTCACATCCATCCTTCAAGGAGGTGGTTCGGTTTGGGTAAGGATTTGGATGCATCTTGAGGATTTGTGAGCTTCTGTCCTCATTAACATACAAAGTGCTGGTCCACTGTGGTTTCCTTAAGCAATCTGAGTTATCTCAGTCAGAGCGTTTTCAAATCGTCATCACAAACATTTTCCAGCTCGTGCAACAGAAATAAGCTTGCTGCCTTGCGATTCGAATTCCTTCGGAGAAGACAGCAATTCCTGTGACAGCAGCGAAACCTGTAGTTAGTCGACCGACAAGCCGGCGGCGTAAGAAGCTGGATTTCCAGCCGTTATATATTACTCACCATTATTATTTATTGCTATTATTTATAACTGTCCATTACCACTTTTCATCACTGCTAGGGGGTAGCGAAAGAGTGGTTATATTGTTCAATGCGCGCACGGCCAAAGTTCGATCCTGAACGATTCAACCAAGCTTCCACGTCACTGAAGCCGGAAAACTGATACCAGACTCTGAGATTAGCACGTCTCCAATATGCGAACGCTGGGAACTGCCTGGTAATGCCCTAGCGCGACTATCCTTGAAATCTACAGAGATTCGACTAGACCAGCATTCAGAGGACAAAAAATGTCGAGGAGCTGAATCCAAACCCAGATTCGACGACCTTCCTTGTCATAGATGCGAGGGAACAAATCGAATGAAGAGAATGCTAATTTCATCACAATAGATGATGTTGGGTCATGTGAGACACAATAAAAAATGTTAACTTTCCATTTACTGCCTGCTACAGTTTTTCACGGCAGGGTATTATGTGAAATACAAGTGCTGAGGTATTTGAAAAGCTCCGGACCGCAGGTGTCTACGGTGGATAACGAACGCGCTGCGTCAGTAATCACCCGTCAACGGGGTTGTGGTTCTATTTCACATAATACCCTGCGTGAAAAATTGTAGCAGGTAGTAAATAAAAGTTAGCATTGCGATTTCCACTATACCCTCAGCTTAACTGGGTTCAATGCCGATTTGTGCTCACCAGGCCCGTCCCGTTGACGGGTGGTTGCTGATGGCACTGGTAGATAGAAAACTAGCTGAGAGAAATGCGAAACGAAGGATCCGTATGGTGTGGTGGTGAACGCGTTAGCCCTCGTAAAGGGTAATACTGTGTTCGATCCCCACCGCAGACACCTGCAGTCCGTAGTTTTGCAGATATCTCACCATCATTGTGGTTGAAATAAAGAATTTTCTTGTCACAATTGCTTTTATTATTATTAGAGACCAAGGAATTGTGGCTCGGCGTTAATCAATTCCTTAGCGATCCCTGCCATAGATTTTGCTCACTTAGACTGTAAACTTGCAGATATGGCTGGTTGCTGCTTTTTTATGCTGCCTGGCAACTGTTGCAGTAATTCTTCGTATTCTTATTGAGCAAACACGTGGTGTTATTTGTATTCTTTATTCACGAACAAGCTGACGTTTTGGCTGATTTCGCCTTCTTCAGAGCCTGGAAAGGTCAAGTTGACAGCAATCTACTCGGTCAAACACCTCCATAACTAAACAGAGAAAACGCTAAACCTAGATTTCAATCACATCGAACACGGAATAGCTTCTTTGCACACTCGCCGCGTTCTATGAGGCTTCCACTGAGTATATCGCGTGGAGACCAACCGCACAGAATCCACATGGAAGCGTAATGTGCCCCTCTCATCAGAATAATAGGTTTATATATTGCCCAATATCACGCGTGATAATGAGGCATTCTTCCCTGCGGCTCATTTTCGGATTTATGGAATTAATCCAGAACGCCTCTATAGTTTTGCGCGCTTGTGTTCTCGATTCCTATGCGAGGATCGTGACCCTTCAAAGTCCTCTCCGTTATGTCTCTCGGTGCTATGCGTGCCTAGTGGGGTATTTGGTTTACGTTTACCGACTAGGTGTTCTTTTATACGAACGCAGAGTGGTCTACCTCAATGTATTCGTCTCCGCACGCCTTACAGGAGATCAGATAGACTGTACCCGAGCTCAAGCAATCACCGTCTCTACCATTAGGGCAAATTATGCAATTTTGCGTTGCACATAGACGGTCATATAGGCGGTTATGAACTAGCTGGCGCCTAAAAGTACTCGGTGGTATTTCAACTACGTTTACCGAATCCTCAAGACCCGCCCTTCTTAAGCAGCGTTTTATAGCTGCACTTACATCATTTGAGATGAAGAGTAAGATAAACGGGACCGTTTTATCGTTACAGTTGTCGTTAAGGAGCCTAGGATTTTCCCTACACCTATCACAAGCTACAGTTTCGTAGCCATTAGAAATGGCTATTTGCCGTGCCAATTCCCGGGACTCCTCTCTCTGCTCTCTTCCCCGTGCACACGTTGGTTGCTGTTCGAAACTTGTTCCTTATAAGCGCCCTTTCGTGTGAGAGGGTGAGAGGAGAGGTAATGAACCAAGATGTTTTTGCTACTTGGCTTTCGGTACCATTTTGTAATGTAGCCATTTTCTGATAGGTTAATTTGGACGTCCAGAAATGGAAGCCAGTTTTCTTTCGGTTTCTCTCGGGTAAACTTGATTTACTCTGACTGTTCGTTCAACAACTTGAAACATTTGTCCATTTCCTCTTGTGTTGAGCAAAGGACAAAACAGTCATCTATATATCTACAGTAGAGTAACGGCCCGAGATCGGTCACTGGTGCTGCCACCTTAGACATAAACGCAATGGCTAGGCTTGGTGCCAGTCGCTGTCCCATTGTCAACCCTCTCATTTGAGCGTAGTAACTTCTGGACCATCTGAAGATTGAGCAGCTCAAGCATTCTTTCAAGAGTGCCATCAACTGCTCTATCTTGAAGC
Organism: Angiostrongylus vasorum; assembly: GCA_018806985.1. Taxonomy (NCBI): domain Eukaryota; kingdom Metazoa; phylum Nematoda; class Chromadorea; order Rhabditida; family Metastrongylidae; genus Angiostrongylus; species Angiostrongylus vasorum. The sequence continues at coordinate 288,820 of JADANN010000103.1, read as the reverse complement.
CATAAATGTTTGTTTCTCCTTCGTGTTTTATAAGGAGTTCGAATACGGCTTGCATTGCGGAATCATTCGACACATTTGAATAAAGGGCGGTCACGTCGAAGGACTCCATCACATACGCGCTATTGGGCTGCGCAGTACGTAGACGATCCAGAAACATCTGAGTAATCGTAAGATGGGCTGGAATGTGTTTCATCAACTGGGTAAATATTGGGGATAAAGACTATGTTATCCTATCCGTTGGCCCATCTACACAGCTAATTATAGGTCTAACCTTAAACAATGATGCATCGGTAGACGCAAGATCATCGCTGGATACTAGCTTATGAGTTTTTTATAAGCAAGTACAAGACGGGACATGTTGGTAAGTCGACTTTTAGTTGAGAGATAAGTGATGGTTTTGAACCAGCAGCCCTTGCCATTTTGACCCATTCGTGGTTCAACTTTCGGTATTTACTCTTAAACTCCTTCTCAGATGATGGGCGATAAAGTGAAGCATCTTGAAGATGCTTTTTTCGTTATCTCAACATCTAACTGATGGGGAATTACGACGAACTCTCCACCCCTTATCACTAACGGATAGTCTTATGTTTTTCAAACTTATTAGCTCTCGTACCTCTCGCATACCACGTTTTTGCACTTCGGTGAGGTTGGAGCTGTATTTTTTTCGCGCGATAGTGATTACGGAATTTGAAAGTTTCATTCGTAAACATCCGAAACTTAACATCATCTTCATTCTTGGGCTCTTGTTATCTAAAGAACGGCTGAGGAAATGGTACTATTGGTAGGGCCCGCACTTGGTGTTGTTCGCACCTATTTTGCGTTTCATCTCTAGCTTTTTACGAAGTCTATCTTGAAGTCCATGTAAACTACATGCGACCCTACGCAAGGTTACCTTAGAAATGGGTTCAGATGGTGAGAAACTTGGCCCCAATTCTAATAACGAGCGCGCACCTCTTACAGTATTTCATAGATTCTAGGGAAATGCGGAGTTTACCTTTTCCACTATGCTGTGTTGAACCAATGAACAATGCAGTTCAGTACATCGCTAACCACTCTGATATACTTGCTCTTACTATTATTGTTGAGTTTTTACTAGCAGTAGAAACTTTGGTATCATTTTACAGTATTACTCTGAACTTGTTTTATACCTCTTCCAGATATAATGTTGTTGAATCACTCTTTCTCCTTCTTTTTCTCATTTTCTCGAAAACATTTCCTTGGAGATCTTCCAGGAACTGGGAAGGACAGGATGGCGAACGTTTTGTCTTCTTCTGGGAGCAGTTGTGAACACTATAAAAGAAGCCGATTTAATTATTCAGCTGTGTTCATTCATTTCTGGTAGTATTGTGAAGTTTGTATTGAGAGAACGCAACGGTTTGAGCGAAAGAAAAACGTAGCAATCATCAACTACTGTACAAAAGGGAAAAAGCGTAGCAAGTTAGTTATCCCGTGGTCGAAGCGGTATCGAAGTTTTTACGCGGTTTGGGTGCCTTGTACGGGCGGACATCAACGACTATACGTCTCCTTTCAGTACGTTGTTGTCCCTAATATGACGTGCTAAATAAACATTCGAATAGTAAAACAAATTTGTTCGATGAAGCCATGGGAAATCTAACCGGTTTGGAATGGCATGCCGAAAAAAAAGTGCTCAGCTTACTGGAAGAGGATTCGTGGAATTCGCGTTGCTATCAGTGTAGAGGAGTGCCTTGGATTATTGATCAGCTTTATTGTAACTGGCGTTACGGCACTATCGCCTTCTTCAGAGCCGCGATGGTTTAAGCAGAGTGTTGAAAGCAGTTCAAATGATGTAGACGCCCTTCATTCTTCGAATTCGCATCGAGCCTAGTCTTTTGGAGTGGAGCAGGACACGGAGGTTTTGATCCCAGGTATTAGTGTCGTTTTATGGAGGAAGAATCTCGTTACAAAAGCCAAGTGATCTCATCCAACAGCTTCCTGGGATACATAGTGCTTCTTGGCGAATTACCATGTAAGATTTATGATTACGTTCCATCCTTTAGCTTGCGAATAATTTTATCTGGCATGTAACAAAATAATATAACATATTTTGAAAGTCGGTATTGAAAATTAGGTAATAGGACTTTTTTAGTAAGAAAATCCTGTGTGTGACAACTTGCGCGGATGCCGAAGCAAGTAGAGACCAGAAGCGAAGTGTTCGTGTCACTTATTTCACTCCTACCTACAATTATCGTCTACGACACAGTCCTGGGCGGGGTCAATGCTCTCTAGTGGTGGTGGTTGCGGGCGGCGTGACATACCATCCTCTTCGACACTAAGGTCGTCTCGTCCGCTAACAGAGTTACTGCCACTACGCTGACGGAGAAGTCAATGAGTAACAGTGTTTTTTTTGCCTCTGTGTCTGTTCGCCATTGAGTGTATCGTCGGAGAATATGTGACGGTCGATCGACCGACTATAAAGGGTTAGTTTATAGGGCTTTTATGATTTTGTCTTAACATTGACGTTGTCGTTGATATCGTTTGATAGCTTCTGGTTACGAAACTTGTATAATGGATATAAAAAATGGGCAAGCTTCCTAGTCATCAAGAGAAAAGTTGGAGACTTCGTTATTAATGTACCACTCAAAATACCGTAACCATCTTGAGAACAAATTAGGTGTCAACGCTTACCGTAACTCGATAAGAGTTCTGTGCTTTGTTCCCTTTGTAACTATCATACGGTCCTGTTGAGTAGCAGTATCCATTCTGCTTTTTGTACTTTTTTTTGTTTTTTGGTTTTTTCTTCTTTTTCTGGGATTAATAATTTGTGTGGACGGTTTCCACATTTCAGTATTTGTGAATTCTTATAAAGGGCGCGTGTGGCGCAGTGGTCAGAGGCGCCCTACAACACACACGTGGAGTCGATCCACGCGCTCATTGCCCACCAAGCCTTCTATCCTTCCGGGTTCGGCAAATTGGTGCCAGACTTGTCTAGGAGGATAACAGCACTGGCTCGATACATCGGTAGACCATCAAGAGTCATTGCAAAGAGCAGATAGCAGATATGCATTCAATGGCATCCAACGATGTTTACTGAAGTCGAATGCATGGCGCAACCGTCAGGGGATTGATCAACGCCGAGAGCTTTATCCTTTGTCCTTTATTATGAATGGTTGTTATTTTTGGTATCACTTCTCTCGCATTGGTTTCCATTCAGAATAAAAAGGCTCTAACCACATTTCTTGCCACACTGATCGGGCTTTTTTTTGTGGAATCTTAGCAGACTGTGGAAAAGCAACTTCAATTAGCGAAATATTATAAATTTTTCCTCATGATTTATTCCTTAACATCGTTTTCTTAATGTCGAACACTTTCTCTCAGTAGCAATATCTAACGAAAAGGTAGAAGAACTCCGTTCTGCTCAACTTGCTTGGCAAAACTCTTTATGAGTCCAAAAGAAATAGCTGTGAGATTCATCATATGTGAAGGCCATTTCAATAGAAGTTAAACTCGGATCAATGATCATCAACAACTCGTATAACTTGCGAACTTCGTATTCATCAGCTTCTCCGTGCCCACACCATCAATTCTTATGTGTAGGCGCCGCCCATTGGTACTCCATGCTAATTTTCGTAATGATGCACGCTCAGGTAGCTTCACAGAATCTCTCAGATGAAATGTGCGCTCTATTCGAATCAGCGTTTGGGATACAATTCACTCATGCCCCACAACATCTTGTTGGCCCTCTACGTGTACACAAATTATATAATGTAAGGGGCTCATCGACAAAGTCCATCTGAGTTGAAGAGGCAGATAATTGGGAATTTTTAGGTCCATATGGGGATTACCCAAAATCCACCACCTTGAAACGTGCTACGTTACCTTGACATAATTGTGGGCTCGGAATTCCTTAAATGACTAAGACTTCATGACGGGATATAGCATCTTTGCGTAATTTCAGCCTATTATCCCTAGTTTCCAAAAAAAGACTAACTTTTTTTTATTTCATGCCAAGTGACGTTTTGGATTCACTTATATCTTTTGCCTTCGTCGTCTGTGTTTCAAAAAAGTGTTTGTCTTCTCTCACGTTTTTTTTTGCATAAGCTTAATCTTGTCTGGAGAGTTCGAGTTTGTTCACGAGTTTATTCACATACATATACAACTGTATTTTACGTTTAATAACGCTTTTTGTAAAGTCGGTCATCCTTTCGGCATACTATCTTTACCTTTTCATAATCTAATTCATTCTTAGACCCTGTAAGATGCAAATTCTTTGTTAGGCCAGTCTAAATGGAAACGATGCCTTGCTTAGACACTACTAGTTATTTACTGACTACTATTTTTTCACGGTAGGGTATTATGTGAAATGCAACCACTTTGATGCTGAGATATTTGGAAAACTTGAAACTGAGGCCAGATTCGAACTCACGATTACCCTTTTCCGAGGACTCACGTGTTACCCACTGTACCACTGAGACCCTTGCTTTTCCTTTTTTCTCATCCAGTTTTCTCTCCAGTCTTTTTTTGCAAACTACCAGTTTTGTTTGTATTCCAAGTGTTCTCATCTATTCTTCTCTACCCTCTTTTTTTTCCAAGAATTTTTTAGACTAGAATTTGACATCGAAAAGGAAATGGTATGTGGAGTCACATAAGATTATAGATTCTTCGTTCAAAGAGTGAGTGGTTGCTGCTCGGTGTACATCAAAGAGATGCTCCGAATATGGTTTACAGAGGTGCTCTTCTAGCATAATAGTTAGGGGTACTCTGCATAATACACACCATGCATAGTACTTGGTTCGATCCTGCACCGAGTTAGCCAAGCTGATGTTTATTCGAAATCGGGAATTTGGTAGTACTAGCCTGGAAGGATAGGAACACCCACTTGATGGTTAATGGAGAGCCTCATAGTGTCTCGTTAAGGGGTCGTCCAACGCCGAACGCTTTATGGGTTACAGACATACTCAAGCAGGCTTATGAATGTCGTAAAGAGAATGTTGGGATCTAGGCTGAATGTCATTATTTCAGAGCTTTCGGCAATGTGCAGTAGTGAAGGTATTACGGCTTCAATACTATTTAATCGACCGTTCAGCGGTCGAATCTATTCTTTAAACTATGCAACTGTTCACGAATGCGTCTACTACAATGGTAACGGACTCGAAAGCATTCTATTTTCGATTCCAGCTCATCGTTGTGGGACCCGCCTATCACGTACCACCAGAAATGTGAGTACGAATTTTTTTAAATGAATGTTCTTGTCGCTTTTTTATTATAATTCCTCCTTTACATCCAAATCAACATTGTACGCAATCACGTACTGGATACAACAAGTCCAATTGCGTGATTTCTGTTGATGAAGAAAGAACAGGTGTCCAGCGGGTATCCAATGTGTTCACCATGGATTTGGCGCACCATAATACATCCTGTAAACCGAGATGGATAATAATTAGAACAATGTAATCACATGAGATGCACATCATTGTTTTCGTAGTGTTGGGTACTGTAATGGTATGGATTTTAGAGATGGATTTGCAAATATGGTGAGTTATGGATTGGACGAGTTATCTTGTCAAGGTGAATATGACTCTGAGAAAAATGGCTTTATTACGCATAAGTGCTCGCTTTCGCCTGTTGCTAGAAACTTGTCAACCTTTCCAGTTCCGGTAGCATTGTTGTCAGATAATTACACCGACGTGCACAACCGTGAACGAAGTCGAGTGTGTTGCTTGTTAGCATCGTAAATTTTTTATTCCTCTCTCTCTGAAAGATGTGTCTAGTCCTCGTTCGCAGTTCATTTCATGAAAAATGATAGAAAGGCTGTACGATTGAGGGGTTGTGGATTATTTCAGTTTTTCTTTTCCTACAAGTTCAGAAGAAACTTCTTCACATTACAATGTAAATTTTCAAATTTTTATCCTACTAGTTAGCCATTAAATCATGAAAGTCAAAAAAACGTGTTTACTTTATGGAGGAAGAAGAGATGGATGAGAGGTGGAATTTCTTTGTAAACTTCTTTTTATTGAGTAAATTCTACCGTGCCCCCATATATCTCACAAGGTCCTCGTCGTCATAGGTTCGATGGAAATCTCACGAAAGTTACGGTAAGGTTTATGCAGTTTCCCTCTCGTTTATTTTCATCTATCAAAATGCAAGCAAGTCTAAGCGAAAGAGGGTTATATATGAAATTGCAAATAGATTATTCCATCCAGAAAGGGACAAAATAGGCCCACAAGGGATAAAGTGTTGAAATAGTAGAGAGTAAGTAAGTGAAATAGTAAATTAAATAGCTACCAATACTGTCTTTTGAAGGAGTTGTTGTATTATTGACTTACGTGAGTACATCGAGCTTTGGAAAAGTATGACAAATAGATATTTATTTTCTAAAGTCAAGTGGATCTTAGCGTTTTTTTTCGAGCTCCTCGATTCTGTCTACAGCAACCCTTGAGTAGTACAATTTTGCCTATTGTCCACAACGAATACGACGAGCATCATAAATCTTTAAAAACGTCTCGAAGATTTTTAAATAGTCGAAGAATTTCCTAAAAAAATCCGTGCTCCATGCAAAATTGGGTTTAGTTACCTAGGTTAAGCAAATTGGCCTGAATATGCGTGGAAATTGGTGCTTTGTTGTAACTGGTTGTGCTGAGGACGAAGGCAAAGCGCTAGTTTCACAATTGTGGTTTTTTTCGTCCACACTAGGGTACCGGTATCCTCAATTACTCCTTGCTTGGTTCTTTTGTATTGGATTATTAGATTCATCATAGTAACTGCAGTAAATTTAAATAAATCAGATGGGATTTCAAAATTTTGATTTGTGATCTCCACATATTAGCGACGGATTCATCTATGATAGAGCGCGTGTAGCGCAGTGGTTAGAGCTGCTTTGCAATACACACTGGACTGATATCAGGTTCTATCTCACGCTCTGAGCTCACCAAGCCTTATTATCCGCTCAGGGTCTGTAAATTCGTGCAAGACTGTCTAAGAGGTTAGCAGCGCTGACTTGATACATCGTTGGGCTACTGGTGCTTATTTTTTAAAGGACAGACATTGATTTAATCATCTCTAACACAGCTTGATGAAGTCGAATGCATGGCGTATCCTTTAGAAATTAGTCGAATCCGAGCACTATTTCTTTGTAACCTTAACCATCTATGATTTCCAGGCTTACCACTGGAAGAAAGAGTGGTGTGATTTACTTTGTTCGTTTTTTTTCTTACAGTACAACATAAAGGCGATTTTCATACCAAGTCAGCGTCAGGCACACTGCGACGGAGTACGGTTTAGCTCATATCAGGGGATTGAAGCTAAATAGCAGGTTAACGGCATTTCTGTGAAGGTATGAACTTAAGCGTAAGGCCATGTGACGTGTTGTTGACAGTGTCCAGTGTGACATGAGAAAAAGAAACCAGCCTTAGTCACAAGACGGTTAAATTATTCAGCACAACCGTTGACGTTTAAGTGGCGGAATGTCGCGGAATTGCGGTTTTGGGACTTTAACGAAGAACAAAGAGTTGTTTAACTAACGTAACCTTATACAAATGAAATTTGTATTGGTTGTGGCTTCCACGGTTTCTGAAGATTAATCCGAGAAAAATGAGCGTTATAGATGTCGTGGCTAAGTTTCATCGTATCCTACGAAAGTACAACATAATCCAAACAATCTCTTGTAAGGCTGAACTGCTAGGAAAACTGTCTCTATTTCTAGGCAATTCCAATTATCCGAGGAGCATTTTTGTTAAAGAAATCGATAGTGATTGAGCGTCGTCAAATTTTGGTGCTAAATAATTGTTAGTCGGTCCATCCGAATGGTGAAATGGCAAGGACACTATAATTTTCGCGTTCGCTCAAGGTAGAAGCACGCCGTTATGGATCTGAATTTCATTGCTATATAAAAGACTATCGGTCCAGTTTTCCGATTTATTCGATCGTTTTCAAATTATCTTGTGAACTCATAGATTTTGAGTTCATGCAGGAAAAATTCGCCACATCCATAGAAAATCGTTGTCAACACTTTCTTACTGTATTCTTAGCACTCTTGACTTTTCGCTTCTTTTTACACTTTTGACAATATTGGTTAAAGCTTAATTGCGGAAGATCTTATTTTCTCCATTTTATTTTATCTGACCTATCGCCCACATCTTTGCGCATACCAGCACTTCTCATATTCAATTCGTTTCTTCGCATCCATTGTCCACGAACATCTTCCAGCTTTACGTGTGGGTTCGATTGCTGCTTAAGGATTCTCATTTCATCTTGATTGTCGTAGAATGCTGATCGAGCATTTCTTCCTAGAGTCCTTAGATAGCCCGGCTAAAGCGTTCTCACTTGGACTGCAGAGAGTGTTTTTTTCCCAGACAAGTCCGGTACCAATTCCCCTTTCCCGAAGGGATGAGAGGCGTTGTTTAACCCGGAGCGGAATTGAAGTAGCACCATGCGTGTGATGAAGGGCATCAGTACCACTGTGCTGTCCGCCCCTAGTGGGAAAGGTGGGAAATACATCGATTTTAGACCTGATGAGTAAAAGTGGGACATGTTCTGAAGAATTTTGGCGGAAGAAGTTCTTAAAAAATGATATAATTGAAGAAGTCAGTCATAGTAAGTTCACGAAGTAAAGGAGAGGAATCCATCTTCGAGAGAATATTTGAAGATAGAATGAGAAGGAAGGAATGTCTTCGTAACCAACTAAAGAGGGCTAATCTTACAAATCCCGAATTCTAATGTCTATCTTCCTTCTTTGACTACGCTAATTTCAATATTTTGCTTATTTCCTTTACTACCTTATTTGATGTACCATTATCATATAGAACTTCGCACTAGTGTTCAAGTGAAACTTGTTGATATTTATTCAATTATTACTAAACATCTGGATATCTCAGTGGATCGTCTTCAGGAGCCGTTTCCATTACCATCAATAGAATCCACTCTTATATGTCAGTTTGGTGGCAATAAGTATACCGTTTCCCGTACCAGGTCGTTGTTTTCGTCGTCACCATTACCAATCAAAGGCCGTAATCCATCTCAATGAATGATTTGTTACTACCCAGCAAATAAACTCTCTTATGACGACAGTAGTTTCTGACGTCGAGCTACGTCTTACTGGGCTTGAAAATCTCGGACTGCTTTGGGTGTCCATTGATGAATTCCTTGTTTTAAGAGCTCCAGTTTACTATTCGTGACTTCATCATCGTGAGAGTAGCAACTAAGGTGTGTGTAATGCAATGGTTAGGGGTTGCCCTTGCGACCCATATGATTGTTGGTTCGACTCCATGCCATGGGCTTGTATGAGAAAGTATTGAGTCGAATGAATCCGATGTGCAGTGCTATCGATAAAAAAAGAATACATGTATAAAAGGAATTCTTGTTTTTGTTGGAATCCCACGATAGAGGTCGGTATCGACATCAACAAAAGAGACTATACAGATATTTTAAGAGAATGGTCTCTAAGTAATCGATTTATTCGTATTTCAATATTAAATTTGTTGAATCTATGTTATTCGAATAAATGACGTTAGGCAAAACAATGACTGCCCCTTTGAAATGGGGGCGCTGCTTTATTAGGTGTTTGTTTGAGCCACTTTCACGAAAATTGGACCCGTTCTCAGTTTCTATACATTTGGCGTTTTGTTGGTTGGACGTTTCTTCCCTTAAAGTCCTAAGATAACAGTCATGCCAACGCGTTCGTGGATTGTCAAAATATACGTCGACTCGTGGATTGGAAGATTTTCCGCACTGCGACTACATTTCCTTACAACGGGCGGAAACCCTTAGTTTATGCTAAGTTTTATTTGGATCTCTGTACAAGATGTCGAACTTCTTCTCACTATGGGATTTGATGCTAAATTCTTCCTAATCTACAGGATTTTTTAACATCAAAGAAAGAACACTGTCTCATCACATGGAGCAGGTACAATCGGTGATTGTGGCGGTAGTTTAAAGATTTTAAACCTGAATTGTCGAAAACAGGGTGTGTATTTTACTACTCAAGTGCTAGACAAATTTAAAACACATCGTCATTTAAGTATTCTGAGCTCGAACTCCGTGAAAATCATTATTCATTGTTATCATTATCTACTGATCGTTATCAGGTGATATTTCAAGGACTGAGCCACGTTTCAGGATAGCATAAGAGGAGTTAGAGTTGAGTTTTCATGGTGACTAAAAGACACCCTTAATTCTTAACAATTTTCAGCTTTATTGGTTCTACCTTTAGAAGAAATTTCACGGCCACAGTTGTGTTACGTTACAGAACGGTCATGACAGGCAGTTTTTTATTTTGTAGGCTTTCTATTAGCACTAATGGTTTACTGTCTCATCGTGAGAGGGAGGGGATGTGTCTCGGTGTTGAACTGCTGCAATGTACCAGTATGACCGCCCTAAACTGAAAAGGACTCCAAGTTTCAATTCCGAAGCAAAAAGTAAACTTATTTCAGGGATAACCGCCTTCCTAAAAGAAATTCAGTTATAAGCCGACAAACTGCTATATGACATATTTATTTGCACGATTTTATAAACGGACGTTTTTGAACCTTTTTCATTTACTGCCTACCCTTTTTAATGGTAGCGTATATTGCGAAATATAACTTCAACGAAGCTGAGATATTTGCAAAACTCTGGACCACAGGTGCCTATGGTGGGGGAACGAACGCGTTATTGTCCTTTCCGGGGGGTAACGCGTCCACCATCACACCATGCGGGTCCTTCGTTTCGAACTAGCTGAGAGACAGGCGAAGCGAAGGACCCGCATGGTGTGATGGTGGACGCGTTACTCCCCGGAAAGGACAATAGCGCGTTCGTTCCCCACCATAGGCACCTGCAGCCCGGTGTTTTGCAAATATCTCAGCTTCGTTGATGTTCTATTTCGCAATATACCTTACCATTAAAAGAGTAGAGCAGTAAATAAAAAGGGTTAAAATTGTGATTACAACTATAGCTTCCGCTTAACTGGGTTCAATGCCGATTTGGGGTCCCCAGATCAATCCCGTTGACGGGTGATTGCTGATGGCAAAGATCGATAGAACTAGTTGAGAGACAGGCGAAATGAAGGATCCGCATGTGTGGTGGTGAACGCGTTACTCCCCGGAAAGGACGTTTTTGAGCTGATGCGAGATTGGTATAGGTTTCCGTTGTTGTCGTTGTTATTGGTGTTGTTCGTCGATGGCTGACGTTTCGGCGGTTTCGCCTTCCTCATAGTCGTGCAATTACGAGTAGGACTATTGATGACTGTTTTGACTGCTTAGAAAACTTCTGGCCCGAGTTAAAGGGAGTCATTGGGAATAAATGTCCCAGACCAGCAGTATAGCAGTTGAAATGTCAGATGGGCGTGTATAGTGCAGAGGTTTGTAGAATCACCTCGCAATACACACGTGGTCGTCGTTTCGATCCCATGCCCCACGATCATCAAGCCTTCCTCCGCGGTCCGCAGTTTGGCACCAGTCTCGTCTGGGTGAATGAAAACGATGATTTGATACATCAGAAGTCAATCGCAAGTTACTGTGTAGTACAAATATGCATTCATTGCGATACTTAATAGTGTCAGAAAGATGGCTCATGGCACATCCGAAACGGAATGCTCAACGCTGAACGCTTTTATGTTATACTGACTCTCTGATAAATATTTCTTTGGATAAGAATTAGAATTGGAGACGTAGCGAATAATTTGTGTTATTGGTAATCAAACGCTGAATAGTTTGGAGAACGCACAGCTTTTGGCGCCATGCAGAGGTCATGACCGGGTTTCAATGCGCAGTGGTAATTGGCGTTGCTCAGCAAAGGATGTGCTAGCACCTTTGTCCATAGATTGATTGGCACGATGTTCATTCTACCTCAGGTTCGACAGCAGTCATTAGAAAACTGAATAAGTGGAGAAATGAATTAGACTAAAGTTTATTTTCATATTGTAATAAAAACGTTCGTATTCATTTCAGAGATCATCGAAAAGAAGAGGTTTCAAATCAAAATTGACGTGTTTTTGCTGAAAAAATCGTTCATAGTTAAAGTTTTATGAATAGTTCTCTATAGGCTTAAGAGGCTTCGTTGGCCGGGAGCGGAATCGAACTAGCACCATGCTCGTGATGACGGACATCACAACCACTGTGCTATCCGTCCCCTAATAAAAATAAAGTTAAAATAAAGGCGAACAAAAAAGTTAACATTGTAAGAACGACTTAATCGAAAATAAGACTTGGGCCTGTATGTGAGGTATAAAAGATATCCCACTGAGTAAGCTGCATACTAACGTAACACCTCTAAGTTTTCGAAAACTTCCACGTCAAACTGTTTATTAACAAGAGAAAAAAATATTGTTAATGTTTAACAACCTCGGGTACAACGTAGTGAAAGTACCAGAATCCAGGAAGAAAAGAAAAAAAACATGAAAACTCTGGAAAAATTACCGTTACAACGACGGCATAAGCAGAACCCTTGCGGAAGTTCATTTGATATCCTCGGGGTTTTTCATAATTCTTCCTTAGATCGCATTAAGGTGCAAATCGTTCGACTGGTTATAACCGTACGACTTCTTCAACGATTTCTTCGATATCACATGTGTTTATCCTCTTCGAAAAGATCGTTTTCTACATTCGAAATGTTTGTTGTATGGGAACTAACAAAAACTTGTTATTGAGCAAACACGAGGTGTTACTTTATTCTTCATTACGGTAAAGTTGACGCTTCGGCGGATTTCGCCCACCTCAGAGCCTGAGAAGGTTAAGTTGACCGCAATCTACACAGCCAAACACCTCCATAACCAAACAGAGAAAGTGCCAAACCAGTATTTCAATCACATTGAACACAGAATAGCTTCTTTGCACACTCGCCGCTTTCTACGAATCTTCCACTGAATATATCACGTGGAGACCAATCGCACGGAGTTCACATGGAAGCGTGATGTGTCCCTCTCATCAAATCAGCAGTCTTAAATACTGCCCAATATCATGCGTGATTTCGAGACATTCCTCCCCGCGGTTCATTTTCAGATCCTTGAAATTAATCCAGTACGCCTGATTTTGATTGAATCACTGTCTCTTATTTTCAACCTCAACTATGAAAAAATCAAAGGAATGCTTGTAACCAATAAACGGCTCTGAAGAAGTTGAAACAGTCGAAACGTCAGCTATGGTATGCCAATAAATCCTATAATATCAATCTCGTGTTTGCTTAACGAAAAAAAACGTTGAATCAAAGGACTAAAATCATAGTGACCCCAATTCGATAGTTCAAATCATCCGACTACGTATAGTTGGCCTTGACCGTGATGATTTGCCTTGATGTTGGTATGGATCATTTTGCACAAGCACTTACCGTAGGCGGTAATGGTACGGATGATTGCGTTTCGCGGAAGCAAACTTTATTAGGATTGTTTTAAAATAATAGATAAATCACTACGGACATTCTACTCTCCATTAAATGGTGAATGTTCCCGAAATTTCCTCCACTAGTTGCTATACAGGTTCGTTCGAAACCAAATTATATACAAAACGAAGGGACACTGAGTGCAGATCTGGTGCGCAGATTTCTTCGCAGACCTTGATCAACGATTAACAGATTGTTGAACACTCGATGAGGTTTAAATCCCGGCTATTCCGAGGCCATTCTATTGTCAGAGTGAGCTCAATGGCAGATCTGACCGCGGCCACTGTTGATTGTGCACTAACTCCATCGTAAGAGGGAGACGTCGTTCTGCTGGTGAGAGGAAAGATCACTTGTGAAGATGAGTAAGGTGCTCGTACATTAAAGTACACGTAAAGTATATTTATTTGTACTGCACAATTGACATAGATTTCTCTACTTGACCGTTCAGTTTGAGATTGTTGTGTCAGATCTTCTATGGGTAAGTGGATGTCGTCATTCACTTCAAAGCCATCGATGATTCTTCACATCGGATTTCGCTAAATTTTCTCTCAAATTTTTTCATAGCTGCAGATGGCTGACTTTAATGGCTTGACCAATATGTCAGAGACAAAATTCTTATTTGACGTTTGGTGAGCAAGAAAAAAGGAAGTGTTCGGGGAACTCAGTAGTTTTACTTATTTGATAATTGAATGGCCCATCCTCACTGGTTGTGCGGGCCCCATCATAATCTCCACTTTTCAGAGATTTTTCTGGTTAAGCCATTCTGGCCCCAGGAAACCTGAGGTCAGCCTGGCCAATGTCTGCCGCTGGTCTTTATCACCACAGGCAGTCGCAGCCCTTGTGGATCAGAGGGAGATTTGCCACCATGCGACCAGTTTGATAACAGGACGGTGATGGATCTTGGTATTGGTTTACTCTTAGCTAGGCTTCCTGATGGAAACGCCGGACTCTTTTCCAGCTTGGGAGACCTTGCCAGGGGGATGAATCGCCTCGCTCTACATCGCAGCCCGACACCCAGGAACACCTCCCAGCCACGATGAGGCGGTAAACCGTTGGGAGGAAACTCATGGTGTGCAGTTTATAAAAGCAGGATGAATTCAGGAGGTTTTCAGTTAAAAACAAAGAGAGGTAGAAAATGATGTGAAGAGTCAGATTTTAAGTTCTGTGTAACGCAAGTGATATTCTATCACTTGAAGCTCTTAGCACCTTATAACTACATTGGTAGCGTCTCACATTTTTTCTGAGCAATCAACTCAATTAGGAATAAGTCTTGTTTTTCAACAGAAAGCGCAGTGGTTAGAATTTTCCTACATTACACAGCTTTTCGTTAGTTTGATCCTGCGTCGACTGATAACCAAGCTCCCAGTCCTTAGGGAACGCCATATTGATGCAGACCCTGAAGGGAGAAAAGCACTCAAGGGATGCAACAATAGGTCCTCCACAAGCTACTGTATAAGTCAACTATGCATTCAGTCACATACAGGATGCTTAGTGAGGTTGGTGGAAACAGCCTTAGCAGTAAGGAGTTTCCGTCACCAATTATGTGAGTTTCAGCACAATTTTTAGTTATATGGTATTTTTATCGCTAGAGCTGGTTCATTTTTAGTTGGCTCTTCAAGATAAGTAACTGTCTTAGAACAGTTCACTGATCGTCATCATAAGCAATCAGGTTGCGATTAGGTTTCGTCCTAGACCTTGTCGATTCTCGGTGTTGGTTTACTCCTAGAGTTTCCGCATTGGTTATAAAATAAATCAAGAGTGCGTGTGGCGCAGTGGTCGAAAGCGCCCTGCAACCCACACGTGGTATTGATCTCCATGCCCATGGCCCACCAAGATCTCCATCCCTCCGGGGGTCGAAAAACTGATACCAGACTTGTCTGGGAGGATAGCAGCACTGGCTTGATACATCGTTAGGCCACCGCGAGTCATTGCAAAGGCCAGATATGCATTCAGTCACCTCCAGACGATGCTTGCATCCCTCAAAGATTGATGAACGCCGTAAGCTTTTTTTTATTTTATGAGATAAATCAATCTCTTTCACATGACAGCTCGATTTCCACTAAGACCATTGCGTTCCAACGATGAGGTGATAAACAATGTTAGGTGATGATGACGTTGAGCATACAATTCATTTTGACCCAATCATTTTTAGACTTAATTAGATGCGATTCTATTGATGTATGGGCTGCACAAAACTATTCATCATTAAGATGGTCGATCAAATGGAAAACCAAGTGTATGTGCAAATCGAAAAAGACGCACAAACAACTGCCGATCGTCAATTCTTGTTCGTCTGCCAGCTAGCCGACGCAAAATTTGAGAAACAACAGCCGAGGTGAGTAGCCCACTTGGACTCGTCGGTAGATCTTCAATTGATGCTGCCATAGTGCTGGAGGTGCGCTTCAATATTTGATCCAGACACATGATTTGCTTGCGGTCGTCATATTTGGCATTGAGTCGTCACGGTGAAGATTTCTATTAGTTATGACACAACTGTCGTTCCACTCGTCATCGTGAATGAGATTAACTCGATCTACATAAAATCCTTTTAACATTATATACTAGTTATTTCCAGTTTCTGAATCGTTTAGCGACTACGATATTCGACGACATCCTGTCATTGACACATCGAGCGCTAGCAGTCAGGGGATATCCGGTGCCACCAGAAATGAAGAAAACACCGTCACCGTATCGAATGTGGACTTATCCGGAACCAGTGAAAAGTGTGAGTGGAAGTTTTTAAATCACTCCTATCTCGAATAGTAAAATCTTTTAAACCACTTTACCTTTACAATGTTAACTCTTTATTTACTGCCTATTGCAATTTTTCAGGGTATTATGTTTGATACAACCACAGTGATGCTGAGATGTTTGCAAAACTCCGTACCGCAGGTGTCTGTGGTGAGGAACGAATGCGCTATTACCCTTTCCGAGGGCTAACGCTTTCACCACCACACCATGCGGGTCATTCGTTCACCACTCCCACCACAGACACCTACGATCCGGAGTTCTGCAAATATCTTAGCATTATTGTGGTTGTATTGCACATTTTATTTTCTTTTTCGTATTCGTGAGATACGCAATAGCATCTTAAAAGCCAACTTTAATCAAAACCCATTAAGAAAACAAAAAGAAACATGAATTAGGAAAAAATACTGCGCAGTAGCCCTCATCCTGACTGTGGTTGATATTTCCACGGATTCCAGTTCCCTCACAACTTAAATTCATTGCTTTTATCCGTAGTACATTTAATTGTCTCTTTTCCTAACACTGTAGTGTATTTGTATGCCTAAATATCGATTATAACCTTAACAGCTCTCACAAAACATCTGTAGAGTTGGTAGCTTGTTTTTTTTTGGTGACATGTAGAAAACCTTCACAGCGGGAGCGTAATAGTGAAATCTGAGGAGAGTGATGAATGGGTGTAACGAGGAGGCGGAATGCAGAGAAAGTCGGTGGTGTTATATTTTCATTTTCAAAGCATTGAGACAACAATGCCGTGTCCGTGATCTCCAGCAGCTTCTGTGAGAATCGCAACCATGCTCTCAAGAATTCTTTAAGATATTATAGTTTTATATGTATCGAATTCAATATTATAGATATTGTTTTGAAGTAGTGAGAGTTCAAGAGCGCGCGTACCGCGGTTGTTGGCGGCACCTGCAGTACAAACGGTGTCGAACCCAACGCCGAAGGCTCACCAAGCGTTCCATCCTTCCGGGGTTGGCAAATTGATACCAGTCTTATTTGGGAGGATAGCAGCACTGGCTCGATACATCGGTAGGTCACAACGCGAGTCATTGTAAAGGCTAAATATGCATTCGATCACCTCTAACGATGCTTAATGAAGTCGAATGCATGTCGCATCCCTCAGAGATTGATCAACACCGGGAGTTTTTAGAACTTTATTGGGAGTTCAAATATGGTACATCGTCTTGCATTGATCGAAATATAGATAGCTATAACAGAAATGAGAGCTGAAAAAAATATGTGTGGTTTAGAATACGGTGCCTCGTGTGGCTGCTTTTTCGTCAGATGGACATCTTGGAAATTGGCCGATTCCTGGTGCTCGTCCTTACGCGCCTAACGTGACGCCGGTATCGAGCTGGCCTCGTCAACCACTTCCAGAGCCGATAATTCCTCAAGCCACACCAGGTTTGTCTCACCGACAATAAAACGTTGATGTTAGATACAACGTTTCTTTAGCATTTGTTTTTTTCTTGGTCTGCTTTTTCTTAAAAGGGGGTCATTAGGAGGGGGCTGATAGCACATTGATAGTGATGCGGGTCACCACAGCACGCTGCTGATTCGATCCCGCTCTGGGCTAACCAAGCCTCTCGTCCCTCCGGAGTCGGCGAATTGGTATCGGAATTGTCTGGGAAAAATTCACTCTCCACAATCTAAGTAGGGACGCTCTAGCCCGGTTCTCTCAGGACTCAGAGAGTATCGAGCAGACTAGCATTCAATAACATTCATTTCAAAACGAATATCTGTAAGCAGCAGAAGTCATGCGTGGAAGTTGGAAGACCTTAGTAGATGGTAGATGCGAGGAGACGAATCGAATGTGAGAAGAGCTGGGATCCGCACAATAGACGTCAGGACGGTTCGCATGGAATAAGAAAAAAAAACAAAACAGAATTAAATGAGTCCTTGAGGGATTCTAATCGTTGGCACATCATGTTGGCTCTTCTTTGGTTTAAGTAGGTGGGCTTAGGAGATCGGATCTCTCTCATTGTTGTTCCGGATTGGCTTATTCCTTTTCCTTCCTTATAGCTTATACGTTACTGGACATTTAGTTGGATAGCACGTGCTCACGAATTGTTGTACAGACTTCAGCACACCCACCTTTAGTTGTTAATTTATCAGTTTGGTAAGTCTGTTCGATGTAATTCCACCAAAGACGTACCATGATGTACTCAGTTTGTCATCATGAGGAACTGCCTCCACAGGCTTCGTTCATCAAGGCTGTGATTTTTCGTATAAACTTACTTCTGCTCCCTGTCTTCCAGTTTTCCTGATAAGAAAGACGACTTCTATCTCGGCCTAGATAGAGCTGATGTGGACGAATTGTTTTCTTCAGATTCATATCTCTTTGTTCATAGAAACTATTGCTATTCCTTGCAAGTGTAGGTAGTGAATACATCCTACTCCCTTTTTCGTGTACTCACAATGTCAAAAAAATGGAAAAGTAACAGCAAACTTTGAGCCATTAGATGATAATCTACACATTCAAACGAGTAGATTCTTCATGTGGTCTAACAGACTCGAATCAGTAGATATCGTTAAGTTTCAGAGAATCGCGTACCAGCGATCGCGCTCTCAGAAGTCGGTGGTGGAATAAATCAGAATGCTTACCGAAGAGTTGGTACTCTACCCTCATCGGTGACAACTCCGAAGAATCCATTCCTATCGCCAGTGGTTCAACCTATTGCACCTCAACGAACTAAAACCGATGACACGCATCATGGTATATCATACGCTTCCGCTCAAATCTTCAGAAATCCTTTCTCATCTCGCACACCATCGATAACCGACGAAGCGGTGACGCCGTCTTATGTGCTACCACAGCCAGCTGTCCTTAATGGAAGAAGACCAGTTGATCAAGAAACCGTGACGAAGGTCTGTTTGTGGAATCTCTGGAGATTTGCTTATCATAGAGGCTTTTTGGCAAAAGGAAAAGATTAATTTAACTTCGTAATTTCAATAGATTCATTTTTACAGGTTCCTGCATTTCCATGGAACAAGCCGATTTCTTATGCAACCAAGCACCGCGATTCCACTTCGCGAATCTCCAATTATTCGTCGAATACCACAGTCATGAAATTCGACAAATCACTGAGCCAATCATGGGGAAAAGCAAAGGTTTTCAAAGAACTGCAGCCAGGAGTTGGAATGGAATTCGAGACAGACACTAGCGACAAATTGACACAAAGTGAAGAGTGAGTTCGCCTTGAGAACGTGAATAAATTATTGTTTACCAATTTCGATATTTGATAATTCTTGGTTGTTTGTGTAGCGCAGTACTTAGAAGTGTTCTACACTACACACCGGATCGGTCGTTGGTTAGATTCCGCACCCTGGGCTAAGCAAACCCTCTATCTTTTTTAGGTGAGAAAATCACTTCCACACATGTTTGAGACTGTAAAAATATTGACTTGAAACGTCAACAGATCACCACAATTCATTTCATTACATAGGCGAAAAACGCTTTCAGTTGTCTACACGATGCTTGATGAAGTCGGTGTTTCATGTCCTATCTTTGAGGGATTAATCATTGCTAAATATTTCGCTCCTTAAGACGACATTATTTAAGTCTTTGTTTAGCAGGCCGTGATGCACTGCTCGCACCCACAGTATCCCTGTTTCGGCGAAATCGCCCTCCAAACAAGATTTTCATCCTTCTAAAGTTTGTAATACAATGGAAACTCATTAAAAGATACTTAACACCGATTTATGTATTGACTAGTTGGTCACCGTGTGGAATTTGCTGTCTATATGACTACTTAACGGGTTTTTCCCTAAAAGAATTTCTATCTGTATTCTAATTGCGACACATCTCAGTGAATCCGGTCAGCCCTGTGAACTTCCTTTGCTTTATGATACGAAATATTTGCGTCGCTCTCGCTCATAAATCGGGAAGTGTGCATAAATCTAGGCGATTAAAGAATCGTTTGGTGTTGATCAATTCCTTGGGGAAGCAAAACTGAGCCAACCACTCCATTTGGCTTTCTGATTTGACTGGATAAATATTTAGCTAGCACAATGGTTTCCAGAGTCTTACCGATGGGTCAATCCAGCATTTTTATCCTTCAAGACCAGCACTAATTTGGCTGCTGCAGAAGGGCCGGATTGCTTAGCCCAAGGGGGCAGGATCAAACAAGCGTGTGTATTACTATGCAAGGCTCCTTTAATACAACCGCAATGATGCATAGATATGAGCAAAACTCAGAACACCAGCTGAGCTTCGAACCGGCGATATTTTCCAAGGGTTCACGTGTTATCCACTGCACCATCGATGCCTGTGCATTGCTTTTCTCCCATCTAATTTTTTACCTTTAGCTTAACTGTGTTGAATGTCGATATGTGTTCCCCAGGTCATTCCCGTTGAGGAGTGGTCGCTGATGGCATCTTTATGATAAAAAACTTGCTGAGAGGAGGCAAAGCAAGGGCATTGGTGGTGCCAGTGGATAGCCCGTGAACACATAGAAAAGGTTGTTGCAGTTCGAAGCTCACCTGGGGTTCCGAGTTTTGCTCACTTCTCTACGTAATTGTTGTCTCATTTCACATAATACGGTGCCTTAAAAAAACAATAAGCCATAGCTAAAAAATATTAAACGTTGTATTTTCAAGTACTCCCCCAATAGCTGTGCTAATATAAAGCTAAAGGGACAAAGCTCTCGGCGTTCATCAATCCCTCAGGGATGCGATATGCATTCGACCTCATTAAGCATCGCTGGAGGTGACTAAATGCGTATTTGGCCTTTACAGTGACTCGCTATGGCCTAGCGATGTATCGAACCAGTGTTGCTATCCTCCTAGACAGGGTCTGGTACAAATTTTTCCGACCACGAAGGGATGGAGAGCTTGGTCAGCCTAGCGGCTTAGGATCCATCCCATGTGTATTGCAGAAGCACCCCCCGGCCACTGCGTTTTACGCACCCTCTAATATAAGGATAAAAGAACAAGAAAGTTAATTTAGCTCATTTGCAGTCAACCTAGAACTAACCATGATAGTGTTTAGTGTAGTGACAGCGCGTCTTCTATCTAGTCAGGGAATACCTCGCCCCACTGGAAGAGCTCTCACTAGAAATTCAATACGGTGTCGGACCATATGCGCCAACTGTCAGCTCACCAGTGAAAATCGGCGATAACATCAGTTTAGTGGTACGGTCGAAAAGTCACATGAAAGGTATGCATTTATTATTTAGCTTAATAATAATGAAATAGTGATTATAAGAAACGTTAGCGATGGTAAGGCAATAAATGTAACTTTTAATCCGATGCTCTCAGTCTCACACTCGAATTTGTAAACGATTCTTGTTTCAACCACAACGATACTGAGATATTAGCAATACTTGGACACCGGGCCAGATGGAACCACGATTTCTGTTTCCGGAGTCTCGCGTGTTATATTCGAGTAAAGTAGAAAACTAGCTCAGAAAAAAGCAGAGCAAGGGCCTCCGTGGCGCAGTGTTTAATGCGCGATCCCCCGTAAGGGAAATCGTGGTTCGATTTGGCCCTGGGTCCAAGTTTCGCGAATATCTCAGCATCGTTGTGGATATCATATCCTGACGTGAAAAATTATAAAAGGATAAAAGGATAAACCTCTCGGCGTTGATCAATCCCTTAGGGATGCGCTATGCATTCGACTTCATTATGCATCGTTTGGAGGTGATTGAATGCATATCTGGCCTTTACAATGAGTCGCGGTGGCCTACCGATGTATCGATCCAGTGCTGCTATCCCCTCAGAAAGCTCTGGTTCGGATTTTCCGAACCTGGAGGGATGGAAGGCTTGGTGAGCCATGGGCGCAGGTATCGATTCTACGTGTGTGTTTCAGGGCATCTCCGACCACTGCACCACACGCGCCCTTAGCGTGAAAATTGTAGTAGGCAGAAAGTAAAAGGCTAATATTGTGGTTCCTGTTTCTTTTTTGAGCAGACGTTTATTCTTAGTTTAAAAACTGTCTTATCTCAACTTATTTCTGCATAGTTATGCAAAAATGGCACACCATTGGCGTACAAATCGTTCGTTGAATAGGTCCCCATTTCTGCCTGTAACTTCAAACGTACGGCATCGAACTTCACAAGAATGTGAATATCTGATCATGTGGAACGATCTGGGGTTGCTGTAGAACTTGATCTTTACCGCTGTGGGATTTTCCACTGTTGGAATCAGACGCCCACATTCTTAAAAAAACTTTATATGCATGGTTTGTAGGTGGTCACAGTTCTCTAGCTGTGGTCGGAACAGGACGGAATCCCACTCACTGTTTCTATAAATATCCCACTCCATTCAGCACATGGTGGTAATAACATGTGCTTACTGCTGCTCCGGTCATAATTGCCAGGTGAAAGTATCAGTTGTATGTGACGAATGGCGATACAGTCTCGTAAAACACGTATTAAACTGACGTTTCGAGGAGGAAAGAAGCATTGCTTTATTTATTTTTACGGAAATTCGTTCACCACGGTTAATTCTATGGATGGAATATTCCAAAACAGCCTATGATACCTATAAAGCTAAAGGATAGAGCTCTCGGCGTTGATCAATCCCTTCAGGGGATGCGCCATGCCTTCGACTTCATGAAGCATCGTTTGGAGGTGATTGAATACATATCTGCTTTTAAAAATGAGTCGCGGTGGCCTACAGATGTATCGATCCAGTGCTGCTATCCCCTCAGAAAGCTCTGGTTCCGATTTTCCCAACCTGGAGGGTGGAAGGCTTGGTGAGCCATGGGCGCAGGTATCGATTCCACGTGTGTGTTTCAGGGCATCTCCGACCATTGCGCCACACGCGCCCTCAGCGTGAAAATTATAGTAGGCAGGAAATAAAAGGCTAACATTGTGGTTCCTGTTTCTTTTTGAGCAAACGTTTATTCTTAGTTTAAAAAACTGTCTTATCTCAACTTATTTCCGCATAGTTATGCATTTCTTGTTTTGTTCTGATTAAATTCAAGAACGTAGTTCTAAGGTAGAACGGAAAGTATTCGGAAAGTGCTGCATCCGAAGGAAGAACGGCAAAGTATGAGATAAAAAGAAGAGTGCATGGAAATTGAACCATATATTTTGGAAAGCCTTTTTTGATTTTAGCAAAGAAATCGACAGTGTGAGAGTATTTCAATGATAGCACTGGCTTCAGTTTCATAATGGCATCTATCATAGAGGATTTTCCCATGTCAGACATCTGAACTGCTAGTGCTTGAATGAATGAATCGGGCAGAAACACAGACTTCTCAAATGTCATTGGCTGCCGCTCCTGAGGGGCATGTCCATCATGTTGGGGACCAGTAGGAACAAGCATCGTCTCAGCTCGCAACATCACTCATCCATAGAGTGATATTGCGATGCATACGATCCCCTGTTTTGCTTTTTTATTTTTTAACAGAAATTTTTAGAATAGCTAAATTGTTGAATCGGTTTCTAACCAGTCGTGAAAGTTAACTACAAAACAACAAGGGTGTTTGGACGACAATAAGTTTTTTTTTAAGGTGAAAACGACTACGACATATTTGTGCACTCGTGCTCCGCATCAGATGGAGAAGGAAAGACGAAAATCGAACTTATCGACAAGAATGGGTACCTGTTTGAGTGATTTCTTTTACTGATAGTAATTTTTTCTTCCGTTCATATTTCTTTTTCTGCACTTCTCGCTGGTGTTCATCTACCTTTACATCACTTGTTCGTCTTCATTTGCCGCTCTACTAAACCAGATCTGTCCAGTGGATCCTTTCTGTACGAATGTAGTCACAAGGCAGCAAGGTCCATCCGATTCACAGACGTCGGACTATGTGCGGTGATGGGCGACCTACAAGGGTTCTAAAACGACTATATGAGTACTTTTTCATATAAAAATAAAGCTGTTTATCATGCGAATGAAAATTCAAGTGTGAAGTTTCATCTGCTGAGGTTACGAAAGTGTTTGGCCGAGTAGATTGATTTTCGTCAGTTTTACCTTTCCATTCTCTGAACAAGGCGAAACTGTCAGCTATTGTGTGTTAATAAGTGCTGTAATAACAATATTTGAAAACCGACTTTGCTTTAACCTCGGTATTACTAATCAACATGTATTCCTTCTTTTAATGAACTTACACGAGGTTGATAAAGATGTTTATTTTCAGCTAACGTTTCGACGTCTTCGTCTTCATCAGAGCCGATGATCCGAATCAATGGTCCATTGATTGTCCGGGGAAAACAAGTTACTATTACCAGACTATCACAGCTATCAACCATCAGCATCGTGCATAAAAGGGCATCATCGAGTGAGTATGACTCATTCGAGGAGATGTACCGATGAGGAAGACCTGACTCGACACGAAGGCGAAGACGCTACATTGAGACGAAGAACAAGCGTAAACCATCGACTGGGATCATCGGCTCTGATGAAGACGAAGACGTTGAAACGTTATCCAAAAAAAACATCTTTATCAACCTCGTGTAAGCTCATTAAAGAAGGAATACATGCTGTAATAACAGCCTCATGTTTGCTCATCATGAAAAACAGTGAATTATCGACCAATGCTAAGGTGGAAGGAAAAATCGGTCTTGGGATTTGCCACAAGAAAAAACAGCTTCTCCAAACAGTACGGTTTTGTTCTAATGGGAACTGCGTTTGTTCCACTATTCAGGGATGAATGCGATCTGCCTTCTAACTCAATCATTATCGAAAAGGCGTGATTTCAAAGAAAAGTGGTCCACCAATTTCTCCTTTTTTTTCATTGTACTTTGCTTTACTACGAATTAAAATATTCTCTTACATACTTTAACTTATTATTTACTCCCTACTCTTTTTTAACGCCAGGGTATATATTGCGAAATATAATTTAATGATGCTGAGATATTTGCAAAACTCCGGACCGCGGGTGTCTGCGGTGGGGAACGAACGTGCTATTGTCCCTTCCGGGGAGTAGCGCACTCACCACCACACCATGCGGGTCCTTCGTTGCGCCTGTCTCTCAGCTAGTTCTATTGATCTTTTGCCATCAGCAATCACCCGTCAGCGGGATTGTCTAATATCTCAGCATCATTAAAGTTATATTTCGCAATATATACCCTGCCGTTAAAAAGAGTAGGCAGTAAATAATAAGTTAAAGTTGTGATTATAACTGCAGCCTCAACTTAACTGGGTTCGTTGCTGATTTGGGCTCCCCAGATCAATCCCGCTGACGGGTGATTGCTGATGGCAAAAGATCAATAGAACTAGCTGAAAGACAGGCGAAACGAAGGACCCGCATGGTGTGGTGGTGAGAGCGCTACTCCCCGGAAGGGACAATAGCACGTTCGTTCCCCACCGTAGACACCTGCGGTGCGGAGTTTTGCAAATATCTCAGCATCATTAAAGTTATTCTCTTACATAAGTTGGTCAGTTAGTTTATTTTTGATGTTCAGATGTGCTACCCGTCCGCAATTCTCGTCACAAATGAAAAGGACAAAGGACCCCAACGGCCTCATGTACTACTTCATTCGCATAACAGCTTTCAAATTTCCTGGCCCAGATGACGTCTACTTCTCATGTTCGATTGATGTGACACCGTTTCGAAACGCTTCTGTGAGAAGGAATTTTTACTTCGAAAACAATAATTTTTTAAAAAACGGCTAAGATGGCTTAGGATTCTGGAGACTTTCTTCTTTCTTTTGCTTTGCTTAAGGTATAAGTAATATCGAGCTAACGACCACATGTTTATTTCATAGGACTTATAACAGTGTATTACACGCGCCGCTGGTCTCTAAATAAAATGGGAAACGAATTTCGAAAATAGAAGTGGAGCTGAACAATATGCTGGTTTGGCGAAAGTATTAAAATTAGTATCAGCTTTAAAAACGAGTTTAGTCGATGTAAAATTTAATGCGCGGGGCGCGTGTAGCGCAGTGGTTAGAGGTAGCCTGCAATGCATATAGATCCAATATCGCTCCGCTGACTCACCAAAAGCTTCCAACCTTCCGGGGTCGGCAAATTAGTATCAGACCTGTCTGGGGGAGATGCTTGATGAAGTCGAATGCATGGAGCATCCTTTAGCGACTGATGAATGCCGAGAGCTTTATCCTTGTTGAAATTTAGAAACGTTGAAGTATAGGACGACTTCAAATTATTTTTTAGGAGATATGCCCAGCTGTACGACGAGCTGTTCGACAGACATCTTCAGAAAGCGAGTTACGACTTTTCGATAGTGTTAAAGTGGAATTAGATGCATTGACGTCGGATCTACGGTATCCCAACGGTTAGCAACGTTGGCGAAAGTTTCTTTCTTTTCATATCTTCATTACAGGAAATGCTGAGTAGTTTTTAGAGTCATATGACAGTGACGGTGTCTGGGTGCCGAAATCAGTGCTGGTGTTCGTCGTTCTCCTGTTCAGCACGTTATTCTTTGCCGTTCTCTTATCCCTGTTCACGGCGTGTTTCTTCTATAGGAAGATGTCCACACAGAACTCGACAAGATTAGGCTCAAGATCTCGATATACGTGATTCGATTCGTAGACACTTTTTACTGAACTATTCAGTAAGAGATTAACATGTCCGACATTCCGGTACACATTGATGACAATAGTGTCGAAGTATTTTTTACAGCGGAATGTCGCCCCATAGTTCGACCACTTTTTTTCTAACGAACTTTGATTGTCGCTGATACAACTAAAAAAGCCAATATTTAGGAGATGCAGTACATTTTTTTTCCCTGTAGGGTGCTTAGGATCTGATGTAAGATTCCTGAAATTCGCCATGTCAATCTTGGCTATAATGGATTTCTCCAGTTCACTTATGAGCTCAAGTGTCGTGGATCTGATTACGATCCTTGAACGAAAGTCGGCGATGACCGTGTTTCATGTTGTCATCGACAATCAACGTCATTTGATAACGATGGCTTGGGTTCCTGATCTTTGATAGTCCAGAGTGCCTCATATAGAAGGACCCAGTTATTTTCTTATTCTTGGGACTTAATGGCAGTGGAAGGATTAATATAGGTTGAAATTCCTATTTTTCTGGAGGATGATTTCAATGGAAACTGCCATGAATTGAGTGTATTGTGCTGTATGCAAGAAAAGGCACCCAGAACCGTTTCCAAAGCACTACCCCAACTGGGCTAGAACTCCTCCGAGATCTATACCCTTTCCCAGAGTAAATCCTCTACGACGTCAACATCATTTTCCAGAGATACTTTCCTACTGTAAGGTCTTTCTTACATCAGCATTCCCTTTTTTAGACCAGCGTCTTTCCAAGAGATATCATAACTCCTTCCCCAGACCAATATGATTTCTCAGATCGATGTCCCTGCTAGACGAATAATCGGTTAGCATACGGTAGATAGAACATAACAATGTCTCTCTTAAGACCATGGAACCATATTGATGTAATCCCACCTCACGCGTCCTCACGTCTTCTGTGGGCGTTGGCGCTATGATGGTTTGTTCTTGTTAGATTGCTTTACGTAAGCAGTAAACTGTTGTTTTCATTATTGTTAGCATATTCTCGTACCAATTGTGAGTACGGATTCTTCAGTCCGGTGTTTTTTTCTGCAGTATTGATGCCTACCAATATCGATTAA
The DNA here is from genome assembly GCA_018806985.1 of Angiostrongylus vasorum. Classification (NCBI taxonomy): domain Eukaryota; kingdom Metazoa; phylum Nematoda; class Chromadorea; order Rhabditida; family Metastrongylidae; genus Angiostrongylus; species Angiostrongylus vasorum. The sequence goes on along the minus strand of JADANN010000103.1, from coordinate 261,261 downwards.
TCTGCGGACCAATGATGTTCAGCAACAAAACTTCCTCTTTTTCCGCACTTTTTAAAAGTGGTTTTTGTTGTATAAATAATATTGGCCTGGTGATTTATCGATCATTGGCCTTAACTTCATCACCATTCCGAACCTATTCATAGGCGCATCCAGAACCTGTAGGAATCTGCTATTTTTTTTGCTCGGATATCACTTCTGCTGTACTTATGATGCACTAGGATATACAAATTGGCGATTGGTTACAAAAAAACGAGAGAAAGAAGAATGATGAAGAAGTAAATACAGAAAAGCAGTACAGTATCACTTGCGACTAAAAATAGTCGTAGTCATAAAGTTCGCTACGACCAATTCACTCAATATGACGCGCAAGGAGTACAACTATCAGCTTATTACTAGAATTTCCATTTAGACACTAGGTGAGCAGCAAAACTCTACACGTATACATACATATATATGTATATGTACACATATATATACATGTATACATATATGTGTGCATTTGTGTGTATGTGCGTGTATGAACACATACATGCATTTTAGAGTGTACATACATACCTGAATGTATGTGTATGTTTTCATATGTATGTATTTGCTGAACAGTTTTTATGCTGTCTATAATAATTCTCAACCTACAGCATTATGTTTTAGTGAATACGAACTAATAAAGAAATTTATGACTTTATTTGAAGGTTGTGTCTTTTTCTTTCATCATAAGAGAATTCACTCAAATGTGAAGAAGAAGTGTCCCGCAATAACTAAAACCACGTAGGAAATCCATAAACTAAACAGTAAGGGAGGTAGATTCACATATCTATCCTTTAAGCGATAATCCATAACATCCTCTAAACCTTTTCGGCTGATCACATTATAAAGCGAGCCCAAAACGGGATTTTCTAACTACATCGATACGTGCGTAGGTTTTCTTCATCGGTGATTCTTAGCCCAACGTGCTTTCCACCTAATTGGAATATTGCTGGCCCAGCGAGACTTTTTGTTCGAAGATATGAGAAATCCGTGCCAGGAAGTTTCTTGATCGTCATCATAGACAATACAAATAAAAGTCTGCATAACGGCTGGATTCCTTCAAAAATCGAGATGGCTTCTAGCAATCGCTTATTGTTATCTGGATTCCCTTATGGGAATGTTAAATTCCTAGGCTTAGATGACCATGCTAGAGGCAATGACGGTCTGTCTTGTTCTACGGTATTCGCCAATCAGCCGCGGTGAGACGTAAAACCATTCCAAGAAGGGAAATTCGCGAATCACACACGTACTCTATCAACCTGCACTTTGTTAGCAATTACTCCTAAATTTCCACATATTCGTACATCGTGCCGTGAAAACAGCCACACAACAAAATACACAGCCAGGAATACCGTAATCCACTGAGGAGCGGTATGAGAATGGTCTATATATATATAGAGAAAATATAAGAAAATATATATATACACATATATATAGGAGCGGATAGCACAGTGTAGTGATGTCCGTCATCACGAGCATGGTGCTAGTTCGATTCAGCCCCCGAGCCAACCAAGCCCCTCATCTCTCCGGGCTTAGGGGAATTAGTAGAGGACTTGTCTGGGAAAAAACCACTCTCTGCAATCCAATTAGGGAACGCTCCAACCCGGCTATCTCAGGACTCCAGGGCGAATCGCTCGACCAGCATTCTCCAACATTCAAGATGAAATGGAAACCCTCAAGCAGCAACCGAATCCACACGTAAAGTACACGAATGTGAGAAGTGCTGGGATTCGCACAGTAGACGTGAAAGACGGATCAAATAAAAAAGCTTAAAAAATACATAGTAATGCAATTCAAGGTTTTTTAAGACATCAGTTTTCATAGGAATTTCCTAAGTGAGAAATTTTACCAAAGATGTGAAGGCAAACAGTGGCGAATCCTTAAAGTTCTACATTGGAAAAACTCATAGTGAAGCTAGGAAATAACCCAGAAAGTTCGAAAGCAGCCCTAGAAACACGTTATCTACCGAGATGTGTAACATAAAAAAAATAACAACTTGCGAGATATAATTCTCTGTTGACGAGTTAAATTTCCTATGAAGTAGCCTCAAAAAGTCACGGGCACACTAAAGCGGCTTTCATTGAAATAAAGTAGCCGCTGGCCCGTCATCTCGTAGTTTTACACAAAAGAACTTTCCTGGAGACGCCTTTTTCGTACGCAGCAAAAGAAAACCTTTCTTTAGTTTTTGATGCTTGCGTGTCATTACTCTCAATGATGATCATAAAGATGTAAGCACGGCCTTTGTATGCTCAGTGATGCGACGTCGTTTCTCTAATGACAAACTCAAAGAGAAAAAAAAGAGCGCTGACGGTTTGTAGGGATGACGAGCCAGCGGTTATTTCATTTCAATGAAAGCCGCCTTAGTGTGCCCATGATTCCTTGAGGCTTCTTCATAAGAAATTTAACTCCTCAACGGAGAATTACATCTCGCAAGTTGTTTTTTTCTATGTTTCACATTTCGACAGATAACGCTTTTCTAGGGCAGCTATTGAACTTTCTGGGTTATTTCCTACCTTCACTATGAGTTTTTCCAATGTAGAACTTTTTCGGTCTCCTTATTTTTCTTTTCTTTAAGTTATGACTACGTCCTGATCATCACATGTCTCTTCTTGAATGACGATTAAAACGAAACCATCTACGAATCAACTGAGTTTTACAAAAATGAAACCAACGACAGTGCGATAAGTAGCTTAAGTATTGTGGATGCTAGTATGTTACTTCATCAAGAACATGATTACTGACTGGATTAATTTGATTAAAGTGATATTAATCTACATAAAGAAGAACTCGATATAGTACTAACTAATCCAGCTCTACTGTACAAAGTCATTATTAGAGCTCTCATGACGTTGATGTACAGTGTTTTCTCTTCTGCAACCATGTGTGTGTGTGTGTGTGTGTGTGTGTGTGTGTGTGTGTGTGTGTGTGTGTGTGTGTGTGTGTGTGTGTGTGTGTGTGTGTTTGTGTGTGTGTTTGTGTGTGTGTGTGTGTGTGTGTGTGTGGATGTTTGTGTGTGTGTGTGTGTGTGTGTGTGTGGGCTTATGTGTGTGTTTGTGTGTGTGTTGTGCGTGTGTGTGTGTGTGTGTGTGTGTGTGTGTGTGTGTTGTGTGTGTGTGTGTGTGTGTGTGTGTGTGTGTGTGTTTTGTGTGTGTGTGTGTGTTTGTGTGTGTGGATTTTGTGTGTGTGTTTGTGTGTGTGTGTGTGTGTGTGTGTGTGTGTGTGTGTGTGTGTGTATGTGTGTGTGTGTGTGTGTGTGTGTGTGTGTGTGTTTGTGTGTGTGTGTGTTTTTGTGTGTGTGTTTGTGTGTGTGTGTAGTGTGTGTGTGTGTGTGTGTGTGTGTGTGTGTGTGTGTGGGTTTTTGTGTGTGTGTGTGTGTGTGGGTGTTTGTGTGTGTGTGTGTGTGTGTGTGTGTGTGTGTGTGTGTGTGTTTGTGTGTGCGTATGTTTCCCCCTCTATAGCTGCGTGTCCGTATCTGTGTGCCTCTTTCTATATATTTGTCCAAACCTCAGTGTTTGGATGTCTATATATCTGTGGGTTGTGTTGGTGTGATCAGCTTTATGTTACCAACAATAGTAGATCTCTTCACAGTCCACTTCGACGTCTGGTACAGCGATTTTCAGTCTCTTCTCTAGTTCGATGTGCGCTTTGTTCTGTAAACAAAATCGTCCTTATCAAATTCTTTTGATCCGTAAAAAACGGACTTTATTACTAACCTGCAAGAATTGTAGACCCCGTAGCGTACAGTGACCGGCGAGCTCCAATTTTTTCACGCACAACGTTTCCTTAGGCAATCTTGCCGGTTTCCTTATCTGAAACAACAACAAATGTTAACAACATGAAACGATGAAATATTACAGGGGTATGGTCAGTGCTTCAGGCTAGGTGGACAGGCCTATGCTACTTTTGGGGGGTTTTCATAACAAAGTAGATTGTACTCCTTGTTATTAGTTGTAATATTATAGAAACCTACACCTGAGTGGGAGTAATGTCATTAGGTGTCGAAGTACAATATCTGGTAGGCTTCTATCCCTCAATAGTACCATTTAAGTTGAAGTAGCGGTCGACACTCAGAATTTGGTAGCCGAGAGGAAGGGAGACCTACACCACTGGCAGAACCTTGTGAGTAGTCCATAGTTAGACACATTATTTTAATTCCGATTTGTCACTTAAGATGTTCATCACTCCTGCTAAAACTATGGAAAAATTCACTTCTAAATGGGTAGGAACTACATAAAGATATCGAAATTCTCAGTAATTGGTTCACATACAGTATTTGTCTAGCTTTGACTGCCATTCTGTTGAATTTGATTTTCACAACTGAGGACTTAAAATGAGTTGATTGATCCGGAACGTACCGAAGTGAAAATTTTATAAATTAAAATTTAGAATAGAATTTTGAGTTTTCTATTGGTTGTAAGCTGAAATCATTGTTTCGGGATGATCCAGTGGAGTGTTCCTACTCTTTTTTTGTTGCTTCTGTTCCATAGCATCTTCTTTTACGACGGTAGTCTTACGTCTTTCAGTGACCTTCTTCGGCTTTGACAACCTCTGAAAAAAATTGCAGTTGCTTCACAAAAAAGCCTAAACTATATATATGTAGTGGGATTAAGCTGAAGTAAGCTCAACTTTTTATCTTATTTTGTTAAACAAGCATAACGGGCTAGTAGTGAAGTGATAGTGATGGCGCTCATCGCGAGCACGGTGCTGGGTCAACGAACCACCCTCTCTATCCCTGGGATAACTAGACATCCGATCCCTCCAGCGTAGAGAAAACTGGTACTATAGTTGTCTTCAATCAGCTCACTCTCTGCAATCGAAGTAGGAACGTTGTATCACACCTTTCACGAGCTCCCAGAGAGGATCGAGAGGATCAGCATTCAACGACATTCATAAAGAAGATGACATCCTTCAACCAACAGTCTGTCCTACACGGAAAAACGTTGCAAGAATTTCGAGGAAGTTTGGTGCGAAGAAACGAATCTGGTGTTAAAGTGCTGGGATTCATGCCGTAGATGCGACGTGGGGTCGTTTAGAAAAGGCAAGCGGAGATTTAAGATAAAACTGCTTGAGCGTTAATCGTAACGAGGAGAGTTTGGGTACATTTACTAATAGTTTCCCTCTGACATGAAAATAGCACAGGACTTTTTTGTAGCTTCTCCAAACACCATGACAACGACGTGACCAGGATGATAGAATTTTATGTTACGAAGGATTTCGATGTAAACGCACCTACGACTAAGATTGTTTTCAACACTTCCCACTGTTAGATATCTGTAGATAAACGATAAATCTGATGCATCATTTAGATCCTTTCCTCTTGTGATCAGCCCAACAACAGGTGGCAGAAACCGCTGGTGTTTTTTGGAGAACCCTAGTCCTAACGCAACGAACTTTCGCACTCTCAAGGGCCTGCGAATAACAGTGGAACAGTTGAAAAAGGTAGTCTTATCTTACGATTACCTCAGGATTCTATGATAAATTTTGCTTAAATACAACCTAGTACGGCAGAGAGATGAGAATACATTAGTCTTCACATATGTCGAAGCCGAATTCGTTCTTGAACCTAACCACTTCCAATGGCTGACCGTTACCGCACCCCTACGCTATCCTGCCATTTCGACAAAGAGTCATTTTTTTTCATCGAGAAGAAATTATTTTAGTAAACCGATTCATATACTCAGATTCGCAACGATGAAAATGGCAAAACAAAGGTTTTATGGTGAAATCAGCTTCTTCTGCATTTTATTCTGACTCAAAGTGTCAGAACCAGTCATTCTTTATTGATCGCTGTGTCAGTAAGTTTTTGTCTACGCCTCTCTTCCGATACCTACTAAGTGGAAAAACGTCTATTCTGGTGCTGATAGAATGAAATTTTTTGAGATCTGGATAGTAGTATCTGCATCGTCATGACCAAAACCAATGAATGGCAGTGGACAGGATAAGATGATAACGCCTCACCTGGTTGATAGTGGCACGTAGGCTTCCTATAAGATCGTCTACGGATTCGACGGTGCAGCTGCTGATTCGAAGTGTATCAATTGGGTAAGCAACAATGGGCGATGAGGCATCGACCAGAATTGTCCAATCCCTGTATTATCTAACAATTTTTATTTAGTACACAAATATATTTGTAGAAAAGAAGCATTGCTTCCAAGCAATTTTTCTTTTCAAGAGAGCCCAGATTATTCCACGCTTCATTTTTTCCTTCGTATAGAAGCCGCTTCCATCAGTTGATAGTCCAGAACATCTTACACTTTCGGTTTTCGGAATATTGAGATCTTTCCATAGATTTTTATTGAAACGATCGACTTTATTATTTCCAACTATTGTTGATCTTAGTTCGATGAAAATAATTATCCCCCCTACGGTTTTAGGGGGGGCGCGTGTGGCACATTGGTCGGAGGCGCCCTGCAACACACACGTCGAATCGATCCCCGCGCCCATGGCCCACCAAGCCTTTCATCCCTCCGGGTGCAAATTGGTACCAGACTTGTCTAGGAGGATAATAGCACTGACTCGATACATCGGTGGGCCACTGCGAGTGATTGTAAAGTCAGATGTGCATTTAATCACCTCCAACAATGCTTAGTGAAGTCGAATGCATCCCTCAAGGATTGATCAACGCCGAGAGCTTCATCCTTATTATTTGCCGTTTTAGAAAATTACAGTAGTTATTAGTTAGCTGTCTACCGACAGAAGATACTTATTCACTCAAAACATTTTGCTTTGTCCCGTTCGTATGTATATGGAAAACTCCTGAAAGCAATAGAAATAGCGATGCAAACCGTGGAACATTGTAGTTCAAGAGTTATAATGTAATACACACCGTTTCCATGCATTTTCCTAAAACTACGTCGCTTCGTCGTTTTATGGTCAACTTAGCGTTTCTTTCCTTACATGGCGACAATCTAGAACATTTGTGAGTAAGCTGTACACAAACTCACTAACCTAACGACAAGATTCTTAGTGCGTATCTCGTGCTCCTTCATTACCGTATGCAAACGATTAAAGCAGAATGGCGGTAAGTCGAATTCGGTACAGACGATCTTAATTCGACTAGCATATAGTGAGGGAAGCTCGAGCAACTGGCTGAAAACCTAGAAGAGCAAAATGATTCACTGTAGCTTACGAGCTTCCGCTGTAATACTGTTACCAACACTTCGTAGTGAACTTTTTAGTACTATACTTACAAATGCACTGGCAATTGTTCCCTTACAACTTTCTTTTCACCAGCAGCTGATCTGGAGTAAAGCATTGTTCGCAAGAACTTTATCCAAAACCATAGTCAAACATTAAGGCTTGTTAGCAGTGGAATTGTTGCGTTGTCCTTCCCATATCACTTGTAATTCCGTTAGTCATAGAGTGGTGATGTTCGAACGAACACAAACAAACCTTCCAGTCAACCCTGTGGTACGCCAAAGCTTCTCAATAGGATAGACTCGCTTGACGAACATGACGAAAAGCACAAGTTTCGTATGAGTCTTCATTAATTCAGCTCTTAACATAGTTATAGCCAATCCCAGCACCGATTTCTCTCTCTCGGCATTGATCAATAAGTCACTATTTTAATGTGAACTATCACTATATACTACGCTAGCAATTTTATGAAAGTCGTAGCCAGCAGGCTCTGCCTTCTTTTTGCGAATGGTGGTGATACGGTGTCTACATGAGCACAATTATATGCACACTGAAGAAGAGAGCCTATGAAGTCAAAAGAAAATTAAGTTCCCTCTGAAGTCAACAGAAGAATTAAGAGTCCCTGAATTCACTTGTCCACTTGGCAAAGGATGTGACTGCTTTGGCGGTTAGGATTTATGCCTCGCATCTACTGGCAACCTCGGGAATGGCCACGTAGCCCTGCGATTAAACGGTTCTCGATACCACAAAGGTAAAATGATGGATGAATCATATTATATATTGGTCTCAGAACGATCATCAGTACCCGACCACATACGTTTCTAGAAGTCAATGAGTGCAAATGTGGGGTAAATGACCAAGGATTTCAGTACTTAAGCTCGATGACAAGTTGTGCGTCGAGCTAAGTTCAATCTAATGTTTAATTCCAATGGGGATGCATGATTATATGTTTGGCGATTGATAGAATAACGATAGTTTTCCCTCCTAGATTATTGAGTAAAACGCTCTTACCAGTTTAATACACTACTTGTTAAAGTTTTGGTAAAAATTATCTAAAAAATTGATACCATAGAGCTAATCGGAGCGTGAAGTTCAAGTTGTATGTTTGCCTTCGAGTGCTGACGGATAAGCGCATTGACAACCATGGCGACGTTGTCGTAGTAGTTAGGCATGATGTGCACTTGAAGAGTGAGGTTGAGGATGTCCTTAAACATTAACAAATTTACGGCCAAAAAAACGGAACAGGAATACAAGTCGATCGTGTTTTACACTTATCACACTTAAAGACACGTGAAGCGCAGTGGTTGGAGATGTCTTGTAATAGGCGTGTGATGGCTAGTTTGAACCCGCAATGGTCCAACCAAACATAATGTTCTTGTAAAGACGTGAAACTGGTGATAGACTTGTGTCGGAGCAGTTTCTCCTGTTCCACAAAGAGGGCAACCCGCCAGTAGTGATGATCAGGGAACGCCCTAGGACGGTTATCTGAGGATATGTGGCAGAATCATTTCGACCAGCCTTCAATGACGGTCATGAAGAAGACAATATCCACAAGTGGCATAACCATACACGAACATAAGAACTTAGTGCGTAACGATTGTATGACTACGAATGGTATGAAAGAAATGCTGCGATCCGAAGAATGTTTAAGATATTTTTTACTTACGTATTTACTTACTTGGATACTTCGATGGCCCTTCTTCACTAATTGTGCAAGCCCATAGTAATTTTCACTTTTCATCGGAATTTTGCTGGTTTAGCCAGTTTGGTTTCCTGGAGAATACTAGCCAAAGTCTGCTTGAGGTTCTCACCACCAAATGCAGTCACCGCTCTTGTGGATCAGAGAGAGATTTATCACCATGTGACTAGTTTGGTACTAGAACGTTGGTGGATCCTGGTATTGGCTTAGTCACAGCTGGGCTTCTTGATGGAAGCGCCGGACTCCTTCTCAGTTCGACGGCCCTCGCGAGGTGAACGAATCCTCGCGCTGTACATCGTAGCCACACCTAGAACACCTCCCAGCCACGATAAGGCAGTAAACAGTTGAGGGGATTTGAGATATAGTCATACAAGTTATAAAATTTAAAAAGCGGCATCGTTTTAGATCTAGTTCTTGAATTATAAAACTTTTCTATTACCATGTTAACTTTTTATTTACTGCTTACTATAATTCTTCACGGCAGGGTATTACGTAAAATGCGATCGCTATGATGCAGAGATATTTGCAAATCTCTGGACCGCAGGTGTCTGCGGTGAGGGATCGGGCCCGCTACAATCCTGTCCGGGGGGCTAAATTGTTCACTTCCACACCAGGCAGGTCTTTCATTCACACCTTACGATTCACATTCAGGTTGTCATCACAGCACTGGTCGTCTTTTTGTGCTTGGGAAAAGATTTTTCGCCTTACGACTAGGTTTCCTTTTGGATAGAAACGATTCCTGGTCTAGTCTTTATTCAAAACTGTATGAAGAAAGCTGACCTCCTTCACACATTGAACAACTCTTTTGGAGATGGATTTCACATTAAGCAGTGCAGATCGACACCTGGGAGCACCAAACCTTCGGAGTGAGCATAACAGGGTAAACTACCGAAATACTAATAAGTAGGTATTGTTCCACAATAACCCATTTGAGCCACATACTACTCACGTCATCCTTATGCTAAACGGATTAAGCAGCTCATAATTCACTTCATGGCTTTTGTAGAAAGTAAACGGGGCGCGTAATGACTACTTACAGTGAATAACTGGCCTTCTATGCAAAGAAATTCAGTAGTGACTTCGTCGTTACAGTCGACAATGAGAAGCCAGAGATCCTCGACATTTGAAAAATATTTTTTTCGCTCTTCTTTGTCGGCGCGAACCTGGTGATGCACAAATGCATTAACCTTGACGCCTTTTTCCGATTGATCTAATGAAAAAATTTTCTTCACACGATTTCCTACCTTCTGAATATTCGAGCAATGAAATGAGCCTTAGCAAACAAGACTATTTAAGAACTAAGAACATAAATTTCCAAGGATTTATGTTTAGACATTTGTTCAGAGTGGCCTTTATACAGTTGAAGTGTGTTCTTGAACTTCCTACAGGGAAAAAAAGCATAAAAGTGGGAGACTGTGACACCAAATCGAAGTGGATCACTGGAAAATTGGAGTCATCTTGTCTACTAATGTCTATTCCGTATCAGCATGTCAACGACAAGAAATCAACAGAACTACGTTTAAGCCAAATAGCACAAACGAACATAAGGGCGGTCCCGGTTAAAGAGCTTTTATGAAACCTTTAACCCAGTTAGATTGCCGTGAAGTGAGGCCTCGTTGGACGCTTTACACCTTAATCAAGGAGATCTTGCTTGAGATGAGAGTTAGACTGGATTGGAGATCATTGTGAAACGAAGACCTATGAGCTTTATCGAGATCGGATGCACCCAACGCGAAATAATACAGCCCGTCTTTTTGCGGTTCTCAAAGCATGAACTTTTATAAACCGATAGTGCTGAACAAAGCGACCAGCACCCACCCCCTACGCAGAGTACTTGTGTAAGCATGAAGCTGCGTGAAGGAAAAAAGCGGTTGAAATACTCGGAATTCAGATTTTGCACGACAGCCCTTTGGTCTTACACCACAAATTTTACTCTTAGGCAGCTACTCTGTTACACTATGGTACTTGGCCCTTCATATTGGAGTTATCGTGCAGCTTGGACATAGCCTATTTAGACTGTCACTTGTTCCAGCTCCACAACTACTACCTGTGCAACAAGAACTTCATCGAGCACGCGTTTGCAGTAGCGTCCTTCTTAACACTTTTAGCCCGCAACGCTTGAGTTTTTGAGAAGAGATATCGAAAAGCATCTAAAATTTTTCTACATGATTATGGTGAGCATATGAAAAACTGAGTTCGTGTTTTAGTTAGATAGAACCAAAGAAAAAACAAAAGTGCTTAAAATCGACAAGGACATATGGCCCACCCCCAATAAATGTCCTTAACCAATCTTAGATTGAGAGATTGCGACAATTCAGTTTCTGGTAACATTGTAAAAGAAGTGTACTGGAAAATTTTGTGTCTTGATGTTGGTAGAGAGAAAAGTTCCACTGCAGTAGAAGACTGGATTTATGAAGAATTTCAGCAGATTGCTTATCTTACATAAAGGATTTTCTAGGCACGTAAGGATGACTAGACGTAGAAATTGGAAAGTCCTTAAAGGAAGAACAGCTAATTCATCCTCACGATAGTTGTCCAATTTCAAGCGTAAAATAGTGCTCCCCTCCACTCCCCACTTACATTTCCCATATTATGCCAAACTTCAGCTTCGAAAAAACAGGAACATATTTTTTGTAAAAGCTAGTGAACTGAGGAATAGGAATATAGGAGGGTCCGTCGTTGGCTGAAATTTGGTTTATAAGGCAATTTTTTGTTTCTGAGCGCTTAGTTTGTTTACCCAGTAAAGAAAAAAATTGAGTTGTAGGATGTTATCGAATGAGTGGAAAGGCTGTTTGTTAACACTCACGTATTTCAGATTAGCGAGAAACTTTATGTCGACCGTCATTCTGGTCAGTGATGAACGCGATCTAGAAACGCCAGTTTATCTAGGATGTACGGTAACTGGGTCTTAACCAGAATTCTTGTAATGAAAACGAGCACTGTTTGAGCATTCATAGTTGCAGTGTTATTAAAATATCAGTTAAGGTTTTTGAAAAAAAGTATATGAAAATCAGGAGGGATAGCACTGTGGTAGTGGTGCCGATCATCACGTGTACGGTGGTGGTTCGATCTCGCTCCAGGCTCATCGAGCCTCTCATCCGTCCTGGGTAGGGAAATTGATACCGGACTTGTCCGGGAAAGTCACTCTCCGCAATCCAGTTGGGAACGCTTTAGCGCGGCTATCTCAGGAGTCCAGTGAGAATCGTCTCGATAAGCATTCTACGAAATTCAAGATGAAAAGAAAATCCTCACGCAGCAGTCATAGTCTTGCACAAAAGTTGGAAGACATTCGTGGATGATGGTTGCGAGGAAACGGATCGAATGTGAGAAGTGCTGGGATCCGGACAGCAAACGTGAAAAGGGGTCATATAAAATAAATAAGGCGCGTGTAGCGCAATGGTTGGAGGCGCCACTGCGACACACAAGTGGAATTGATCCCTGTGCACATGGCCTACCAAGCTTTCCATTCCTCCGGGGGTCGGCAAATTGGTATCAGACTTGTCTGGGAGGATAGCAGCACTGGCTCGATACATCGGTGGGCCACCTCGAGTCATCGTAAAGGCCAGATGTTGCATTCTATCACCTCCAACGATACTTAATGAAGTCGAATGCATGGCGCATCCTTCAAGGATCGATCAACGCCGAGAGCTTTATCCTTTATCCTTTCTAAAAATAAATAAAATAAAAGAGTATGGAAATCGCGCACCGTCTAAGAACACCGGCAAGAAAATCGAACGCATCGATTGGGCAATTGATCGATAGCCGTCGAAAGGCCATCAACTCATGCACTGACGGTGACGATGCGGCGAACTGAAAAAAATTCAACAACCGACTATTCTGTGAAGACAAATTTTTTCCATTGGTTGACCTTGTTTCAGAATTTAATCTAATCGGCAAGAAAACCGCTTGTCGTTTTGCTTCTCCGTGAAGAGGTGTTCAAAATGATAAATTGTGCGGAAAGAAAGAAGAAACAACAGAGTGGAATCACAAAGTTGTTTGCGTTTAAGTTAGGGAAGCGCCTTCTCGGCACGTTGTCTTTTCTACAATGAAGAAGTTGTTCTTCTGAACGGCGAAAGTGTCAACGTGGTTAGGAAGGAGTGAATTCTCTGCTTAGACGGAAACCTACCCGAGGATAGGAACGATCTTTCAACCCGCTAATCGTCACTGCGCATAATTAGTGGTTCTGTACGCCGAGCGATGTCGGAAGTGCACTTAATGGTAAATTAGTTCCCTTTCAACAAGTAATCAGCACCCTAGCTGGCTCGGACCACACTCACTGGCCATGCTCTTTACAGTGCTACTCTTAGTCACAACGTTACAGCTCTTTGAGGACTCACAACATCTGAGAGCATAAGATCTACCTACGGCCTGATTTAAAACACCCGATATGAATACATACCTTAACGGTGACATGAAAACTCCCTTCAGAATTCAGGAATCTTGATTACTCCGAATGTTCTTCGGGATCTTTAAAATCACAAACTTGATCATCGGATTGGTAGTCTGTCTGCTAGGGCTCTACATTCTGCTGCAATCAGTCGCTAACGGATTTCTTCTACAAGTTTCTGTTAAAACGCATTAGTCATTATCTTAATGGAAAACTTTGTTTTCAGGGTTTTGCTTGCAGGATGATGTTTTTGTGCCGGGATGAATCAACATATTATTTCGAGAATTCAATGAGATGCTGTCGAGCCAGGAGTGTTAGCGCTGCTCTCATCAGTACTGAACCTGTAGATGTTCATTGCAATGGCAGAATTTCCTCAGAACTCACAAGGAGTTGGGACATTCTCCAACACATTTTGATGTGACTTTGACCACATTATGACATTGTTGGGAGGATTTTAAGTTGTTTCACCTAACTAAAGCAGCATTCCACTTTCCATTCATCTAATCGTTTATCTTCAATGTGGTTTTTTTTCCCAACAGTCCTCACTCCTTTCAGTCGACCAGCTTTTTCCACCTACTATTCAAATTATTGTTTGTCCTTTATACTAGAAGTCATCTATGACTCACAAATTACGCATCATCGGGCCACAATTGATGTCCATAAGAGAAAAAACACCTGCCTAATTTCGCGAGAACTCGTCCAGTTAATAAGTTGAAAATGAGATTATCAAAGTGATACGATGTGAGTAATAAGTAGAAAACATCAACGTACTCGTTCGATGATAATTTCATGAATCTGGTGTCTTAGCAACGACATCACAACGGTTTTCCAACGTCGACACACCGATTCGGCTTTACACAACAGTCGATAGTTGAGAAAGCTGAAGATGTGCCGTAGAACCACGTCCGGAAGGCTCGGGATCACACACGACTTTCGCATGGTTCATCTATACAGAATAACCTGATGCTAACGATGTTATCGATTTACTGACGGTCTACGACCATAAACTGGACTATATACAGCCCTTAATCTATTGTCATATGAGCTTAACTCACTAGTGGGATATGCATATGTAGGTAAGAAAGACTGCATTTGCTAGTGTACATATGGAAAGGCAGAGTGGACCGCGTGCATCGATTTCAATCTATGCTCTTTCCGACTGCTTATTTTAATGCAAAGAGTTTGTTTGTCATGCTTTTGACACCAGATCTGCCCAAAAAAAAACTTATTTTCCAGATTAGACGATTTACAAGGAGTTTTCTTGGACGAATTTTTGGATTCAGATAGAGCTCAGCAAAGGATTAAGCACAGTCTCAAGCGGCAATACAAGATTAAGCGCCATTAAGTCTGTATTAAAGAGACCGTATACCATATGTACGCTATTTCAAGATAAGACAAGACCAGAATACCAAGTAGTAACAGGGTGAGTGATCTCATGCTCAGGATAATACTAAATCTTTTAAAAATTCAAAGCTGTTTTGGAAAAGGAGAAGGCGAAGAAAGAGAAATCCCTTCAGACTTAAAGTGGGCTTCAAGCGAAATGACTTGACCGTTTTATTTACTGCTTATCCTTTTCAATAGCAAGGTATGTTGCGAAATATAACTTCTTTAATGTTGAGATATTTGCAAAACTCCGGACCGCAGGTGTCTGCAGATGATCAGCAGTAAATAGAAAGCTTAAGATTGTGATTATAACTATAGCTTCAGCTTAACTGGGTTCAATGCCGATTTTGTCTCCCCAGATCAACCCCCGTTGACGGGTGATTGCTGATGGCAAGTGATCTACAGAACTAGCTGAGAGACAGGCGAAACAGAAGGACCCGCATGGTGTGGTGGTGAACGCGTTACTCCCGGGAAAGGACAATAGAGCGTTCGTTCTCCACTGCAGACACCTGCGGTCCGGAGTTTGCAAATATCTCTGCATTATAGAAACGAAATAACTTGATTTAATTTTTTTTTATTGTTTAGAGGCGAGGGTGAGTATTACCGTGGTAGAGATGCAAGCCGTCACGAGCACAGTGTCGATTCGATGCCGTTCCAGCTCCTTAAGGCTCTTTATCTCCCTCGGGGGTCGGGAAATTGGTTGCCAACTTGCCCAGGAAAAGCTTACTCTCTGCATTCCAAGTAAGGACGAACTAGCACAGCTATCTCAGGACTCCTGAGAGAATCGATTATCAGTGTTCAATAACTAACACTCATATCGAAACGAAACTCTTAAAGCAGCAATAGAACCCACACGCGTGTTGGAAGACCTTCGTTAATGAGGGAAGCGAGGAAATGAATCCTATGTAAGCGCTGGGATTGATCACCGTAGATATGAAACACAGCTAGTGTGAAATGCATAAGAATCTTCTAGATTTCTGCATTATCTGTACGTAATGGAAAAACTCGTTAAATCTTTCTGCGACTGCTTAAAAGCAGTGAGAAGTTATAACGAACACGTAAACAAATCTGGTACCCCCTCATAATTTTGAAGTTTCAAGAACTTTAAACAATAAAAACGGTCCATTTATGGATGAGTTTTTTTGCTTAGAGCCAATCCTTAAGAGTGATGCAGGAACAATCAAAATATATTGGGTTTTACTTATAGGAAACCCATTATTGTAATAGATCTCACCCTCTGTCTTTCAACAGTCCAGTAGGATATCACGTGGAATTTTCTGGATTTTCACAGCCTTCGGAAGAGTTATGAAGAAAAGAGCAAAGTGAAATATAACGATAATGTTGCTGACATATTTGTAAAATTCCTGAGCGCTGGTGTCTGCGATGGTGACCGAACGCGCTATTACCCTTTTCTGGGGCTACTGCGCACACCACCACTCCTCGCGAGTCCTTCGTTTCGCCTATCTCTCAGCTAGTTTTTCTATCAATCAGTACCATCAGCAATCACCTATCAATGGGATTGATCTGGGGAGCACAAGTGATTTGTTCAGAAAGGATTATTTCTAGCAACTGAATGCAATATCCGTGTTTTGAGATCCATTTTTTCCTGGACCCGAGGATATTCAGTCAGAAAGAAGTTCATTCATTCTGTGGTATGAAGGAGAAGGAAGATCATAAAAAAATAGCTATCTCATTAAGTCGCCCATGCTATCCGACACAGTAGCGAGTTGGTGTGAATCAATATTATTATGTTTTATCTACATCCATGAAAACGGAGTATTTACGCAAATAAAAAAAGAGGAACTAATGGGTGTGAAATAGCACGCATTTCGAGGACAACAGTCAGTTGTCGTCCGGATGAGAGCACATGGCAGCTGGCCATCGTGGAAGGCACAAGATCAATGGATCCATCAGAAAGCTTGCTTGTTTCTAACACAAAGCGTCAATAGAGAAAACATGGACGGAATGACGAGTTTTAATGCCTTCACATTGTTATCATTACTTCGAATTGACTATATATATTGAGCAAGTTTTTCTTCAAGGACCCATTTTCCTTTTTGCTTCATGAATTTTCTGGAATGATAGACATATAATTGTATAAAGATTCATTCAAAAAAAGAATGGTTTGCTTCAAGTGCCGATGTCAAAGTCTACTTAGCACTTAGATGATCTTTCTTTAAAAGTACTTCGCTTCTGTTCGCTTGGAAGTGTTTTTCTTGGAAGTCTGCCAGATAGTCGTGCCAGGGCAATCCTAAACCTTTACCCTAGGAAGAGTTTAGCCGTTCTATCCATCACAAATGGAAGAGACACAACGGGGAGGACTTTGAAGTACGCGTCACGATCCTCGCACAGGAATCAAGAACACAAGCGCGCAAAACTCTCGAGGCGTTCTGGATCAATTCCAGAAATCCGAAAATGAACCGCAGGGAAGAATGCCTCATTATCATGCGTGATATTGGGCAATATATAAGCCTATTATTCTGATGAGAGGAGCACATTACGCTTCCATGTGGATTCTGTGCGGTTGGTCTCCCACGCGATATACTCAGTGGAAGCCTCATAGAAAGCGGTGAGTGTGCAAATCTGTGTTCGATGTGATTGAAATCTTGGTTTAGCGCTTTCTCTCTTTGGTTATGGAGGTGTTTGGCAGAGTAGATTGCTGTCAACTAGGCTTTCCAGGCTCTGAGGAAGGCGAAATCCGCCGAAACGTCAGCTTGTTCGTGAATAAAGAATAAAAAAATAACACCTCGTGTTTGCTCGACAAGAATACGAAGAATTACTTGATCAATGCCGAGGTTAATAGAAAGTCGGACGTGAGATTTATTACAAATGGAGGCTTCCAGCTAATAGAATGTTCCAAAATTAATGTAGGAATTCAGCCTGCATCTTTAAACTGGCGTATCCTAACTCCGAATAAACCTTGTAAATCAAATAAAGGCCGCTAAAATCTACACTAACTTGAAATAAATTCCGCCTGTCTGTCAGCTAGTTCTATCGATCAGTGCAACAAGCAATCCCCTGTCAACGGGACTGATCCGGAGAGCCCAAATTGGCATTGAATCCAGTTAAAGCTGAGGCTATAGTTGAAATCACAGTGGTAATAACTTTTTATTTGCTGCCTACTATAATTTTTCACCGCAGGGTATGATGCGAAATACAACCACAATCCCCGTGACGGGTGATTGCTGATGGCACCGGTCGATAGAACTAGCTTGGAGATAGCTGGAAACGAAGGACACGCATGGTGTAGTGGTGAACTGCGTTCGCATCCGGAAAAGGGTAGTAGAGCGTTTGTTCACCACCGCAGATACCTACGGTACGGAGTTTTGCAAACATCTCAGCATCGTTGTGGTTGTATTTCGCATCATACCCAGCCATGAAAAATTATAATATGCAGCGAATAAAAGTTATTATTTATTCTAATTCTACGAAACTGCAGAGTTTACGAGATCACGATTTATACCATAATTCAATGACACAGAGCAACAGTCCACGATGCAAGCTCAGTGTTGATATATAGTATTGCTCCATCCAGAAGAAATGTTCCTCAGGCTTATGCAATAGAAAAAAAATGCCAGTCTATTAATTCCCTTGCAAATCATCAGTACTTTCCTGTGTGACTTTGGTATGGAGTCATGTCCATGCTAGACAGAACAATACTAGGGCATGGAAAAGGTGCATATCGATTGATCGATATCTAGTTTTGTCGAATTCATGAAACACTGTTGTTCTTGGACTGACTAAAAATATATGGATCGAATCCCCCGAACTAAACAAGTTTGAGGAAAAAAACCGACTCGGCTGTTTTTCGCCTTGTGCCAAGTGTTTCCCGGGAAGATGGCACTTGATCGATTTTCATTTCTAATGAATTTTTATCTTCATCCTTTTTGCATTCCAGAATGATTGCCGAATGTTTAATTATAACTTAATTCCGAAAATCCGTGGAAACACTTTGACAAGAGTGTCAAGCGATCTTATTCACCTGGGAAATCCGCCAGCGCTGTTTCTGATTGACTTTACAGCTGAATCGATCGAATAACTGGGAACATTTTGACGAGATTTTAACGTGGATGACCCGTCTTCAGTGGTTGTGCGGGCCCCAGCATAATCTCCACTTCTGCGGAGTTAAGCTGGTTTAGCCATTGTAGTTCCCTGGAGTCCCGAGGTCAGCCAGGCCAAAGTTTGCCCCAGGTCGTCACCACCACAGGCAGTCCCGCCCTTGTGGATCAGAGGAAAGCTAATAGTGTAAAAAACTTAAAACGGTATTTAATAGTGTTGAAAAAAGCAGGAACAAGAACGAAGCGAAAAAGAGCGAGCAGAGTGGGCCTACTGGCAATAACAACAATAACAATCGTAATATCAAACAATGGCAAAGTAAAAGCATTGAAATCACTAAATTATTCTCAAGACTGACTTTCTATTAACCTCAGCATTGATAAATCACTCGTTGTTTTCTTGGATAAGCAAACACAAGGTTGTTATTATGCTCTTCATTCACAAAGGCTGACGTTATTGGAATATCAGGTAATTACTTGTTGTTTTACTTAAGGATGAATAGTTGCGCGTGTGGCGCAGTGGTCGGAGGCGCTCTGCAACACACACGTGGAATCGATCCCTACGCCCATGGCCCCCAAGCCTTCTATCTCTCCGAGTTCGGCAAACTGGTGCCATACTTGTCTGGGAGGACAGCAGCACTGACTCAGTAGATCGGTAGGCCACCTCGAGTCATTGCAAAGGCCAGATATGCATTCAGTAACCTACAAACATTGCTTAATGAAGTGGAATGCATGGCGCATCCCTTAGTGATTGATCAATGCCGAGAGCTTTATCCTTGGTCAGGGGATGTGTTCGTCGATTATTCCTCGAGTCGATGCCAGGTCTTACCCATACGCAGTTGCCAGCTTTTAAAGGTTGGATGAATATTTCCAAGAAGAGTCTGGCAACATTATTCTGAATCCTGAAGGATGGGACGTCTGACTGAACCGGTCGACGTTGAACCAAAGAGCATGCGTTTATTATTGCACGCCATTTGTGACCACTGCGCCTTCCACGTCTTAGTGCTAGATAATGGTGATAGTAATAAAAATAATGAAAAAAGAAGCGAAAAAACAACAACAATAATTTTAAGAGTGTTTGTTTTGAACGTAGGCGAGTGGAGTTACCGTCGATCTATGCGGCGCCGATCAGAAAGCAAAGGGTTGGCAAGTACACAATGAGAGTGGCGTTGTCATTGAATGACTAAAGAACACAATTGATGCTCAAATAAATGCTCATGCTCGATCGGCGGCAAGTGGTTGTCAAACAACAAAGCAACACGTGAAGGAAATCCCAGAGCAATGAAGTACACCATGTCGCAACTCGAGTAAATATTGGTGAGTGCAGCGCAGTGGTTAGATTTGTCCTGCAATACACATTGGATCGTTGATTCAATTCCGCGCCCAAGGCTCACTAAACCTCCCAGCCTTTCAGGGGATGCAAATGGGCGCCAGACTTGTCTCGAAGGATAAAAAACGCTAATTTAATGGATTGATAAGCCTCACCAAAGTCATTATGCAGATCAAATATGCATTTCATCACCTTATGGAGTTGAAGGCTCATGATGTATCTTTAAGGCATTGTCAACGGCGAACACATTGTTAATAATTTTCTCAGAACATTTTGTCCTTTGGCGTTTTAAACCTAAAAAGATTTCGCTTCAAAAGTATTAGATATTTGGATGACTAGAATGTTTATGACTGTTTCATACATAATTCTTTCTGCTTCTGTTTAGCAAACACGAGGTGTTATTTTATTTCTTTGTTTACGTACAAGCTGACGTTTCGGCGGATTTCGCCTTCCTCAGAGCCTGGAAAGGTCAAGTTGACTGCGATCTACACGGTCAAACGTCTCCATAACCAAACAGAGAAAATGTTGAATCAAAATTTCAGTCACATTGAACACAGAGTCTTTGCACACTCACCGCTTTCTATGAGTCTTCTACTAAATATTTCACGTGGAGACCAACCGCACAGAGTGACATGGAATCGTAATGTACCCATCTCATCAGAATAACAGGCTTATATACTGCCCAATATCACGCGTGATAATGAGGCATTCCTCCCTACGGTTCATTTTCGGATTCTTGGAATTGATCCAGAATGCCTCGAGAATTTTGCGCGCTTGTGTTCTCGATTCCTGCGCTAGGATCGTAACCCGTACTTCAAAATCTTCTCCGTTATGTCTCTGCGTCCTATGCGTGCCTAATGTAGTATTTGGTTTACGTATGCCGACTAGCTGTTCTTTTATACGAACGCAGAGTAGTCTACCCGTTTCGCCTACGTATTCGTCCCCGCACGCTTTACAAGAGATCAGATAAACTGTACCTGAACTCATGCAATCACCGTCTCTACCATTGGGGCAAATTATACAATTTTTGCGTTGCATATAGACGGTCGTATAGGCGGTTACGAACTAGTTGGCGTCTTAGATTACTCGGTGGCATTTCAGTTATCGTTACCGAATTCTCTAGACCGGCCCTTCCTAAACAGCGTTTTATAGCTGCACTTACTTCATTTGAAATGAAGGGCAAGATATATATATATATATATATATATATATATATATATATATATATTTCATACATAATCTCTCAACTTGTCCCGAGCGTGCGCCGGTTCGAACCCGTCACTGCCTCACCAAGTATCGCATTCTTTCATGGTTGGAAAAACCAGACTTTTCTTCGATCAGCTAATTCTGTGCTATTGACGTGCCAGCGCTCTGGTACGATTGGTCTTCAAGGAAAATCTACTTGACAGGCATTCAACGACATTCGTGAAGAAGTCGTTGAATGCCTGTAGAAACCGGAGCCGAGTTCAAATCCAGAGACCACCGTGAAGAATGGGGAAACGGATCGAATGTAAGAAATGCTGGAATCTTCATAATGTGTGATTTGGACCATGTAAAATAAAAAAAAGGAAAATAAAAAGAAGACGCAGTTCATCTGAAAACAAAAATGAAATTTGGGAAGAAACACATGCATTGAAGAGAATTTTATTGACATTTATTTATCTTTAACATGAATAATTCGGAGCACATCGAATATTGCAAAGGCTGCGAATTACTGCACTACTAGCAATTCATCCAAAAATACAAAGGTATTATTGATTATCCATAATATTAGGTCTAAATCAATATAGGCGCGTGCGGCGCAGTGGTCGGATCGCTCTGCGAGATGTACATGGGATCGATTTCCGCGTCGGTGGCTCACCAAGGCTTTCCTCCCTCCGGCGTAGGCACATTGCTACCAGACTTGTCTGGGAGGATAGCGGCACTGCCTCGATAGATCGGTAGGCCGCCGCTAGTCATTGTAAAGGCTACATACGCATTCTATCACCTCCGAAGATGTTTAATGAACTCGAATGCATTGCGCATCCCTCAGGCATTGGTCAACGTCGAGAGCTTTATCCTTTATCTTTTTTATCCTAAATCGATACGGGACAAATCTCTCACAGAGATGATTTGGAATTCGGAAAGGTGGTAAAGGCAGTACATCAAATATTGTTGTTGGTCTCAGCAATATTGTGGTTGTATTTTGCTTAATACCCTGCCATAAAAATTATAGAAGGCAGAAAATAAAAAAGTAAACTTTGTTGTTAGTAATGAAAAACTATAGCAAATAATTAAGCTTACCCAAACCTCATGATTCTGGGAATTTCTATCCCTATAGTGACAACATGAAGCTGTCTACTCTGCGGATGATAAAAACTGTTTCTCTTTTGCTGAAGTCCTGAACCCTTTCTTCGTTGCTGACGACACTAGCTCTGCTCCTGTCGACAATGCAAACACTTTTCTTTTTGCTGAAGTCACAAGCTCTTTTCACCTTTGCTCACAATACAAATCGTCACTTGTCGATATTAAAACCCTGGCCTCTTTTTTTGACAACACGAACCATGATCGCATTGCTGACGACATAACTCCACCTTTTCGATGTCACTCACCTTTTCCGCGTTACTGAACCCTTTTTGCCTTTGTCAACGTGAAAAAAATCCTTCACTCCTCGTTGACGACACAAATTATATTTCCTTTGTCGTTGATTTAGATCTCGAAGACGGCTTTCTTTCACGAACAGCAACACCATCTGTTCTTCTGCCATACGTCAAGTGATTCAACATGGGACCGTTATAAACTCATTGTCGCTTACTAGTTCGCCCAACGGGCTTTCTTGCGACCGTCATGAAGATCAGCCCCGTTTACTCAAATCGTTGGATTGGCTCCATGCGGTAATCAACGGTATCACACTTCTTGTCTGAGGAGTTCATTGGGCAGAAACCGGCGTACTGCATGATTCGCCTCCATTTCCTTCACTAGCTTACGGAAGAGATTATGAAAAAAGTACAACATGTCTGCATGAAAACAGTTTTTCAAATGGATCTTTGAAATGTAGAGAGTTGTGCCTCACTTGAAAAAAAAATGACTTATTAACAATATTACCTATCAAAGCTGCATCCTAAATATGATACGGACGCTAACAACAAAAAGTCTTCCTTCTTTTCTTACCTCAAATACCATCAGAGTCTAAGGATTATCTCACTAGATACCTACTCTTTTCAGTTCTTTCCGAGTTGTCTCCTTTCTATTTTATATTGCTGCTTTTTTTTCCATACTATGGACGCTCGCAGTAATTCCCAAGACCGGCTTTCTATTAACCTCTGCACAAATCAATAGCTCGTTGTTTTCGTGATAAGCACATACAGAAGTTGTTATCATACTATTTATAAATTGTAGGTAAAATTTTTGGGGGGATTTCGCTCCTTTAAGGGCCTGGAAGAGAAAGTCAACTTGACTGTAACTGCTCAAACCGATACCTCCGTAACGACAACTGACACGATACCTAGATGTCAATCGCAATAGAAACAAAACGGCTTCTTTGCACCCTCTCCACTTTCTATGAGTCTTTAACTGAGTCCTCACGTTGAGACAACCGTAAAAGAGTTCGTATAGATCTGTGATTAGTCTTTTCCACGTTGAAATCTCTTTCTGAGATAGTGTGTGAGATCTCGCGGGATAACGAGGCATTCCCTCCCTGCATTGCATTTCTGGATTTTTGGAATTCATCCAGAATGTTTAGAGGGTTTTACGCGTTGTTATATTCTTGTACTACCATGGTCACTTCTACACTAAAATCTTCCCCGTTATGTGTCAGTGTCTTTGGCGCGTTTATTTGAGCATTCTTTTTTAACTTAACGCTTGTCACCTGGGTGTTCTTTTATACGGCCACAGTTGAAGAGGAAAAGGGAGTGAGAATAAAATGGTCTAGAAACAAACTCTATATTCTTATTAAGCAGGCAAGAGGTGTTGCTTTGTTGTTATTGTTAATTATGGTAGAGCTGATGTATCGGCGGATTCCACCTTTTTCAAGGCTGGAGTGGTCAAGTTGGCTTTAATCTACCTAACCAAATAGGGAACATACTGAGCCAGGATTTCAATCGTGTTGAAAACAAAATAGGTTCTTTGCACAAGCACAGTTTTCTATGAGTCTTCACAGAATATGTCACGTGGAGACCAACCGCACAGAGTTCATATGGAAGTGTAATGTACCTCTCTCACATTAAAACATCAGTCTTAAATATTATGTGACATCACGTATGATAACGAAGGAAGCTTTCCGCGGTTCATCCTTAGATTTCTTGATCTTATCTAGAACGCTTCGAGAGTTTTGCTCATTGAAATTTTTTCTCACCGTTTCCTTTGCGAGGTTGCTAACCTCTTGTTTCAACTTATTATTTACTGCCTACTCTTTTTTTGAATGGCAGGGTATATTGCGAAATATAACTTCAATCATGCTGAGATATTTGCAAGACTCTGGACCGCAGGTGTCTGCGGTGGGGGAACGAAAACGCTATTGTCCTTTCCAGGGAGTAACGCGCTCACCACCACACCATGCGGGCCCTTCGTTTCGCCTGTCTCTCAGCTAGTTCTATCGATCTCTGTCATCAGCAACCACTCATCAGCGGGATTGATCTGGGAAGCCCAAATGGGCAATGAACCCAGTTAAGCCCAGGCTTTAGTTATAATCGCAATCTTAGCCGTTTAATTTACACTCTATTTACAGTCTTTATTTACAGTGCAGTCTTAGAGTACTAGATTGTGTTTCAATCACGGTTACGATTCCTCTAAACCGGCCCTTCTTAAGCACCGATTCACAGCTGCACTTATTCCTTTGGAAATGAAAGGCAGGATAAACATGACTTTGTTATCGCTAGAATTTTCGTTTGGGGGTGTGGTTTTTCCTCCACACACATCCCAAGGAGCTACAGTTTCGTAGCCATTGGAAATGACTACTTTCGCGCTAATCTCAAGGATTTTTCCTTCTGCTCTCTTCCTGTGCACACACTGGTGGCTGTTGGAAAGTTATTCCTTACAAGCGTCCTTTTTCACTGCGTGACGAGTGAGAGGAGAGGTAATCACTATCTTTTTTACTACTCGGCTTTCGGCATCATTTTGCAACGTGGCCGTTTTCTGATAGTTTAATTTGAACGTTCAGAAATGGAAGCAAGTTTTCTTTCGGTTTCTCACGGATCCTAATATACTCTAACTGTTCTTTTAACAGCTCAAAAAAATTCGTCCATTTCTTCCTGTTTGGAGCAAATGGCTAGGTGATCATCCATATATCTACAGTAGAGGAGTGGCCGGAGATTGGCTAGATAAAGAAAAAAGCATCTTGTAGATACTTTCCTCTATCGGCAATCATCTGAGGAAGAATTCGTAAGTCACTGCCAAAAAATTGAACAGCGAGTGGGTCAAAGTGGTAGAAGCGGCTGGTTTGAAACCATCCGTCATCTCTCAGCACAAAGTTGGTTTAAGTTGATTTACCAACACGTCCCGCTTATACTTGTTTATCAAAACTCATAAGTTAGCATCTAATGATGGTCTTGCGTCTACCGATCCATCGTTATTCAAGGTTACACTTATTATTGGCTGTGTAGCCAGGTAAACGGAGAGAATAATGTCGTTTTTGGTCCTAACACTCATCCAATTGTTAAAACACATCTTGGCCCATCTTACAAACGCCTAAATGTTCCTGGATCGCTTACGTAACGCGCGTCCTAACAACACGTTGTCGATGGAGTCCTTCGACGTTACCGCCCTTGATGCAAAGGATTCAAATGACTCCGCTATGGAAACCATCCTCAAAATCCTTATACAGAACGCAGCAGTTGTTAGCCCTCTTAAAAGAGTGCCTAATCTGCTCAATCTCAGATAGTCCATTAGGTAGTAAGCACAAATGAAAGGTTAGGCAATGGGACAGCGATTGGCCCCTATCCTTGCCATTTTATTTATGTTTAAGGTGAACGCGCCAACAACCGATCTTATGCCACTACTCTACTGTAGATATTTAGATGACTGCTTTGTCGTTTGCTCTAAACAAGAGGAGATA
This sequence comes from Angiostrongylus vasorum, assembly GCA_018806985.1. Taxonomy (NCBI): domain Eukaryota; kingdom Metazoa; phylum Nematoda; class Chromadorea; order Rhabditida; family Metastrongylidae; genus Angiostrongylus; species Angiostrongylus vasorum. The sequence continues at coordinate 235,215 of JADANN010000103.1, read as the reverse complement.
AACAAATGCTTTGAGTTATTGGATGAATAGTCAGAGCACATTAAGTTTACCCTAGAGACACCGAAAGAAAACTGGCTCTCTTTTTCTGAACGTTCAAATTAACCTATCCGAAAACGGCTACAACACGAAGTAGTGCCGAGGGACAAGAAGTTGAAACACAGGTTCATTACCTCCCTTCTCATCTTTCACACACAAAAAAAGGCGCTTGCAAGAAAAATGCTTTGAACTGCCATAAGTGTGTGCACGGAAAGAGAGCGGAAAGAAGAGTTACTGTAATTGGCGCAGAAAATAGCCATTTCCGATGGCCATTTCCAAGGAAATGGAAGCTCCTCAGGTTAGGTTTAGACGGTTAGCGACATTCCTAAACGAAATGTCTAGCGAGAAAGAAGTCCCGTTTTTTCTGCTTTTTATTTACAGTGAAATAAACGCAGCTGTAAAACATTGTTTAAAAAGAACTGGGTTTGAGAAGTCGGTAGTAGTGGCTGACGTACCACCAAACACTTTCAGGCACAAATTGTAAGACTATTGTTGCATCGAATACGTCAAGGCTCTCAAGAAGGCGATATCGCCGAAACGTCAACCATCGACCAACAACAACAACAGCGACAACTTATAGTAACCTTGTATCGGCTCAGTAAGACCAGTTCATGACAGCTCTGGAGCTCTCGTCTCGACGTTGATCAAACCCTTAGGGATGCGCCATGCATTCGAATTCATTAAGCATCGTTCGGAAGTGATTGAATGCATATCTAGCCTTTACAATGACTTGCGGTGGCCTGCCGATGTATCGAGCCAATGCTGCTATCCTCCCAGACAAGTCTGGTACTAATTCGCCCTGGAGGGATGGAAGGTGTGGTGGGCCAAAGGCATGGAAGCCATTTCCATGTGTATTGCAGGGCGCCTTCGACCACTCCGCTAAACGCGTCTTTGTCATCAATTCATGAGAACATTTAAGTAAATATATCGATTACTTATGCCAAGGTTTATAGAAAGCCGGTCTTTTAAATTTTAACCATAACGACAGATATTCGCAAAACTTAGACGCCGGGCTAGGCCGAACCACGATTTCCCTTTTGACCCGTCAACGGGATTGCTGACGGCACTGGTAAGATAGAAAACCAGCTGAGAAAAACGCAGATCAAGGCTGTCGTGGCCCAATGTGTAATGCGCGAGCCTCCGGAAACGGAAACCGCGGCGCAATCTGGCCCGGGGTCCAAGTTTTGCGAATATTTCAGCATCCACAACGTTGCTGAGATATTTGTAAAACTCCGGACCGCAAGTGCCTGCGGTGGAGAATGAACGCGCTATTACCCTTTGCGAGGGCTAACATGTTCACCATCACACCATGCGGGCCCTTCGCTTCACCTGTGTCTAAACCTAGCTAGCTAGTTCTATCGATCAATGCCATCACCAATCTGTCAACGGGATTGATCTTCGGAGCCTTAGCTTTACTAGGCTCAATGCCAATGTAGGCTTCCCAGATCAATTCCATCGGCGGGTGATTGCTAATGGCACTTATCGACAAAATTAGCTGAGAGACAGGCGAAACGAAGGATCCGCATGGTGTGGTGGTGAACATGTTAGCCCTCGCAAGAGATAATAACGCTTTCGTTCTCCACCGCAAACACCTGCGGTCCGGAGTTTTGTAAATATCTCAGCAACGTTGTGGTTGTATTTCGCTTAATACGCTGCCTTGAAATTTGTAGTAGATGGTAAATAAAAAGGTAAACATTTTGAATTTTTGTTTCGTAACTGCCTATATGACCGTGTATATACGACGGAAAGTTGCATAATTTGCCACAACGGTAGAGACGGTGATTGCACGAGCTCAGCTACAGTTTATCTGATCTCTTGTGAAGCGCGCGGGAACTAATACATGCGAGACGTGTAGACCAATTCTGCGTCTGTATAAGAGAACACCTAGACGGTAGGCGTAAAGCTGAAAGAAACAATTTTTGTACATGATTGAATCGACACGAGGTTGGTATAAAAAAACTTTTGCTCGACTAATGTTTCGGCGTCTTCACCTTTTTGAAAATTGCTGATTATTCTTAACAAGGTTTGATGAAACTCAGTTTTTAAGACGTTGAACGGAATATTCCCCTACGCGCGCTTAGTACAAAGCCATATAACGGGGATGAGTTTGAAGTGTAAATCACCAACCTCGCACAGGAACTCAAAACTTCGGCGCTCAAAATTATCCAGCATTCTGGATAAATTTTAAGAGTCAAGAAATGAACCGCAAGCAGGAATGTCGCGTTATCAAGCGTGATCTGCTACTATACCTCAGATTGATATTCTAACGTCAGAGTGGCTCATTGCTCTTCTATTTGAGCTATCCGCGATTGGTCTCCACTGGAACACTGAGTAGGATGCAAATAGAAAATGTTGAGTATGTGAAGATGTTTTGTCTCTGAAGAGATTGGAACTTAGGTATCATGGCTTTTAAGTTGAGGTTATCGAGATAATTGGCTGACTAGGTTCCAGTGTAGATGACATTCTTAGACCTTGACTTCTGAGGGAGGCGAAATCCGTCGAAATGTCTTCTTTTCCTGGCAACTAAACAGTACGGTGACAGCCTTGTCTGTGCTTCTCAGGAAAGCAGGGAAAATGTACTAACAATCACATTGATGCTGACATATTCCCAAAAACTTGGACCCGGGGCCAGATCGAACCACGGTTTCTCATTCCGTAGCCCTAGCGCTGCGTTTCTCTCAGTTAGTTTTCTATCTACCAGTACCATCAGCCATCACCCGTCAGCTGCACAGGCCTGCGGAGCCTACATCGGCACTGAACCCAGTTAAGCTGAGGCTTTTTTGCGAATATCCCAGCATCGTTGTGGTTGATTTCTCATAATACTCTGGTGTGGAAATTGTGATGCTGAGATATTTGCAAAACTCCGGACCGTAGGTGTCTGCGGTGGGGAACGAACACACTATTGTCCTTTCCGGGGAGTAACGCGCGTACACCACCACACCATGGAGGCCCTTCGTTACCCCCTGTCTCTCAGCTAGTTCTATCGATCTCTGCCATCAGCAATAACCTGTCAGAGGCATTGATCTGAGGAGTTCGGAGTCCGGAGTTTTGCAATATACGCTGCCATTAAAAAGAGTAGGCAGTAAATAACAAGTTAACATTGTGGCTAGAACATAATACTAACGATATCTTTAGTTACAACGTTAACGAATTTCGAACATTTATTGTTCATCACTAAGAAAACGCTTCAATGAATGTGAAGAAGAGTCGAAAGCACGAATTACTGGCGTTTTTTCACACCATTTGCAGAGTTTTGCCTAATTCAATCGTGCAGAAAATGCCAGAAAAAAACTAGAATGAAGTTAGAATCTTCCTTTCTACTTTATTTCATTTGGCCACATATTTTGTCTTCACCCATACTGAGGGCGCCGTTCAGTCTTTTCCCCTGCTGATGAGATAACTGCGTTACCGCGATGTCGGAATATTTCATGGGATTTCTGATATCGTCTTCCTCGTCTTGCGTGCATCTATTCACCATCGATGTTCAGCGATGGCAAGTCCCCCCTCCTCTGAAGATGTTACTCATCTTCAGCATGGGTGATGCTATTCCTGTCATGAAATCTCACCGCGTTAATCTATTGTTCAGCTAGATAGAAAATTGTCAGTTGAGAATCATAATCCGGCTTTTTTGTCAATGAATGACTATCGATGACGTCTTCATATCGGCATCACTTCAGTACATCGACCAATATCAGTGAACGTCTTCGATATCTGTGATGCATACATAATAATAAGAATGAGGTGACAAAGGCGTAATTTAAGTGGTCGTCACTTTTTTGTAGCGCTCTGGTTGGTGGCACCATGTGGTGCACATGGTTATTGGCTCGATCCTGCTCCTGGAGCTCCGGATGAAGGCTTTAGATTTAATTTTTGGTTTGTGTTGTCCTGCTGGAAGACAGAAGTCTTGCTAAGAGTTGGAAAGCGCTTTAGTGTCCAGGAACATCCTTATCGCTCATATAGGTGGTGTGTCTTGGTTGTGGAGTTTTACGATGTTGTTCCAGGGAAAACGAATTTTTGAAGAAGAAAGTCGTATTGAAACTTCAGAAGGACATGGATCTTTTTTGCATACATGAGAACTCCTGTTTCATGTTAGATGGTGACATCGCAGTTCTCTAAAACTATTTTTAAAAATTTTTTTCCAACTTAACTTACTTGCAGTCGAAGTCGCCTTCGGCGCCTCAGTGCATTTTCCTTTCTTAGTTTCATCGAACAACTTGGCAGTGATTTGAATTGGTCGCTTCTGCACATGTCGATGAAAAAAATTGTTACTTTTTATTCCGATTGGTTCCAGAGTAGAATGGAGTTATCAACCATCAAAACACTGTGGTGGTGTTCTTCGAGAATTCACAAGTTTTCTAACCGTTGTAGTGGAGGTCTTTCTAGGAGTGTCTGGATTTTCATGGTGTTCCGCTTTCATTTAAAGACATTATTTTCTTTGCGAATGTTGTTGGATCCTTTAAAAGTTGACATTCCTTTGAATCTTGAGAAAACTACAAAGTCTTCACTACAGATAGATGCCAGCCGAACTGGTTGGCACCGGGGGAGGATCGATCCAGTGAATAAAGTTCGTATATGCGCAACCTCTCTAGCTAGTATGCTTGTGGCGATTTTATGAGCTACGGTTATTGTGTACAGACAAGCAAAAAGTTATGTAACTAGCTGTTATGTTTTTGCTTGGTCTGAAAGTACATATCGTGCATCTCTCAGTCTCTCTTTATTTCGATTAGTTTGCTCACGTCCATATTCCACTAAGGTCTTTGGGTTTTCGCGTTTATTCTTATGCTATTTGGAAATTTCTGATTTCTTTTGCAAATGTCTTCAAATGCCGACTAAGTGTATTTTTCCTAGAACCTTGGGATAGCAGCGCCAGCGCCTCTCTATGTCATCATTAAAGGCATTCGTCACCTTTTTATAGGGTTGTAGGAAGCGAATTAATCTCGGACTAATGGTCGAGGATCTCGTGCTTGCTGAACAGCACCATTAGCACTGAACTTCCCACCCTGGACCTACACATCATAACCAGAGGCCTGAAATTATGGAGGATTTATGAAATAACACTACCTACGTAACTTTAATGATGCTGAGATATTTGCAAAACTCTGGACCGCAGGTGCCTATGGTGGGGAACGAACGCGCTATTGTCCTTTCCGGGGAGTAGCGCGCTCACCACCACACCATGCAGGGTCCTTCGTTTTGCCTGTCTCTCAGCTAGTTCTAGAGTACTACCTACATAGTTCGTTTAGAACACAATGTAGTTACCTGATGGCACTGTCAAGCACAAGATTCCTGGATTGATCTATCTCTAAGCAAACGAGATTTATACGAGGTAACAGCGGTAGAAAAAGAACATTATAGCATAATATCAACTAGCTTGAACTCTACTGAAGCAGCACCCTCTTGGATTGTTGAACTAACACGAGGTTGATAAAGAAATTTATTCATCTGTTTTAACGTCTTTGTCTTTCATCAGAGCCGGTGATCCAAATCGATGGTCCACAGTTGTTCGTCCTCTTGATGTGGCGCTTTCGTCGTCACACCGGGTTGGATCTTCTTCACGGAAAACGCTCTCGAATTATGCTTATTGAAAACTATTGTTCTACTGAAACAGTGTTATTCCACTCTTCATCTCGATTCTCCACTATACACTGGTAGCTCTAGCAGCTTTCTGTCCTACCTGACGAAATCCAGATTCGAGTAATCGATTTTTTTCTGCAATATGCGAAGCACAAACGGCTTATCTATTCACTGCTCATTTTCCTTTTCTTCTTGAAATCATTTCTTTAGCTACACTTTATTCTACAATTTTCACTTATTATTTACTGCCTACTCTTTTTAGCGGCAGGGTTATGCGTTCTGCAAAGAGTAGGCAGTAAATAATAAGTCAAAATAATGATTATAACTGCAGCCTCAGCTTAACTGGGTTCGTTGCCGATTTGGGCCCCCCCCAGATCAATCCCGCTCACGGGTGATTGCTGATGGCAAAAGATCAATAGAACTAGCTGAGAGACAGGCGAAACGAAGGACCCGCATGGTGTGGTGGTGAACGCGTTACTCCCCGGAAAGGACAATAGCGCGTTCGTTCCCCACCATAGGCACCTGCGATCCAGAGTTTTGCAAATATCTCAGCATCACTAAAGTTATATTTCTGCAATTTTCATTTTTACCCTGCGTAGAAGTGACTTCCGTAATAAGACAGAGTCGATCGATCCCTGTGCCCATGGCTCACCAAGCCTTACATCTCCCCATGGTCTGCAGATTGGTACCAGAGGATCTGGGAGTATAGTAGCACTGATTCGATACATCGGTAGGCCACCGCGAGTCATTGTAAAGCCAGATATACACTCAGTCACCTCCAACGATGCTTAATGAAGTCGAATGCATGGCGCATCCCTGGGATTGATCAACGCCAAGAGCTTTATCCTTTATCCTTTTAATAAGACAGAAAGTCGCCATTTTTTTGTTTATTTACTTAACCACATTTACATGACCGGGTCTCGTAAATTTTACTATTTCCAAGTCCTCTTTTACTTGATTTGATTTCAGTCGTGAATCCGTCATTCACGAACGTCTTCGTATTGCCGTATCAGTTCGGTCGGTTCTTGAGGATTTTTTGGCATTCCTCACGAATTGATAATCAGTGGAATCCCTGGAAAGCCTTGATAGAACATTACCACTTTTTGCCACAAGGCGTCACTGCTCGAAACCGGGCAAGTCTGGTGCTATTTTTCCCATACCAGATGAGAGTTAAGCTGGTTGGCTCAGGGCGGGTCGCTACAATGGGGGCAGTCCTGCAGCGCGACGTTCACGTAATTACGAATGATAGAGGTGATGTAAGGTATAAAACGGCTCAATACAAATATTCATAAGTGCTTGTAAATCAGATAGTGCTATCTAAAGGACTGTATACTTTATTCCAGTTCTGTTTACTACGTTCCCGATTCTTTACAACCATCGAGTGTATAAAAGAGGCACATTTCGTGCTTGGTGAGGTCTGCTAGTGTTATTGCGTGATCCATAAAGCTATTTAGCTGCAAATTTAGTAGATCCACGTGGGTTATAAATATGTCAACTCATCTTCTGTTAATTGAATGCACCCGGACCACACAGCACGTAACCCAACTTGTTACCCCATGCTACCTTCTCTTCTCGCTGAAAATGGTTTAAAACAAAAGGTCTTCGTACCAGAAGTGCTAACATGTTCCTTTAGAGTGTAACAGACCTAAAAGCTCTAAAGAGCAGAAAGATGGGCGGGAAAAGTTTTGATCCATGTTCGAACCAGTTACTTGCTAACGGGATTAATAGAAAGATGAAGCGTTCGGCATCGATGAATCCTTCAGAATCACTCCATAGATTCAACATAAAGATGATTGCATCCATATCTGACTTATAGATGACTTGACTGAAATCAGCGTTTCCATCCTCTAAGACAAATTTGATAGCAAAATACCGAGCTGGGCGGGATGGAAGACTTGGTTAGGCCGAGGTGCGAAGTCGAACTAATGACCAACGAAATTCTGCTACAGCCTTAGAATATCGGCCTACTAAGAGGAAGCGAGTCAATGACACAATCTTCCTCTTTTTATTAGGTATGCAACTGGTACAGAATTTTGGAGATATTTGGAAAATCGACTTCCATTTGACCTTGTCATGAATGATCAATATTTCATGGCATTTTTTAGGCTTACGTGACCTTGCCACAGAAAATCAATCGACTAAAGCTTCTGTCCATTCGTTTTCTTTCCTGCTGAAGTGATTCGAGTGTTTACAGCAGTCCCTCTTTGTTAGGTGTCCATCTTCGTGGTCGAATCAAGTCAATCGAAAACGAGGAATTCGTGAAGTGTTTCATTCCATTGAATTCGACTCCCACGACGAACACTCACATCGCAAGAATGAGTGGCTGTGGACGATCGACTCGAATCATTGCTGTTCTGAAGAAGGAGAAGAGCTGAGATGTTAGCAACAATAAAGAGTTTTTTATGAACAGTGTCGTGTAAGCTCATGAACAGAACAAAAAATTGGATAATATAGTTGTGAAGGGAAAGCCTTGTTTGTCGATATCACTTGGGAACGGAAGAATTTTGATTCATAGAGGTCCAATACCTGTTCTTCTTTCGGTTTTTCCTTTTTTTTTCTTTTTATTTTCCTTTTTTTCTCTTTGCTCCTTTTCAAACTTCTTGATTGAAAAGTATCGCTTGTGTTCGTTCTAAATACTAACTTAGTCGGAATGTTCCATTTCTAGAAAACTCCTAAGAGTTTTATTTGTACGTCTGGTCTTTCTAAACACTTCATTTTAGCAGAATCCTTTTCTGTATGCTTCATTCTCGCGTAAGGTCTTCCTAGATGTTCTTTTGACCAAAAAAAATCCTTCAATGTTCTGTGATGCTCAGCCACCCTCTGCATAATTGCTATCGAATCTAATGGTCCTCTCGTATTTTCGAATATTGGAACATTGATCTAGTTGATCCTTCTGTGTAGGAGTAGAAACGAATATGCCATTGTCAGTTTGATAAGAATCGGAATGACAACCGTAGAATTGGTCCTGCCGGAAATTTCCGGCACAAATCAAAGCTAAATCGTTGGCTTGCTCACTGTTTGTTTATATGGACTTTTAGATTTCAAAGCTTAAATAACTTGAGTTTCCCTCAAAAATTTAATCTTTTTGTTGGTCTTTCCAGCCAGCGGTTTACCGCCTCATCATGGGTGGGAGGTATTCCTGGTTGTTGGGTTGCGATGTACAGGTGGGATTCGTCCTCCCGGCAGGGTCTCCCAGGCTGAGGGAGTCCTGCGTTTCCATCAGGAAGCTCAGCTAAGAGCAAACCAATACCAGAATCCGTCACCATCCTGGTACCAAACTAATTACATGGTGGCAAATCTCCCTCTGATCCACAAGACTGCCTGTGGTGGTGACGACCTGAGGCAGGCTATGGCTTGGCTGACCTCTGCACTCCAGAGAAGCAAAATGGTTGAACCATCAAAACTCCGAAAAATGGAGATTATGCTAGGACACGCACGCCAATGAGGACGGGCCATCCAAGTATTCAAGCAATAAGTCTTGATCTTTCTCCCCCTAAAGTCGAGTTGGTCGCTATTTTCTTATTGCTGCGTTGTGAAGCTATTTTTCCATGAAGACGTTTTTGGCTATTGATGATTTTTCGTCTGCTAATACCCTAAGCCTCGGGTGTCTTAAATATCCATTGTATTACTCTGTTGTTGAAAAGCTCTATTGATGTAGTGGGAAATAACGAGTTGTGACATCTATCCCTCTAGCTGGACTCAAGTTTCTGTTTGCCACTGATGTGGTTTGTCGTACCGTATTCACGATAGATGTGTAAGTTGTATGACAAACTTAGAATTTGCTCTCATTTGAAAGAAATAGAAGTAAGGAAACCAACTGTCAAATGAAATTCTGCTAAGTTATATTCTGGTTTTCTTCTTTAACTACCTCATAAGAAATCAATAAACTAACGTGAGCAGAGTAAATAATGTACATTCGCTATGAAATACGAGAAGAACCGGCATTCCTGTCACCAGTCTCTGTCACAAGAAGAGCTGCCCAGTAGACATCATTAGCTAGAGCGATACAGACATCATCGCAACATTAGTGTAGGGTCACGTTTTTTGCCCATTTTTGACGAAGATCAACTGCTACCAGCATAGCTAAACCAACTTGAGCTTCACCGTGGAAATATCACAATCATTCCCAAACTAACTAGTCCTGTAGGGTGATGAGCCTCCTCTGTACATCAGAGTTTGGCAATCAGAAACACTCAGGGCCTTGTGACGACAGGGTGTTAAGCCGTTGGAGATGGTGGCAGTTAGCTTTAAATAGGACAGAAGACTTAAAATACTATTACCATATAAATAACAACCACACCAACCAGACAACATGAGGGCGGCGCCAAGTTCAGACAGGAAACAACAGTTGGTGCTAAACAGAAAACAACACCGCCGTTGTACTCGAAGTGTTTGTGTTCTTTTTTTTCTTTTACTGATGTTTTACTATCCGTCATAAAAACCTTGTTACACACGAGTTGGCGTTGTTATGTTTGTATTTATAGTCGCCCTTGTACTCTTCATTGATTCACACTTATTCCCGCGATCTGTCCATCTCTTTAAGAATGTGATGTTAGTCGGTTTTTTTTAAAAGTTCATAGTAGTTCCTTTTGTTAATCTTACTGTTGTGGCTGTTGTTGTTGCTGTGGTTGTTGTTGTTGCTGTGGTTGCCGCTGTTGCTGTTGTTGTTGTTTTAGTTGTCGTCTTGGTTGTTGTCTTGAAAAATCTATGTGAATCGTACAGTTTGTATATAAGATATGTTACTCACTCAGGTACCAATGTTTTCAGATGTTTTCACAGTTGTTGTTTCACTAGATTTTTAAAATCTTATGGACGTATTTCGTCGAAACTTTACATGACACATCGCAAAAATACACACATGGTATATATCACGAATATTCGTACACACAGCTATACACATATACCTACACACTATCCTACCACACCTGGTTGTATACATCATATACATACACGTACAACCGTGAATGGATCACCACATGAAAAGAATTGGACAAGCCAGAGCATTACGAAGAAACTGCTCCACATAATCTACTTTTATGTTTATAGTACATAATGCTTCACCTGGACATTCTGACTAATAAATCAAAGAGGAAACAGTTTTTTCCCCCACGTTGCCAGTGGATAAATTGCTCAGACATCTCTATAGTATTATGACAATTAATCTACTCTGTCCCTTATATTAACTTATGAGTCTACTGCGTTCATGTTCATCTGGTACTACGCAGTAATCGACTCGTAGCAGAGTTTTAACGGCGTCGCCGCTATTGTCGTCGAATTAGAGTGCTTCCGTTTTGGCTCTCTTGGTGTTAGACTGATGTTGTCGTTGCCACATCTAAAGCAAAGATTTGCACTCTGCGTTCGACTACTTACTTATTGCATATGATTGCATCCCATAAGGGATAATGAAGGGTGAAATGTTTGATATTGATCATTGCCGAGGTATGAGCTGAGCCCTTCTACTCCATTCGTGGCATTGCAGAGGTGATTTCATATCTGACCTCTACAATGGTTTCTAGTAGCCTAATGATGTATCATGTCAATACTGGTCTCCTGTCAGAGAAGTCTGGTCCGTATTTGCCGACACCAGAGGGGTGGAAGACTGATGAGCCCAGAAATGGTGTGCTACAGGGCATCTTTCACACTGCGCTGCACGGCGGCATCCCATTGCGAAACTTTTCGACTAGAAATTTGCAATACCTGTGTCAATTCAGTTGCGTCTATCATAACCACTACTTGTAGTCACGTAAAATATACCTTGACCTCTGACAGGGTAATACATCGTTCACAAAACCCTTTATTTCTAGTGTTTTTTGTCGAGATATTATCCCTCAGGTAGTTCGTTTAGCTGGTGCGCAGGATTGAAGAGTGACTCATTTGTTGGTAACGATTCTGAACGGCCTGCTATTTGCTCTCCACTCATTTGATTAATTTCAGTCGCAGCAGAATTGCTGTGCATGATAAAACACACTTAGGCGCATGCATGGATATGAAAGAGGGCATAAGTCATCCTCGGTGGTCCCTGCGAAGCAGGGAAAGAAAGCCGGTTCATCAATTCAGCTACATCTCAGGGCAGGTACATAATTGATTCTTGCCTATCGTATTCGCCAGCTTTATTAGTCATGCATCCTGTCCGTTACCTTAGAAGCGCAATGTAGTCTAGTGAGTAACTGGTTAAGGATCGATTCGAAAGTGCATGTAAATTCCACAAGATCGACGACGATGAAGACTTCATCTCATTCGAATTCACGTTCTCCACAAACGACGATCGTATCGGAAGTATTTTCCTTTGCCATATCATCTTTTAATAATAGTATAATTACGGCCTTATGCTATGCGCTATAAGTCGATAAGCGCTCACTGAGTGTAGCAACTTCAGTAGCTGGGACAACTCGTCCACATTATCGCTTTCGTTTGTCACGCGTCCGTTTTCACCTATGCGTCTCTTTCTCTGTTTGTAACCAAACACAAGGAAACAACTATGCAAATAAATATAAAACTAATTAAAGGAATAATTCAACGATTGTTCCAGGTTGTTTTAAAATTTTAGACCATGTTCTTCTTTCTTTTAGCAAATCACACACACGTCATCGCCTGTGATTCTCACGTTTCTCAAATGACGTAAAGTTAAGCAAGTCGAAAAAAAGACTTATGTTTGGTATGACGATTAATATCTTAAATTTCACGTTTTAGGAAACCACAGTAGTCATTTGTATCAGATTTCTTGGTCCACAAATCAAAATGTCCAGGAAGGCTCAAATGGCGTGAAGTGTTCCAGTTATAACCGACGACTGTACAAATGCAGAGAGCAAGTGTAAAGCCTATTTAATGATGTGAATAGAAAGCTGAGAGACAGGCGAAACGAAGAAGCCGCATGGTGTGGTGGTGAACGCGTTACTTCCCCGGAAAGGACAATAACGCGTTCGTTCCCCACCATAGACACCTGCGGTCCAGAGTTTTGCAAATATCTCAGCTTCGTTGAGGTTATATTTCGCAATATACCCTGACATCAAAAAAGAGTAGGCAGTAGGCAAAAAGGTTAAAAAAGATGTGAATAGACTTTTTTATTCCTCTTCATACATTGTGCCACACTCGACAATTCTTTCAATCTTTTTTCTTTTTTGTGATACTTCATCCACAAAATGCTTCAAATTTGTGTGTGAACTCAGCTACCACTTGAGGACTTCGTCCATCTTTTTTGTTATGAATGTCGTTGGACGCTGGCCGAATTATTTCTCCCTCTATTACTAGTACATTTTTTGCTAGAGCGTTCCCAGCTTTTCACTACTAGTGCTTGCAAGCGTTTGCAGATCAAACGGATCTGTTCCAAGGCCTTTGTCAGTTCGCCCACATAATACACATAGAAAGCTCTGTTGATCTGGGGAGGTGACGAACCATCAATCACGCGCTCGTTGCAAGGACCTAATTATTATATTTATGTAGTTATACATGCACTTTTATTGCCGTTTTGCAGAAATCGACATTGAGAAACAGCTACTTTGTGTCGTTTGAATTCAAGCAAATTTGAATTCCCATTCAGCTAGTGTCAAAGCGTTTTCTCATACATAGAAGTGTGGTGGACGATTTGTCGTTGATCATGTGCCGTCGCCAGAGCAAAGTAGACAATCACCAACCTTCAAGGTTTTGATGGAGACTTTCGTTGCATTTTTTCACTTCCTTTAAGACGGTTAACAATGAATGATGTAACCCTTTTCAGCTTGCTTCATTTGATATGAAAATTTCCGGATTCTTAGTTTTTTTTGCCTAACCTGCATAAATATGAAGCTTCTCTATTAGTACATCATCATGTTTCGAGATTCGAAAACAAATTGATTTTTGAGATGACGGCGGTTTTATTTCAATCGGTAGTAGACAGTTCCGTAGAGTAAAAAAACCGAGGTTTTTCCCTTTCGGCCTTCCCTTGCTAAGCGTTTTGAAACCGATTCATAGATGATTGACGATTTCGGGACGACGCTTCCAAACTCCATTGTATTCTCAGGTGAACGGCAACAAAATCTTCTACGAGATTCTTTGCTGGTCCAGTTGTAACCTCGTAATATTGGGCAACTTCCATCGGCTTTGGACGGCTGCCTGTCATTCATCGAAGATATTGCGTTCAACAATTCCATGAATATCTTCAGTGGTTCCTGCTTAGTAGCCTCTCGGAAAAAACATCTTGCAGCTTTTTTTCTGGCTTGAGATCACTTCTCTGCTTCTGTTCCTTGACATTTGGGCTTCATAGCGAACCATGAAAAGTTGACCATAGTTCTTGGCTGTTGGTAGTGCTCTAGTTACGATAAAAAAACTGGCTCACTTGTTGATTTTTTTTCGTGCAACTATATGGTTTTGCATTTTTGTGCTCTCCACCACTTTTTTTCCACCGTAGTTGTTTTTTTCTGCTCTTCCATGCCGTTTTCCAGATTCTATTAAATTTTTTCGCGCGTGTAGTGCAGTGGTCCCCTACAGCACATACATGAGATCGATCTACACTCCCATGGCTCGACGAGCCTTCCATCCCTCCGCGGTCGGCAAGTTGGTACCAGACTTGTCTGGGAGGATAGCAGCACTGCCTCGATGCATTGGTAAGCATTGTGAGTCATTGTAAAGGCCAGATATGCATTCAATCACCTCCAAACGATGCTTAATGAAGTCGAATGCATGGCGTATCCCTCAGCGATTGATCAACGTCGAGAGCTACTTACAGTGCCGACTACTCGTATGAGTATGCTCGCCCTATATTACTGCATTTCATAAGGAATGCTGATTTATCACCTTTGTTGCATTTACCATTTTTTCCTTCCCTCCGTATACATAATGTGATTGCTACTTAGCATATTCTTAATGGTACACCGCGCTGTCATTTCAGGAACGTTTTCCCTGAATGTCTAACTACGATGTACTCCGGTAGCTATACTACTCAGCGCTGAGTCAACCAAGGACTTCGGAATCATCATCGACCAGAAGTCCGTCAATGAATAAATAAGCACAAGAAGTCGTCGCCATTTTGGTAGGAATGCAATCGTAATTTGATAAATCTTCCTGCGACACACTAAGCCAGGAACTTTTTTCTTGGTGACCATCAGTTAGGAACACCTTAGCGAATGTGTTTCAGCATTCTGGTAAAAAGAAAAACTCGTATCCGAATCAATGTAACAGGTTGTACGGAACTCCTACGATACTTTGTAAATCTGCAACCCATATAAGTGCTAAACTCAAATAATATATTTGCACTTCTGGTTCAGTACATAGGAGGGGATTCTGAAGCTCTAGTACGTAACTGTGGTTTCTTCACAAGTCTTGTCACGTCCCATTACGACCGTGATGGCCTCAAAATTGTTGCTTTGTTCTTCGTTCTTCTTTCTATGCTTTTCTGTTCGTATTTTTTGCACTTTAACCTCTCAAATCTTATGTAGCCGATATGTCAGCTGTCGCTATCAGTTCATGTTTTACGGGCATGATAACATCAGATTAGCTAGACAAACGAAGAGTGACAGACACAGATATTCTTTGTTATTTTTTAGAGGAAGTGATTGGTCGCCGACAATTTGATTGATCTTTCGTCCTAAGAAAACTATTGGCCGTTGTTCAACTTATCATCCTTGACATCTTCCGCTTGATTTTCGTGCTTGTTCTCTCATCCGTTTTATCCACGTCGTCTCCTCCATCACCATCATTCTTACCTCCATAGCCACCGCCATGACAGCCATCACCGCTACCACTGTCGTCACCACCACCACCTCTGACGCTCGTGTTGTGTTTACACAACGAAATGATGAGTGAGTGCATTTGTTGAACTAGTGTCGGAAATGCTTAGATCTCATATATTGATGTGATTTGCTTCTTCCTGCATATTCGGGTATTCGATGATCCATTTTTCGAATATTCGACTAGCATGCAACGACGAACATTTTGTTGCATTTACTGCTTAATATAAAAATGTCTCACTGACAAACGCTCACATTGCTGTTACTAAAACACCATTAGTAAATCAAAACACCAACTTTCTATGAGACTTGGTATTAATAACCCATACGAACTGCCTTGTTAAGCTGACGCAGGGGTTGATATCAGTTATCGCTGTTGCTGTGATAGCCGACGTTTCGGCGACTTGGCCTTCTTCAGAGCTTGGACCGTATTCTATGTAATGTTTTCATATGATTCAGTGAGCTATCTATATTGTTGATTAAAAGTTATTATATAAATGAACGCCACTTTGTTTAGAAAAGGCAATTGGTTCTTAACAAAACAATGATTGTTTTCCACATCCCACGTAAACAACACGTGAGTGGTCCCACACCTAGCATAACGATGAGTGGCTTTTAAACAAAATGGCTTTCATTTACATAGTAGATCTTCACCACTACCAGAGATTGTTCACCGATTTATATGAATAGCACCACATAGAATACGTCCAGCCTCTGAAAAAGACGAAATCGCCACAACGCCAACCATCGAACCACAACAACTGATACCAATCTCGCGTCAGCCTCAACCACAGCAACAGCAATTCGTAAGAATTACATATATCAGACCACTACTAGTGAAATATAACCCCAGTGGTGCCGAGATATGAACAAAATTCATGCAATCAAGTGAGCTTCGAATTTGCGATCACCCTTTCTTAAAGCTCACGTGCTATCCACCACACAAACGGACGCTTTTGCTTTGTCTTAGTGTCAGCTATGTTTTGACTCTACTGGTGCTATCCACAATTACCCATTAACGGTAATGATCCTGGAAGTACAAGTCGACATTGAACTCAGTTAAGCTGAAGCTGCAGTCGAAATCACAATATTTTGACTTTTGAATTCACGATGTTTCCTTTTTATTTTCTACCTTCTATAATTTTTTATGGCAGGGTATTAAGCAAAATACAACCACAAGATTGCTGAGATATTTGCAAAACTCGAGACCGCAGGTGTCTGCGGTGGGGAACGAACGCGCTATTGTCATTTCCGGGGAGTAACGCGTTCACCACTACACCATACGGGTCCTTCGTTTCGCCTATCTCTCAGCTATTTCAACTTTTTCATGGCAGGTTATTATGTAAAGTGCAACCAAAATGATGATGAGATATTAACTAAATTCGAAGCCACAGATGGTCATTCAGCCCACGGTAGGTGTAGTGTATACTGAGTGAGCCAGAGAGGCACCAGTTTTGTTCATATCTCAGCATAATGTGGTTATATTTCCCACAATATAATATATTGATGTGAAAAAATGAATAGGCGGCAAGTAAAAGTTAAAAGCGTAATTAGCACTTAGAACTATTTTGTTTTTATGGACCGTCATCGCATTTGCTCTGGATCCCGGCGTTTCCTTTACTGGGTTCGTTGTCGTGCATCGGTCGTTCACGAAAGCCTTCAGGCTACTCTGTTGTTTCGGCTCCTATTCTATCAATTTCTGCATGAATATCGTTAAGTGAAGATCCAGTTGATTCCTCCTGGAATCCTGAGATAGCTTCACTATAGTGTTCCTACTTGTTGGCGGACGCCGCCTGTTGTGGATTTGAGAGAGCTCTGCTAGAAAGTTCTCAGGTCTTAACCATTGGTGGTTATCGTCTTTTATGAACGGGCGAGGAGTAACGCATCTGCGTATCCACAGAAAGAGTGATTCTGTGAAGGATTCAGCTCAACGCTCTCAAAAAAGCACCAGAAATAACGCCCGAAATGTAGTCAAACTTCCTTTTTGAGTAGCGTTCAAATTGTTAATTAATAAGAGATTATTTGGGCACCATTGAGGCTGCGATAATCAGAACTTCTTCTAAAAACTAGTCTCTGCACAACTACTTAGTTGTCTTCTGTATTATTTCAACTGGGTGATAAGCTATCATTGATGGGGGGATAAAGTGGAAATAAAGCCCTGACGAGTCTTCACAATTCCCATCAAGATTCGTTTAGGTGTGTTCCAAATCCGCCCTTGCTCATGCTATCTGGCTCACTTTTTGGTCTTCTTTCGGCACGAGATTTTCTCAAAACTTCGTTTTGTGAAGGCGATAACGGTCTTTTGCTTCACTGGATGTCAAACTATGATGTGCAGCTGCGTGTTCTTCGCTGCTCCCAGAGTCACTCAAGTCGAAAAGAATCCCCTCCCAAAATTAGAGAAAAATTGGAAAACTTCTATTTAGGAATCCTATGAGTGGATTCGGGATTTCTACAAGGACACTCGGCTTGCTTGTGAATACTATGTTACACAGAACTTCCCAAAAAGAGACACGAAGTGGAGAAGTGGGGGAATTCTGCTTCTCTCAAAGTGAGTGGGGCTCAGTGAGATCGTTTAAGGAGCAACAGGTGTCAGTGAAGGGTCTATTGGTGTCTGTTTAATACTGTGAACAACGAGTGAGATTGGCGGTGACAATGGCAGAGGAATGCGTGCACGTCCTCCATTTCAAAGAAAGTACTTCATGAAGTTTCTTACGAAAGAAAAACGAAGCTATTAAATGTATCCATTATTTTTTCCTGCATGAAGACCAGCAAACCAGCAATCCATTTGAAACAACCGAAAAATTCGATGTCAACCAACTCGAGACTTTAAATTGCAACCTAACTGTTGGTTAAAATTCTTCTATACATCTTGGAACGTTAGAGTTTCGATTACGCAACGACATCCCTTCCTCCATTTGAATTAGCTTCTAGGTCGAGCAAGTCAGCGGTAGACCAAAGTCAGAATTTTCTTCTTTGAAATTACCCTTTTGCTAAATCAGTAATTCCAGTGGTACGTAGAGCTGTTACGATCGAACAAAATGAATATGACTCGAACTAAACCGTGTTTATGAACAAGTGGCACAACATTGTGTTTTCTTGTTGTCCTAGCTTATCGTTTTGTTTTTTCTTCCATCAGCTCGGAAAACTTCCGTAGACTATCATCTCAAGAAAAGCAATCACCAGTTGAATACTCGTAACACTGAAATCATCGCGGCTGTGCAAAGTGGGGAAGGCGCTGAAGACTTAGGCAAATAAAAGATTCACGACAACCTCGTGTTAGCTTATCAACGAGAAAAAGTAGACATTGATCTATATACACGGCTAACGATATGCTTTTCCGCTAAATTGTGGTCACCTTAGTATTCTTCGAGCGAACAGACTCAACTGGGCTGGTCTTGGCACTCAAAAGACATAAGTGGGGGATTACTGATAGCTGGCTGAATAACATGAATTCACTTGGTGCGCCATGCTCTGGTGAGAGTCACCACGTAAAAATATTTTTCAAAGTGTAGATGCAGGCTTAGTCGTAGCTTTTAATCGTGATTATTCTTATTTTTATGCAGCAAACTAGTGGTAGTACTGTAACTCCGTGAATTATCGAAATGGTTGAACTAAAGTTCTATTTGAATTAAGGAAGAGCTTATGAGCTAGTATCCAGAAAAAAGCCGGCACGTGTAACGTAGCGGTTAAAGACACCCTTTAGTAAACACGTACTAGATATTGACTCTTTTATTTACTGCCTTTTACAAGTTTTCACGGCAGGGTATTATTTGTAAAACAACCATAATGGTGTTGAGATATTTGCAAAGCTCCGGACCGCAGGTGTTTGCGGTGGAGAATGAACACGCTATTGTCCTTTCCGGGGGAGTAACGCGTTCACCACCACACCATGCGGGTCCTTCGTTTCGCTTGTCTCTCAGCTAGTTCTGTCGATCACTGCCATCAGCAATCACCCGTCAACGGGATTGGCCTGGGGAGCCCAAATCGGCGTTGAACTCAATTAAGCTGAGGCTATAGTTGAAATTCACAATATTGACTTTTTTATTTAGTCCCCGAAAAGGACAATAGCGCGTTCGTTCCCCACCGCAAGCACCTGCGGTCCGGAGTTTTGCAAATATCTCAGCATTATTGTGGTTGTTTCACATATTCTAGATAGTTGTATCCTAAGCATCGAACAAATCAATCCCTCTATTCTTCTATGGTCGATGAACAAACAGGACAGGGAGGATAAGAACATTGATATGACACATCGGTAGGTCCTCGTAAAAAGTGAATTTAAATTATTAACAATTAAAAACGAATTAAAGCTTTTTGTTGTCTCTACGGAGACGGTCGATTTCTGTTTCTCGTACAGATTTATTCATCAGTGCGAAGATGTGCAGGTGAAGTTTAAAGAAAAGTAGCATCACTTAACAACAAATCAAAGCTGCTTCACTCACATTAGCTTCGACTGAGTCCGAGAAATCACAAAGGAACCCCACAGTAGAACCTAACCACTCGACATTTCATGGTTATCCTCACGAGAATAACGCTAAAAAATAAATGCACTCATACGAATAGTGTGTTACACCTTTTGTCTGACAAGCAAAGGCTGCCTACTGGGAAATCCCACAGCGGCTTTGATTTTTCGCATATCGTTTTTGCTTAGCTGATCATTTTTTTTATTTTGTTTTATTTTATATGACCCCGTCTTCATGTCTACCGTGCAGAGCCTAGCACTTCTCACATTCGATTCGTTTCCTCGCATCCATTGTGCACGAAGGTCTTCCAACTTTGCGGTGGCTTCGGTTACTGCTGGAGGTTTTTCGTTTCATCTTTAATGTCGTAGAATGCTGGTCGAGCAGTTCTCCCTGGAGTCCTGAGATAGTCAGGCTGAGGCATTCCCAGTTGGATTGCAGAGGATGATTTCTTCTCTCAGACAAGTGCGGTAATTGATCATTATGTTTCCTTATTCCTGAATCAAATGGGAGATAATCTTCTTTCGACTGACGTGTTTCAGCTTGATAGCAGTGTATTTCTTTGTTCTTGAGGCATGTCAGTTAGAGACGACATAGTCGGCTTATAATCATGTTATTCCACGATATCATAATAAATCGTAGACAACTAACGCCTCAAAGGCTGAGGCAATCTTTCATCGAATCCTAATTTGACAGTGGCTTTCGGTTTTTTCCTTGGTTTTTCCCCCCATGCTTCTTCTCAAAAAGGGGCTTCTCAGTAACAAAATTTTGACTTGGTGTCCTTTGTTTGGTAACGTTTTGTAGAGGATGAGTGTAGCTCAGTGCTCAGGGGTGCTCTGCAATACACATATGATCCTTAATTCGATCGCATACACCTGCCAAAACTCCAACCCCGCAAGCTACGCAAGTTGTCTCCGGATTTTTCTAGAAGGGTAAATGAGGGAAATTAATAAATGGACTATGTTGACGAATATTGATGGGTAATACGTACGATGACTTACAAATACAAGATATATCGATGTATTTTGTCAGTTATCGATTTCGTAATCATTGTAGCTTTGACAACCCCTCATGCGGGATCAAACCAGGGATTGACCCATTTTTTAGTGCAGGGACGCCCCTAACCACCACCTTTTATCTCCCTCAAGGACTGCCCGCATTCATCACTCATTCCCTCTTGTGTTTTTTATCTTTGCGAAGAATTTTTGCAAAAATGGTTTCTGGTCTTTGGAAATTTCGCTGTAATCTTTTTAAAAACATTGTATTATTTCGTTGCAGTTTTTATGAATCCATTTTAACGTATGAGATTTTCTTCAAATAGTTACCGACAATGATTTTTAGCCATCTGTGAACTAGATCGTGAAAGTCTGATGAACTTGTAAAAAGATTTAAAGCTCTAAAGAAGCTTTCGGCGTTGATCACTCCTTGAGGAATGTGCCATGCATTCCGAGTTCATTAAGTATCGTTGGAGGTGATTGAGCATATTTGGCCTTTACAGTGGCTAGCGGTGGCCTACCGATGTATCGAGCCAGTGCTGCTATCCTCCCAGACAAGTATGGTACCAATTTGCCGAACCCGGAGGGATGGAAGGCTTGGTGAGTCATGGCAGTGGGGATCGATCTCATATGTGCCGCAGGGCACCTCCGAGCACTGTGCCAAATGTGCCCCCTAAAAATACATTCACTTCAATTAATTTAGTGGGAAAACGAGTTTCGCGTCAGATAGGGTTATAATTTTTCCGTTTCCCATTAAGTCATAAAAGTTTAAAAATCTGTGATTTTAACAGCTGTCAGTTTAGAGCATTTAAAGTCATTAGTTTGAAAATAGTCTTAGATGCGGGTACTTAGTAGTATGCATTGATATCAATGCATTTGGTGCAAATGCTACGTTCGAATTTAAATCCATAGCTCATAGCAAACTCTGCCTACAATGGGCAAAAATCTCTGGTTTTTTAAAATAAGATTCTAATTTTTTTAAAGTTGACGAAATATTTTTTCACTTTTTTTTTCCTCAAGGTTCGTATTTTGACGGAAGCGGATGAAAAGGCGGGAATTTCGTCTACCAGGAAATGATGGTGCCCTCAATTTATCGTTGATGATTGCTGTTGCCACGTTTGCGTTGGAAGTTTTTCAAAATTCTGTTCTCGTTTACATCTTCTAGGAGGATTTCCCTTCCTATTGCACTTAAAATATTAAAGAATACAAATGTAAAGAGCATGCAAAAGCGAATGAGCAAAGCCTCTTCTATGAAGGTGTCATGTTCCGACTACTCACCAACTCCAGTGGTCTGGAAATCATCGTCTCATCAGCTGTCAGAAGCCCAGCTTAGTAGCGAATGGGTTACAGTTGAAAAGGTCAAGCTACTTCTTTCCGTCCTACTATGGCTCCCATAGATAGTGTTCAATGAGGGAAAACACTTTATATTTTTATATTTTTGTGCATATTTTATTTTCATGTCATATTTGTATTTTCCAAATTCTACTTTATTCACTCCTGATTCTTTTCTTTCAGTAGTAATTTTGGCCAATAGAATAGCTAATAATGGCAAGAACTGGCAATAAATGAATATTTTTATGGCTGTTCAAAGCTTTTTACGTTTCTGCTTTCAGCTAATTACTACTTTTTGCTCGTACATTTACTGAAGACTTTAGAAAGATGCAGGTTCATTTAAGTAGAATTCTGTTTCGTTGGATATTCGTTCGACTGTGTTTACCACATTCTGCATGAGTGTTTTGTGTGTGTGTGTGTGTGTGTGTGTGTGTGTGTGTGTGTGTGTGTGTGTGTGTGTGTGTGTGTATGTGTATGTGTTTGTGTTCGTGTTTGTGTTTGTGTTTGTGTTTGTGTATGTGTATGTGTATGTGTATGTGTATGTGTTTCTTTGTGTATACGTGAATATGTGTGCTACATATGTGTACGTATGTACCTATTTCTGCGTTAGTGTGTGTGTGTGTGTGTATGTGTGTGTCTGTGTGGTGTGTTTGTGTGCTGTGTACATATTCATGTGCGAATATACTATGTTTCTTTATAAAGACATTATCCACAATCTGAGTGGATGTGGCGAGAAATGTCAGTGCGTCTTCATAAGGGCACCAAAGAGCTTCATCTAGATGCTTTTTTCTCAACCCAAAACAAACACGAAATCATTAGTGAGGATTTCTGCTCCTTGTTTTTATTAAATCACGTTATTCTTCGATCTCAATACACTTCGTAGAAAATAATACAATGCTTCATTATTCTATAAGTTACGAAACTTTAGCATGCTATCTCATTTTCTCAACTTTTTTTCTTCACTTTCTACTTTTTTCTTTTTGGCTCAAAAAAAAGTTCCTGTGTTTATGGCATTGTGTTCTTCCGTTCTTGGTTGATTTTCAGATGTTTGTTAACACACTTCCCCTTTACAGCATTCCCCTCATGACGGCCGGAAATCGCTCTCCGACTCACTCCATTCTTCTTTCTACACCCGTAACCATTCAGCTCGTCATGAAAACCTTCAAGAGAACATGATTGCTAAATTACTAAATCTTCGACCTTTACGAAAGTTACCAGAAGTTTGAGAAGGTAGAACCATTACATAGAAGTATTCAATTTGAAAATTCGTCATTCAAAAAAACTTAACCAAATTAGTTCCAGTGGGCGGCAGACATTTTTTCTTGCTCATGACTCACCATTGTAGAAGAAAAGCCGGGCAGAACTTCACCGAATCGCATGAGTTCATACGACTCAGTTCGCTTTTGTCACTTTCCTTAGTTTTCTTTTAAGCAACCTTTCAATGAATCATGTTCGGATATTTCTATGATCGTGCCACTATTTTAGAAAGCTCAAGAAATATGAGGAAAAAATTGGGTCAGAAAAGTCCTTTTCGGTTTCCTCTTCTTCGTTTTTCTCGCCGGTAAAGTTGGCTTTTAGGCATTTTTCCTTTGTCGAAAAAGGGCTAAAGGCCGGACCACCAAATTATATGACGCCGTGACTTCTTTGCAAAGCTCGAAGAAATGTCAGGGGAAGCTGTCACAAAGACCTTGCCGGTTTTCTTTTGTTCGTTTTTCTCCTCATTAACGAAGTCTTTCAAGCATTTTCCTTTGTCGACGAAGACTAAATACCACCAAATTCACACACCAGTCAGACCCTAGTAGTGGTATTCTTAATAACTTTCAGTGAGCTTATCCTTTGTATTCTAAAAAGTTACTAAAAACCTCGTCCATTACAGGAAGACGAGTTTCCCATCTTGAAGTGTTGAATTTCCAACTGGTTTTATTTCTCATCGTTGTTTAGATTTCATTCCGAGCAGTTTTTTCTTCCTTCACATTCTTTATCATCTTTTTTCTAAATCATTTTAGACCCGAATATGACCACAATTTTGCAGCTGAAGAAAAATGGAAAGCTTATATTCCTATGAACAATTGTGACCTCTGGTTGTCCCTTTCATAACGGGTTATTAAGATTTTTCTTTTCCGTTTTCTGCGGTTCTAATCATCTGAATGTTTACCAAGGTTCCAGAAACACATAGTTACCAGGAAATCGTTTCAAGGCTGTGAATTCCACTGATATTGGATTAGAGCCATTAGAATAAGATTTCTTTCGAATAGCCTAAGCAAACAATCCAGTGCAATCCCCTGGATAAGACGATGTCGCCTCCTCAGTCGATAGTTGGACGGACGTCTCTCCTCACCAGTGCAATCCTTTGCAATCGTATGAATCGGTAAGAGAACTTTTTAATGAAAATGCAAATAGAATGCGAATACAATGCGACATATCAATGGAAGTGAATGACGACGACGATGGAGTGGAGATAACTTATTTGGTGTTGATTGGTCCTTCAGAGAGGCACTGTGCATTCGATTCCACTGTGCACTGAGAGGGATGCATGTTTGGCCAAGACGTGCGGTGGTTTACCAATACACTAAATCAGTGTTCTTGTCCTCCTAAGTAGGTCTGATACTAATTCGCCAACCGGAGGCGTTCTCATACGCTTTACTGGTTATTGCCGCAGAACTAGGTTGAACCACTGGCCACGTGTGCATCGCAAGACGCCTATGCTATAATGATATGAACTTTTTATTTAATCATCATTTCACAAAAATTCAACTCCAACGGCAATCTTCCTATGCAACGACCAGCTTCAGTGGTTCAAGCAAACTCGAGAACTCGGTCTATCGAATTTCTTTTATCGATTCCACATTATTGCGATGATTATTGAACTGCCTCCTTTGCGAATTTCGTGCAGAGACCACCGTGATCTTCAGCAAGCACTTCTATGTTGTCTTAGCTGCACTACCGCTTGCATCTGGGAGAGCGACCCGTTAAATGCGTCTTGATGAGAAATTGGACAACCGGAGGGCACGAAGACGATGACTATTTGCCTTTTTTTCAAACTAATCAACAAGTATTCTGATTGCCTGAAATAGGGTCTTCGAAAGAACCGCGAAGGATCCATAAAATTTTTTTTGTTGTTGGTCCTTGCATTTCTCTCATTCGATTCGTTTCCTACATACGCGGCCCACGGAAGTCTTGCAGCTCGTGCATAGTTACGGCTTCTTGAAGATTTTAGTATTCTTTATGAATGTCGTTGATTTCTGGTTGAGTAGATTCGCATCGGAACTCTGGTATAGTTTTAAAACGGCGTTCACAGGCCGTTGCCACTGTCACTAGCCAACCTCCATAGATCGACGGGACTTCTTCCCAGGCCAGTCTGCGGCCAATTTCATGACCCTGACGTAGAAGCATCGCCAGTTTAGCATCCCATTTTGAGAGAACCCATGCTAATCCAAAGATTACAAAAAAGCAGCGTTAAAGTTTCCACCAGAAATTCACATAATGGATATTTTTTCAAAAAAAGATTTTCTATTTCGAATAGAATTTACAATCAATTCCCCCATTATCACCAGAAATTCACCTGTGAGTGCTTCAATTTGGACGAGCCAGGGATCGAACTGAACAATATGTGTGCGTGTAAGAGTGGCGTGCACTACACATGAATAAGCGCGGTGAATGAAGAAGTAATTAAAAACTGTTGACAGTAGAATAGAACTGGTACATTGATGCAGCGTTTTCTTGCCGTATATAGGAACTATAGCCTAAGGTTCCCCATAGAACTCACATCATAAGGCTACATTTGAATCGCCCATCGTTCTTCTCGCAGAGATGGTAGTGTAGAGACTAAGCCCTGTTTTTTCTCTTAAAGACGAGATAAGAGTTGCTTTTTTGAACGCTGACGTAGAGAATAGTTGGACGTATCCCACTTTACCACAATCAAGTCAATAAGCTTTACACTTAGTTCTCGGAACACACAATATCCATGAATAAAACATAAATGCCGTTCACCCAACATCTCTCGTGCTTCATAGACACAAGTCCGCTTTAATTTCGGTGATGGATATCTTATTTTAATTATGATAGAACTATAAAAAAATCCTAATCAGATTAGGAGATTAGAAGAAACAAAGGGTCGGATCTAGTGGGATTCAGTGAATCGGTGACTTGGTCTATTACCCAGGCTAATTCTTTTCATTAGAGTGAGGCAGCATTTAAAACACAACAACGAATTAGTCCATTGTTTGGGAAATAAAGAACTTCTTTTTATTACAGAGGAAATCTTTATGTTTACCGGAATAGTCATTACCGTAACACAGTAGTTATAGATGCTTCACAATACACACAGGTTCATCGGTTCGATCTCCAGCACCGGAGTAACAAAGCCGTTCAACCCTTCAGGGTTGCCAATTTGTAACGGGGTTGTCTAAGAGGATAAAAAAATTGTAAAAAGAAATCAGACTTGATATATCGGTAGGCACCGGGAAAACTAGGCCGAATATGCATGCAACTATCTCTTTGATGTTATGAATGAAAAAGAATGCATGACGCATCTTGTAAAGAAAGACAAAACCCGAACACTTCGTCATTTTTCGAAACGCTTCCACATTTTTCTTTGTTCTGATGAAAAAAATCACTGAGATCATTACCGGCCGACTTACAAGTTTCAAGTTTACCGTGGTTACTGTGAAACTGTACTGTAACTCGAGCTGGTATATTATAGAGGTCGATTAAGCTAGTTGGCTAAACAGTAACGGATCTCAATGTTG
This sequence comes from Angiostrongylus vasorum, assembly GCA_018806985.1. Taxonomy (NCBI): domain Eukaryota; kingdom Metazoa; phylum Nematoda; class Chromadorea; order Rhabditida; family Metastrongylidae; genus Angiostrongylus; species Angiostrongylus vasorum. The sequence continues at coordinate 208,372 of JADANN010000103.1, read as the reverse complement.
ACGTTTTATTTACTGCCTATAACAATTTTTCACGGCAGGGCATCATGTGTGATCAATCCCGTTGACGGGTGATTGCTGATGGCAGTGATCGATAGAACTAGCTGAGAGACAGATGAAACGAAGAACCCGCATGATGTGGTGGTGAACGCGTTATCCCCAGAAAGGGTAATAGCGCGTTCGTCCCCACAGCAGACAGCTGCGGTTCGAGTTTTGCAAGTATCTCAGCATCATTGTGGTTGATGTAACGAATCTGTTGATGAACATTTAGAAACTGAACAAACTGATTGTCACTTCAGCCCATGAAAGCGGCCAAATGCAGCCACCTCATAAAACAACACATTAGAACGAATCATTTTCCCAACTAAGCTTTTATTAATGCTCAAACACTAAATCAACATCGAACGAGCCAACAGAACTGATATCGAATTGTAGCGTACAACAAGAGTTCATCAATCTAAGAGGGCCTGTCGTGGTGAGAAGAGTTTGACATTACCACTGGCAGGAATCACTGCCATCCTAAAACACCAGACTCACTAGCTGACAAGTGGAGGAAACGTGAGGAAGCCCAATCATTAGATTGGAGCCTTCTAGGAAAGAAAATATTGCCCAGGCGCAAGAAACTTGTTGCTGAGGGATCGGGAGCTTTACGATTTGTGAAAATGAATATTCGGGTAACAAGGATGTATATAATCATTAGTATAAATTTCTTGGATGGTCTGCAATTTTCCTTATTACCGTGTGACTTAATTTCCATTTTAATAAAATAACCCGCCAGAACTGCTTAGTGAGAGTCTTTCTCTTTCTCGACATGGACTTCACATTTGTGAAATTTTCCTTTTATCTCATCTTCGAGCTTTTCTCTTGCAAGAGAAGAAAAAGTCCTTGGTAGTTCATTCTTCATTTTCGTGGTATTGGCTTATCCTTAGGTGGGAATCCAACTTGAAATGTCAAGCCCTTTTCACTTTGGCTCACTGTAAAAGTTCATGTACCCCGGCTGCACGTTTCAGTTCGACACCAGGGGATGTTGAGGGAAATTAAATGTGGCTCGATAGAAATGTGCAATGAAAAAGAAAAAATCTCACTATATTGATAGATCTGATGGAAAAAAGCGAACGGAACTCTTAAGGAACTCTTAAGAATAGCCCTAGTAGCTTCTCGTAATAGCCGAAAAATCTCTGCTGGAAATCAATGAGAAGAGTACTTTAGTTTCCCACTAAATAATGACGGCCTCGTCTAATAAGAAAACAGAATTTGGGCGTTCGCAAGGAATTCGTAGGGTGAAAAATGGTCTTTAACTACAAAAAAGTCAATCGAATGGCAGCAAGATCTTTGTTCCGGAATTTCTATCAAATTAATGGATTAAAGTGCAAATAGTCGAAAAAATGCATCGAAGACTATCGGGTAAGATCATTGTTTCAGAAATTTGCATGGATTTATTCTACAGTTTCTATAAAGCAAGAGCCCTCGGTTAGTGGAGTGGATAGCATGCGAGCCCACGGAAAGGGTCATCGCGGGTTCGAAGCCAAACTGAGGTTCCGAGTTCTGCTCATGTCTCAATATCCTTGTCGTTGTATTTCACACAATACCTTGCCATGGGAAAAAAAGGAACAGGCAATAAATAAAAGGATTTAAACATTGTTCTACTTACGTCTATTTAACGTAGGAACACCAATAATTACCAGTTGTGTTAAGTTTTCAGTGAAATCTTTTTAAGATCATTTACCTTGGTCTGTACGTAACTGAGAATAGTTTGTTATCCTGTGCGATGGTGATTAGTAATGCGAAAATCGCAGTTGAGCAGACGATTTGTTCTAATGTGATGTTTTATGGGTGGCAGCATCTGGACGTTGTCATCACCCGACAACATCAATTGTTTGTTCAGTTTCGTTACTCTCATCAGCAAATTCGCTACTGTTCTACCAACTAGCTAAGTAAACCGCTACAGTACACCAGCTCAGGTTGCAGCACAATTCTACAGTAACCATAAACGCTCAAGTGTAAGTCGGCCACTTATGTTGTCAGTGATTTCTTCATCACAGCAAAGAAAGAGTGCACAGGCATTCCGAATTAAATTACGGAATGTTCGGTTTTTGTCAATCTTTGCAAGATGCCCCATACATTCTTCTCCACTTGTAGCATCGCAGAGATGGTTGGATCATATTCGCCCTACGCAATGACTTCCTGACGCAAGCCGATTTATTAAGTCTGAGTTTCCTTTGCGTATTTTATTCTCTCAGACAAGTGTGTTACCAGTTCTCCAGCTCTGGAAAGATGAACAGCTTGGTTACACCGATGCCGGGGATTGAACCAATGACTCGTGTGTATTGTGAGGCACCTCTAATTATTGCGTCAATGGTGATTATTCCGATAGGTATAAGGATGCTCTGTAGAGTAGAAGAAATTTCCTACTTCTCAAATTATAAACGAATTTGTTAGTTAGTATTTTAAACGTTGCATCATCAATCTAATGATAGAAATCAAACTGGTTAGTGGACCATCGCCAACTCACTGAAAGCAACTATAAGAGACCGGTTGTCACTCCCAATCCTCTAATCGCATCAGTATTTCGTGTCGTTTTACCACCATTGAACACGAATGCTCTTCACCGAAATTAAGGAGCATTCGTCTTCGGAGGTGGATGAAGCACGGTACGTGCTGACTAAGCGGCATTGATGTTTGATTCGTGAATATCATCGGTGTGGTCGGTCGGAATCCTGGGCGGAAAAGACTACTGGTTTGATTATAATGAAGTTGGAGAGTTCGATTTATTTCGAACGCCAAAGCTTAAAAAAAAAGAAAAAAAAGACTTTTATCTCGTTTCCAGAAAAAACAACGGGCTGTTTTTTTTCTTACAAATTCTGTGGGAAGAACGGTGGCCGATCTGAATGTCCTTTTGGAATGTAAGTCTAGTGTGGAAACCTCGGGTTTCAAAAACGCTTCTACACATGGCAAAACGCCGCATGAATTTGCTAGTTTTATCCCATCGTCAGTGTTTTTTAATTATTCTTCATTCACTAGGTTTATTCAGATGTGGTACAATGACATAGTGGCAATTTTACACACACACACACACACACACACACACACACGACACACACGCACACGCAAACGCACACGCACACGCACACGCACACGCACACATGCTGTTCAGCTCGATCCTAGCCATGTCCAACTTGAAGCACTCACAGCTGTATTTCTGGTTACAATAGGAAATTGACTGCAAATCGTATTTGGTTCACAAAGTTTCTCTTGAAATTCATCCATTACATGAAGTTCTAGTAAAAACTTTAAAATCCGTAATCTTCAGAATGAGAGAGGTCCTTTCTTTAGATGAAAGGACAAGTTAAAGATGTTCGTTGGTATTAAATATTTTTTTCCTACATATTGTACGCCTTCATTCATTCGTTCGTTTCGTTGTCTTGCCTTCCTGTTATTCATGAAGGTAATTCGGATTGGTGTGGGTTCTGCTTTGGCATGAGGATTCATCGTCCTCTCACCTCCCTGAATAGTAGCCGAGGGAAAGAGCAACGCTTGAGCTTCTTCAGGTCACAGATTTACCAGAAATCCATTCCAGATCAAAGGGAGGATCTACAGAATAGGATTCTACCAGAACAACAGATTTGAGGACCCTAACTATCTTCTCTTACATTCAAATACTTAAAAGGTACTACGTAGAAATAACTTTGTAGAATACTTTTGCTATTTTTTGAAGCAAGGTGACCACAAAATTATCCATTTTATTGACTAGTTGATCAAATTCCAGTAAAATATGCTGAAAAAGAACAATTTATTTTTGCTTTAGAGCATTTTTTCTAAGGCGCGTGTGGCACAGTGATCGGAAGCGCCCTGTAACACACACGTGGAATCTATCCCCACGCCCATGGCCAATAGGCCACCGCGACTCATTGTAAAGACCAGATATGCATCCAATCACCTCCAAATCATGTTTGATGAAGTCGAATGCATGGCGCACCTTCAGGGATTGATCGGAGCTGAAAGCTTTATCCCTTATCTTTTATAGCATTTTATAATCTTAAAAAATCGCAAGCACGGTAATTTTTTTACCACGTGCAGTTGATATTCAAATCCAAAAGTCCAGTTTAAAATAAGCTATTGCCAGGAATGGACACTGTTATTGAAATCTCTTGTTTGTAAAGCATCAATCATCCTCAGATCCTTGCGAATGCCAATGGTGATCATCTGAAGACGCCCTGACATTAAAATATTTGGAATTCTGAGAAGGACTCCTATTCACACGCTAGTTGAAGCAAATCGAATTAGAGCTGGAGAATTCTTAGTGAAGATCTAAAATCTTTGAATCCAATAGAACTAGAACTCTATTATGTGTCCCAAGCTGGGCATGGCTTCCAATAGGATATGAGAAAAGTGGTTGTTCGCTTTCATGTGCTTTTTTTAGCGCACTAAAATATTTCTCAAAGCAATAGTCAGTTACTTGATTGCAATAGAATAAGGAGGCAGCTTGAAGGAATTCAAGTCCAAGTTCCGTGAGCGTCATGCCATGCTTCAATTTTAGGCTAGATAGACTTTTATACCGCTCTTTCGAGAAACTCGAAAGAAGCAAACCATGTAGGAATTCGCGGCCCCTTAAAGCGGTCCAGATTTTCTGAGCCTTAACGTCTTATCTGCTTCACGCAGTCTCTTTAACTAACATACTTTTTTCTTCATAGTCACATCTTTGTCAGCATATTTGCTCTATTGAGAGGAGCGTATTCAACATTTTTTTCTCATTTGAACAAGAACATTTTTCGAATTGGCATTTATTGAGCTCAAGTGTCATTGGAGCGATGTCTAAATACGCATGGAAATTAAGAGATACGGTCCCTGAGCCCGCGCAAGAGATACGACGCAACGGTTACCTGAGGCTACCGTTCTACTATTCGGTTTCCTCGCATATTTTAGGTGTCCCTCTAACTTCTGCGTATCCACTAGGTTCTTATGTTTATATTCCCATGTTCTTGAACACCTTTCATGTGTGATCTGACCCTTGTGTATCATGGAAGAAAGACTCGTTTATTGTCTAATGATGGTGGTTTCAGGTTTCCTGGTAGTTTTGCGCACCTGAAGTGTGTTCCTATGTTTCTTCCATATTTCTTATATCCATCAATTGTACCGATCGAAACGATTTTCGCAAGTATAGCACATTAAGAACACCTGGTCGAGGGACTAGTCTCACTGTAAACTCCGTATTGTTCTAGATCTCCGAGCCGACATGGTATGGGGATGGTATAAAACAACGGTAGCATAACTATGTCTCCTCGGCCAGCGCTTCGACTTCTTCGTCGTCATTGATCCGCCTCTGAAGAAGACGAAGGCGTCGAAACGTTGGCGTGGCCGAACACATTTTTTGTAGCAACCTCACCTAATCTCAGCAATCTAAAGCAATATTGATCATTCTTCTTGAGTTTTCCTTAATATCGCTTTTTTGACATACATTCGGTAAGCTATTGATTAACTGTAAAGGTGGGGCAAAAAAGCTATGGGCAGCGAAATAGGTCAGAAGAAAAGCTTGCACAATGAAATCGAGATTTACTGTCCGAAACGTGCAGCAGTGAAGAAATCCGAAATCAATGCGCGTAGTGGTGAAAGCGCTAAAGTAGGAAGTTGAAATGAGTTTTTTTAGTACGAATAGTGGATCATGAGTGATGGTTGGTTAACACGACCACTGTAATTAACACGTAACTCCTGGAAAGCATTGATTATTCCAATGCTTGTGTAGCAGAAATAATGGGCACTTTAAAGTTTAAACAAACATGTCTCATAAACTGATCTTGTTGAGTTGATGCGAAGTTGGTATAGGTCTTCGTTGTTGTTGTTGTCGTCGTTACTGTTGGTGTTGTTGGTCCATGGCTGGCGTTTCGGCGATTTCACCTTCCTCAGAGCCGTGACTGTTACGAGTGGTCCCACTCGTAACAAAGAGCAACCAACAGCAACCACAACAACGACAACAACAACGAAGACCTATACCAACCTCGCATCAGCTCAACAAAATCAAAGTCCCACTTGTAACAACACGGCTCAGAGGAATGGCAGAAACGTCAACTATCGACCAACGACACTAACAGCAACGACAACAACAACGACAACGACAACGAAGACCCATACCAATCTCGCATCAGCTTAAAGCAGATCACTTTATAAGATCATATAGATAAATATACCAACTATGCCGAGGTTTATAGAAAGACGGTCTTTTGAGTTACTAAAACAAGTTTCAGCTTAGAAGGGATAAAACGCTCGGCGTTGATCTATCCCTGAGGGATGCGCTCTGCATTCGACTTCATTAAAGCATCGTTGGAGGTGACTGGATGGATATCTGGCCTTTACAATGACTCGTGGTGGCCTAGCGATCTAACGCGCCAGTGCTGCTATCCTCGCAGATAGGTCTGGTTTCAATTTGCCGAGCCAGGAGGGATGAAGGCTTGATGGGCCAGGGGGCGCGGGGATAGATTCCACGTGTGTGTTGTAGGCCGCCTCCGACCACTGCGCCACATGCGCCCATATCTAGGCTTACAAAGGATGTTTTTAATTGCACCAAAAACCGCTACAAAATACAGACCATCACCAACAACACGCAGTTTTTTTGTATTCTATGAAGATCAGGTTCCGGCTTTTTACAAGCCCAAGAAACTTCCTTCTTTTTCTTTTCTTCCAGGAAAGGGTTACGTTGATGCCTTTCAATCTATCGTTTGTGTTTGTCGTTGAGGCGTTTATATTGAAAACCTTGTAAATTTAATTTTCGCTCTCAACTTGTGAGGATGTAGATTCTAAGCAAACTGCCTTCTTTTTTTCTTAGAAGAGCTGAATAATTCGACTGAAGCTGACTACCTGGCAGTTTGTATGGGATTGAAGGGCGAACCTACGCCTTTAGGATGATTTGAGATCCTAAGGTTATTTTGCAGAGAAAATTTGCTGATTTTTTTTCCTCTGTAGAATTTTTTGATACGTAGTAAATCTTAGTGTCTTGTTAAACGATAGATAAAGAGCGTCGTAAGTTTATGTAGACTTTGAGGAGGTTCTTTAGTATTGCATGGTAAGTTAGTCGACCCTATGAGCTCCAATCTAGGGCTATTTTATTAATTTATTATTTCCTCTTGATGTCAGAATGACCACCTAAGCATGAAAAATCTGATTTAGGTGCATGAGAAACTGAATCAGTTTCTGGCACTATTTCAATTCAAATCTTATCTATCTGCTGTTTATGATATTATATTCTAGCACCACTGCCAACGGTTTACCGCCTCATCATTGCTGGGCGGTGTTCCTGGTGTCTGATTGCGATGTACAGCGGGGCGACTCATCCTCCTACCAGGGTCTTCCAAGCTGAAAAAAGAGTCTGGCTTTTCCATTAGAAAGCCTAGCTAAGAGTAAACAAATACAAGGATCCACCACCGTCCTGGTATCGAACTAGCCGCATTGTGACAAGCCTCCCTCTGATCCACAAGGGCGACGGCTACCTGAAGTTGTGACGACCTCGGGCAGGCTTTGGTCAGGCTAACCCTCGGGGCTCCAGGAAGCCACAATTGCTAAGTCAGCAGAACTCCGAAAAATGGAGATTATGCTGAGGCCCGCACAACCGGTCGAGCCGTCCAAGTGTCCAAGTTCTGGCACCTAAAACATATTTAACCCTAGCCGTTTCAGATGTTTTTGTTCTAAGGAAATAAAGTCTTGAAAGATCACATCCCTAGAGAGTTGTTGCAGGATACCATATTCCAGTACGATACGTCAACGTACAGTTACTAATGTAATGTGCTTAAATCCTCAAACATCCTTGCCATCTTCTCTTTTTTCGTAATTAGTGCTTGTCAAGTGTATTTGTAAGTACCAGCAGATGATTCCGCGCTACTCGTACTTAACAACTCCAAATTGTGGCGAACAAGTTTTCTTTAGAGAATATAAGATTTTTTCGGCAACGAAGATCACTTCCATGGCACTTCTTGGGCTTTGTAAATTTCAATTTGTCTTGCTTCGAAATCATGCGTGCTGAGTAGAGTTATTTTGTGTCAAAGTACACGATCAGTCCTCTACATCTACTTCGGCTTACTTAAAGCAGCTGTTTAAAAGTGGATGAGAAAAAATTGTGGGAAATCCATTAGGCTTTTCCAGTTCTTAGTATCACTTCCTTTGATCAAAAATGAACATTCATTTTGTAGCAAGTAAACTGAATGAGTAGGTAGCGCTTCAATTTCCAAGAAATTCACAACTGTTCCCAATTTTGCATCTCATTTAAATATTCCGCATATGATTTTTTGCTGCTTTCTTTGTTTTGCTTCGATGGGGAACGTTAATCATAAGGCGTTCTATCTTTGCCGTAAAGCTTATAAATATCTATAATTGTTCCCATGAAGGATAAAAAAGGATAAAGCTTTGGGCGTTGATCAACTCCTGAGGGATGCGCCATGCATTCGACTTTATTAAACGTCATTTGGAAGTGACTGAATGTAAATCTGGCCTTTACAATGGCTCGCTGTAGCCTACCGATGTATCGAGCCAGTGCTGCTATCTTCCCAGACAAGTCTGGCACCAATTTGCCGACCCTGGAGGGATGGAAGGCTTGGTGACCCATGGGCGCGGGGATCGATTCCACGTGTGTGTTGCAGGGCGCCTCCGACCACTGCGCCACACGCGCGCTTTTTCTGGTTGGGGAATTGTTGTCATATTATAGACAACGTCCAGTGCTGCCTTCTGCTTCATGATGTTGCATTCGTGTATCGTATAGGGGGACGACGCCGTATTAATCATAATGATCCTCTGAAGGTACTGCAATGCACTGAAAGCTTACAATAGTTCAAAAGATGATGAATAAACCGCCCAATGTTGATCCATTCCATAGAGATCCGCTATGCTAGACAATGACTTCCACTTGCCTATCCTCAGAGGAAATGAGTGAGGTTAATTAGCCTAGGGCGTGGGATTGCACCAACTACCACATCTGTACAGCAGGAAACCGCTGGTGATTGTGTTGAACTCGCCCTAATTATTGGATACATCTGGTAATACACATATATCCGTTTATATGACAATAGCGTAGGTATAAGTGTGTTGCCTGTGTTTTGAACTGTCTTAATAGGTTTTCAAACTGACCATCATTTAACCTGTGTAGTAATAATTAATACCTTCTTGAATTGTTCAGCTAACACGAGGTTGACAAAGATGTTTATCCCTGCTAATGTTTCACTGTCTTCGTTTTTTATCAGAGCCGATGGTGCGTGTCGTTAGTCCACAGTCGTTTGCCTTCTCGATTTGATGTCTTCGTTGTCGTACCGAGTCGGACCTTCTTCACTGGAGCACCACTCGAATGAGGCAACCTTAATAGGCAGCGCTGTTATACAGGACGGTTGTTGGTATGATTATCCGCTCATAGTAATTTGGTTGTTTACAGCGAAGACACCACATCGAGAAAACGAACGATTGTGCATCGTCGATTCGGATCATCTGCTGTGATGAAGAAGATGTCAAAACCTTAACCGAATAAACATCTTTATTAAGCACATATCAGCTCAACATCGTAATTTCGTCAATTTTTTATTCACTGCCTACTATTTTTTTAATAACAGAGTATTATGTGAAATAAACCATAATGTTGCTGAGATATTTGCAAAACCCAGGACCGCTGATGTCAGCGTTGGGGACCGAACACGCTACTACTCCTTTCCGAGAAAAATGCGTTCACCACCACACCATGCGAGTCCTTCGTTTCGCCTGTCTCTCATCCGTGTTATTGACCTATAGGCATTATCAGCAATCACCCGTCAACGGGATTGATCTGGGAAGCAAATAACGGCATGAAACCAGTTAAGCGGTAGCTATGCTATAAATCATAATCTCGTCAATTCTTACTTACTGCCTACTAATTTTTTAAGGGCAGAGTATTATAGGTCAATAACACGGTGAGAGAGAGGCGAAACGCAGGACTCGCATGGTGTGGTGGTGAACGGGTTACCCCACAGAAAGGGTAATAGCGTGGTCGGTCCGCACCGCAGACACCAGCGGTCCAGAGTTTATGTCGTAATTGTTGTCGTACAATCTCATTTCTCTTCAACTTGTGCGAATCCTTTTGTTTGTGAATATTATTGATATTGAATTTATTATTCATGTATAGTTTCTATTCAGCTGTGATGCGGTAATGAGGTTTTTGTTACATTTGATCATGTGGTTGACGATTCGAGCCGAGGATATGGCATTTCTGCCGCTCAACAAAGAATTTCTTGATCGACTACGTAACGAAACCTACTATAACCGTTATGCGACGCCCACACAGTATGACGGTAAGAGCTTGACATCATTGATAAAAAATGCCTGATTATTGTGACCATTATTTAAAAAAATGAGAAAAAACAACTTTACTCAGCTCAAGAAAGCTCGACAGGAGACTCAGGATACATTAAGGATCAATCTTTCCCTCATCATAACCCTCGTCGTGAATTATCAGACGACAGAACCTTAAAAAGTTTGCATTCTTTTCCAATATTCTACAGCAACAAGTTAAGAAGTAATCGAAAGCCTCTTTTCAAAATCTCCTATGTTGCTGAGATATTTGCAAAACTCCGGACCGCAGGTGTCTGCGGTGGAGAACGAACACACTATTGTGCTTTCCCTGAGAGTAACCGCGTTCACCACCAGACCATGCGGGTCCTTCGCTTCTTCTCTCTCTCTCTTCCTCATATTTCGCAACATAAGCTGCCATCAAAAAGAATAGGCAGTGAGCAAAAAAGTTAAGATTGTGATTATAACTACAGCCTCAGCTTAATTGTGTTCATTGCCGATTTGGGCTCCCAAGATTAATCCTCATGATGGGTGATTGCTGATGGCAAAAGATCAATAGAACTAGCTGAGAAACAGGCGAAACGAAGGACCCGCATGGTGTGGTGGTGAACGCGTTAGCCCACGGAAAGGATAATAGCGCGTTCGTTCTCCACCGCACACACCTGTGGTCCAGAGTTTTGCAAATATCTCAACATCATAGAAGTTATATTCGCAACATGTCCCGCCCTTAAACGGAATAGGTAGTAAATATAAAGGTTAAGATTATATCGAAATCGCCCAATTTTTGCTTACGTCTCCAAAATTACACAACCTTTGTTTTTGTTGTTGAGAAGCTTATACAATGTGTTTCTACCAAATACTTCTTATGTCACTGTCCTATTGTTGAACACGATTCGAGATGGTCCTCCTTTGTATGGAAATGGAGGCGACGCTGCCGCTCAACTCCTAAGGACGATGAGTGAGAAATCACTTTGTACTTCTGTTGATTAAAGAACCAGTGTTGTCGCTTGTCATTTAAGGAAGCCATTGACGAATGTTGTTGGATTTCCAACATCTGGGTTTGATAAATTCTGTGCTCCAAGTTTATTACTAAAACTATTTGATCACCGAAGATCTGTGCGCTACGTCCAGTAATGAAATTAACAGTTTCTTTGTCAGCTTACATACATCTAAAGATTACTAATTCTGGAAGGATGCACAGATCAAGTGTGACGGACTGTTTCAACCACAGTGATGCTGAAATTTTACTGAACTAGGATCCCCAGGTCAGCTGCGAGCCCGCGATTACCCCCTTCCGAGCGCACAAGTGTTAGCCACTGCACAACCAAGGTTCTTGCTTTGCCTTTGTCTCAACAAGTTATTTTATCCTGAAGGTGATATCGGCAATGAACCGTAAATGGAATGATCTACGGAACACAAGTCTGTATTGAACGCCATTAAGACAGGTCATCCCTGATTGCATCGTTAGAGCAAAAAAAAACTGGCTGAGAGAAAGGCAGAGCAAAGGCTTCAGTGGTCCAGCGACTAGTACGCAACCACCGGAAAAGGTAGTCGCGAACTCGAAGCTGGCTTGGGAGTACGAGTTTTACAAATATTTCAGCGTCATTGTAGTAGTATTTTTACATAATGCCCTTCTAAAAATAATCACCTGCACCACCTAAAGGCCCGTTGGTCGTCGAGTGACTCGAGAGGGCGCCAGTAAATCTTCCATTTTTTTTCTGTCGAGTGCAAGAGTAGCCCAGTGGGTTATGCTTGGTCTAGGAACTCGTCGAGCATCATAAATTTCTTCCAGACTTTTCGTGAAGAACTCTGACCAGTGGGTCTGTGGTCTTCCTGCGATACGTTTGACATCCCCAGCAATCCATTCACTACCGGCTCTTGTCCATCGGTTGTCGTTCAGACGCATTGCACGTCTGGGCCACCACATCTTCGACAGTTTGGCGTATAGAACGGCATCTTTGATTTCTGATCGTTGACGCAGGTCGGAGCTTCGGATCCCTTCTCTTGTGTGACACGGGATACTCCTAGCATTGTCTTTTTTGACTGCGCGTTCCATAACGCTGAGTAATCTTTCATCCTATTTACGTAGCGACGCATACGCTAACGCATGAAGAATCGTGTACTGGAAAAGGTGCGCACGGAATCAGGTGTTTTTTGTTGTTTTCAATACGTCCTCTATGCTCTTGAAAGCTCCCCGAGCTACTCTTTTCTTTCGGCTCAACTCCGTAGCTAGATCCTTCATTAAGTTGATTTCCCGCCTTAGTTAGACATAATTAGAGCACTCCAAGATATTCATTTCGTTGAGCGGAAATGAGGCATACGTAACCAATCCTCCCCCTCATGAACATCGTTTTTGTGAGATCCGGTCGAAGACCAATTTTTCCATAGGCTTTATCAAAGTCGGCAATTCGTTTTGCTTGGCTAATATTTGGTGTTATGAGAACGATCCTATCAGCAAAGCGAAGATGGTGTGATTGCCGACCGTCGATTTTCACTCCCATGTTATCTCGTTCACGTTCGCATGGTGTTCTCGAGGGTGGCTGTAAAAAATTTTGGCAAGGTGGTATCGCCTTGCTTAACTCTTGTTTTGACGTCGACGTTAATATTGTCGGATAATGGCGATATCTTGGTTGTGAAATATTTATACAGCTCACGAAGAATCTTTATATACTGAGCAAAGACTCTTTGATTGTTCAGGACTTCCATGACTGCTTCTTTCTCAGCTGAGTTAAAAGCCTTTAAATCGATGAAAATGAGACAGAGTGGTCTTTTGTACTCTCGCGATATTTCAATGAATCTTGTTGATGTGGTCCACTGTAGTGAGTACTTTTGGAAACCCTGCTTGCTCACATGACTGTCTTTCACCTAGTGTTCTATCACTCCTGTTTAGGATGACTCGAGGAAAAAAGTTTGTAGACGACGGACGGCAAGCAGATTAGGCCATAGTTGACGATATCGTGGTCACCCTAAATGAAAATACGTCTAAAATGGCTCACAGACTCATATTCTAACAGATTTTCGTAAGCGGACCATACAGACAGGAGTTTTATGCGCATGGAGAAATTGGTCATCGCTTTTGAAGTATAATATACCAAGATTTTTTCTCACGAAATAGCTACTCTCGTAGATGTTCAGTATTTCAAAAATCGGGCTGATTCAGAGAGACGTGAGCGCTTTAAGAAGACCGCTTCATTCTGAAGCACAGTCGAGTATAGAGGAACTATGTGTGGTCCTAGAATTATTTTTTATTTTAACATGTGTTTAAATTGTTGAGCTTACACGATTTTGTTATATTAGCTTTATTCGGCTAATGTTTCGACATCTTCATCTTCATCAGAGCCGACGAGTCCAGTCGATAGTCCATAGTTGTTCGTCTATTCGATGTGACATCTTCGTTGTCGTGCCGAGACGGATCTTCTTCAGTGGGACATAGTTCGAATGAGGCAACCTCACCCGTCAGCGCCTTGTTGTGCAAGGTGGTTGTTGTTGATATGACTATCCGTTGATAATACCTTCTTTTTCGATCTCGACAAAGATCGATCTCGGTACGACGACGAAGGCGCCGCATGGAGAACACGAATAACTGTGGACTATCGACTCGGATCATCGGCTGTGGTGAGGAAGAACGTGTCGAAACGTTAGCTGAAATAAATACGTTTATCGACCTCGTCTAAGCGCAACAATTTAAGCACGTGTTGATTGCTTTTACTACCGCCGCTGGATGACGGTCAGTTTGAAAGTTTTTTATTCTATTATTATTTCACATGATCCGTCATCGCAGCTACAGTGCGGATCCGAGCAAGTCTTGCATTCGAATCGTTTTCCCTCGTATTGATCGTCCAGAAAGATTAAGATCTCAAAGAATATTCTGTGCTGTTTCGGCCACTCTTTGAGGGTTTCGTCCTCTTTGTGAATCCTGTCAACTCTTCTTGTACATGAAGATAGCGGAGCTAAGATGTTCTCATGTAGACTGCGGGAGGGCGTTGGGAGGGGTTGAACCACCACCTTGCTTCCTGGTGGACACTTCATCGCTAGTCACTGCTCTAGAAATGTTTCTTCAATCCATCGCTAGTCAGTTTTTTTCCGTACGGTTTTTTTTATTTTTTCTTGAAATTCGACCTAAACTGTTGATTATCACCAGTGGTTCTAGATAATCCTACTTATTCAGCTCTTCGTCTATACAGCAGAATGTGTAAACTGAACACAGGAAAGTTAAGGAATAACGACGACCATCACTTTGGTCGACCATTCATCCTTTTTTTCTGAGTTTTTTGCCTTGTAATATTACTTAAAGCAGCTGGTAGCTGAATGGTAATAGCGCCTTTAAGTACATGGACGACCTACCCAGCTGCGGAAACACGTGCCCCGCATCCCACTGCAGTCGGAAAATTGCTGCCAAACTTGTCTGGGATAGGCTAACCCATTCTATTTCATTTAGGAATTTCCTAGAAAGACTTTTATGAGATTGCAGACAGAATGAACTAGACCAGCGTACAACAACTTTAATAATAAAGACAAAAACCGTCAGGTAGCAGCAGAAGCCGCACACAAAAAGTCTCGAAGACCTCAGTAGATGGTGGATACGAGGAAACGAATCGAATACAAGAAGTGCTGGGAACACTGTGATGCATGTAATTTTGGGTCATGCAATAATAATCGAAAAAAATAACTGCCTTCGAACACCTGTCGATGGCTACTGTAAAATCGTGCACCATCGAAATGAGGGATCATTTACCGCATTGAACTTCTACTTTCTACACCAGAAATTTCTTGGATTTCTACCGTGTACATTTGGTAACTAATCAATATGGGCGCCATCAATCACTCGAGTCTTCGAAAACTGAGCAAAATCCAGAGGACTCATTCTTTCATTAAGTGTTCCGGATATTAGGATCTAATGCTAATGTCTTTTAATCCGAACTTTGTGAAGGGTTTACGCCGAAGAGAGGAACCCACTACACAGTTTTCGAAAGAAGTCAAAAATATTTTACGCTGCTAGAATTTCTTATAAATGAAACAGTCGCTGTCTTCCAGTAACCCGTTTAATAAAAAGGTATAGCTGAAAAAAGTATTTAGGAGTGTTATTGTTGTTCAGTTCCTCCTAAAGGTTTACCGCCTCATCGTGGCTGGGAGATGTTCTTGGGTGTCTGACTGCGATGAACAGCGGAGGGATTCGTCCCCCTGGGCAGGGTCTCCTAAGCTGAGAGGAAGTCTGGCGTTTCCATCAGGAAGCCTAGCTAAGAGTAAACCAATACAAGGATCCCCCACCGTCCTTTTATCAAACTGGTCGCATGGTGGCAAATCTCTCTCTGATCCATAAACGCGACGACCGCCTGTGGTGGTGACGACCTGGAGCAGATCAGGCTGAGCTCGCGACTCCAGGGTGCCATAATGGTTAAATCAGCAAAACTCCGAAAAATGGAGATTATGATGGAGTCCTCACAACTAGTAGAATGGGCCATCAAAGTGTCAAAGTGTCAAGGTTGTTCAGTTACTATCACAGTTCATCATCAATGAAAGCATATGTTAAATTCTGATGCTTTTTTTTCATTTTAGATTACGTCCACGAACATGGGCCAGGTAATTTGAGAATGTTTCTAATCTGTCAGACTTTCGTTTTCCATTTTTTTGCCTTTTTGTTTTTTTTCCATACTGTCAGAATTACTTCAGCATGGTCATTATCACTTACACTTTAACTTTTCATTGCTAGCTTACGATAGACGTTGTATTACCAGTGATTCATTTTTTTTCGTCCTTTCCTTTTTGTGTGAGCGTTTTAGATGGTTTGTTTGTTCCATAGAAAGTCATGAGATTTGTGGAATTTGAAGGGTTAACGTCATCGAATCATATCGGTTTTCATTTATTTTAAAGACGCATGAGCTTTCTTTTCTTCGCTTTTTGGCACCAATAAAAGGATGAAGATCTCGGCGTTGATCAATCACTGAGGGATGCGCCATGCATTCGACTTCATTAAGTATCGCTGGAGGTGATTGAATGCATATCTGGCCTTTACAATGACTCGCGGTGGCCTGCCGATATATCGAGCCGGTGCTGCTATCCACCCAGAAAAGTCTGGTACCAATTTGCCGACCCCGGAGGGATGGAAGGCTTGATGGGCCATGGGCACGGGGATCGATTCCACGTGTGTGTCGCAGTGGCGCCTCCAAGCACTGCGCCACATGCGCCCTTTGGCACCAGTAGGTCGTAAAATTGAAAAAAAACGTGTTCCATCAGCGAACAGTCTTCTTGATTTATATTCACTTAACTAAGCTAGAAACTTAAAGTGTTTTCCGTGATGTCAAGTGAACAATGGAGAAACCCATATTGATCAGCTTTTTCGTGTAAAACCGCTTCTTCGGTACACCGTACTCCAGCGATTCAGTGAGGGGCACCAAGAACTTAACAATTGGCCGCTAGATGAATGGGGTGCACATGGGAACGAACATTGAGATTAGCAGTGGTTGTACAACCATAATCGATGCTATGAATTTTTTACCGGCGTATTGGGTATTTCTCAGCTGTTTCGCACCGAAGCGTTTCGTCAAACGGAAGAGATCTTGACACTTAGTTTCTCATCGCCACTGGTGAAAACTATGCGTGTATTGTGCTCTACATCGCTTAGATAATTGAGGACCTCCACTAATACACACACCCCCTTGGGTACATATATACATACATGCACATATACACGCACTCACACACACACCCACACCTACACATAACGACACATACCGGCACAAAATGCTGTGAAAAAATGTAGCAGAGGTGTTGTAGAAGGCTGGGAACCAGAAATATTGTGGCAGTTCAGTGGTAGATTTGTTTGTTGATGAAATGAATACTACGGTAGAGTGGCGCAGCGAATAGTCGGTTGGTTGGTCATTGCTGCGTGTATACTCGTTTCTTGAGGGCGGATCCCACGTGATGTCGACTAAATGGAAGTTCTGTGATATGTATAAGTGGTGGTACACTCTAATGTTTGATGAGCTCCCAGTGGGAGCCGAGCAATCAAAATTGCTCTATAGTGGTACTGCAAAGGAACTGTAGGATATAGCTGACCGATGAACACGCCCTCCGATTACGATTCGTTGTACTGGAGATGACCTTTTTCCGCTGAACGATATGATACAAGATAATGGGCTGGTCGCTTATATCTGCCTGCATTTGCCTATTATTTGCCACGCGGGTGTTAATCATTCGATTGCCAGCCTATGGGCGTGCACCTTAGGCTTGGGTAATTGGGCGCTTATTTTTTGATAGACAAATATGGAGTGCAAGAAATGGATGTTTGCATCACGCATGTGGGATAGAACATGCTACAGCTGGTGTAAGGAAAATACAACTGTTATTTGTCCAACTAGATATAGAAGACTCTATTTAACCCAGGAACTTTTCGATACACACAAATACGGTCACACGCACACACATAGTGAGCGGGTTTGAATTTTCTCGAATTCTGCACAACTTCATATGAAGTTTTACTTTCTGGTCATCCAACTATCCAGAATACAGATCTGAACATCATGATGTGAATATTCTTCCTAACGCATAACATTAAGCTTCCTTGAAGTCTCTTAAAGTTAGAAAAAAAATACAAACGGGTTTTTTTCAGCGACGTAGTTGCTGTGTTTCAGGTATTCCAACTAACGTTTCATTGTCGATGTTTATCGAAGGTATGTCGTCGTTCAGCGCTCAAACCATGGACTACCATCTTGACATGTACTTTCAACAGGTTCGTTACTTTTGTTTGACGCAGAACATTCTCGAACTAGAAACCAATTCATTGAATACATGTGATTAATATGTATATCGATCATTTCCATCGTTTTGCTCCACTTTAGCTCTACTATTTTACAATTGACGACAACGGCCTGTCTCCATCTTTTTTCTGATTTTCTCGATTTTTTTCTCAAAATTCACTCTACTCCAGCTCGTTTTTTTATATCTTAAGAGTACTTAAGTAATAAATAAATTGGTGAGAATCAAAATTTGCGTCCACCATTTAGTTATAGATTGTTTCGGGTACTTTTTATTTACTCACTAATCGTTCTTGCCTAGTACCTTACCGTTTATTTAGAGTCAATTCGGAATTCTGTTTGTGAGCTTTTTAAAGTTTGCTGCAGTAAGATTTAGGAATGGTATGACAATCGACTGGAGCACAACAACAGCGCTCCGATATTGGTGAAGGACAAGCGGGTTTTTCGTGAAATGTGGCATCCAGATCTCTATTTTGCCAACGCCAAATCGGCTTCATTTCAGGTACGATCGCAACTGATCTTAACTCTACTGAAATTATCTGGGAAAAAATATTGCCTAAATAATAGGCACTCATATCAGTATGAAGTGAAGCAATACTTGCTTCAGGAGACAAACATTTAAAAAGCCGATAGAAAAAGAGGAAATTTTCGGCTTGAAATGAAAAAATGCAATGAAATAAGTAATTCCTAGTATGTGGAGAGAAGCACTTCCTATTTAGAAGTTTTCAGTACTAGGAAAAAAACTCCACAAGATGAGTGTGCTGTAAAAACGAAAAAATATTGGGTGATTGAGCGGTTGAAGAAATGGAGAGATTGCCGAGCACCCCATTTGGGTTACATTGTCTCAAAAATAGAGTTTCATCTTTTTTTTATTTACTGCCTACTACAATTTTTACGGCAGTGTGTTGTGCGAAATTAACCACGACGATGCAGAGATATTCGTAAAACTTGGACCCGGGGCCAGAAGATCGAACCATGATTTCCTTTCCGGGGGGCTCGCGCATTACACAGTGCACCGCGGAGAGCATTGCTTTGCGTTTATTTCAGCTAGTTTTTCTGTCTAGTAGTGCCATCAACAGTCACTGGTCAACGGGATTGATCGGGGAAGCCCACATCAACATTGAACCTAGTTAAGATGTGGTTTTTACTGCCTACCACATTTTCCACGGCAGGGTATTATGCAAAATCAACCACAACAATGCTGAGATATTCGCAAAACATGGACCCGGGCCAGGTCAAACCACGATTTACCTTTCCGGGGACTCGCGCATTACACACTGCAAAACGGAGACCTTTGTTCTGCGTTAATCTCAGCTGGTCTTCTAGAGAGGTTTATATCCAAGCTTCTCTAAAGCTTAGTCAAACAGTCAGATCTGCTTACAAAGCTGTGATAAATTTTTTTCGCCAATACTTTTGGTAAGGATACCATTTCTTTGTCGGGCAGATTTTGCAAACAACAAATCATCTTAACGAAGCAATCAAAATGGTGTTTGCAACTATTGCTATCTAGATTTTTACTTTCCTTTTAATTCACCGTTACTACGGATTGCTCAACAATGACGGAATTCGACACATAACTAGCAAGATTGAAGTTAGCGTTGTTTCTTTTAATAATTAACATTTTGAAAATAGTTTCGACAAAAAAGTGGTGGTAAATGGTAAAGTGGACTACCGCATTACTAGCTGCGGCTACAGTAAGCGATATTACGCCACAATAGGCGAAAGTAGGCGGGCACGGGCAAACAAAAGTATCGGTTCTAGCCCAAGAACTTTATCTGTTGTGGTGGATGTTGGTAAACACTATGAGATAAAATCATTACCGATTTGGGCCCACCAAATCAATCCCGCTGACGGGTGATTGCTGACAGCACTCATCGATAGAACTAGCTGAGAGACAGGCGAAACGAAGGACCCGCATGGCGTGGTGGTGAACGCGTTAGCCCCCGGAAAGCGTGGTAGCGCGTTCGTTTCCCACCACAGGTATCTGCGGTCCGGAGTTTTGGAAATATCTCAGCACCATTGTGGTTGTGTCACACATAATACCCTACCGTGAAAAACTGTCCTAGGCAGTGAATAAAAAAATTAACACTGTGAGATTAATTAAAATTTTTGCTTTAAATTTTTGAGCTTACACGGGGTTGATAGAGAAGTTTTATTCGGCTAATGCTTCGACGTCTTCGTCTTCATTAGAGCCGATGGTCCGTGTCGATGGTCCACAGTTGTTCGTTTTTCTCGATGTGGCGTCTTCGTTGTCGCACCTAGACGGATATTCTTCGCTGAACACCCCATGAATGAAGCATGCCCACCTGATAGTGCTCTTTTGTACACCGCGGTTGTTGATATGACTACCCACTGATAATAGTTTGTTTTTCAACGGTTAATCCACCCTGCAGCAGTCATTATTATATTAGCTAGCACAAAACGAATAGGAAAACAATTTTCACATCAAGTATCATTTAATCTCGGTAGTAAGAGAACCAACATGTTTTAAAATCTTCGTTTCAGGAAATCACTGACGACAACTTTCTCGTGTGGGTTTATCCAGATGGACGGGTATGGTACGATACCAGAATATCGATCGTAGGCTCTTTTTACATACAAGAACATCTTTATAGCTAATGGTTCTTTCCTTTGCTGGAGATCTAATGAAGACCTAGTTTTAGAGAAACAAGAATAAATCTTATTTCATAAGTGTAGTGCATGTGGCACAGTGGTCGGAGGCACCGCGCGCCACACAAGTGCAATCGATCCTCGCGCCCATGGCCCACCAAGCCATCCATCCCTTCAAGGTCGGCAAATCGGTACCAGACTTGTCTGGGAGGATAGCATCACTGGCTCAATACATCGATAAGCCACCGCGAGTCATTGCAAAGGCCAGATGTGCATTCAGTCACCTCCAAACGAGGCGTAATAAAATCGAATACATGGCGCATCCCTCAGAGATTGACCAACTCCGAGAGCTTTATCCTTTATTTTGTCATAAGTGTAGCTCTGGCGTCATTCCATTTGCAGAGTTAGCGCATTCATATTCGTCCTTTTTCCAAATATGGAACGCTTCTGAAAAAGCTACCGTAAAAAATCTACTTGTAATGAATAATTTCTAGGTGGTTTCATGCAATATGGATTTATGGAAATATCCTCTTGATTCTCAGCAGTGTCCGCTTCGGGTTTTATCTTGTAAGTCTTACTTTTTTATTTGCTGCCTACTACATTTTTCACGGCTGGATATTATGCGAAATCAAGCACAACGTTGCTGAGATATTCGCGAAACTTGGACCCCGGGCCAGATCAACCACGATTTTTTCTTTCCGAGGACTCGCGCGCTACACATTGCGCCACGGAGGCGCTTGCTCTGCGTTTATCTCAGCTAGTTTTCTATCTACCAGTGCCAATGATCGATCTGGCCTGGGGTTCAAGTTTTGCGAATATCTCGCCACCGTTTTGGTATCTTGGAAGTGTTCAAAAAAAACCTGTCGATTTACTTGCCAACAAAAAAGTGGTCGTTATCGATTTATTAATTTGCCGTCATGTGTCTTCAGACGCCTATCCAGAATCGGTCCTTCGTCTCGTTTGGTCGTCAAAAAACGATTTATTGCCGGTGGATCGAAATCCTGAAATCACAATGCCTGATATGCAACTCAAAAATATTCAAACGGGTTACTGTAATGGGACTTACGCAACCGGTATGTCACTTAATATCAGATCTTCGTGTTTCCACCGAAAGCTTTGTGTTGAAAGGGGGTTTGAAAAGAAGAAAAATGTTAAGTTAACCTTTTTTATTTACTGCCTATTATCTGCAGGTACATGCGGTTCGGAGTTTTGCAAATATCTCAGCATCATTGAAGTTATATTTCTCATTATACCCTGCCATTAAAAAAGAATGAGCAGTAAACAAAACAGTTAAGATTGAACTTGGGATTTATTAAGTTACTGACTATGACAATGCTGAAAGAGTTGTCCATCAAAAGTATGAACATTTCCTTTACGGTTCCTTTTTTATTTTTCATTTTTTTTAAATGACCCTTCTCCACGTCTACTGTGAGGATCCCAGCACTTTTCGAATTCGGTTCGTTTCCTCGCATGCATTATCCACGAAAATCTTCCAACTTTTACGTGTGGCTTCAGCCACTGCTTAAAAATTTTGATTTCATCTTGAATGTTGTAGAATGCCGTCGAATCGATTCTCTCTAGAGTGCTGAGATAGCCGGGCTGGAGCGCTCTCAATTCGATTGCAGAGAGCGATTTTTTCCCGGAAATATCCGATGCCCATTTCCCGACCGCGGAGGGGTGAGAGGCTTGCTTGCCCAGAGGCGGAATCGAACTAACACCGTGCTTGTGGTGACCGACATCACTACCACTGTGCTGTCCGCCACGTTATTATTCTTTAACGAACCTATTCATTTTTTTTCTTTCTTTTTCATTGCATTGTTTTTTTAGTAATATTACACAAATGCCATATTTATAATGTCTGATTTCATTTTCAACACAAAACCCAGCCGCAAATCCATTTTTTGTGCAATTATTGTTTATTTACTTTTCCGTATCTTATATTGTATATTTTGCATCTATATTTTTTCTTATATTTTTTATCCATGTATTTATACAGGTGTATGGAGTTGTATGACAGCTGTATTCTATGTTGAACGTGAAATGATGCATCATGTCATACAAACATATCTACCAACAGCTCTCATTGTTGTGATATCATGGTACGTTTTCAATAGGTATTGATCGCTTCATTTAACACTTTACCACTGTTTACTATTTTTTGAACGACTGATGCCTCGCAACAACGAGAAATATAGTGGATTATTTCATTAGATCAATAGCGTCAGTGAAAAGAAGAAAATGTGCGGCGGATCGATAAATCGATCAATATCACTGATTTCTGGTGCTGCGAAGTCGATTCTAATTTACGACTTTCGTTTAGGTTTAATTTCTGGCTTGACATTGACTCGGCACCGGCCCGCGTGTCGCTCAGTATCACAACGTTGTTGACGATCTCAACACAAGCAAACGCCGTCAAGTTGGCGTTACCAGAAGGTATTTTCTCCATATTTTCAACAATTAGTGTTCAAGTTAGCTTCACTGAAGTCGTTTTCAGTTTCGTACATGAAGGCTATAGACGTATGGATGGGCTCGTGTATGGTTGGTTAATTGCTGTCTTTCCTACTCTTTAAAAAAATAAAATCACCTCGTTCCGACGATGTTGAAACTCAGCGGCGATGTATAGCGACAATTACTGCCTACAATCGCGATGTGACTGTGACTGGGCTGTCGCCACTTTTTCGCGGTTCGACAATCCCAGTCTTTCGTGAATGCGTTCGATACGATAGCATGTAGTGTAAACTGCGCTATTTCGATGCTGAATATCAGTGATCACACCAAAAAGTTGAAAGAATAAGATGGCCATGGGGCATCGATTCTATTTAAGCGTCATAGAAGTGATTGAATCCGTGTTTGGTTTGTATAATTACTTGAATACTTAGATGACCCGTCTTCATTGGTTGTGCGGGACCTCAGCATATTTTCCACTTTTTTCGGAGTTTTACTGGTCTAGTCACTGTGGTTTCCTGGATTCCCGTGCTCAGCCAGGCCTAAGTCTTCCACAGGTCGTCAGTCACTACAACAGGCATTCGCCATTCTTGTGGATCTGAGCGAGATTTGCCACCATGCGACCAGTTTAGTACTATGACAGTGGTGGATCCTAGTATTGGTTTACTGTTAGCTGGGCTTCGCCTTCTCAGTTTGGGGAACTCATTGGGGGAAGAATCTCTCCCTCTATACATCGCAGCTCAACAACCAATAACACCTCGCAACCACGATGATGTTGTAAATCGTTGGGAGGGTTTGGCCTATGTGGTAACCTACAATGGCCGACCAATCTCTGAATTCAGTGTTTCTTACCCTTCTAGGCATCATATGGTGTAAATTTACCAATCCCAGAGAGATAGGGTGCTTTGTCAGCACAGGTGGTGACATTAAGCCAAGAATCGTGTACATTGCAGGGTACCTCTAATCACTGGGCTATTCGCTTTTCTATAATTACTGTAACAGACGATTTTCACGTAGGAATTGCTGAGGTTTTGTGATTTTGCTAACGTCACTTGGACATTAGATGAAGTTTTCAGTGCCTGACATGAGTATCTGCGATTGGTATCAAGCATTAAGTAATAAAAGGATAAAGCTCTCCGCGTTGATCATCATTGAAGGATGCGCCATGCATTCGACTTCATTAAGCATCGTTTGGAAGTGATTGAATGCATATTTGGGCTTTACAATGACTTGCGGTGGTATCGAGCTAGTGCTGCTATTCTCCCATACAGGTCTGCTACCAATTTTCCGACCCTGGAGGGATGAAAGGCTTAGCGAGCCAGGACCGATCCCAAGTGTGTATTGCGAGGCGCCTCCGATCACTGCGCCACACCCGCCCCTATCAACATTGCTCCGTGAAAATCTTTAGAATCGCTGAAAGCATAACAATGGTTGCATTTCACATCATACCGAGGGAAAAAATAACAATAGACAGTAATTAAACGCTAAAATCTACGAAGGAGTGTTTTTCTTCGCATAAAGTGTTCTGCAGTGTTTCTTTTTTGTAGTAAAGATAGTCCTACTTTCATAGTGCTTAGGCATTTGTGTTCGGCGTGATGATTGAATTCACAATTTGTCATTTCGCAAAAAATCAAGAGCTGATAAGGTGTGAACCACAACCGTCGCTGATCGTCGACACCGCACTCACAACGCTTTTCGGTGCGTCCAGGGACATCGATGACCTGGTAAGTGCTCTCTTCATTTATAAGCTACTTTACTTACTTATTTGGATACTTGGATAGCCCCTCCTCACTGATTGTGCGGACTCCAGCATAATGTCTATGTTTCCGGACTTTTGCTAATTTAGCCATTGTGGTTTCTTGGAGGCCCGGGGTCAGCCTGACCAAAGTCTGCCACAGGTCGTCGCCACCACAACCAGTCGCCGCCTTTGTGGATCAGAAGGATATTTACCACTATACGACTAGTTTGATACCGGGATAATGGTGGATCCTAGTATTGGTTTACTCTTAGCTGAGCTCCTGATGGAAACCCAGACTCCTTCTCAGCATGGGAGACGTAGGCTCTGGAGTGACGAATCCACTGGCTGTCCATCGCAGCCCGACACCCAAGAACACCTCCCAGCTAGGATGAGGCGGTAGACCGTTGGCAGGATTAACTACAATAAAAGGATAAATAAAAGGACAAAGCTCTCGGCGTTGATCAATTCCTGAGGGATCCGCCATGCATTCGACTTCATTAAGTATCGTTGGAGGTGAGACTGTATGCATATCTGGCCTTTACAATGACTCGCGGTGGTCCACCGATGTATCGAGCCAGTGCTGCTATCCGGTACCAATTTGCCCACCCCGGAGGGATGGAAGGCTTGGTGGGCCATCGACGCGGTAATTGATTCCACGTATGTGTCGCAGTGGCGCCTCCAGCCATTCTCCATACGCGTCCTATACTATATAGTAAATAATTAGTAAAACTAGGGGGCTAGGGTTGGCGAGTTTATTACAAAACATGATGGATCTCTTTATGGACTAAGTCAAAAATGAATAGCAATATTTCATCAACAAGCCAGTGTTCAGCTGCGATGTGCTAGACGGTAATTTCTAAGACCGACTCTATTAACTTCGACATTAATAAATAATTCTCTATTTTCATGATGAACACATACGAGCTAGTCACTATGCCATTTGCTTATCTATAAAAGGTGTGTTTTGGTGGATTTCAACTTTTCCTGAGCATGGAAAGGTCAAGTTACCTGGAACCTAGTCAGCCAGGTACCTCCATAACATCAAGAGAGCACCACGACACCTAGATTTCAGTAGGATTAGAAACAGAATATCTTTTTTCATGCACTCGCTCTTCCACTGAGTCGTCCACGAGGACAACAACCGTGCACAGTTCATATGGATGGGTAATGCTCCTCTCTGATGTTAAAATATCAGTCTCAGATATTACATGAGATCACGCGTGGTAACAAGTCATTCCTCTTCGTGGTTCATTTTTGAATTCCTAGAAATTATCCAGAATGCTTCTAAGATTTCGCTGAAGTTTTAGATTTCTGTGCGAGGATGGTGACTTCTACTTCGAAATCTTTTCCGTTGTGTTTCCGTGCCCCATGCGAGCCTGGCGCAGTATTTGATGTAACTCTAAGTTTAGTGACTAGGTGTTCTTTCATACAGATGCACAGTGTTCTAGTCTTCATGTATTCGTCTCGGCGCGCTTCAGAAGCGATCATATAGACCGTAATCCAACTCAATCAATCACTGTCTCTGGAGTAATCCGTTGAATCCACCTGTACGTAGAAGCAAAATCCATTGTCACTTTAGGTTCGGATGATCTCCTTTGTTCTACCTGAGGATTTCCGACACACATCCATGTTAGGCAAAGATGCTCACATAAACAAGAGTTGCCTGCAGATATTTATTACCTAATAAGTAATTTCCAGGACCGATTTTCTGTTAACCTTGTCACTGTTAAATAAATCGCTGATTTTCTTGAAAGGCACACAAAAGGTTGTTGTTACGTAGTATTTTTCATATCTGCTAACATTTCAGTGGATTTCTCTTTTGCTGCAAAATTCGCGTGGCAAACAGCTTTCCTTAAGCCTTTAGAGTTTTGTTTTTTTTAAGTATTCCAGTTGTTAAATGGGAACCGGCCGAAGAGGGTCATCGAAAGCCCTTTTTTAAGAGCACCTAGTTGGAAAACTTAAAATGAAACAAAACGCCCCAATACCCGCGCATAGGACATGAAAATATAATGGAAAAGATTTTGAAAGAAAAGTTGATGTCCTCGCACTGAAATCTAAATCACCTGCGCTAAAAACTCTTGACCACTGCCCACGCGCAATTCCTGAGACTAATTTTTTCCCGAGCTGGGCCAGGGACATTCTTCACCAATGTAAAACTCTCCGCGCCTGGTCTCTAGTAATAACTGAAGAACTTAAGAACAACAAAACGTTAAGCGTTCAAGAGAAGGTGCTTACTACGCGAATGAATTTTATGCATTGAGTCCTATCTTATAAGGTTACGAAAGTATTCGGCTGAGAAAATTGCGTGCCAGTTTGAGCTTTCCAGGCTGTGAAGAAGACGAAACTGAACGTCAGCCAGTATTGTACTAAGTAAGCGTTGTCGTTAACAACCTCGTGTGTGCTTACCAAGAAGAGAGTAAATTATTTAACTCAATAATTCAATATTGGTATAACCTGACCCAATACATGTTTATCTACTGCTTATACCAATCATTTTTTGTAGGAAGTATTGAGAAGATGCGCAGTCAGTAATGAGTTTGGAGGGTGCTACTGTTAACAGAAAACGAGCGATGAGGATTCTTAAGTTTTTAAATCGCTTGAAGATCGTCCCTAATGACAACTCGACTCTACTTCACCAGTCTCACTATTCCCTCTGCTCTTAGTGTTCACTGTTCCAATGTCAGTTCTTACAAAAAACCTCTTCTCCCTCAAAAAGTGCTACCATATTTCCTTGTCGTATTTTCCTCTACACGGGTTCATTGATGTCTTAACTGTTGTCATCTGTAGAATAGAAAAGTATGAGGCGGTTGGCGTATCGTTATCCACTTGTTCAACGTGCCCCTACTGACAAATGTTTGAGGTTAAAATCTCTTTCTAGGATTATGACACTCGTTCTATTAATGAGATAGCGATTATAAAACTTCTGTGCTACGGTTAAAGTCGTAATAACGATGCACGGCGCAACCTATTTGACAAAAATATCCTACGTGAAATTATAAGGGACTAAACGCTCAGCGTTGATCGAGTCCTTGAGGAATACACCATAAGCCATCTACTCCAATGAACACCGTAGAGGTGAATGGCTGGATATTTGCCATGTACAATGATTTACGGGTTCTACCGATATCCTAAGGCAATGTTTTTATCCTCAAATATCAAGTTGAGAGAACGCGGATTCGAATAAAGCTCACCGCTTCATCGAACCATGGACCATGTGTCTATTTTAGAACACTTTTATCCATTTCCATACAGGCGAACTGTTCCAGACTATTTGATCAAACTACGCAAACTTCGAATATGATGAAAATTTTAATCAGAACCTCAAGTCAAAGGATAGAGGATAATGGATAGTACGTTCAGCGCTAGTCAGTGCTGAAGGGCACACCGAAATTCTTTATCAAGGATTGCACGTGTGATTGAATGCATTTCAAGCCTGTTAAATAACTTATAATGGCTTGCAGTGGGCCACCAATGTCTCGAGCCATTGTTTTTATTCTCTCATGCAAGTCCGGTACCAGTTTCCCGACCATGTGATAAAACGCTAGGTATACACGGACTCGGGATTGAAAAAAGCGACCGATCCATTGTGCACTAAAGTGCGTCTCTAATCCCTGCACCACCTTGGGTCTAATGCTTCGCTGTGAACTTTCTAAGATCGAACTACCGAAACGTTAACTACCTTGTAATAGAATCATAAATTCAGGCACATTATGAACACCAGTACTTTGTAAAGCATCTTCTCATTTCCTCATTATATATTTCAACACTTTCTTTCTACTATTACAGGCGGTCTCATCGAAAATAAGAAAATCCAAGGTAAATAGTGTGGCGTGTAGTTATGTGAATTTTGTCTTCTCTTTGAAAAGCAGAAATGAGCAGTATCTCTAAAACGTGCCAATTTTTCTTAACTAAGATCGACGACGATTAGCTTGATTTGCTGTTCTATTAAATCTTTCCATTAACACGTTTTTCTTTCGACCATTTCACACAAAAAATGAGTGCATCAAGATCAATCTGCTGTTAGCTGCTTAATCCAATCACTAGTGTATATATATGTGTGTATAGGTGTGTTATTTGTATGCAATCATGTGTGTGTATGTGTGTGTATGTGTGTGTGTGCGTGCGTGTGTCTGCACATCCGTGTATCTCTGTTTATGTGTGTTTATCAAAATATACATAATTTTGGCCGTACATAGCCGCCAACAAAACAACGTGGGCAGTTTTTCCTACGTCAGTAAATGGAACATCTGGGAAAGAAATTCGTGGTGCAGCTCAATCATGCCGAACATACTCTGTGATCAATAACTTTACCGAATATTTATCGAATAGCGAACACATTCGAAGATCCAACACCATTGATTTTTGAAGTAAAATCCAAGCATACGGATGGATGTTACGTCTCTTAGTGAAAAAAATTAGAACAAAGATTAAGTAAATTTCCGTTCGGAGATCATCTACCGTGACGTTCTGTTGAAATTCTAACACGATAGCATCATTTACTATGTTTGTGACAAATCGAGAAAATGAGTTAAAATCGAGTCCAAATTTTAGAGGAAGTTGATGGTCAATATGGTTTTTCCAGAACGATGAAGATTTGGGCTTTTCGACTCATGAGAATCACATCGCACTAAATATGCTAAGCCCAGAACAAGGTGAACCTCGTCTTCGAACAATTTCATCGCATGTGAGCACTAATGGAGCCAGGTTGGACTTTATGTTCATTTCAGTCTTAAAGACGGGGTTTAAGTTAGAAATTTTTACATAGTGGGAATTCTGCAAGAAATCATTCAACTTAGAAATCCTACATAATAAGAATTCTGCAAGAAGTCGTCTCCTGTCGTGAAATATCGTTCCACGAGAAACCCAGCTTGCACGAACTTCGTAAAAAGCATTCCCTTTCGTAATAAATACGATTCTATTGACATATGCCTTCCAATAGTCAATAGTTTACCACCTGATCGTGCCTGGAAGTGTTCCTGGGTGTCGAGCTGCGATGTGCAGCGGCGGGATTCATCCCCAGCGGGATCTCCCAGGCTGAGATGGAGTCCGGCGTTTCTACTAGGAAGCCCAGCTAAGAAGCCCTAAGAGCAAACCACTTCCAGGGTTCACGACCATGTTGACACCAAGCTAGTCACTTGATGGGAAATATCCCTCTGTGTAACGAAGAGTTAGCAGCGGCGTGGAGCGGTTCAGATCGTGTAGAAAATTAGCCACGCGGGTCTTTTAGTCGTTGTACTGATCTACCAGCCTCAAACGTGGGTAATTAGACCGTTTGTATACATCATAAATGCAACATCAATAACATAGTAGTAACGATAGAGAAGTAGTGGCACAAGAATCACGCATGTTAAAGTTATGAGTGCTACGGCTACTAGTGAAGTGAGGCTAACAACGAGATAATGGCATTTGAATATTACTGCACCATATACAATAATAACAGTAGTAATGAATGATTTCATACAAATAAATGCTGGTTAGCCGTGAGTGGTGCCGCGCTCGCACTATTCGCGGCCGATGCGGCGGCCCAGGGAGACATGCTGGGGCGAGAAAGGGAGACTGTATACTCGAGGCGGAGAGGGATACAGACGAGCCATGTTTTCGGCTGAGCTAAAGATCAACATTGTAGCGGTGAGATGCACTTTAGCATGATCGATGAGAACGAATGATGAGTCATCTACGTAACACAGTCAGGCGTCTGGTCGTGGATAACACTATGTCTGCAACGTGAAGTTTGAGCATCGATGGGTGCCACCATTGCCTAGAGTCAAGGGCCAGAATGATAATAACTGAAACTGTTAAGCGTATAGCGGATTAACAAATACATAGCATATGTTGGCCGCTCAACGGCCTTATACGAATGACGCACATTGTGGGAGGAATGGTACATGCCACCGATGGCGTTGCAAACAGGACGCATTTGGAAGAACACTGTCCACTAATGACAGGGGCACTGTAGACAAGCTAAAAAACGAGATACGATAATCTGCGGATTACTGAGGATGAATGAGAATGAGTGAGAATGGATGGGAACGACTGAGGGAAATTATGCTGGGGTTCGCGCAACCAATGAAGTCGGGCCACCCAAGTATCCAAAGCAAGTATTGACATATGTGAAGCACCACTTACTGTGGCGTTGGAAAAAAAGAAAAATGGTCTTGATCACTTACATAATAATGGTCATGGGCGCTTCTTGCCTTTTGTCAGAATCGTGATACGTTCTCATCCTAAAAAAACCGTTTAGACAACATCGAAGTCTCTGCGCGTCACGTGTCCCACTGAAGTTGGTTGTATCCGATTTAAAAAAGTGATGCATTCAAATGTAGATATATAAATATAATATAGATAAATACAATTGTGCTCCTATAGGGGAAAAAGGGGCGCAGTGGTTGTTAGCGCCACTGCGACACCCACGTGGGATCGATCCCAGCGCCCATGGCCCACCAAGCCTTCCATCCCTCTGGGATCGGCAAATTGGTACTAGGCTTGTCTGGGAGGATAGCAGCACTGGCTCGATATATCGGTAGGCCACCGCGAGCCATTGTAAGGTCAGATAGGTATTCAATCGCCTCCAACGATACTTAATGAAGTCGAGATGCATGGCGCATCTCTCAGGGATTGATCAACGCCGATAGCTTTATACTTTTTATTAAATAATAGAGGATAAAGGGACAAGGCGTTCGGTGATGATAAGTTCATGAAGAATGTGCTATTCCTTCGATTTCATCGAGGTATCATAGTGGTGATTGAAAGGATACTTTGCCTATAAGTGATTTGCGGTGACCTTTTGATGCACCAAAAGTCGTATGCTGCTACACTTTCGTACAAAGTCAATACAAATTTGCCGACCTTGGAGGGTTGAAAGGGATGGTGAGGCCGAAGCACTGGACCAAACCAACGAACCTCTTGCGTTTTGCAGCAAGGTCCTAATTACTGCGCTGCACTCACCATCAAATGATGGTATCACCTGTCACCTGTCACATGTCGTCACGTTGATCATCGAGTAACTCGAGCGAGAGCCTATGAATCTTCCATTTCTTCCTGCCGCGAGCAAGAGTTGCCCAGTGAGTTCTGCTCGCTCTATGGTGTCTTGAGCACCATACCTTCTTACTAGAGTTTTCGTGAAGAACTGTGATCGTCAGGCCATGGTTTTCATGTAGGACGCTTTACATCTTGGAGAACCCAACCACTAATGGCCCCTGTCTATCGGTTCTCATTCATGTGCAATACGTGTCCACCTCACCTTATCTCGACATTTTGGTGTATAGAAGGCAGTCTTTGATTCTTGACCGTTGACGTTGATTAGAGCTTGGGATCCCTTTCCTCAATTGCGTAATGCGGAAGACTCATCACCGTCAATTTGACTGCGCGTTCTAAACGCTGCGTGATCTTTCATCCTCGCTTACGTAACGAGCACGTTAATGACGCATACTTTGAGACAGGAAGAATAGTAGAGTCAGAAACAGCGTGCACGGAGTCGGACGTTCTTTGTTCTCTTTACTACATCCTCGATACTCTTGAACGTTCCAAAACCCACTCGTTTTCTCCTGCTTAGCTTTGGATGGTTTCCTCGACCCTAGATAGATGCAGCTGGGGCATTCTCCAAATATTCGTTCCGCTGAACGTAAATAGGGTATAGAAACCAGTCCGTTCCCCCATGTACGTTGTTTTTTTGTAAGATGAGATTTAGCCAAAGACCAATTTTTTCCACAAACGTTATGAAAGTTTGGGTAGCATTCGTCTCGCCTGCATTGGTTGCACAGGACTTTCATGATTCCTTCTATCTCCAAATGAGTCAAAGACTTTCTTTGAATCGGTGAAAGTAGTACAGAGGGATCTCTTATACTCTCGTAAGACTCAAATGAGTCTTGTTATCGTGTGGATATGGTCTATCATGCTAAATCCTTCTCGAAACCTTTCTTGCTCACGTGGCTTACTTCGTTCAGTGTTCTGTAGAACCTGTTTAGCATGTCGTGATTGAGAAGTTCATAGGTGACAGACAGTAAGCAGATTGGCCGATAGTTGCCGTTATCGTGTTGGCCACCATTATTGAAGAAAGTATTGTGGTTTTCAGTTGAATAGGAACCTTCCATTCTCACAGGTGGCGTCTAAAGAGCTGAGCCAGTGAACTGGTAGGAACCAAAAGGCTCTTCAGATGTTTGGCTCTTATGCCGTCCGGACCAGGTGCTGTTCTATTCTTCCTCAGTGAAATAGGGCATCAGATTTTGGAGAACAGAACCGGTGGCATGGTGGCATGATATATCTGTTATCCATTATTTCATATGAAGTCAAGAAGATGTGGTTATTCAAGAGATCTGAGTAGTAATCATGAATAATTTTCTCTATTGCCTTTCTGGAAGCTGTAACTGTTCCGTCTTGGCGTCGTATGCAATCATCTTGGTTTTGTAATTGGCAAAGCTTCCTGAGCTTTGCGAATGCTTTTTCTAGCATGTGCAGCTTCAACCATAACTGCTGCTTTTCACTCTTTAAAATGTTTTTATCGCCTTTTGCATTGCTTTGCAAGTTCGGACGTGAGTTAATGGTTGCCTACAGCTTGTGCGATTCCGAGCTGTTGTATGAACTTGAGTGTTTTTGGTGACAGACGTGTCTTGGTAAATTTCATACTTTTGGCTACAAAAGCGTTGACATGAATATGTTGAATGAGTTGATTGTATTCCTTAGTCGATGTTATTAAGAACGATATCTCTCCAACAGATGACTAATGAAGTGAATAAATCCTAGCTTATTATAGTTTCGGACTTCGCTTTTTGAACTTGGTGGGTTTTTTCTCCTTTTCAGTGGAATGGAGTCTGGCGCGAAGGAAGCGATAGCCTGATCCTATAGAGAATTTTGGGCAACAGCGACACTGGCTAGGCAAAACCTTAGATTTACTATGATATGTGCTTAATTCCTTCTCAGTGGGAGATCAGCGGCACCGTGCTATTGTTAAACAAAGGTAACCTCCACGATATCGGCAACTATCGCCCAGTCTACTTAATATTCGTCATCTACAAAATTTTGACTCGAGTCATCCTTGACAGAAAATTGAGCCAAAAACAGCCATGTGAGCATGCCAGGTTTCGAAAAAAGATCCACATGATGGACCACATCCGCACGACAACAGGATTCACTGAAGTATCGCGAGACTACAAGAAACCGCTCTGTCTCACTTTCATCGATTTAAAGGCTTTTTGACTCAACTGGGATAGAAGCAGTCATGGAAGCTCTAAAGACCCAGGGAGTCCTTATTCAGTATTTAAAGGTTCTTCGTCAGCTATATAAAAATTTCGCAACCAAGATATAACCATTTTACGATGATCGATGTTAAACGAGGAGTTAAGCAAGGCGATACCACCTCGCTAAAATTTCTTGCCGCAAACCTCCAGAACTTCATACGAACACTGAAATGGGTCATCATGGAAGTAAAAAACCGATAGTCGGCAACTACGCGATCTTAGTTTGGCTAATATGTCATCATCCTTATACACCGGACATTAGCAAAGCGGAACGAATGCTTGCAGACTTTGATAAGCCCTGTGGAAAGACTGGTCTTCGAAGTAAATCTAACAAAAGCGATGCTCATTAAGAACGAATTGATTACGTATGCCCCCACTAACGCTCAACGAAGTGAATATCTCCGAATGCTCCAGTTACTTTTATCTAGGTCAAGAAATCAATATGATGAGCGACTTAGCTCCAGAGTTGAGCAAGAGCAAGCGAACGACTTGTGGAGCCTTCAAGAGTTCGAGGACATAGTGAAGATAACAAAGAACACTCGGCTCCGCCCCCACATTTTCGATTCAACTGTACTTCCTGCTTTAACGTATGCGTCAGAAACCCTGCTCGCTGCGTAAGCGGGATGAAAGATCATTCTACCTCGTCGAACACGCAGTGGAAAGGACGAATCTAAAAGTATCTCGTGTCACACAAGCAAGAGAAGGGATCCGAAGCTCTAACCCACGTCGACGATCGAGAATAGCAGACGTCGCTCTGTACGCCAAACAGTCGAAGATAAGGCGAGAGGAGCGCGTAATGCGTTTGAACGACAACAGGTGGACAAGAGTGGTTAGCGACTGAAGCCCTCGGGATGTCAAACATAATGCAGGAAGTCTACCGAGCCGATAGTCAAACTTCTTCACGGAAACCCTAGGAAGAAAAGTATGATGGTTAACGAATTCCTAGAGCGAGCAGAACCGATTGGGCCAGTCTTTCACGCGACAAGGAAAAAATGGAAGATTTACTGGCGCCCGCTCGAGTCACTCGGTGATCAATGGGACAAATTGTGATAGAGGTGACGTGCTTAGTTGTGGTACTCTCCAGTGGGCGACTCCTACATTCACCGTTGAGGGTGCCGCTTCTGGGCATAGTGAGGTGTCATGAATGCTTTTTGGTCGTCATGATAAACTCAGTGAGCCGCTCACCCTCTTTGTTCCATTATAATCCGTGGGTCTCAATGTGAGTTTTAAGACGTTTTTCTGGGTCCAGTCTCAACGTTGGAATCTGCAATGATGACAAGAATGTGTGGTGTAGAACATCTCCAGTTATAGAACGCTTTGGCTTCGTCTTCATCAAAGCTTGATGTCTGTTCGTAGACGAGGAGGATTGCCAGGACTCGTATTGATTCATACCTCTTTAGTCGTAAATGTCCTATGGGGGTGCTAGTTGCTTGAATGAACCGATTTTTTATGACCAAACTTTTGCTGACGAGAACGCTGACACTGCGGACTCCTCTATTGTCCCACGTTCCAAAGAACAGTTCCTCTCCGGTGTCATAGACGGCGTTGAATGGGCGGCACCTTCTCGTCCCAGCCAATTCGATGGGATCGTACCTTGTCCTTCTTGCCTTCATGATGAAGTCCTTTTTCGAGAAGTGAGATGCAAATGAGCGTGTATTGTGGGTACAAATCGTCACCGTAGTCATTGCAGGTCTATGCAGCGTGGAATGGACCTGAAATTTTAGCAGCCTCTCTGTATTCGTCTAACCCAACGCTGGCGAATCGGGGGCCTTTTTGGGGTCACGCGAATGAGGCTACTTTTAGCGTGCTTAACGTTCAATAACCACATGTAGCTTGCTGAGCGCTGGTTGTGGGAACTAGGTATACTTACGGGTAACTTGCCAATCTCTCCCAGAGTAGACGTGGAGCTTATTTGTTGGAGGCGACTCCATATGACCCCAGTCACGTTAGTGCAGGCTCGAGAACACATCCACGCGCGAACACGTGAATGTGTCCTAAACAGAGACGTTATGTGCCAAATTGGTGCAGTAGGAAAAGAGTGCTTTTTTTGGATCACCCACGTCTCAGGAAAGCATAAGGTTGCTTTTGGTCCTCGATTAACCTCTTATGCAACACCTGCCACGTTGCCTCTCGACTAACCTGCTTGAGATCCTCTCTATGAGGGAGATCAGCAAGTATGTCGTAGGTTAGGTATATGTCTTGAAATCTATCATGATTTCCCTTAGGCGCCTACCGTCATACTACCTTATTTGTCACTTATATACACATTTAGAAATGTAGTTGTCAAATTTCCTAGGGAACCAGCATTATCTTGATTGCTATATGTAGAACTGGATTGGCTAAAATTTAAGGTAAGCATTTTCCAAGCAAATTCTTCTGGATGATTCCGTCTCATAGTCTTGTTTCCAGATACTTTGTTGGATCGGATCGGTTGAAAAGAAAACGATCAAAAACATCAGTATCACGACTCCGACAACAAGTAAGTTGTTTAGCTTACATTGAATTTTGTTCTATATGCCCCCGACATCATACATTATTCGGATCCCAGCATTTCCTGCATTTGATTCTTTCCCTCTCATTCTTCATCCGTGGAGGTGCTCGAGTTTGCGTGTACGTTGAGTTGTTGCTGGAGAATTTCGGGTACTCTTTATGGAAGTCCTTGGATGCTGGCCGAGATAATTCTCCGTTCAATAATGGTATAGCTATTCTAGGTTCTCAAATCTTTGTCACAGATAACACCATCTTTTGTATTATAAATTGGAGGGATGGGATTGACTTCAGACAAGCCTGGAACTAATTTCCCGGCCATGAAGTGAGGGTGGCCTAGTCGGTTCAGTGCGGAATCGAATTGAGGCCTTGCGCTTGTTGAACTGCACCACACTAAAACTGTGCCATCGACGTTGAACAGTCGTATGAAAAAGTACACATAATAGACTACAGATACTAAGTGTGTTACTCGAAATGTAGAGTAAAAATCGTGGACGATGATTGTTATCAAATTGCTTTCGTGGAAATCGCTACAGAGAGCGGTTTTTATGAATCCACTAGGTTTAGAGAACTTAAGACATCCCAGATCGGCCGAAAAGAAATGCTGAGATATTTGCAAAACTCTGAACTCAGGTGAAGTTCGAACTCGCGACCACCCTTTCCTTGTTGATAGCACCGTTGCGGTTAAAAAAAAACTGGCTGGGAGAAAGACAAAGCAGGGACCTTGGTGGTGCAATGGGTAGAACATGATTCACGAAAGTGTAATCGAGTGTTCGAAGCTGGTTTGGGGTTCCAAGTTTTGCAAATATCTCAGTTGAATTTCGCTGACTGTATCTAATTCTTGTAATGGTAGGATTGATATTTGAGAACATAAATCTCTATATCCTTGTCTGAAGAACAAAAGAGAAACGATCCTTTCATTAAATCAGAAGGTCGATTTTCTATAAATCCCAGCATAAATAATCGTATATATGTATATGTGTGCATATATATGTATATGCATGCACATGTTTTTTCACGAACTGCCCTTGCTTAGTTGACGCAAGATTGGCATAGACGTTCTTGTTGTTATTGTTGTTGTTGTTCGAGGGCTGAGGTTTCGGCTACTTCGCCTTACTCAGAGCGGACATATAATACATGCAACAATAGCCCTATAATGCGGTAAAATCTATAATATTAATTGAGGTCCAGCATATGACTAAACACGAATTTTTCAAAAACTACTCATCGTGCTGTTGAACCACCCACTTGTTGTTCACGAGTTATGACGAGTGAGACCTTCTGAGATAGGGGAACCATACGTGTCATTGTGAGGCATTCGCCTTTAACCAGTTCAGCCTTGGGTTTTTGAAATTTATCCAAAACGCCTCAAGAGTCCTGCGCTAGGATCAGGGCATTCACTTCAAAATCGTCACCATTGCGCTTTTTGTGCCCTATGTGTACCTAGAGGGTGATTTGTAGAATTTTAACTATTCCATCTAGATGTACTTTTATGCCCACACAAAGCGGTCTAATTTTTTCCCCAATGTATTCTTCACCGCTTCACCTCATATGAGTTCAGGCATATTCTATCTGAACTCATGGGATCCCAGTCTCTCCCGTTAGGACATACTACACAATTTTCTGAGCTGAACGAACGATCATCGACGAGGTTGTGAACTAACTGATGGCGCAGGGTATTGGGTGGGAGCTCAATAACCGCCACATAATTTTTCAAGACCACTTTTTCCTTAGGCACCTCTTAATAGCGTAACTTATTTCGTTTGATAGGAAAGGTAGCTTAAGATGGATCCTATCTAGGTTCGAAGCGTTATTTTGGGAAACAATTCTACCTTTTGGTCCGACCCGAGTGGGTTTTGCTTCGTAGCCATTGGAAAGGGCCATTTTTCGTGCCAGGTTTAGGCGATTCCTTGCTTTCTTCTTCTCCCTGTACACAGGTCCTTTCATTAGTATGAAGAGGACCACGTTAATCATTCGTTTGTTTTGTTGGCAATAATTTGTTAACGACGTAAAACCTTTTGATAACAGGTCTTTTTCAAACATACAACTCTCGCCATCACTGAGAAATTTTAGGTAAATGAACAGGGATGAAATTGTAGTCATCCCATCACTGTAGACATATTTGGAGTCGGTCACATTCGTCTGGGAATAGCACCACATTATTTTACGGCTCAAAAATATTTTTTATGTTTCTCAGTAATACTGAATGAAGCCTAGAAGTTTATCCATTCATGATTCCGAAGGAACGATGGTCTTGTTTTATTTAGCTCCTTCAGGGCATATCGACCTGCAGCAAATCGAAAACTATCGGCACGCAGTGTTGGTCATATGCGACTCATCCCGACCAAAGTGCTTGCAGAAAAACATGTACATCACCTCTCTCCGTCTTAGTCCGTTTGTGCAAAAACAGAAGGAATTTCGGCGGGGTTTTTACATTGCTAACTGTACGACTGGGAAATCTTAGCAACATTCTCATCTGTGCTACCATCACTAGTATAGATATCTTGGCGCCATCCTCACCAGAAAAATTTTCTTACCTCAAAATTCACGGAGGCAAAAATTCCTAGTTCTAACGCAATGAGAATATGAGAATACTTACTATTTTCTTTCAACCAGATGAGAAAACTGGAAAGCATGAGGCGTATGGACTCATGCTGTCACGAATAGTTTAATAGGCGTACACGCTAAAACAGTTATCGATCATAGAGTAAACGAAGGCTGTAGCGAGTTCAGTATTCTCCACAATTGTCATTTCTACTTTCAGACATTGCAAGTTTCGCGTCGTGCATTACAATGGACAAGAACGCTACGCAATTTACGTGGGCGTCGTGTTGCCCAACGAATCGACGAACGATGTCGAACAGCGTTTCCAGTAGCGTTTCTATGCTTCAACGTCGCCTATTGGAGTTTTTATCTGGTCTTTAACTGATACCACTGTCAATGATTTCCAAGATCCGAACACCATCATACCAGCGAAAATGAACTACGATTATCAGAAGTTATCAGCGTCATTATGCATCTACCTCTATCACTCAAGTTGTTCAAGCCAAAGGTTTGAGCGTTATTCATAATGTTCACGATATTTGGCCAATCTTGGTTGCATAAATAGTACTGCAATATGTCCATAATCTTTTGAATTGGTTCAAACGCGTATCGTAACCAACTGACTTGAACACCTTGTCGATGATATCTACATAAATCTTAAGGTGTACTTATAGATCTGAAGTCCTTAGATGACGTGAAACGGGAAGCATTTCTTTCCATTTCTGGAATTAAAAATTGTCATACCATTCAAGGATGGTGTTGTTGTTGTACATTTACTAGTAATTGTTTTTATTCTTGTTATGTTTGTTTTTAGCTCTGATTGTAGCACTACCCATAAGACTCAATTTCTAGAGAAGGATGTTTCATCTAAGAAAAAAAAACATCTGTAATCCTTCCCAGTGGCTTAGTTTTCTTTATCTTCTGACGTACTGAATGAGTGAATGTTTCTTGTCATCATTCGGGTCCTCATAATTCTAATGTATCATATTTTTATCATTTCCTCACAGGCGTATGTAATGATGACGTTGTCAGTTTGCGTGTCTTCTCTGCAAACGTTGGAATGCTCTTACACATTCTTCTACTCTTTTCCCTGTTCTTTTGTTTTTTTTCTTCCCTGGTGTTAATGGCGAACCATCATAAATGCCTACCGTCCTTTGCGGAAAGGGTGATCTTCAACGAGTGGTGTTATCGATTTTTTTCGTTGCTCCATCGATATACATGTTAATCGTCATCGAAAAAATAAATACATGTAAATGTTAGCTTCTTTATTTACTGTCTATTATAATTTTCCATGGCAGGGTATTACGTGTGATACAACCACTGTGATGCTGAGATATCTGCAAAACTCCGAACTGCACGTGTCGAAGTGGTGACGAACGAACGCGCTATTACCTTTTCTGGGGGCTAATGCGTTCACCACCACACATCTCAGCATCATAGTGGTTGCACCATACATAAATGTAAATGTTAGAACGGTTACAACAAACCAGTATCTCCTTACAAATTAGCAAAATGTCCTAAATATTCCAATCTACCATATGTGAATCAAATTTTCAAAGGAATTTCGCTCTCAATAGCGCTTTTACCCTCAACGCTGTGCTCCTAGACCTTAGTGCAATGCAATAAAAATGGTTCATTGAAATCGCACTGTTCTGTTAGGGATGGTTCCTTTCTCCAGGTATGGTCGCATTTTATTAGATCGATGAGGCCATGGCCTTTCTCACAGTTTAGAAGTTTTCTTCGATAGAAATCTTTTAATCCTACTTCCATACTCCCTAACCATTAGATCATTTCACTGCAACCTCCTACCACAAGGTATCAGACTTCCTTTTTATTCTCCATTGTTTTTTTCATCTTCGTTGTCAACGTGGTCTCTGTCGCTCTTGTCATCATCTGTTTAATTCCTTCGTCTGCTTTATAATTTCTGCTTGTTATGCGAAAACAAGTAGATGGCCAATATTCTAACTTTTATTTACTTCATCTTTTTTCATGGCAGGATTCGATGCGAAGTACAATCATAGGGATGCTGAGACGTGAGCAAAACTCAGTACCTCAGCTGGGATTCGAACCCGTCATAATCCTTCACTGGGAGCTCATATTTAATCAACCACGCCAACTGCGACTCTTCTTTTGCCTTTCTCTCACCTATGCTTTTACTACATAGAGTAGCACTATAGCGCTTCAGTCATCGGCAAGGGTAATCGCGGGGTAGACGCTCACCTGAAGTTCCGAGTTTTGCTCGTATCTAAGCATCCTCGTGGTTGAGAAGAAGATTGTTCAGTAAAAAAAAATTCTACCACACTTCTTTTATCGTCCTGTTCATCATTTTAATACACAAAAAATTGGTTTCTACAATTACAATCATACATAAGCCTCAATGCCCCGTATATCACCGCACACAGCGACCACCAACAATCGAAAATCCTGGACAACAAGCGTTCTCACACGGCTCCATTACGGTACGTTCTTTTTTGCATCGAATACCTCTGAGCAGTGCCAAAAGTCCGTCACATTCACCATCTATCGTTTTTCTCTGTGCACAGAGTCCAGTGCACGGATGGGCGTTGCAGACTTGATTTTCAACCGGTTCGCCAGAGCATGCTCCGTGTGGACAGACACGAGTCCGCATTCGTGAGCCACATGCTCCACAACTCGCTGTGCATGGTGTCCATGGTGTCCATTCTGCCCACTGACCGTTAACGGGCAGAGCATGAGCCCTTGCTTCAAAACCACGTCCACCACGATAGAAACTACGAAACAACACCACTAAATCAGTAGTTGCTGAACGTATACTGGTGTTCGGTGTACCGTAACAGCAATACCTGTAAATCAAAAAAACATCGACAACTAACGTAAAAAAAGCCACTCGTGTGAAAAAATCTCTCGAGTAGCGAATATTCAACGTTTTCTTCAAGCTCTGTGGAATTTACGAAAACAAATTTTTGTTAAAAAACCAGTGAAAAAAAAGAAACAACGGTCGAAGAAGAGGATAAATTTATTCTTGTGATTTCACTGCACTATTTGTTACTTAGATGATTCCAAATACCAGAAAAATTTTTTCGGAAGCGAAAAAAGTCTTGGGAGTTAAAAATAAGGTAATAACTGGCGTAG
This sequence comes from Angiostrongylus vasorum, assembly GCA_018806985.1. Classification (NCBI taxonomy): domain Eukaryota; kingdom Metazoa; phylum Nematoda; class Chromadorea; order Rhabditida; family Metastrongylidae; genus Angiostrongylus; species Angiostrongylus vasorum. The sequence goes on along the minus strand of JADANN010000103.1, from coordinate 166,166 downwards.
TGAAAGAATCAGGAGGCAGGTAGCACAGTGGTAGTGATGTCCGTCATCACGAGCATGGTGCTAATTCGATTCCGCTTCGACCAACCAAGCCTCTCATTCCCTGCGGATTCGGGAAATTGGTATCGGACCCTGTATGGAAAAAAACTCTGCGGTCCAATTGGGACTCTCCAGCCCAGCTATCTCAGGACTCTAGGGAGAACTGCTCGACCAGCATTCTATGACATTCAAGATGAGATGAAAATCCTCAAGCAGGAACCAAATCCACACGTAAACGTTGGAAGATCTTCGTGTACAACGGATGCGAGGAAACGAATCGGATGTGAGAAGTGCGGGATTCCGCACAGTAGACGTGAAGACGGGTTATATAAAAATAAAATAAAAAATAAAAAAATGAGTGTAAGAACCATTTGAACTTATAGCTAACGTTATTCCCAAACTAACGTTATACTACAACTAGGAAGAACGAAAACTAACCTCATTCCTGTGTTGGCGAAATCGGTAGAATTTCGAACTTCAACATAGTCCATACAAAGCGAGTGCCGAACCTGAGAAATGGAAATGGTGAGAACAAAAGCTGAAAACGGACGATTTATAGAAATTCAGAGTCTGAGCGTAGAAAAAGAAAGAACGGTGTTGTTTAAGGAATAGGAAATAATCCATATACATAAATGAGATATGTCCCCACATGCTAAATTTCTTCTTCCTTTACTATATCAGTGCAGTGAAATAATTTTATCACAGAATAAACGTCAACAAAAGGATGCATTGCATTCGACCCCTTAAATTAACTCTGTTCGATTAGCCCACTAGTTGCTGGAATGGCGCCCCTAAAATGATCTTAACCAGATCGCGAAAAACTCACGAATTCAGAAGATCATGAGACTGCCTAAGGTGAAGATACATGGGTCATTGCAAAGAAAACCATTCTGGATTAGCACTGAACATGCAAATGAGGGAATAAGATGACTTATACACACAACTCTCACACTGTACCCATACACATACCAGACTACCCATATTGGTAACAGTTGCAAGAGAACAAAAAGAGTGGGGAAAGTGCTGGGGGTCACATGACAAGTGAAAGCGCGTCATTTAAATGTCTAAGAAGAAAATTACAACTACTTCCTTCCACTGAGCTAGAAGCTACCACTTTTTTTCTCTTTGATACCATCATGGGAAACAACAAAACTATGTTCAATATCAAGGTGAACTATATGACTTCAAAGCCACACTGTAGCCTAGTCCTTTAAGGTGTACTAGACGAACAGTAAGAAGATGGCAAACGAATAAAATGTTTCAAACCATAAATTTTCATTTATATGACAAAAGAGGTCCATGAGCTGAACATGGTATCCAAACATTAAGACATCGAAGAACCTCTACGCCAGTGACAGAATAGTTCCAAATGTCCTCTTTATTATAGACACTATGACAAATAGATTATATTACTGGCGGCTCTTTATAACAACACATCGATGTGAACAAGCCATTTGCGTCCCGCGTGGTGGGCCATGCGTAAAAGTGTCAGACTCTTGCTGATCGTCGAATGACTCGACAGGGCGCCAGTAAAATTTTCGTTCGTCTCTGTCCTGCGTAAAAACAGCCCTCCTTCTTCTTAGGAGCTCTTTGTGCATCATATTATATTTCCCTTCTATGATCTTCGTGGACAGTTCTGAAGATCGTGCAGCTAATTTTTTTTGTCATGTATCTGATATGTCGAGTAATTAAGTGGCTAGCGGAACACGTGCGTCGGTTTTTCTTTAAACGCATCACGTGTTCTGCCCATCATATCTTCGACAATTTGGTATGTAGAACGGTGTTTTTTAATTTCCGATCGTTGACTCGGTGCTCTGGATCACTCTCTCACTTGGGTGATACGGAATACTCCTAACATCGCCCTCTCGATTGCGAATTCGATAACGATGAGCGATCTTTCATCCTGCTTACGTAGCGACGAGGTTTCGAACGCGTACCTTAAAGCAAGAAGAATCGCTCGCTCCCCTCTTGCTCAACTCTGGTGCCAAGTTGTTCATGATGTCGAATTTCGATCTAGAATGCACACACCTGCAGCATTCATCTTGTTGAGAACGAGCATTGAAAACGTGTATCATAGAATCCTCATAAAATTAAATTAAAGACCAATCATTCCACAAGTGCCGCAGAAACCAGCCAGTGTTTGTTCGCTTTGGGTAATGGTTGATGCTATAAGAAAGACAACATCAGAAAAGCGAATAAGGCATGATTATATAACGATCGGTCTTCATTCCCAGTCATGCTAACCTATTTTTCGAATAGTTTTCTCAGAAGTGGCTTCAAATAAATTCACCGAAGTAGTACCGCCTTGTCGAACTTCTCTGTTCACGTCGTTATTACCATCGTTATATTTAGAATGTTGATGAACGTACAATTTTCATATAGCAAACCATGGATCTTTGGCACCAAGTAACGACGCCCGAGCTGACCAAAGCTTCCACGATCGCTCTTATCTCAACTGAGTCGAAGGTCTTTCTTAAGTGGATGAAAGTGTGACAGAGCAGTCTTTGTGCTCTAGCGATACTTCTGTGGGTCTGATCGTCCTATGGATTTGGTTATTTTAGAAACCGTCACATAATTATTCTTCACCCAGTGTTTTGTCAACCTAATGATGACTCCAGTGAAGAATTCATAGAAGTGGACACATTCCTTTTTGCACAACAACATGATCTTATTGTCTTCTATTGAATAGAAATTTTTGCATTCTGACAGGTGACGTGTGAATAACCGATTTTGTATAATGAGGATGGGTGAAAGGTCTCCAGATGTTCGAGAGTAATCCTGTTTAGGCCAGCTTTCTACAGCTTTCCACTGACCAGACAGAATATAGGATTTCGGACGAAGAAAAAATTCTTGAGACGACATGTCTATCCTCCTTCATTTCATAGAGTAGGAGGTCATGGCTCATGAAGAAAAAACACGATTTATCACCCCATTTGTCACCTGAGGACAAGCCACGTATTTTCTAAAGTACGCGGGAGGAGATCATTCGGTGAGGGAGATCTGTACGGTGAAGTGTTACACTGGTGCAAACCTATACTTCTATCAACAAGGGCTGGATAAACATTCCCTGAAATAAGCTGGTTTCCATTAACAATGAGAAATAAAAAGTTGAAGCATTCGTCGTTTGTCTTTCTTATAGCATCACCCCATTAACTACCACTAGGGATCTCAGAGGGGGAGTGAATGCATATTTTGGGCGTACAGCAACCGTCAAAGGCTAATCAATCAAGTTAGTACTTCTTATTCTCTCAGAGAAGTTCAGTACCAATTTGTCGACCCGGAAGGAAAGCAAGGCCAGTACGCTTAGTCGGACCAACGCCAACTGTGTATTACGAAACACCTCTAACCTTTGCACCACACACTCTTTGCTAACAAAATAAAGATTTGATAATCAATGCCGTTACGAAAAACCGGTGAAGAACACCGACGAACCTTACAGTACATCTCAAATTCGCCCACGAATTGCATTTCAACAATCTGTCCAGGTGGTGCTACAAGCAACCAGGAGCATTCCTGGCCTAAATGACTACAGTCGCTACATCCTTTTACAAATGCATATGCAAAAAAAAACACTTAAGGAGAAAAACGTGAGACAAAAAGTAACGAAAACGAATAAGTAAACTCCGAAATAGTAGAATTTTTTTGTCAAAAAAATGGCATAAAAATAGGTCACTACCTTCTTTAAATTCACGTGGATATCCCGGGCTGCTGAATTTCGTCCACTCACTGTTCATCTTAAAATGTTTGTATACGCACTATTACAATATTACTACATATTTTACACAAGGAAAAAGGGCGCTTGTGGCGCAGTGGTTGGGGCCGCCGTTGCAACACACACGTGGAACTGATCCCTGCGCCCATGGCCCACCAAACCTTCCATACCTCCGGGCTCGGCAAATCGTTACCAGACTTGTCTGGGACCTGCTTTACCCTTTATCCTTTTTTTATTTTATACAAGGAACTCTGTTTGGAATAGATCGCACTCGTACGATCAATATCTATTGAAATCTATAAACAAATCCTTAAAAATGAACAAATACCTCAGTATGTGACAAAGTATTTGACGCCTCCCTCGGTGTTGATCAACTGCTGAGGGATGCGTCATGCGTTTGACTTCATTAAGTATTGTTGGAGGTGGTTGAATGCATATCTGGCCTTTACAACGAATTGCGGTGACCTACCGATGTGTCGAGCCGGTGCTGCTATCCTTTCAAACAAGTCTGGTACCAATTTGGCAACCTCGGAGGGATGGAAGGCTTGGTGAGCCACGGGAGCGGGGATCGATCCTACACGTGTGTGGCGTAGGGCCCCTCCGACCGCTGCGCCACACGTGCCCTTGCCTAATTTACTTAATTGTTTTAATTTCTTCAAATCAATTGCATTCATTTAACCCATAACAGTGCGTGTTTGAGACACAAATTGATAGAAGTAATAGGTGTTTTTTTCTTGTTATTCCAAGCGATGATACCTATAGCTTCCAATGTACAACATTCATAGAAAATTTGCTTTTATCCGTTTTTTTCCCTGATCGATACCCTAAGGTTTTAATGGAAGTATTTCTAAAAATTAGCCAATAAAATAACGAAGCAATAGTGTAGTTGGGTTGTTTTAGGATGAGGCTTTCATTACTTGACGATACCTGAATTTTTTCCACCGCATACAGCACCATAGCCGGGCATCACCTGTTCGCAAAACTGTCCAGTGAACCCATCTGGACATCGACATCGATCACACCTTAAAAAACTGAGGAAAAGAAAACGATGTTAGAACAAAAGCAAACGAAAAAAAATATTGGGATGGTCGTAAAAGTGGCGAGAAAAAAAGCTCATTCCATAAATAGACATCGACTTTCGTAGTAAGGATTATCCTTTCACATAACTGGGTAAAGGAACTTAACTTGGATCTGGATTTTTTGGACTCGAACGCCTTGCAGAGTGGACACCGTTAGTCCATTTTAATTCCGAAATACCACATTTCTTTTTAATTTTCCCCTTATTACGTTTCGATAAAATTGCCTTTGAAGTGATTCCACTTTCATTTTCGTGAAGGTTTCATTTTCGGAGTGACATGTTCCAGGAGGGCGTCGAAACAGCCAAAAAAATTCGACAACAAACTCAATTAAAAAATAAAAATATGCCACCTCAAAGCCCGACAAGCTAACCGTGGCTTACTTTTCTTCATTACTCACTAGCTACACAAATAATCGTCTCCTTTAAATCTCGTTGTATGGGTCTCAAACAGTTCTTTCATCCTCTTTTTTTGTCTTACAGCCATGACGGTAATCAGATTTTCAAGCAGTTTTGATTGTGAGGTAGGCGCAGGTCTTCATGGATTGGAGGATGATGGCAGTTTTGTCATTCAGTTCTTCTGCAAACACTTCGACTAGTCAAGAGAACTTCTCAAGGATGAGATATCAAGTCGAATTCCTTCTGTGATAACAATAAAAATAGGGTTGATACTAAGATGTTAATGCTAATCGTGTTCTTCGAGCAAACGACACCAAATATGCAGCGTTGATGTGGAATGGAAACCCACAGTGATATCTTACGGAGGCCTGCTCAAACAACTTGAACGACCAACAAGATTACGGGTGACTGAGTTGAACGAAAAAATTTTTCTTACATGACCCGGCACCACACGTTGTACGGATCCCAGCACTTCTTTCATTCGATTCGTTTCTCCTCCCAGTGATCGTCTGTGGCCTTACGAAAGGGTTTTGCTTTGAGGTTTCGGCTTTCCTAATTCTTTATTTGCAGCCTACTACAATTTTTCACGGCAGGGTATTATGTGAAATACAACTCCAACTTGATATGTGCTCCCAAAGAAATCCTGTTGACGGGTGATTGCTGATGGCACTGATAGACAGAAAACTAGCTGACAGACAGGCGAAACGAAGGACTCGCATAGTGTGCTGGTGAACGCGTTGTCCACCGGAAACGGTATTGGTGCGTTCGTTTCTCACCGCAGGCACTTACGGTATGGTGTTTTGAAAATATCTCAGTATCAATATGGTTTCAGCAATCTTCATGAATGGCGGTGAATGCTGATCGGATTGATTCGCTTCGAAATCCGGGACAATCGCGCTAGGACGAACTCACGAACTCAGGTTTTCATCACAAGCAGTCACCAATGTTTCTGGCTTAGGGGAAGCTTTTGCAGGACCAATATGAGAGCAATTTCCCAGTCTCACTATAGATGGGAGGCACGACTAGTCCATCGCAACGGCGAACCAGGATTTTAAAGCATTATCGAGAAGCATCTCCACTACTGCGCTATTCACGCTTCCAAATAAAAACTGAATAGTTGACATGTTGAATTCCAGATGCATGGGTGTTCATGCTACGGTTCTCCTTCGTGTAATATTTAGTTAAAACTTTCAAAATTAACAACTTTGACTGAGTGATTGACTTTAGTTAAAATTAACAACGAAAGATCCATATCTTTTTATTTTCTTAATCACGAAGAGATGGAACTAAAATATTATACAAAAAAACACAATATTTAAGCACGCGTATGGCATCGTCTGAATAATGAAGAGAAAAAAACCCAGTCACTAAAAAATTTAGTCCACGTGAAAAATTTTATGTTTCAGCGCAGATTCATATACCACTCGCATATAGCGCTAGTTGGTTGAGTCGACTTCGTGATTATTCTGCGTCAAGCATAAAAATAACACCTTTTTCTGGATACTAATCGTTTATCCGGAAACGATTAGAACTGACTATTGTTAAGGAGCACTGATTTTATCGTTAATAAACATAAAATAACCGGGAAAATATAATATTGATAGCAAATATCAACATCGTTATAAAGATTCGTAATATTTTTCTTTCTATTTTTTATACAACCCGACTTCACGTCTATTGCACGGAACCCAGCATTTTTTAACACTAAGGTCTTCCAACTTTTACGCGCGACTTCTGCTGAGGATTTCTAATTCGTCTTGAATATCGTAGAATGCTGGTCGAACCGGGTCTCTCTCGAGTCCTGGGATAGCATGGCTGTAGCGTTCCCAGTTGGATTGCAGAGACTGATTTTTTTTCCCGCACAAGTCCGGTGCCAATTTTCCCGACGCTGGGGGATGAGGGGCGTGGTTAAGCCAATGTGGGATCGGAGTGGCACCGTGCTCATGATGACCGGCGTCACTACTACTGTGCTTTCCACCCCTAATTCTGACCCAATTCGTAACAGAAAGATGTAATTTCATACTCGTATAACATCACAAAGTTTTTTATAGTATTCTATGTTTCAAACTTTTTATTGCAGATTGGTGTATCAAAAACCTAAATTGAGCTGTTCTTCGCCCTAATCTACACTTACTTTCTCTTCCACCTTAAAACGCTGATTATGCAATTTCCTAGTGATCTATTGATCGATTGATCGATTATGAAACTGACCTCCTCGGATCCGTATATCCACCGCGTTGACATGGTAATTTTCGTGAACAAACATTACTACAGTAAATTTTATTCATTAGTCGAATGTCATTAAATGATAACTGATCGCGTTGTCCTGAAAAAAAGATAAAAAAACTTAAAAATTACAAAAAAAAGCAAAAATAGAGCAAAAAAGCAAAAGAAATTTGACAATGATAAATAGACTCTGCTCGTTTTCAAATCATAGATATAAACCCTCATCTCATTTCGGTGAAAAAAAGAAAGACGAAAAAAGTAATCTAGTGGGTTAATATCGACGGCAATGGAAAGTATGGGTATCGATCAATTCAGCTGCACCACATCAAAAATTCGAGTTAATTTTTGAACTCTGTAGCGAAAATCGTAACAATTTGACGCATAGGCCGTGATTTTTTTTCGAATTTTCAAGAAACCGTATCGACTTCTTCGTTATAGTCGATCGAATTGGCCTGCATCCAATTTTTTCTCGATGTTGTCTGTGTTACTGTTCATGTGGTCGTTTCAGGATTAAACTGTACAGAATCACATAAAACCTCAACTGCAGGTCAGAGTGAGCTACAGGGCCTGGTCAAGTTAGCAAACCCCACTGCAACAAAACATCGAGCGCTCAAAATTTTTTTCATACTTTCGTCCTTGGTTTCTTCATGTGGAGCGATTGAAATTTCACGAACAAACAAAACTTTACGATAAAAACTGGTTCGAAGCGAATCACATAAAATCATTTGCAAAACATAACAACAATCTGACAGCAAAACATATGATAAGGAAACAATGCACTAGCGAAATTTCGTTGAATATTCAAAGAATTCAAAAATTTTCAGCGCCATTAAACCTTGTATATACGAAAGCGTAAAATTTTTAAATACTGAGTTGAGCTTGGTTTAAAATTCTCTTTTCTTACTATCACTTTGTCTTGTCATTGTATTCAAAAATATCTTTTTTAGTGAATGGAAGACAGTGAGTTTTTCTATCGTAATCAGATTAGAAAAAAACAATTAAGGATAAAATACCCTAATTGTAGAATTCCTCTCAACGCTTTACCGCCTCATCGTGACTTGGAGTGTTCCTGGATGTCGGAGTGCGATGTACAGCGGGGGATTCAACCTCTGGCAAGGTCTCCCAAGCTCAGAAGGGAGTCCGGCGTTTCCATCAGGAACCTTAGGTAAGAGTAAACCAGTTCCAGGATCGATCACCATCCTGGTATCAAACTAGTTGTATAGTGGCAAATCTTCGTTTGATCCACAAGCACTGCCACTGCCTGTAGTGGTGACGACCTGAGGCAGACTTTGACCAGGCTAACCTCGGGATTTCAGGGAACCACAATGGCTAAACCAACAAGTCTCCACAAAAAAAAATGGAGATTATGCTGGGGCACGCACAACTAATGGAGACAGACCATCCAAGTATCCAAGTAATTCTTTAATTTTTTAAAAATCGTAGAAAATTCCGTGTAGTCGAATGTTGGAAGCTAATCGAATATTAAGACAAGTAAGTTTTCCAAAATTACAAACAAAAAAACAAACACAGTTATCTTAAGATGATCGGAAAGCAACGCAGTTGAATAAAATCTACAGAATACAGAAAGGAGAAAGGAAAAAGAGAGGAAAAAAGAGGAGAGGACAGAAAGAAAAAAAAGATAACTCTCGTCCAAAAATTTATACAAAGACGGTTTATCTCAACAATACCTTTACCTAGAGATTCTACTAGACCTCGCTAGAAATACTGTAGGAAATCGATTGAAATATCTTAAGAAACACGGTAGATTTAGAATAGCTAGTTTTTTTCTTTTCCATTTCTGAAAATAAAACTACGAATAGGATTCATTGGAATCATAGGGGGATCGGAAATATCCTATGAAGTTCTATTCAGAAATGAATTTACAGAACATATGAAGCTTCCCATTGCATATTAAGCGCCTCTTCAGAGAAAAAAAAGTGAAAAAGGAAAAGAAACAACAACGAGAATGAAAAAAATAACAAAAAAAACGAAAAAACCCATCACTCTACTGCTGCCAATGTAATCACTTACCAATAGTTTTCTGATAATCAGTGACGAATGTGCTGATTGTGTAGAGATCATCGTAACGAGAGAATGCCTTGCTCCTTCAAAGAAAAACATCTGAATTCATGTTTTCCTTTTAGAAACACTCATAGTTCAGAAGAATCAAAACGAAGTTCTTTCCCGCTGAAAGCTATGAAAGGAAGCAAACAGTTCGTAGATGAAGAATATCACTTGGGCAAGTAATTTTAAATCCAGTTAGTAGTCTTAACCTTTTTTATTTACTACCTATTCTTTTTAATGGCAGGGTATGTTGCGAAATATAACATCTATAATGCTGAGATATTTGCAAAACTCCCGGAAAGGATAATAGCGCATTCGTTCCCCACCGCAGACACCTGCGGTCAGGAGTTTTGCAAAACCAGTTAGTAGTCAACAAAAAAAAACAACCAGGGCTATTTCATGCGAAACATTCCCTTACGGTTGGGATCTAAAGAAGGACCTTTAAATTGAAGACCTGTTGTCTCCCAAATAAAGTGATTATTCAACAAAATCTCTTTGAATGAACTGAAAAGCTTAAAGCTTACGAAGAAAATAATATAATTAACTGAGATGCACCCTTGAATGAGAAGAAAATAAGGGACCAAAAACCATAAACACCCAATTCATAGTTTTAAGGTACACAACTGAAGACTTTCTGGTAACTTCGCGTGACCTATGCCAAACTTCTGATTGGTCAGTTTCGTGACTGCGAAAAATGCTTCATTTATTCAGTTCTTAAGAAATTATGAACTGCTCATCTTTTTGTCTTCCAAAAATGATATTAGCGGTCATCAGGTAGCAGACTAAAACAAATGAGTGAAATGACAAGGTTTAGCTTTCATCTACTGCCCATTATTCTTTTTTCCGAGAGAGTAATGTGAGGTATAGAGACAATGGTGTTGACATATTTACAAAACTTGCACGACAAGCCAGATTGAACCGGAATTACCCTTTCCGTGTGTTCACGTGTAACGCACGGCATCACTGAGGCACTCGTTCCCCCCTTTTATACCAGCCATTAGCAATCACCCGTCAACTGCAATGATCTGGGAAGCCCAAATCGGCATTAAACCAAGTTAAGCCCAGCTGATGGCACCGCTAGGATACAAACACTGGTTGAGAGAAAGGCAGAACGAGGGCAGGGATCAGTGGTGCCATGCGTAACACGTGTGCTCCCCGAAAAAAGTAGTCGCAGTTCGATCCGGTCTGGTGTCCTAGTTTTGCAGGTATTTCAGCGTCATTACGGTTGTATTTCAAATGAGTCAAGTTGGTTTTTAGACCGAAATCCTTATCTAAAAAAATAATACAAGATTTTAATCCAAACTCTCCCTAGATGATATTGAAAAAATTGGGAGAAGGATCAACTCTGCCATCTGCCCCCAAAATAGGCCGATTCACTCTCACCTATAATGCATAATGCTACCATAGTCGTACGGTACTCCACCATTGTCGACATCGTCTGGATCTTCTTTCAAGAACTGACCTTTAGAATCCTAAAAACTAATTTCTGTTACGGATTTTAAGAAAATGTACACCAACCACTGCGATGTTGAGATATTTCCAAAACTTGGACCCCCAGGCCGGATGGTAGCACAATTACTTTTTTCAGGGGCTCATGCGTTATGCACGGCGCCACGGAGGCCCTTGCTTAGCCTTTCTCTCAGCCAGTTTTGTACCTAACCGTTACCTGATAGCACCGTTAAGGCAAAAGAAATGGCTGAAAGCAAGGCAAAGCAAGGGCTTCAGTAGTGCCGTGCGTAACACATGAGCCCCCCGAAAAGGGTAATCGCGGTTACATCTGCCCTGAGGTCCAAATTTTGAAGATATCTCACCATCATAGTGGTTGTATTTCACAGAATCCCATGCCGTGAAAAAATCATAAAAGGCAGTAATTTAAAAAGTTGACAAGTGTATAGCACTTTTTTCTACGTCCCAATTCTCATAGCGACATCGATTTTTTCACGAAAACATGTCTTTGCACGGTTTTTGTTTCGCGATGTTGAAGTTGTTAGATGATTTCCCTAACGACCTTGTTCGATTCGATAACAACTAGAGTGATGTAAAGCGCATCACCTTCTCCTACTAATTAAAGATGATGCCTTCGATAAGAATTGTCGGCAAACTGTTATAGCCCCTCCCCTTCCCCACCTGCCCCTAAAAAAAATGTCAAAAAATTGATCATTTCTTCCCTGAAACAAAATAACAACAAAGAAGATTCTGGAAAAATCAGCTAAAACATGATAAAGTTACATCATTCAAATAGAAGTACTAATAAAGGCTAAATATGTGCTGAACATTTTTTCAGTACCCCTGATAACTCGGTATTGTTGCAGTATTATTTTACTATCGTCCTATCATATCATCACATAGATACACTTACTTTGTCAATGTTCTCCCATCGAACACTCACGAATTGATCCCGATCCGGACGCGACTGTTCGTGCCAAAATCCGAGCGCATGTGCCACTTCGTGTGCGATCACACCAAGCTGCAAGTCTACGTCTGTGTTCAGATTATTTCCATAGCATTGGCGTCGAATAATATTAAAAATCAGACTAAAAGAACTAGTTAGGAATTTAAGTTACCGGCGCGTGTGTAGCGCAGTGGTTAGAGGTGCCTTGCAATACAGCCGTGGTCTTTGGTTCGATCCTGCGCCCCTGATTCATCCAAATTTTTGCGTTCCTCTGGGGTTGCAATATTGGTACCAGACTTGCCTGGGAGGATAGCAATGACTTTATATATCGACAGACCACCGCAAGGTAATTAAATAGGGCATGCTCTCAACCACCTTTAACGCTACTTGAATACAAGGTGCATCATTCAGGGGATTGACAAACGCCGAGTGCTTTATCCTTATCCTTTATTAACACCGGACATCGGAGGAAGGGCAGCGGTTACAGACACTGCACAACCAACACATGGTTGATGGTTCGACGTCGCCCTAATGCAAGGAAGCTTAAAATCTTCCGAGGTCGGCAAATTGACACCAGACTTGTCTAGAAAAGGATCCCTCCTATTCGCAAAGGCTAGCGGCTATCTGCTGTGCACACCTGTGAAAGCCCAAGCGGAGCCATCTCAGGAATCCAGAAAGATGCACGTTCAGTAAGCATTAAACCATATTTATGAAGAGGAAAAATAAGAGGAAATCCTCAAGTAAGAGCCAAATCTACATGCAAATCCAAAGACGTTCGTGGATGGTGAAATCGAGACCAAAAAATCGAATGAAAAAAATGTTAGAGTGGCAAAATACGTGAATATAACTCATACGAAGAAACAAATGGATAAATATTAATGTTAGACCCTGACTACTAGTAGTTGAGAAGACGACCGCCACTTGTCTAGCAGATAGCCTTGAACATTGGACAGGAAGTCGCCATATACTCTGCCCAAGTATGCAGCTTGATTCAGGAGGTGGGGCAGTTGTCTCTGTCTTAGTCGATTGACAAGTACTTCCGGTACAAAGTAACCACGTTCACGCATGCGAATGTGGGATATGGTTGCGTATGCTGGGGATTGTGCTGTTCATTCTGATGCTACTAAAATTCTTCTGTGATAGATCCTCATTCACATTTTGCCCCCATTTTGTTTAACAGCTACAATTAAAAATTTTCCATCTCTTTCTAACATAATCTAACCATGTTTTTCCATACCTCTTCCTCAATCTTTCTCACACTCTGTCTCTTAAAAATTCCGCATGCTTCTAGTGTAAATAAATGAAAATGGAAGAAAGTCCGACAGGACACTAACCCGGATACATTCAGGTGCAAGTGATACCAACTGTTCTTCGGCGAGTGGATGCCGTCCTACGTTACTTGCACATCCGTCGACATCGGTGAACACTGTGAACGAGCAATCAATGTCAAAACTTTGAATACAAAAGAATAGAAAGAAAATGTTAGGAAAATCAACATCGTCCTAAGAAGTGGTGATTGGAAATATGCGAGCAGAATATTCGATTCATTCAAAGACTCATATTCCTATGTTACGCAGTTTTAGAAGCATCTCATACGCGATCTGGTAAGTTTTAGAAATAAAACCGAACAAAGCTTATGCTAAGGATTAAGTGCGATCACCCACTAAACCTACGTTTCAAACCAAACATTGCCTTACGTTAAGCATAGCTAAACATAGCTAAACTTCCCAATTCATTTTACTACTGAATTGTACAAGTTAAACATATGATTTCTCCTGAAAGTACCTTATGCAAGAGCTTAAAGCTAAGCTACAACCATAGGGGTAAGCCCTTAAACCGAATTCAGAAACTAGGCTTAGGCTCAAGCTCGATTATGATTTTGACAGTGAGTGGTATAAGCATTAAGCACAAAGCTTAAAAGACATACTGCACTCGGCTTTTTTTACCTACAATAATTTTTTCGAACCTTTTTGGATAAACCGATGGAGAAATGTGGTCGAAGTAATACACTCATCCTATGATAAGCAATAGATGGTGTACCAAATAGCTTCATGAAACGGATAATCATTAGTTTACTGTTAAAATCAATCTGAAGCTGGACATGTTCACATATTTTCTTACTCCAGATTGATTACGGTCAGTATTTAGCACTTGGAGAGAACCTAATGAATGACTTTTTTTCGGATTCTTCTTATGGATAACGTTTATATGAACTCGAAGGACCAGAAAATAAGAATACCCAGATGTCATCACTAAAGAGATACCAGTACCACAACTCGTCCAAAAAACTGCTGCCTTATAAGAAGTGAGCTCCTTACTACAGATTAGGATATTATCCGCATATATGAGGAATATTTCTTTGCAACATCAAATGCCCAAATTTACGCCAAGATCAAGAAATATGCGATGCTCGGTAAATGGAACATCACACTATCGATAGAAAAGGATTAATTTCGATCAGAAATCGCATGGTTAAGTGGTCAAGTTAAGTATTTATAGACGAATGACTTCGGTTTCGAAGCTGCCACTAGGAATGCATTCATTGCTTGCTCACATTTTAGCTGTTTAATGTTGGTCTTAGAACTTCACAAATTTGCTTTTTCAAGTTTTGTACCCGGTTCGATACTGCCCCGAACTTAATTGCCGCCCATACACTCGGGCTCAAGAAATTTCTACCAGACCTGTCTGGAATCAGCTCCAGTCGAACGATGGAGTCCATGTGGGAACATCCTAGCACAAGCATCCCAAGATTGAAGGAAGAATTGATTCTACCAGCATCCAACGACATCCATTTCGAAGACGGAAATCCTCAAACAGAAATCGAACCCACACGTAAAAGTTCGAAGACCTTCATGGATGGTGGATGCGAAGGACTGAATGGAATGCAAGAAGTGCTGCACAATAGATATGACCACGGGTCAGGTAAAAATAGGAAGAAGTGTTGAATTAAATGCGTCATTACTCGTCCGCTGTCGTCTCATGTCCTCATATGCCAAAAAAGAAGTTGCTCTCGTTAGGAAATCAGTTTTTTTCTTTACAAACTGACACTTAAAACGAACGAGGTTATAGTTGTAGCACTGACAAGGGTTTGAACTGAGTTCTTCACAGAATTTTCTCACTTAGTGCAAGAACCTTGCTGTAAAGCCAAGGAATCAGATCATAGACTATGGAACAATGAAGTCTTACATCACTTTCTCCGAACACATCCAGTTTCTTTTCTGCTACATTTTTTACTCTTCACAGTTTCCATTCATAGAAACATACCGATACGATTTCCACTGTTTGCGTTGTCATTACGAACGAAATTCAAGCAAGTGATATTATGCCAATGTTCAAGCGCCAATTCGATGATTCGTTGTTCACGAGAAGCTTAAAGTAAACGCATTAACGATCAGATCTTTGCTTATTACACTTCCGATAAGCCACTGATCACTTCAAACTTCCAGTAACATATCAGGTAAGCGGTGAACACCCCCCATGGGGTGGTTTAATTCATCAATGTACTTCATCCGAGATTTACTACATTCCACCGTAGACTACTTGTTTATCTAAAGTCGTTCTTCTGTTGCCAAATCGTTGAAAGTAGCGTCTACAAAACCCGCTCACTGATAAACAAGTGGTCGCTTCACGGGCACCGTGTATACACATACATACACCCACATACAAACATGCACAAACAAACACACACAAATATACACAATCTACCAAACACATACATAAATAAATACATGCGTATTACATACATACACACATACATACATGTAGATATGCATACATATATACACACACTAGGAAGTGTATACAAAAGCATTATATATTTATGTACGTGCACATTATACCCGCATACATGCCCATTATATATATATATATATATATATATATATATATATATATATATGTACATATATACATAAATATGCACATATATATGTATACATGCGTATATATATATATATATATATATACATATACATATACATATATATATGACACAAACAAGAGATCGGTAGCCATTAACAAGCAAAAAACTCACTATGGGATCCGTCGAAGCCGTAAACAATAGGACGTGTCGGATCCCACCGTCGAAGACTCGAGCCGATGAATTTTCGCTTGACGCGTCGACTACCAGCCCTCAGCGCATTCTCGTAGATTTCTTTTGCTTGTTCAGGAAACAAAATAATATCACCTGTAAATAACAAATATCGTAGAATCTCTCCTTAAAATGAGTAGATCATCTCTAATTCCCTCGTTTTCATCTGGAAGTTCAGCTAACACTAAGACTGTGCAATAGTAAAGTCAAGCGAGCTATCCAGAGCCATGATCTCACCAAAAATAATATAGACATACAACACCATATCAATAATTAGATCCTAATTCCAACAGCTGAACATTTACCTTCAAAATGTCGTCCATACTCTTCAGGGTTCAATAGTTCTCCTTCAATGTCATCCCGCATTCGCTTACTCCACTTCGCCAACTCGACATCTGACTGCAACGAAATGTGGTAGAAGTATCACTTAAAAGGATTCATGGACGAGATTTTCATATCTTCTAGAGTTCCACGAGCTGCTTAAAAGGCATCCCTAAACACGGCCTGCCTTAGTGCCACAGTCTTCCCCTTTTTAATGTGTCAAAGATTGACATATAACAGTACATTAGAGACAACTCGGAACCACCGTGATAAGTAATTCCTTTGCCTACTTTGGGAGAAGCCGACTAGCTCTTCGTACGTATATCCATCACTGCAGAGCCCCGTGTGTTCTCAGTGGGTACTCTTTCGCCCCCCAAAGACCAATATAAATGAATAAAGTGCTTCGTAGGATAACTGTAAAGCTCTTCATCTCAATCGAGTGGTCCGAAACCTATTAGATAACCAAATATGGAACAGGAATGAATGGAAAATTCGGCAGCACACGTTCCACCTTAGTCGTACTCGGTGGTTAACATGACTTTACGATTAGAAGCTGTATTATGAAAGCTCATTTTTTATGCACAACACGTCCGCTCCCCTTTTCATACATTCTTTCGGCCGCTACCCAAATTCCTTGTGTTATAACGAATAAAATTAGCAAGCCTGACCCCTCTCCTGTTTGTATTAAAGTAAGTAAGATATGATCAAATCTCGGAACTTCAGCTGCACTTTGAATCCGCGATTACCCTTCTCGAGAGCTCACGTTCTATCCATCACACCGTGCCCAGCTCTTGTTTTGCTGTTCTGTCCACACATTTTTTTACTCCATCGGTACTATCAGCAAACATTCGTCAAAGGTGAGCATGAATCGGCATTGAACCGAGTTAGGCTGAAGCTCCAGTCGTAATCACAATATCTTAACTTTTACTTGCTGTGTACTATTTGCTGATAACACCGCTGGAGTAAAAAATTGGCAAAAAAGGAAGGCAAACCAAGGCCTCGGTTGGTGTGGTGGATGGAACGTGAGGCCCCGTAAAGGGTAATCGAGGGTTCGAAGCCCAACTGAGGCCCCGAGTTTTACCCATATCTCAGCATCCTTGTGGTCGTATTTCAAATAGTCCAAACCACGAAAAAAGAATCGGCAGTAAATAAAAGTTAGGACGTATTAAAGTGAATGTTCGAATTCTCGTCATTTGAGGGTGACAGGAACACAGTCCTTTGGTCAGCTGTGTGAAACGGTTCAGCATATGGCTCGATCATTCTAGGAAGTCCCTAAGAGTAGACGTATAAGGATCCAACGGCTATCAGTACACTCGACACTCGGCACATTTTAGCCATTTATACCGTCATTTCACAACAACGGACTTACAGTCAGTACTAAGTTCCATCACCCTAGGAATTGCGTCAAAAGTGTAATTTATACGTATATGTCCGTCATTCAAGAATAAAAAGGAAGAATATGGGTAGGGCGCTGTGGTAAAAAAAAGAAGTTTTCTCTTGCTAATCATCACGGTAGAGGAACACTAGACAACTTTGTAGGCAGATAAGATTTAGTTCTACTAGAAGCAAGCTGAATCAGAGACTACGTGATTTAAGAAAGTGAATCAGAATAAACAGGGAAAAAGATTAAAACAGTGAAACAACAGAATCAAACAAAAAAAATGTGTTCTGCCATTTGTTCTTTTCCCTAACGGATGCATGCTTTACTGTGGTCTCGACTTTCAGCTCATCATCAGATCAACAACTGACTATATCAGTTTCTGAATAGGGTGGATGGTCGGCGACCGATCATCGAATAGTTAAGTTTCAACTTCGACCGTTGAAATTAAACACTTCGAATGGGAATGTCTCTATTCCATTTTGTAAACCACTTCAAAAGAAAATAGAAGTAACATTGTTTGTTTCTCTTTCTCTCTTGAAGTAATATAATCGAATCAGTGGAATCAAAAACAGTAAAATTGACTGATCAATGAGAAGGGGTAAAGAGGGAGACGGCGAGAGGAAGAATGAAACAGAGAGAGAGAAAGAGAAGGAAAGTGAAATGAAGTGTGAGAAGGAGAAGCAAAGTGAAAGAAAGAGGGAAAGGGAGAGTGAAAGAGAACGGGAGAACGAGGAGAAGATGAAACAAAGGAAGATAAAATTGAAAGAAAATGGATGAAAACATTAACAAGTTGGAAATCTGAGTTTTGGCCATGATATTTCCCAGACCGTCAGATTTCAGTAACATTTTGTTGTGTTGTTTGTTTCAGACTCAACGTACAGGAAAAAATTACTTGACACCATTTGTTTCGGGGAATTCTCTATATTTAGCCAAACGAAGTTAGTCATCAATTTTTTTACTTCGAAAAGTTCAATGGACAATGTAAGAAAACCATAACTACATACGAGCATAACAACACAAAAGCACATCTGAGGCATACATGACTCACACCGTCATGAAAGTGTGTTGAGTGCAATCGAATAAGTTTCGAATGAGTTCAAAGTGTAGAAAACGAGATACGTGGCAATCATGGAGCAATTTGCACATTTTCGAATAGAGCAACATTCTGGATTTCGACTAAGCATAAAACCGGACACGTTTA
This sequence comes from Angiostrongylus vasorum, assembly GCA_018806985.1. NCBI lineage: Eukaryota > Metazoa > Nematoda > Chromadorea > Rhabditida > Metastrongylidae > Angiostrongylus > Angiostrongylus vasorum. Next base: position 147,269 of record JADANN010000103.1, on the reverse strand, counting down.
TTGATCGTATCGATTTTATCTGGCCTATTTCACCATTCATTCGTTTTTTTCATAACTCCTATTATTTCGTCTGAATTTTGGGATTACAACCAACCATATCTATATGGGCACCCACTATTCTTTTAAAAGACCTTCAAAAATAATAGGAACCTCCTATTAGTTCACCACAAGAAATGTAAAGCTTCAATAATAACAGTGTAATGCTAACTTTTTATTTACTGTCTACTAAAAATTTTTTCACGACAAGGTCTTATGTGAAATACAACCACATTGATGCTGAGATATTTGCAAAACTCTGGACCGCCGGTGTCTGCGGTGGAGATCGAACACGACACTACCTTTTCCAGGGGCTTACGTCTTCACCACCACACCAGGAAGGTTTCCTTCGATTCGCTTTTCTCTCACCCTACATTACATGTTTATTACTTCAGAAAATCCATTTAGCAAAATAAAAAACTGCAATTTAAAGAAAAATTTGTTAGTGTATAGTCAATTTGAAGTGGTGTTAAACGACAAGCCTGATGAACCCCGTTGACGGGTGATTGCTGATGGCAGTGGTAGATTTGACAGAAAAAACCAGCGACAGAAAGGCGAAACGAAGGACCCGCGCAGTGTGGTGATGAACGCGTTAGCCTCTGGAAAGCGTAATGGCGTGTTCAATCCCCAACGCAGACACCTGAGGCTCGGAGTTTTGCAAATATCTCACTATCACTGCGGCTGTGATTACATTGTAGTTTCACATAAAAGTTTCGACAAAATTGTTAGAAATGAACGAATTAAAAGAATTAATTTCGAAAAAAAATCTGATGGTTAACAAACAAAACCATCTCATTTCAACCACAATGATGCTGAGGTATTTGGAAAACTCTGAATGGCCGGTGTGTGCAGTGGAGATCGAACACGCTATTACCCTTCCCAGGGTCTAACGCGTTCGCCACCACATCATGAGCATTTTTCGCTTCGCCTTTCTCATTTCAATCCATTCTGAATAAAAACCGTTTAGTGGGAATTTTAACGTCTCGAACATTCGAGATCATTGCCTTTAGCTCCAAATAAATCGATAATCTATAGGATCGATAGCTAGAGTGCTTCGCAATGAACTTTCTTATGTCAGAATAATAAACATTTAGCTGAACTAAATTCTCAACTAAATGACAATATTTTCGATCCCGGCCTTCTTTTCGACGTCAAAAAACGTCAGGATTAAATTTGTGGTCCTAGTAAACGCCCAAAAATCGATACCTTCAAAAAAAAAGCGTTAAAAGTCGGAGCCACGGAACAAGTATTATAAATTATTCATTAGTCACAGTATATAACAAAGAATGAGGCAATTTTAGTACTGTTTAATATAGTGTTAGTGCAAGTTCACTAGATGTCAACGTATAACTCGGACGGACAAAAAAAGGAAAAACTCGTCCAGCAATAAGACACGTATTAACGGCGGCTGGTTTGAACAAACGACATAATGAAAGTTCATCGAATGATTTGTACAATAACGTCGAGAGAAAGAAAAAGAGAATTGGAGCGTGAGAAAAGACAATATTAGTAAGTTTTATTTCAGATTAAAAAAAACAAGTGATCTTAGATCGTAATGAAACGAACATTCTCAATTAATCACACCACGAAACTATGGCATAACAAATTCTGTCAATACAATCATTTACGATAGTTAGCCGATGAAAAAAATCAATAATCGATTGATCGACGACCGATTCACTAACTGCTAATTAACTTTAAAATGACTGAAACCATCGTCTGACGCCGATTTATGAGCTGTGTGATCTACCAGTGATCGATAGACATCATCGATAGACGAAAGTCTATCACAATAAGTAGATAATAAACATTTTTTAAAACGATAATAAGCAATTTTTTGACGAATTAATGAGCTACTGACAACGAGGATTTCCGTCAAGTATTCAGCCAGTTCGAATATATTCGACTCATTCGACTTTCCAATGACTCTCTTTGTGATCGCAGCATTCGTTCAAAGAATTTCAATGTGTCAGTGTTCAAGTATTCGAATGGCGAAATTCGAGCGTAAGCGAAAAAACCCAAATGTCATTTCGAATGTTTCCGTTGATGGTGGGAAGATATTATAAAAGTAAAATTGCAAATCCGTACGTGGGCAGCGCAATGCTATTGATACCGACCATCACCTGCAAGGTGCTGCTTCGAATCCGCACAGAGCTTTCCAGGCCTCTCAACCTTCCAGTGTTGGGCATTGGCATTGGTCAGAGTTGTCTGGGAAAAAAGTTCACTCCCGTGTAATCACTAGGGCACTTGTGGAGCAGTGGCTGAAGGCGCCACTGCGACACACACGTGGAATCGATCCCCGCGCCCATGGTCCACCAAACCCTCCATCCCCTGCGGGGTCCACAAATTAGTGTCAGACTTGTCTGGGAGGATAGCAGCACTGGCTCGGTGCATGGGCAGGCCACCGCGGGTGATTGTGAAGGCCAGATATGCATTCAATCACCTCCAAACGAGGCTTAGTGAAGTCGAATGCTTGGCGCATCCCTCAGGGATTGATCAACGCCGAGAGTCTTATCCTTTTATTTACTCTGTACTCAAAATGGGAACCCTCTGCCTCGGCTTTTTCAGGACTCCAAGAAGAATCTCTCGATCAGCACTCAACGACATTCGTGACAAAGCGGGAGGTCCTCAAACAGTAGCCGCACCCACACGCAAAAGTTGGAAGACCTTCATGGATGAGGGGATGCGAGGAAACGAATCGAAAGTGGAAAATCGAAAGTAACAAGTGCTGAAGTCCGCACATTTAGTATGGAAGACGGGTCGTAAAAAGGTTTTCAAACCACGTTCTAGTTGCTTATTAAAATCTAATACATGTTAAATTCCAGCAAATTCGAACAGAGATTTTCAAAAGCTCGGAAATTAGCCGTACAAAACCGAAAAATCAAATAGCAAAGAAAAGAATGAACCAAGTCGAGTAAAGTATTCAGTTAGTTAGTTAGTTCAACACTCACTCGGTTTTTTGCTTCGTTGCCGCACCCAGGCTAAGCGAACTACCAATCTTTACGCCTAGGCAGCTTGACATCAGACACTAATATGATACGTATTCTTTCATTGATAATTTAACACGAAGACCATAAAAAAACAAGTCAATTCGGCGCCTTCGCCTTCTTCAAAGCCTCATTGATGCGGGTCGATTGTCCAGAGTTGTTCTGTATTCGATGTGGACTTTGACACCATCGCGTCGAATCTAGTGTGCATCGTCCGACTGCAGTAGTCCTCTTGGTAGTGCTTTTTATACAGGACGATTGTTGATACTGACGGTCCACTGATGATCTTTTTTTTCTGTACCGTCCATCTTGCAGCAGTCGGTATCATTATCAGTTAGTACAGAACGGAAACTAATATGATAGCTGGGCAGGCCACTGGAAGTCATTGTATGGGCCAGATCCAATCACCTCTACAATGATACGAATGAGTCGAATGCATGGACCTTATGAGATTGACTCAAGGCGAACGCTTTATTTTACATTTTTTTCGTAAAACATGCCTATTTTCATCCATTTGCGTCTCGTCGAATTGAAATGAACTGCAATGTAGTTCCCATATTGTGGGAAAACACACCAGCCTCCAGAATTTCGACGCGAGGAAAAAACCCTGCACGGAACATTTCCGCCGTTACACTCTCACCATGTGACCATCCGCTAGATGCCATTCATACCAATCGATAAACAAATGAAATATTCAAAAAAACGATTCGAATGTCGAATATCTGTCGAGTACGACTACATGACAATGAAGTGTACCGTGTTAATTCTTCTCCATGATTTGGCGCTGGTTTTCAGTAGAACAATCATCCATAGTGCTAGTAAGAACAATAGTGTAAGATGCGTATGATTTAAAGAAAAACAACATTTCCTATCGAATAGCTCGATCAATTGATCGACCGCTTGCTGCTATTGATTACCGTAGATTTGAGACGATATTCATACGAAACTTTGCTGTACAACATTTTCGAGTTACAATCACAATGGCACTGATCCAAAGAACTAGCTGTTAAAGGCAGGCGTAAAGAAGGATAAGCATGGTGTGGTGCTGAACGCGTTACTCACCGGAAAGGACAATAGCGCGTTTGTTCCCCACCGCAGACACCTGTGGTCCGGGGTTTTGCAAATATCTCAGTATCATTGTGGTTGTATTTCGCATTATAGCCTGCCCTGAGAAATTACAGTAGGCAGCAAATGAACAGTTACCATTTTCGAGTTAGTTATTCAAACAGTACCAATCACTACTGTGATAGAAATCATCCTGGCAGCATAATCATTACTGAATCGACAGTTCAATGGCAGCTCAATGGTTCATAGCACCAAAAGTTGTTTGTTATGACTTTATAAGAAATCTCCTTAACAAAAAAGAGCGACACTTAAAACTTCCGTCTGTCCGCTGTTATTTCACCCTAGACGAAAAAACAAACATTTCATTGATCATCGACGTTCAACATGCAGAAAACTGGGTGAACGAGTCCAAAGTCTTAAATATCAGGTTAATGGATGCATGTCGACCTCATGAGAGTATGTCAAGAGATAAGTTTTTATTACGAACTCGAATTTACGCTGATCAATGTGATTTCTTAGTAAGACACTGGAAAAAAAAACCGGAAGACCATCATACCTTACGACCACCACCACCACCACCACCACTGTCATCAGGATGTCGTTGTTTTGCTAATTCACGTAATTTTTCCAGATAATACTGTACGATGTTGTACTGCTCGTCAGTGAGTCCCATATGAGATCGTTGTCGGTCAGCTGCATTTTCAGCAGTGTGTCGGGGTCGGCGCGATGGCCTCGATTCAGAATCAGGCGATGATGGTCCGACGACAAACGGTTGTATTCGGTCATCTCGTAGTGAATAACCGCAAATAATACTAGGTAATGTGACGAACAGAATAACATAACGTAATGAAGACATAGTGATTGGTCGTCGATCGCCGCGGACAACGCTCCAGACCCCGATCGAGACTCGCGACGCTCGGTTCCCTTCCGTACATCGTCACGCCCCCCAATCACCACACCCGGTCTACAACACACACACACACACACACACACGCACCACACTCAGACACACTCCCACACCCAACCCCGCACCACCCCCACCCTACTGAGTGGTGCGTAAGTGGGGATCACGCTGCGAATCGTGTCGAACGACGACGACGACACGCTTATCTTGCAAACGATTACAAATGGAGTTTATCGGATAGCGTTCCAGAAAAAACAACAACAACGACGACGAAGAGGAACGTAACTGTTCAGAAGAAGAGTACCATACCATAGTGGCAACGCTAGTAGCACTGCTTCGCCTGGTACCGTCCTAATCTGATTAACTCAAAACTACAGTGATCTGATGCTCATCTACTACAAATAATAAGAATTTCTTAACTCTTATTTGACATAAAAATTCAATTTCCTCGAGTTCAAACTGAGTTGAAGACTTGTCGTTCACTGAGGTTGACTTCTTCAGCTGAGTGACTCAAAAAATGCTTCTCATTATCAATATCTGTCATATAATTGATTCACATGAATATATCTGAGTTTTCGAGTCAAACAGTGGAAACCCAAAACTCCGACGCAGTTTTCAAAATGTTTGACCGTAAAATAACGTAATTGAGAACAGATTTGAGTTTCTGGTACCGTACACTCGACTATTCACTCAAATTTAAGGGAATTACTGAAACTACTAGTATACGAAGTTCAGCCTTCTATGAATCAATCAATCGTTGGGTGTGTCGGCTCAACACCTGGCAGGGTTGTCCACGTTCCTCTGGAAAAAGCCGAAATTGGACATTATTCTTGATCACCTCTACAACATGCACCGTCATATTGCAGATTGATGTAGATGATTAAGACAACGCAGAAATCAAAAGTCGTTCACTGATTAGCTAAGAAACTCGCTTTCGTTTAGGCACAGATTTTTGTCGTCATCAGGCGTGAGTCAGTCTCAATGCGTCTCGCTCGGATTACTCTTGACCTCGTTCGAACGAACTCGTTACCTTTGTTACCATCAATCTGAGAGTGTCATTCAAACATGGCGTCTACTAGCAAGCAGCATCAACATCATCGATTTGCTCAACCATTGAAATCAATCGACAAACACAAAACTCTCAAATATGAGTGGAACAAGTTTATCACCAGTCCCCAAGGCCATGTTCGATAGCATTTCATCGCAGGAAACACTACTTAAAAATCGACTCAAAGTCGTATCTAGTAAAAAAAGCCAGTGAGATATCAAGTTTTCTCAATGACTTCTGGTTTAGAGATTTCTAATGAACATGAAAGCTACTAGAAATTACCAGAAACCAGAGCGCTGTCATAACCGGTAATCGCCGAACGCGTTGATTAGATCTGTAGTGGGTTCTCCCTATTGGATTTTAACTGGAGATCACCTATTTACTAAAAAACATAAACCTGAAATGTATTCGTTTGAACCGCTAGTCGGAAAAATTACAATGGTAAGAAAAGTACTTTAATCGTAAAAAAGCATCCAGTGTCTATCAGTTTTTGAGGTATGCGTCATGCATTCGACTCCATTCGCAGCATCGTAGTAGTGCTTGAATTCATATTTGGCTTCTAGAATAACTTACTATGACCTACTGATGTCTCAATTCAGCGTTCCTTATCTTCTAGACAAGTCAAGTAGCATTTCACCAACACCGTCGTGACGAAGGACTTGCTCTGCCCTTCGTACGATTGAACCAACGCTCGTATAAGTATTGCAGGGCACCACTAATCGGTGGTTTACATGTGCCCGTGGAACGATACTCGGCTACGATAAATTTCTGTAGTCTTCAAGCATAATATTGGAATAAATTTAAGTAGTATAATAAAGGCTTAAGCAGAAAAAAAACAAGATTCGATCGACTAAAAAGTCAATACGGTGTTCTTAATACAACAAAAATATTGGGAACAAAGAAAAGGAAGGGAAGAAAAAACATTTCACACATAAGCATAGGTATATATATATATATATATATATATATATATATATATATACATATATATATATATATATATATATATACGTACATAAACATACACATACATATACACACATACACATACATATATACATATACACGTAAACACACCATCCTCAATGTATGATAGGTTCATTATGCGAAAAGGATTTCTTTTTCCTTTCTATTTCTGAATAGAAATTCCTAGCATGGATCGTATTGAAAAAACCGTATACCGGATCCAATTAACTGAAACGCTATTCTAAATGGATACTGTAGACGAGCTATTCAATCAGAATCATTCCACTCACCGCGTTAGTGATTTTTTTCCAGTGAGAGAACTTCCAATCAGATTTCTTCATACTCCAAGATTGTTCGCCATTCGAACACCGAGCGTTCGAATTTGATAATCAAATCGAATGTCATGTCACAATAAAGTCTATTCGAGTATCATATTTTTTGGAAATTTATCCCTGGAAGTTTCCTCCGTTCGTATTCACAAGAATTTTTTTGGACACTTTAGTGGATATGGGACCATACCTAATTTTGTGTGATGGCCGTTTGGGACTACATCTAATTTTTCGTCACCCACTGAGAAATTCATCCGAAATTGCTTCCTAGTAAAATAAGGAGTACAGCGAGTGGGCTTCCATAGACCACGTTTTATACTGTATCTTTGTTAGATAAGGAAGCTAATGAATACAAAAAAATATAAGAAATAAACTCACTCTATGCGGCGTAAAGAACAGTGGATGAGCCACGCGTTGATATCAAGGCGCACGTTCCAATAAAAAAGGATAAAGCTTTCGGCGTTGATCAATCGCTGAGTGATGCGCCATGCATTCGACTTCATTAAGTATCGTTGGAGGTAATTGAGTGCATAGCTGGCCTTTACAATGACTCGCGGTGGCCTACCGATGTATCGAGCCAGTGCTGCTATCCTCTAGACAAGTCTGGTACCAATTTGCCGACCCCGGAGCGATGGAAAGCTTGGTGGTTCATGGGGACGGAATCGATTCCACGTGTGTCGCAGTGGCCCCTCCAACCACTGCGCCACAGGCGCGCACGGGCGCACAGAGGCCACGTCCCAGTTGAAAATACTAAAGAAATCTCCTCGCCTTACCAGTGAAGGTATTTGTGTATCTCAACAATTTATTCGAATGGATACGACACTCTAATTATTTATGTCTGCAATATCTCTGAATGAGAAAACTTCAATATTGTTCGAATTCTGAATAAAATAGGACGATTTTTTTTGTTTAGGAGATTTAAGACTACAAAAAATTTGAAGTTGTATAAAAACTGATAGTGTGGCTTATCAAGTGCTGGCATTTATTCCGTATTGCCTGAGTACCAGTGAATAAAAAATCTCTGGCGCTGTCAAATGACCGAATTAAGTCGAACTGTTGAATTCACTTAAAAATGCGTTGTTACCTTCGATTTCAACTAAACACCTCTAGAAATTTAATAATGTAGACACTTCGTCAGGCTTTAGTGGATGGTATATTGCCGATTATGGTCTCACCGTGACCAGAGCCGGTTCCTAATGGTGCTGAATGAACTCCGCCAATTGCACCGATTGGGGTAATAGATTCTATTGACTATCTGACTTAAACAGAAAACGAGTTCGACGTTCCCATTTGAAAGCTCAGCCAAGAGTAAACCAACGCCAGGAGAGCCGTCGGCCCAGTGAAAACTCAGTGACATAGCAACCAATCCGTTTCTGAGCCGTAAAACGCAAGCGACATTTGGCGGCTACTCAGGAAAGTACTGTCTTGCACAACTGTACCAGTAACAAAGGATAAAATGTTTGGCGATGATCAACACCCCAGGGTGCGCCATACCTTCAACCCGATCAAGCATAGTTGCAGGTGTATCTGGCCCATAGAGTGACTGGTCTTTGCCTACCAATGCATCAGCTCAGTGTGTAAATGCTCGCAGATAAGTCTGCTACCAATTTTCCGACTCTGGAAAGATAGTGCATTTGGCTTATTCGTGGCGTGCGATCGAACCAATGTATTAAGGGGTCCCTCCATCCACAATTCTCTCTTACGAGAGAATCATCTGACTAATGTAAATTGCGAAGGACACGATTTATGACTTAGGGAAATGGGAAGCATGCAAAGATACCTGCGTCACTAACGTCGATCTTTCTGGATGCAATGATGTCCTAATGTGCACTCTACAACCTCAGCTATCTGATCCTTCACAGATCTCTTGAAATTTATAGAAACTTAACTTCACCTGAACCTAACTGAAGCTCCGAAAATGTAAACGGCAACATATTTTCACTTAATACGAGTAAAAAGTATTATTAGAGTAGCTGACGATTTTTTTGTTTTTTCATGGAAAAAAACCGACCAGGGCAGGATTGACAGGATAGACCATAGCAAACGATATAAGCCAAATTACGTGAATATTCATCTAAAGAATACTATTAGGAAGCATAAGTATAACCATGGTTTTAGATTGTGCCTAGTACCACACAATAAAGCTTAATAGGTGCTTGGATAGTTAGATGGTCTATCCCAAGATGTCATGAGAGTTCCAGAACTTCCTTCTTCATTAGTTTCGGCATCTTGTAACCATCACCCCTGTCAGTGGTTCGGCTCGTATGCATTCGGTTTCGGCATGAGGATCTCTCGTTCCTTCTCACTCATATATTGGATGCTACAGAGCGTAGTTCCCTCTGCAATCCTCAGATAGACTCCCTAAAGCGTTCTTAGGGTCTTCAGGTCTTCACCACAGACGGAAAGAGTTTTGTTGCCTTGGAATTTCTAGGACTGGGATTCTTCTACTACAGAAGTTATCAATGCTGTTAAAAAGCAGTTTTAAAAAAGGCATAACAATTTGAAATACGCTGGAATGAATTTGAAGAAGGTTGGTGAAGTAATCAATGGTGCTTTCACATCCCACTGAGAATAATTAACTTGACTGTAAATGATTTTCACACTATAATCATATCGACTCTACGTATTAAAGTAAAGTATGGTAAGAATACATACAAACAAAACAGAAATGATGAAAAAAGATGCAGGCTCATGGATGTATCACGGATGAATCGCAAAACGGGTAGAAATGAAGAAGTTCACCTCAATAGTTGAATTCTTAAAGACCGTAGTCAACGGGTTACTGTCGTGTAACGCTGATAGTTCTTTCGGTCAGAGTTAGGACTACAAAAAAGTCCTCCAAATTTTAGCGCTAGCATTAAATTTGGTGCTGATCAACTAGCTGTTAAAAGTATCAGAATTATCCATTGGATCTCAGACCCCGGCTTTTTTCATGCCATCTAGTCACCTGCTAAACCTAACTTAGATATTCCACCAAACAAAAACCGGATTGACAAAGAAATCCATTAATCAAACATCAACTTCCCTGATCGATCTGGCTCTGCTAAACGATTATGAGCTATGTGATTTCGATTCCGATCTCAGTTTGTTCACTGATGTTTGTCTTTGTTTTTGAAATATATATTTTTCAAGATTGTGAAAGAAAAAAACATTTACAATAATCTTAACATTTCTTTCCTTTCTTGAGCACCAGCTATACATTGACATTTAAGCCGTATACTCCCAAATTTTCGAACCATCGGATATCCAAGGAGGTCCATCGATCAGATTTAATTATGCAACTTGACATATTGCACGTGTTAAACACTAAAAAAATTATGTTTAGCAAATATTTCTAATTCCCTACGCAGGAGGAGATGGACAAATGCTTTGAGTTATTGAACGAGCAGTCTGAGTATATTAAGTTCACCAGGGAGAAACCGAGAAAAAACTGGCTTCCGTTTTTAAACGTTTAAATAAACACATCAATTAGCGGCTACATGACAAAGTGGTACCGAAAGCCAAGTAACAAGAACATCCTCGTTCATTTCCTTTCTTCCCAGCCCTTCACACGCAAAGAGGGCGCTTGTGAGAAACATGTTTCGAACAGCCACCTCTGTGTGCACAACCAGGGAACTAAAGGAAGAATTGCGCGACTTGGCTCGGCAAATAGCCATCTCCAATGGCTACGAAATAGTAACCCCACGAGATAAGTTTAGAAGGAGAGCGACGCGCCCAAGCGAAACAGTTGGCCAAAAGAAAGTCCCGTTAATGTTGCCCTTTATTAGCGGTGAAGTAAGCGTAGCCATTAAACGATACTTAAGAAGGGCAGATCTAGAGGAATCGGTAGCGATAGTTGAAATACCACCGGCTACTCTACGTCGTCAGTTAGTTCGTAACCGCCTGTATGACCGTCTATGCGAAACAACAAATTGCGTAATCTGCCCTTACGGCAGGGCCGGTGATTGCATGAGCTCAGATACGATATACCTGATCTCTTGTAATGATTGTGGAGATGAATATATTGGCGAAAAGAGCAGACCTTTGTGTATCCGTATAAAAAGAACACCTAGATGGCAAACGAAAACCAAGACAAAGTACTCCAATAGGCAAGCATAGGATACAAAAACATAGCGGAGGCGATTTTGAAGTAAAAGTCAATATCCTTGCAGAGGATACTAAAACACTAGCGCGAGAACTTCTTGAGGCTTTTTGGATAAATACCAAAAACCCTACAATGAATAGCAGGGGATGAATGCCCAGAGCTCATACGCGACCTGACCCCGTATGTTCGCATCAATTTCTGATGTGGGACGGTGCAGTCACCAACCTTATGCGACCATAATCAGCTGTTCTAATCTTCCTCATTGGAAGGCACGTAAAAAAGCGGTGAGTCTTTTCGAGAAGCTGTTGACCATGTAATTACCATAGAGTTTTTCGTCTTTTTGTAGGTGTTATTGAAGCGTTTGGCCTAATAAATTGTATGTCAGTATACCCTTCCAGGCTCTGAAGAAAGCGATACTGCCGAAACGTCAGCTACTGTTGTATTGTATTGTGTTTTTGTATGGAAGTAAATGTATGCTGTTTAACAACCTCGCGATTGCTGAACAAGAAAACGACGCATTCATATTCCAATGCCAAGGTTAATAGAAAGTCGATCCTGGGAAATAATTCTACTCTTATTTCTAGAGTGGTTGAAATCTTTACAGCACCATCTTTCAATTTCCCATCCTCTTTTCATTTCGTTTTTCGTTTTTCATTATCCTTTTCTATCTTTAACTTTTCAAGAAATGAGATTTTCTACCCGTTTAACCGACGTCACTCAAAAACTGGACTGAGAACAGTTTCGAATAATCTAGAGCTACTTAAAAGCGCTAAGATTGAAATGACGCTTTCGAAATCGTCGACAACTAGACGTCATTAAATAAGAGCCGTAGATAGCAGAAGTAATTTCTTATGCACTTCTAAGAAACTTTTCATCACACGATTCTCAAAACGAATTCCTATCAAGAATGGGATGTTTTGGTCTGTTTCATGCGAAACGACGTGATCACTAGTTGGTTCTTTGGGCAGTCAACTCAAACTATCAGCTTCTGGACATTTTGTATCGTCCTATGAAATCACATTAAGAACAAATTCGAATACGCTCAGAAGGGCGAATTCGTGCTTAACAAAGCGATGGAGAAAACGAGGTCATTCGAAGCCCTAACCCTTTAAGTAAATTAATCAAAATTTGAAAACGGTTCGATATTCTCATTCGACGGCTCACTGAAGCATAAACCAATGCTGGAAATAGCTAGTAACCCAACATAACTTATCGACAAAGCGGCAAAACCTCTTCCACTCCATGATGACAGCTTCTGATGAGATCTTGGAAACGATTGCCACGATTTCCTCGGATGTCCGGCGAAGGACATCTTTCTCAAGAAGAAAAAATTCCAATTCAATAGGAATTGTAACGGATCCTATGTGATAGTTCGTGTAGACGGATTCTATCCTGCAAGTGGCAACTATTCCTCTCATTCCATGTCGCGTTAAAATCGCTCAAGAACTTTTCGTTTAGTTTGCTCAGATTGCAGATCATATAGGTGGTTTAACAAGATTTTCTCCTCTAAGCTTCATATTGTTTGCCATCACGACACTACAAGCATCAGCACACACGGGATTTATGCGTATTAAGGTATGCAAATATCGCAGTACGGAGAGCATCACGAGATGTGCACCGCTTCAATGAACAGAACTGCTCTGACTAGTCCAAATGAATGAAGTGACCAGCGAAACGGCTCGTCCATAGACCTGTTGCTCATCACTTCTTGTCGACTTCAGAGCGAAAAGAAAAAAGCCAAAAGACAAACGAATTTTTCCCGAGGAAATCGTTATTGCTCGGAGTGAGCGGAAGAAATGTTCTCAATATTTTCGAGTGATTGTAGATTTCAGCACCTTCAAATATTCGATAGAACTCCTACGAACCACGACTGCAACATGAAGTTGGGACAAATAAAGAACGGAGTGGAAGAAGATGAAAGTGAGGAATATGAACGAAGAAACAAAACAGTACAACAGGTAGGTGTACTATTTGACCAGACGATAAGAGAATTCCTGCTTCAACTAGAGCTGTGGTAGTCCTAGTGGGTCTAAAACATCGTTACCTACAATGCCTCATCCCTACTGGCGTTTTGACCGAGCAGACAACTTCTTAATATAAATTCCAAATTCTTCGACATTGAACCATCCTGCTTTGTAAGTGTAGTATCGCAGTAGATTGTTGTTTAAGACCCAAGAATAATATATGAATGAAAGGATTAAGGATAAATCTCTCGGCGTTGATTAAACCTTGAGCGATGACCCATGCATTCGACTTCAATAAGTATCCTTGGAGGTGAATGAATGCATATCTGACCTTCGCAATGACTCGCGGTGGCCTACCGATGTATCAAGCCAGTGCTGCTATCCTCCCAGACAAGTATGGTAGCAATTTGCCGAACTCCGAGAGATGGAAGGCTTGGTAGGCAATGGGCGCGGGGGATCGATTTCACGTGTGTGCCGCCTCTAACCACTGCGCCGCACGCGCCCCACATATATATATATATACCTGATAGACAGAATAGTCAAAGAATATCCTACAGCATTCAAGTGAGATCTTTCCCGTTCATCTATTCCAAACAGTAACCGCTTCTTTATGTAGAACACAAACAGCTGACAAACCACTTTGCCAAGCATGTTCAGCCAAGCTTTTACTGTTATAAATACTACCTAATGACACAATACATCAATATAAGACAAATCCACGAGTCTACATACAGTACGCTACTGAGATACCTTTATAACCCCTTTTTTCTCGTATGTCTAAAATTTTTCCAACATTTAAAACTCATAAACGAACAGAAATGTACAGAATTTAGTCAATACAAGTACGTGTAATGATTATACTGGACTCTTTGGCCCAGAAATAAAACCTTTTTGGTAAAGAAGAGCATCACGAATTCACCGAAATTAATGCGAGGATCAACAAACAATGCAAGAAAAAGCAGTAATAACAGCATAACAATGGTTACAAAGACTAATCGGTACTAAAGAGAACTAGAAAAATGTGAGCAAAGAGCGAGAAGCAAAAGTTATACATCTAAAAAGGAATCATAACAAAATTATATTTTCCTACAATGATCATGTAATCCAACAAACTAACATAAGATTTTGGGGGATCCCTATTTTCCTTGCGCAAAAGAAAAAAACAGATTTAGGAGATCTCTTAATAACTCAAAAGACCGACTTTCTATAAACCACGGCATAGATAGTTGATATAATTATTTACATGATCTTATGAACTGATCTTCTTTAGCTGACGCGAGGTTGGTATAGGCCTTCGTTGTCGTTGTTGTTGTTGTTGTTGTTGTTGTTGCTGCTGGTGTTCTTGTTGGTCGATGGCTGACGTTTCGCCTATTTGACCTTCCTCAGAGCCGTGCTGTTACCAGTGGTCCGACTCGTAACAACGAGCAACCAACAGCAACCACAACAACGACAACAACAACGAAGACCTATACAACCTCGTATCGGCTCAATAAAACCAAAGTCCCACTCGTAACATCATGGCTCTGAGAAAGGCGAAATCACCTAAACGTCAGGCATCGACCAACAAGAACACCAGCAACAACAACAACAACGACAACGACAACGAAGGCCCTATACCAACCTCGCGTCAGCTAAAGAAGATCAGTTTATAAGATCATGTAAATAGATTTTACAGAAGTGAGATAAGTAACGAGTAATGTTGAGATATGGAAACGTCAACAATGTTATAGCACGGCAGTAATTTTCAAACACTTTTAGATCAAATACTTCGAATGGTTTTACAGTTAAACACAACTTAGAACGTAACAACACACAGATCCATTGAAATATTACTATGTAGGTGTAACTTGTGAATTCGGCGAATCGACTGGAAAACCTTCTGACATCAGAAACTCGGTAACATCATCCCATGAATGGGAAACGTCCAATGAAAGCTGACAGTCAAGTGGTGCTGCGGTATCAGCAAGAAGTACATGATGTGGATCATTCTGAAATGAAGGACTCGCGGCAGACGACTCGCCACCGGGTGGGGAACAAATAGACGATACTGAACTCACGAATGAACTGTTCTCATAAACTGGTGCTGGTCCTAAAAAACGAGCATATAAAAGTTGTTAGGAAAAACAAATACTCAAAAAGCAGATAACTCAGCTGGTGAACGCATGCAATAAAAATCACACTCTCAATTGTTGACTTCCAACGAATAGGTCGTTTTTCTTATCAGCCACATGGATGATGTTCCAAGTGTCGCTAGTGGCCTATCGAGCTCCATCGCTGAAACCTACCGTATCTATCCTCTCTGGATTGCCTATGAAGTGGACATTTTCCATCCCACAATAACGCGTCAATGGAGTTCACTGGACGACGACAAAACGATTGTGTACAGAACACGAATAGTCGCTGATTTACATTGTACAGTACATGATGTACACAGTGATTTGACATGGGTAAACAAGCTCGTTCGCACCTGAATTAATTGTCGTTAAAACACACATAAGATCGTAATGAAAGAACAACACTGCAGATATGGAACAAATGACAAACGTAAAAGACGAAATTACTAGTTTTTTCTTTAATTTAACCCTTATTACATTCATCAAACGGCTGTATATCCAACTTGAATTGCCAGCTACAAGAACCACAACAGTAGTCAGTAAGCACTCCATCACCCGAAGAAGAAGGTCCTCCAGAACATCAATTCCCAAGTGATAAACGTGTCGCTGGTCCAGTTAGGACGCAACATACCGTTGTTTGTTGGTGTTGTCTAGTTGACAGCATCTGCGTAAGGATGCCGGTGCCAGTTGTAATGGTGGAGGAGACGGATCACAACGTTGGCGAAGCGCGGCACCCACACTCAACGGTAACCGCCGCGAAGCACACATTATATGCGCATTTAACTGCGCCTGCTTTAACAGTGCATGTCTTTCTAGTCGAAGTTGCTTTTTAATAAGATAGAGTTGTGTGGACAAATCACCAGAATAGCTAGATACGGCGAGACTTGCGGTTGGAAGAATCGATGACGATGGATAAGTTGCATCTTCGTCATCCGAAGGCTCAAGACCTTCAATATCACAAAATCCTTATTCGTAATGTTTGAGAAAAGTTGGAATCAATAATATAAAGAATCCAAGAGGTAGTCGAAGACCAATGAATATAATGGTTATCCACCAAGTGGAAATAGGTCGGTTTTATCATAATCAACATCTTCCACTGCACGGCACATTGAGTCGATTTCCGGAATCGCACGGTAAATCCCGACCATACGGCGACGTTGGCGCTTCATTCGGAGTCGAATCACCTTATTGCCATTTGCCTCTTTACCGAAATCCTCATCCTCACTAGATGGAGGCGTTCGACGTGCGATAGGGGGCGCATTCCAAGGAAGTGGCTGATTTTGTCGGGCAATTGCTATAGAAAGAGCCGCTGCATAGCGAGAATTTCGCGCATTTCGTACTCCTCCTTCGAGCAACTAGGATACAAAATGGTTACGCGGCCCACAATCCTTGATAAGCTTTTAAACTCAAAATTAATACTGAAGATTTCGCCCGTATTATGGCATAAAGTGCCTCAGATTGAAATGCTGACCAGAACGAATGATCCTGAATGCGGTGTGTTCGCTACACTTAACATTTTCATTGTCACTCATATACAACTTTTAGAAATGGGTAGACAGGTCTGTGCTGTAAATGCTTTAGAAAGAAAGATTAGAAACACCCAGTGAATATGAAGATAACAATGAGTGTGAGGGATTGACTGAGCCCAACGAATGGATTGTGAACAGTAGCATTCTAACAATCCGAAGTCGAACGACGACGAAATGATCATAGTTTTAACACAAAATCCAAATCTTTACCTTCGCTGCTAGCTGTGGATGATTCCTTTGAATCGCAGTTGAAGACAACGAACGAGTGCGATGGGCTTGCGCACGTAACGCTGCCAATGCACCCGGTGGAATTTGTCGCTGCAGTGTAACTTGGTCTTGCAAAAAAGAACATGTAAAATACAGGAATAACGAGGGTACCTGGCTGAAGTTAACTTTTTGTTGTTGTTGCTGCTGTTGCGGCTGGTGTTGCAAATTGCCAGAAAGAGGAGTGCGCTGTATATGTGCACTATTGGGTTCTGATTCGATCATTGTTGGAGGGCACATCGGTGCTGTTGTAGAATGTTGTTCAATGCTTTGAACGGCAGACAGTGGTGGTTGCTGGGCAAAAATTCGGTTCTCTTCACGCTCGGCCATCTGATGAGGCATCATACCTTGTGGCATGTTGTTCGTCACGTCTGGAACACTTCTAGTTGGAACAATTGCTGGTGCTAATGCCACACATTTCTATTATTTTAAATAGTTGCAGTCCAAGTAATTGCTAGATATAGTTAAACTACATTATTTAAATATATGATTAAGATGAAGAAAAAACAGAAGACAATTTGTCACTACCTTGACTTCTGGCCCAAACGAAGTCTTTTTTCTATGTACCACCTGCCTTGTATGTGTTACAGTTTCTGCTGTTTGATATCTCCATTTAAAAACAACCAGAAAGCAAATTCGAGATTCAACGTAACCTTTGTTGATAGTTGACAACATGGATAAGATGCTAATGTTTTTTTTCCGTGACTAACCGCTTGAGGGATATTTGTGGTCGAAGCTGGCAGAAGAAAAGCTGATGACGCTTGTCTCCAAAGCAGTCCGATTTATCTTTGACAACACACAACTTCCAAGTTGCTATCGCCGAGAAACAACTTGAAAGAATATGACGCAAGAATTAAAAAAGAAAGTTTTCGGCGTTGATCAATTCCTGAGGTGTGTGCCATGCATTCGACTTCATTAAGCATCATCGTTTGGAGGTGATTGAATGCATATCTGGCCCTTACAATGACTCGCGGTGGCCTTCCGATGTATCGAGCCAGTGCTGCTATCCTCCTTGACGAGTCTGGTACCAATTTGCCGACCACGGAAGAATGAAAGACTTGGTGAGTCTTGGGCGCGGGGATCCGATCTCATATGAATTGCATGGCGCCTCGGACCACTTCGCTTACACGTGCGCTGATGCAAGAATTAACCGAGCAAATCAAATAGAAAAAAATGACTGCAGTCTATTTTCGAAACAGTAGTTATGATTCTGAGGAAGCCCTGACGACCAAGATATTTGCCACAACAAAATGAAGTGCAATTGAAATCCAAAATTTGAAGGATAGGTCTTAAACGAATTAATTGGCACTTAGCCATTTTGAAACTAGAGTTCTGATCAAGTGATTACCAATGAGTCACATAAAAAACAACACAAAACTACAGGACAGTTATACCTGCTGCTGCAACATGTGGTTCTAATGACGACACTAGTCCAGTTGGCACTCCAAAGTGACGTTTACTCTCCATATTGAGCTGTGCTAAGACCGGTTGACGAGTATCCCTCGATCCGGCAATAGCAACCGGGAAAAGCGCTGGTTGTCGCTGTACAGAGGTACTGGACGAAGGTACTTGTTGACGAAGCGAATTTCCAGACAGGAACGTGTTGTTCTGTACATATTGTCTCAACGTGGTTGCGCTCGATGGTGCTTGTGGTAGCAGTGACTGTCGTGTGGATGTCATCGCCGGAACTACGGACGTAGGAGCGACCATTTGTTGTCGTGGGATTAGATTGGTTACCGTAGATGTAGCAACGCAGGCAACCAGTGGCGAGCTCGACGCTGACGCGGCAGTAAATCTTCCGGCTTCTGTGTATGCTATGAGCGGTTGCGAAACATCATGAGGATCGGAAGACAAGATAGTGGGGACTTCGTTTGATGGAACAAACTGCTCTCCCGTAGCAGAGCAATTTACGTTTCCAGAAACTACTTGAGTCGATTCCGCAGGTTCGCTTACGTCAGCGCCGCCATCACCGTTCGTCGAAGAAGCAACGGAGGATTTCTCTTTCTTCTTTGCCTCCTTCATTCCATTCATTATCAGATGAGTACTGCAAAAGTTCTCCTCTTTGTCCTTACGAATAGCATTTGTACAACGCGTGGCAAGGTCCTTCTTACCTATATTTCAATTCACAGATCACTTAAGACGTGATGAACAACAGATAAAAAACATCTCCAACATTTTAAAAACGGCAAAAAATGAACATGTGAAGCCGATGATAAAGAAGAAAGGAAATAATGAAATCTACAATAGTAGCCTATTCTTAATTTTCATGAATTACTCATTATTGGGCCCAGAAATCGTCAGCGAATAACATAAAGAACAAAAGATAAAGCTCTCGGCGTTGATCAATTCTAGGGGATGCGCCAAGCATTCGACTTCATTAAGCATTGTTAGAAGTGAGTGAATCCATATCTGCCCTTTACAATGACTCGCGGTGGCCTACCAATATATCTAGCCAGTGCTACTATCCTCCCAGACAACCCTGGTATCAATTTGGCGACGCTGGAGGGATGGAAGGCCTTGGGCGCGTGGAACAATCCCATATATATTGCAGCTAACGTAGTTAAGATGGAAATGTAGTAGTTTTGCTATTTCATTTCAACACAACCAAACTATTCTCTAAGACGCCTCAGTTTTGGAGACTACCCTTTATTCAACACGATTCACAAGTTTGTTGCTCTATGAATATGTTGCAAAAACAAAAAATGATGTGGAAACTTCGAAAACTGACCGATATAACGAGAGTTCTTTTCATGATGTTTTCTAAGCTCATACTAGGACCAGAACAGTTTCAGATAGTCGAGTCTCCATTCATGGAACGTTGTTTATCAAAAAAGATGGAGAACACCGGTTAAGAAAATTTAGTAATTTTGACATTCATTTATCCCAGGGCAATAAACAACCTAACGGTTCAACCGAAAGTGATGTCCTGAAGCGACTATGACACTACTTTATGGTGGACCATCTAAGCAGAAAATGTATGGAAGTTGAGTTCAAAGACTTTGTAGGCGAAGAGAGCAAATCACTACGACTATTATGCCTGCAAATCGTCAATACCGTTGTCAAAATACTCAGTTCATTTTTAACGCTTGCAACTTAAAACGTGAAATGTCGTTAGGGATAAAATTGAACTCGCAACAACTAATCATCAATTTTGTCACCAGGAATAGCCGGGATGTCAAGAATCGGAAAATTGGATGCCTACAGAGCGCGGTGAATGACAGTGTTCGAAATTGAAAAAATAAAGAAAAAGTTCTGCTCCGATGCACTTTTCGGTTTCACAAAGCTGGAACACTGGATGAATACGTGGTAGAAGATGGTCGGAATAATAAGAACGAACATAAAGTTGGTAGAGTATCGTAAGACTATAAATAACGAACAGTAGTACAAATTACGAACAAAAGAGCTTAAGCGACCGATACTTACTTTTCGGCTTTCGATGGTGCTCACATTGCTTGTATGGTGATGATGGGTCAAGAAGTATGTGTCGTATACAGAACTTGTATCCAAGAATGGCTCGTTGTTTACACTGAAATGGATCGGAGTTGAGAACAAATCACTGAGACGTGGTGCAAATTGGCAAAAAACCTAGCCATTGTATCAAGAACGTGGTCACCGAACAATAGGAAATTGCCCTCCTAAAAGTTCAAAACAATCGACCTCTATACGGAAATCAAGTCATCAGGGACAACGTACATTCGTTTCAATTCAAAGGCTACGAAGGAAAGTAGCTTAAACAAACGTGCCACCACAAATTGTGAACATTTTTTAATAAACATAGAAGCCACCTGACAAATAATACGATTTATTCTATTAAGATGAAATCGTAATTTTCTAGCCCAAAGTAACTGTTTTTCTTTTTGCTTCAACGTGGGTAGTAACGAGCAAAATATTGACCAAAAATCAAACTGTGGTGTTTCCAGACGTTAATTTCAGCAGTTACTATGTTCGCATCGAAAACTGAGAAAAAAAAGTAAAGACGTGTAGTAATTCCTGGCACAGGCTCTTTAGTGACTTCGGCATTCACTAAATCATTGCTTTCATTATGAGCAGATACAAGGTTTCTAAAACGATATTTATTCGATAGTGCTAAAGTTTCGCTGATTTGGGCTATCTTCATAGCCTGGAAAAGTCACATATGTAAAATGGGCCATAGTAGCTGGCTTATGATCTTGCTTCACAGCTGAATGGAAAGTGCTTGTAAGTCCTCTGTATGTTAACACCTGCACAACCGTAAAAACACTCGGTAGGAATGTCCACGCCTACTGCAGCGACATCTGACTTCGGCTGGTATTCTGAGGGCGCCGTCATGCTTCCCACCCACTCCGCTCTTGTACACCAAAGACCACATAATTTTTAAATGCACTCACTTATCGTCCTGTATCACGGACATTTTGAAGGTACTTTTAAGTCGTCACATACACACTGTACACTGTATTTCTTAGCTTGTTACTGTTATAATATCTATACATGAAGTCTACATTGTTATAATATCTATACATAATGTTTTCTTCTTGAGCTTACACGCGGCTGTTAGTAAAAAGACTTATGTCTTTCTATGAGGGCTGATGTTCCAGCTGTTTCACTTTCGTTGGAGCCTGGAAAGGCCAAGTCGACAAGCAACCCATTCAATGGAACATATTAATACCCAGGTTAACGGAGAGTCGGCCCTGAGAGTTACATGTGAAGATTTTACTATCCATGTTTGAGATATGGCATAACACATCCCACACATCTCTGCATACTTCTGGCGTAAAATATTTTAGTAGTAGCAGTTAAGTTCTTATTTTAAGAATCTAAAAGAAAACATCTTACAAAATTACACATATTCTTAGGACATCAAGGCCTCAACTTTTCTAGTTACCAAAAAAATTGTTGATGGTTTCGAAAGAAGAAACCCATGGTCGCCAGCGTGACAACGTTTTTATGTCTTGTCGAATATGTTCAAACAAATTTTAATCTAACTGCTACATAAATCCTTCAGCATCCATTCATCTTTAGCAAATCTGAAGAAAAATAAGGAGAAGAAACATATGTACACTCAAAATGACATCCCTTTATAATTCTTTCCTTCTTTATAGATCCAAAAAATTAGTTTTCAAATCAAACGAAAATTGAATAAAAGTTAAGGTTATAAGAACTGACCACTATTCCTCTGCCAGAGGTGTCCACAAACTGACAGATGACTGAAGCCATGTGTCCTGCAGCTCTTTTTCGACGAGAATACGAGCTTTTTTCACTTTTCGGGTCACTGTGGTTTTGGTTTGACGGCACATGTGGTGACGAAGCTTAAAACCCATAACACCCATACCAAGAAGAATTCCAAGGAGACAATAAGAGAAAAAAAATACCTCCACTGCTGTGCACTGACCCCGTTGGAGAACCATGATCGTGTTCATCTCCACCATCTAAATCAGTTACCGGATCATTAGACGACAGCATTGGCGATGATGAACCCATTACTTCAGCCTTCAAATGATAACATTTGGTTAATAACAATGTATAGAAGTAAAAAACATAACAAATCTCCTGGATACCTCATCATTGTGGATCTCGCTATATTCTCCAGGCCCATCCGGTTCACTAAAATACAAAACCTACAAATATAAGCACACAACATATCAATAAGAAATTCTAAAAGATCTCACTGGCACTCACCCAGAGCTTCCTTTATTCATATCTCCATGATCCTTCGCCCTTGCCATAATACTGACTCGAATTTAAGGTTTACATAGGAAAAACGATAGTAATCGAAATCACACAGATATCTCTCAGGAATGCTGATAACCCATATAAACCAAAAGACGCTTAGATACAGAATCTTCAATTAACCAGTTGTGAAGAACATGAAGTAAACAAAGTGGGAACGAAGTGAAACAAATAACAACAAGCTTCGGAAAACCCAAGGCTCACGGAACTATGGTGGTGGAAAGTACACTCCGGTCGCCGTATCTTATGCGATAACAACAGAAATGGATAAAAACATTATTGCAGCACCATAGACAGCAAACAGCGTCGCAATCTCGTGCTTTAAGGACGTTGTTCGACTTATAAACATGCGAGAATCTACAGTGTGTTATGGACAACCACTGGCTTGAACCCTTTACGCAACCCAACTTTAGCCTACAACAGCTCAAACAGCTCAACACCAAATTAAGTAAAGTAATGAAAAGTTGATTAAAACCTCTAGCTTGGAGCCTAGAGTATAGCCAGTATCATATGGTACTACATAGGCAGCACAGACAGCTGTGATTTGTGCACAAAATCTGTATCTGAACAGAACTACAAATGTAAGCCCAATCATAGTTTCTGTGGCATACTTCCTTCTGCTTCCTTCTGAACAAATAAAAGCATTAAGGGTTAAGGGTGCAGATCTCTCATAGAATAAACCATAAATACGTAAAGTACGGATTCTCCTTAGTCCTCTGGATCTCGCTCTTCTGGATATTTGTCTTTAACATCTAAATTCTCTCCATATTGAATAGTGGTATCGATAACTAGCAATAACTGTTCGATGCTCTCTTCATCATCCGAATTTAATGGAACGAACTTCACAATGGAGTAATCTTCGAGCACCTGTGCTATGGCGTTAGTCAACTGGCGGTGACGTTCGTTCCAAATGTTCGCTGTGTCGGATTCAACAATGCTTCTCGTATCAGTATCGAGGAAGTCCTCCACCAGCGCTTTATTTCGGTCAGAAAGAAGATCCAATTTAGTAAGCACATTCACACATGGCGTTTCGATAGCAACCATTGCTGAAAGAGCCGTAAGGGCTCCAGCAATAAACTTTTCAGCTTCAAGTACAAAATGAGTGTCAATCAAAAACACAGAACACACATTGAAGTCCCACGACCTTAAGGCATCAACCAATTGACGCATTATCGGCAGATGACTATACAATTCGATTTGACCTGGACAGTCAAATAGGAAATAGTCGTCTTCACCTTCACCCACTTCATCGTGAAGCCACTCCAAATTCTGGACGATATATTCCATGCAAAACACTAGTGCTCCGTTCGGACCTAGTGCCAATTCATTGTCTTCAGTGATATCATCAATGGAGATCAGGTTTCGAACATCAATCGACGCCGGATAATTGAATGATTCAGCTGCAGGGTCGAGATTTACAACATGTACAGTACGACGAATACTTAAGCAGTGGTTGTAAATAACCGAGCAATATGTTGACTTTCCACTTCCAGCTGGTCCAATAACAAGTTGAGCGTATTTCATCGTACTTCCGAAGAGATTTGGTAGACGGAGAAAATAGTAACTGTGACAGTACTTTGTAATGCTAAACGACAGCAAGCAATTGTTATCAGCAGCCATGGAGAGAAGATTCAATAGAACGGACAGTGGACAGACAATGAATAACGTACAGGAGAATCGAACTCGGAATAATCAAACAGTAGTCAAATGGAAATACTGCACATCAACAATAAATAGCAGATGACTGCCAATGAGACGTTTTCCCCCTAGTTCCCATTTAAAGAGTAGAAATGAACGTCTATAACCCAAATTACGCTAGACCGACGAAATTTGGTCCTTCACATAACTGACTAAGTGATGCACCATGCTTCCACAACTTAACTGGGAATTAACACTTCCACCAGAAATTCCGCTTTAGGAAAAATTCTTTCCGGAAATTTTCACGCCAGAAGTTGTTTCCTAAAAAGAAAAGCGGGTTTTCAAAACGGCCGCATTCAAATCTGTCCTTATTGTAGTTCCAAATACGAAAAAACTCCGGACAGCAGGTGTCTGCAGTCGGGATCGAACACGCTATTACCCATTCCGGGGGCTAACGCGTTCACCATGCGAGTCCTTCGTTTCACCTTTCTCTCAGTCACGCTTTTAAATTATAGATGCTATCTGCATAGTCCGTCAACGGGATTGATCTGGGAACCACAAATCGGCAATGAACCCAGTTAAGCGAAAACTGTATTACAGATGAAGGATCCCCATGGTGCGGTGGTGAAGGCGTTACCCCCGGAAAGTGTAATAGCGTGTTCGATCCCGACTTCAGGCACCAGCGGTCCGGAGATTTGCAAATATCTCAGCATCATTGTGGTTATCCTTTACCATGCCATGAAAAAATGATAGGCAGTGAATAAAAACTGATTACATCCTAAATAGTTTTCATACATAATTCGACGTAGCAGCCAGACAAAATTAAAGCTAAATCATATAGTCCATAAAAAAAATATCAGAAGGAAACCATATGTCTCAAAAACACCACAATATCTCAAGGAAAATTCCTAGAACATTACGCGAATACTTCAATCTTCAAAGACTTCATTCAAAAGGTAGCCCAAAAAGTGTAGTAACATGGGAATCATGACAAATTACAAATACAACCGGTTACCCTCGTTGGGAAAAATAGAAGAAAACCTAAAAGTATTGAGAAAATAATACAAACCACTCGTACACATCGAAAGACCAAAAGACTAAAATATAAAAAGAAAACAAAATGTGGCGAAAATTCTCAAATAAGAACACCCTATTCACAATATAAGTAGATGAATCTTATTTCGCTACTCTATGTTTATGTGCCTATAGTATTTGCATGATCTGTCTTTGTGGTACGACTTCCTTTTGATTTTGCTGTTGAGAAAAACTTTTCTCCCCAGAGTTCTGTCCATTACCAGCTTGTAATTTAGAGATGAAAATCTTAGGGAATGAATCTTTACGGAAGAAAGGAAGAAAGAAAAATGAGAAAAAAAAAGAAAAATTTGGGGATGAATTTTAAGTTATCAAAATACCAATAAAAGGGATAGTGCTAGGATCCGCACGATTTGTTAAAGTGGTTAGCCCAAGTGTATTTATTCTCAATAAATTGACCGAAATACAACAACAAAGTTATAGCTAGTTAGGAACATCACTATAAATGTGGGATTAGTGGGAAACAAAAGAAAAAAAAGGAAAAGGAACTCGTAAAACAAAGAGATCCAAAATCTAAAAATGCTCAACCTGGTGGAAAACAACCGATTCGGCAGTGTTGATGGTTTCCAACATTGACGTGTAGAACTCACAAAGCTTATTGTCAACATTGCCGCAATACTTCCGGAATTCTCTGAGCATGTAGTCTTGGAAGGCCTCCGAACACTGACTAAAACAAAAAGGTGTCTATTAGTTGCCAAAAAAAGTGACTAAACAATGGTGAGGGAAGATCTGCGATCTAAGATCTTAGCAAAAGACCGATAATTGCCGATCTAAAATACCTTATTTTTATACGTGCAGCAAGACTTACACCATAAAGAGCTTGGTGAAACAAAAGCCCACTTAAGTGAGACAAACCGGCTGATAAGCCTCGATCCTCCATCCTTCGGCCACTCCACGGTTTACTGCTTCATCCTGGCTGGGAGGTGTTCCTGGGTGTTGGGGTGCGTTGTATAGCGGGAGGATTCGTCACCCCAGAAGGGTTTCCCAAGCTGAGAAGGAGTCCTGCGCTTCCATCAGGAAATCCAGCTAAGAGTAAACCAGTACCAGGATCTACCTCTATCCTGGTACCAAACTAGTCAGGTGGTGGCCAAAATCTCCTGATCCAAGCGGCGACCCTGTAGTGGTGAAGACATGTGCGAGACTATGGGTAGGCTGACGTCGAGACTCCAGGGAACCACAACCCCTAAACCTGCAAAACCTCGAAAAAAGGAGATTATGCTATATTATGCTGGTACTCGCACAACTACTGAGGACAGGTCATCGAAGTATCCAGATAAGCAAGATAAGCAACAAAAAGTTGAAGCGATTATTCGAGTAGTGCACTGTTGGAAATGAATTTCAGTTTCAAAGGACTGTCTGAAGTTGATAAGTAGATAACATATATCCTATTCGAAACAATAAAAGGATGTCCAGCTAGATATAACGTGTATTAACCACATGAAAGGTTCAGAATGCTTAAAACCGATTTTCCTTTTACCTCGGCATGAATAATCTATACCATAGTTTATCCGTCATCTTTTAAAAAGTAAGACCAAAATTTTTGCTCCTTGAAAAAGAAACTAAGTTTTTCAAATGTGTCTACAGCCTAGTTTTCTTGCGATAAGTTGGTCTTGAAAGCTGCATCGAGTCGAACTGAGTCACGTCGAACAATGCACGAACTTTCTTGCATTATCGTCTTGAATCAATGAAGTTTCTAAGGTGAAGGAGAATTTCAGTTAAGTTTTTTTCTTAAAGGTTCTCCCACCCTCATATAAAATCGTTAGAAAATTAAGACATTGTGAGCTCACAGTATGATCAATACGAGTCAAGGTGCTTTGGTTGCTATAAAAAACAAAAAACATGTTGATAATGTTTCAGAGAGTAATCGCTGGCAGTGCAACTTCGAATTAAAACAAGAGTACTAAGAAAGCGAATTCGCTTTGGCCTAGCGTAGTGCAAAAGTCCTAACTAAAAGCAAAAAGCTCGATCATTGAAGATCACCACAATTTGCCACACGACTAATCGCACCGCCTCAATCACTAAACGGTCTTACCTATCCTGCCGATACTTTTTTGTGAGCATATGGTTCCAAGCCCAGAAGAAAAAGGGTAATTTTTCGCTTGGCCGTTCGAGCGATACAAACATTCCGCCTGTTTGATGGATATAGAGCGACGATCCACTTGACTCGCTGCTTTCTTAAGGAAGATAATACGATTAAACTGGATGAAACTACGTAAACAAGAAGCTAAGAACGGATATACGTAGATGGAACCTTTACAATGCCTCAAAACTTTATACCATACCTAATGGATATTCTCTATTATGTTCTGCCGAACACTCCATAGAACAAAATCCAAAACAGAACAGCAAATGTTGTAAGGTCTGCTCCAACTAAATGCTCCAATAGCTTAGTGAGGAACCATATTTAAATCAGAACATATTACTTTAGGGCTATTACCATATGTGATGGGACAGCGTCCTTGTCGACTTGAATACGAATTGGACATCGAAGCGGATTCGAATTTACGTCTTTCGGCAGCGCTATAGGATCCTCAGGTACAGGGAACAAAAAGAACTTTTCCTTTGATATCTAAATCAACACCACTACAGAATGGTTTTAACTCTTTCAAGCATGTATTACACAAACAAAAATAACATACACTCTGACAAAAAGTGAATAATTCTATAAAACATCCAGAATTGTTATTTCTAAATGACATGTCTTAAGCTCAACGCAAAAATCAGAAAACCATGTACAAGACAGAGACCCCCCACAGAGTCAAGGCGTTAGAGTCTTGAAGAAATGTAGAACACTTCACTTGTACATTATTAACACTGCGAACAGAAATCAGCTGTTCTCTTTCAAGCATCCGACTAAAACCACCTTGGATTGCCACGCATAGACAGTATCGGCTACAGTTTGACCAGTCGCCATGAACCATTTGATGCTCAGTTCAAAAGTTTTTAACTCACAAAATGATCGATCGTATACAACTCTGCCCCATTCACCGAGAAGGCAAGGATCACGAGGGACAAAGTCCAAGTCAATAGCAGCCTGCTTAAATCGGCATTCACCTAGTGGTCCGATTGGAGCACAGTTAGGTATAAACTCAACTCTCATCCATCTGAAATATTAGATGGTATATCAGTACTTCTTCGAACATCGATAAGAGAAAAGTCAACATTTCGTGCAGCTTATTTCAAAGACCGCAATCACTAAACTAGGAAGCTGTATTACTGCAGCAAGAAACTACCAAAACCGACCGGCTATATGACGGATGTGAAGCATCGCGATCGCGTTCACTGTCTACAAACGCGCACAATTGGAACCCATATCGAAAAAGTCGTGCCTCTGACTCCGATGAGACGCATGACTCCAGCTCATCATATTCAAGGTCAGCTGTAAAAATTAAATCTTCGAAATATCAAGGTGACAAAAAACGACGGGTAGCGCAGTTACAGTGAAACATTTCATTAGCATCATGGTGCTGGTCCGACCCCATACCGGGCTAACTAAGGCTCTCATATCTCCGGGGTAGGAAACATGGTATCAGACTTGTTTGGGAACAGTTGGCTTCTTTCAACCCAAATGGGGCAAGACGACAACTGACAAAGACGATTCTCAAGTACCAGCCGAACACACGCGAAAAAAGCTTGAAGATCGTCGTAGATAAAGGATGAGATGGAACGAATTCAATGGAAAAAAGTACTGGGACTATCTCAAAAATAATAATGATAATAACAACAATAATAGAAAGGTGATCCACACTTTCCGCATGAACGATGAAAAAAATGACCACCCACATGCTCGAATAATCTCTATTGTCTCGAGTTCTACCAATTCGTTGGCAAACTTGATCGCATTCTCACGCGTTGCCAATTCCTTTACGTTACCAGCCGTAAGCCAGTTTACAAAATCATAAGACAAAAACATATTCGGAGGGTACACCGCAGCAGGATTTTGACTTGTTATGCCAACAAAACCACTCTTCTTAAAATGTGCCACGATCTGAAAAGATAGAGAACAATAATTTGAACAACAATCAGTATTAGCCAATTAGCCAACTTTCTAATCTTTCAATCGCTATGAAAAAGAAAACGACAAAGTGCTGGTTGTATTATGCTCTATAATAAAAAGACATTACTGAGATAAGCTGTAATAAAAGAAAAATTGTCGCAGAATTAGTAAAGAATTATAAAAGCCTAGCTGAGAGACAGGCGAAACGAAAGACCCGCATGGTTTGGTGGTGAACGCGTTACTCCCCGGAAAGGACAATAGCGCGTTCGTTCCCCACCGCAGACACCTGCGGTCCGGAGTTTTGCAAATATCTCAGCTTCGTTGAAATTATAAAAGTGAGACTGCCTACGTGGCAAATGTACTCGGCAAGTCTTTTAACTTCTTCCACAAGTTTCCATGTTCGAATAGGACGTGATGATGAATGCAAAATACCGCAAATTATTGAGAAAAAAAGTATTCGGAGAAAGACTGGATATCTGGATGACCCGTCTTCTCTCGTTGTGCAGGGCCCCAGCATAATTTCCATTGTTTCGGGGTTTTGCTGGCTTAGCCATTGTAGTTCCCTGCAGTCCCGAGGTCAGCCAGGCCAAAGAATGCCCCAGGTCGTCACCACTGCAGGCAGTCGCCGTCCTTATGGATCAGAGGGAGATATGCCACCATGCGACTACTTCGATACCAGGACGGTGGTGGACCCTGGCATTGGTTTACTCTTAGCTGGGCTCCCTGATGAAAACGCTAGGCTACTTCTCAGGTTGGGAGGCCTTGATGGGGGATAGAACCCCCCCTTGTACATCGCAGCCCGACACCCAAGAACATCTCCCAGCAGTGATGAGGTGGTAAACCGTTGGTAGGATGGGAAACATGGGACAGATACAATAAATCGAAACATCTTTGAAAAAATTCCATGTCGTAGTAAGTACCTTAACCATTTCTTGAGATGAAAAAAAAAACGACTATTGACAAACAATGAACAGGACAGAAATAAACGACGTTTTTAAATCTTACTTGGTCACAGTTAGCTATGGTAAGCTCAGCACGAGAAGGTAAATCACGCTGAGCAGTGTTTGAGGCAGACGAACCAAGAGAAGGTCGAACAAGTCGGTTGATTTGTAGGAGAACTCGTATCATACTATCGTAAAGAAGACAACTTGTCATGCCTTGAACGGTTCGAAACGATACACCCGATAATTGTTCATTTAGAATCCGCTGAACGATGTTTTGCGTTTCCGGCTGCGGAACAATCATGAATCTGAAGATAAGCCACTTCTAAGGAGGTAATTACAAAACAGTATATACCAAAACAAGTTCAATGATGTTACATTATTGAAAAACTGAAAAAAAAATTACTTAATCTCCATACAGCGATGGTGTGCGAATAAAAACAAGGGCGAAATGTAAGAATAAAAGGATTACCTAGAGGAATAGCTCTTCATCTCCTCTTTGAACATTTGTGAATTGTTACGATACTTAATGTTGCAATCCAAAAAGCTCCAATTTAATTTGTCCAAGTTGTGTGGTTTAAAACTAAAATGGAGATTAAAGTGAAAGAAACAAAATCTATCAGAAGTGACGGCTTTCCGTTATTCCGTCCAAAAGATATCAGTTCACTATAAATAAACCACTCCTTTTTCAAATACTGATTCAATATATCAGTACTAATATACGTACCTGGTAGTACTTCTTTCATAGCACAGGGCATCCGGCACCTGAAAGAAACAAAACGAATTCTCACGGTTCCTACGCATCTACAAATCATGGCAGACTAAACTAAAACTAATCAAGGATTGAGGATTCACATGTTGAAGCCAACAGATCCATCGGATTCAGTCGAAACGTCAAAACTCGACGGTAGTTCGCGAGTAATTAAATGGAATGTTAATTTACCCACAACGACCGATTGTTTTTCCACAAATGATGGTTATTTATCGACGACTAGAGAATTCTCAGTAGTTGAGAACTTCGAAGACCTACATAGAAAACTGTGGTGGTGTAGATATAATTTTTACAAAATTTTAATTTTTTCGTTTAGATTTGTTTACAAGCAGATTTTTCGAAAAAAAAGGACTGGGGAAGAAATTTAAATTTTTAAAATCTGTAACGCAAGCAGAGCAGTTACGAGCAGACAACGTCAGATCGAGTACAGCCGAAAAGAAAAGTATAAGAAAACAGGAAAAAAAAACGAGAACTGGCTTGTTCAGCAGCTTTTGTATTCAGAATGTAAGTCTTCGCACAATGTTCGACGGCTCCAGAAAATAAATTCCATCTCAGTAAATTAATAGAACAAGTGTCTTACGGTCAAAGATCACTTTGAGAGCAATCATACTTTTAGTACCAAACGAACTATGATCAAACAGTGTCGGGCATTATGTGCGAAGACGTGATAATTTCCGAAAGCAAAGCCGGCTAAAGGCGGTACAGGAGAAAGTGAGCGTGAAGCAAATACACGAAGAGTTTCGGAAGGGTTGGTGAACGCAGTCAACACTAAACCACTATAATAGAAAAGGTGCCAAGACTGTGTAAACACGAAATAGTAACTGCGCAAACTATTTTGCGATGATCTGTTTTATTAAAAGTATGTCTTCTTCATTCCTCGAGCAAAAGAACAATTCAAAGAACAAAAGATCCCCTTGCTGCAATGGATCAATTCTTCATGAACTCCGAACAACTCTGAGTCACAATGTACTCACTTATCTTACTGCCTATTCTTCCTTCATGGCAGGGTATACTGTGAAATATAACCACAATGTTTTACTTTTTTACTATCTGCCTACTATATTTTCACAGCAGGGTATTAAGAGAAATACAACCACAACGTTGCTGAAACATTGCGATTTCAACTACAACCTCAGCTTAACTGGGTTCAATGCCGATGTGGGCTCCCCAGATCAATCCCGTTGACGGGAGATTGCTGATGGCACTGATCGATAGAAAAGCTGAGAGACAGACGAAACGAACGACCCGCATGGTGTGGTGGTGAACACGTTAGCTCCCGGAAATGGTTATAGCGCGTTCGATCCACACCGCAGACACCTGCGGTCCGGAGTTTTGCAAACATCTCAGCAACGTTGTGGTTATAACTACAATGATGTTGAGATATTTTCAGAACTCAGGACCGCATGCGTCTGCAGTGGGGATGGGCGAAACGAACGAGCCGCTTGGTGTAGTGGCGAACACGTTAGCCCCGGGAAAAAAAGTGATCGCGGGATCGTTCCCCCACCGCAGACTCTGAGTCAATTCAGACATGATGAGGTAAAAAAACAGCAAGCACTCAAGGGTATATGTTACAAAGTATGAGAAGAGTGTAAAACATTTATTAGAGCCTCGGGCATTTAAATAACATATAGGGAATTGAACGCTGCCAGCAGGCGACCACCTCTACCACATAAGAATTCGTTGGGCAAACGATCTAGAGAAACATGGAAATACTGGAACGGGAAAAATCTATGGTCTGGAAAGCGATGAGAACTGAACTAATATAATAATTTAAAAGGGGTGAGCATGCAACCTATTTGAAATCACCATCACCAACAATAGCAATTGCTAAAATATCTGTAGTTCTCTAAAAGTTTTTGGCGCAGAAATTTTTAACCTACATTATTTTGCAAGACGGACAGATGTTAAAGTGCCAAAATGTACCTCTCCTGGTACTAGATGACTGTTGGGGTATACTGGTACCTGGAAGAAGTATGAGTACGGTTGCATTGCAGGAGACGAACTCGATTCTGTTTCTCTGCTTCGTTTTGGATAAAACACTGTCACTGTGATATCGGATCCCACTAAAACCAATCGATGCACAATCTGAAAGTGAATCATTAACGAAAGAAGAAACCAAGGACTATCGGATATTTGGTACATATTAACCAGATACTAATATTTTCGACTTCTTATCGCAATGCACTGACCGACTGTTGGATTACAGTGAAACATAAATGTTCAGTCACTTTTTTTCCAAAGACGCTATTAATATGTCGAAATGATCAGAGCAAAGTGTTACGTCTACAAGGTGCTTACGAAACAACGCGAACACAGTAAGGTTAAAAGAGCTCGTAATAAAAAAGGGGCACTTCCCCAGCATTTTAACGTTTCCACGGTTAGGTCGATTTTCCAATAATTGATGACGATTTCTTGATGACTACAATGTTTCAGCAACAAAGCAATACACTTGGGATTGATCCCCGCATCCCAGACCCACTAAGCCATCCATCCCCGCGGGGTCGTCAAAGTGGTACCAGAATTGTCTGAGAGGATAGCAGCAGTGGCTAGATACACCGGCGCGACACCGCGAGTCATTGTAAGGGCCAGCTATGAGTTCAGTCATCTCCAACGATGCTTAATAAAGTCGAATGCATGGCGCACCCCTCCGGGATTGATCAACGTTGAGAGCTTTTTTTACACTGTTTCAAGAGATAAGAACTTTATAGATTTATATAATGGACCATGTTCTATCGCACTTATCACATATATAACTCTTCTCGGTTCAAGTTTGAATATGCTAAGAACTAAGACTTTCAAAAAACTCATAACTAAATCTAAGTGAAATTTCTAACAGAACAGCAGCACCTGCAAATAGAAACGGCCAAGTATGTGCCCTGCTGGACCAAATTCCCCTTGTTCGACAGGTTTTTTGTTGAAAATATGAGAGCTTCAGCTAAAAACTGTGAAAAAAAATGTGTGACGGGTCTATAGAAAATTCAGAATTCCACTGGTGTAATAGAACAGAACTTTTAATCTATGACAAAGATTGGTTGATTCTAATATTGATCCCAACAGTTTTTATTGCAATTAATAAGATTCACTACGTGCAAAGATGGGGGTGCAGTGGTCGGCGGTGCATGCAACACAAGGGATTGATCTCCGCGCCCAGGGTTCGCCAAGTACTCCATCCTTCCGTGGTCGGCAAACTAGTACCAGAGTTGCCTGTGAGGGATAGCAGCACTGGCTCGATACATCGGTAGGCCACCAAGAGTCATTGTAAAGGCCAAATATGCATTCAGTCACCTCCAACGATGCTTATTCAAGTCGAATGCATGGGGCATCCCTCAGGGGATTGATCAACGCGAGAGCTCTATCCTTTATCCATAATGTGTCAAGATATGCCAATTTAAAGTTAAAGCGGCCATTATTTTCGTTTCATATGACACCTATCGGGGTCATGCTGTCACACACATGTTAGACTGGCGTAGCCCGCTGTGGAGCCAATGGTGTGGGAAAGGGACAAGTGGAGATTAAAATATGTACGACAAATAACAAATGATCCATTTAACAAGAAATCAAGTTGAAAAAGTAGTGCTATTTCGGGACATTCTAAGCACATACCTTACCAAAAAGACATACTGCATTCCGTATGTTCTGTAGTAACAGGAGCAAATAAGCTTTGCTTGATAGCTACCTGTAAAGGCACAAAATAATTTCCAATTAGTTAAAACAACAGCTTAGAAGATTCAAAAGATACGGGACTCCAAAAGGTAAAAAAAAAGGTTGCAATTTTCTTTGGCGACCTTCAAATTAAACGGTTCAAGCCAACCTTAACCAACGTCTAGTATTTTGGCTTAGCAATCCAAGAAGGTATCCTTGCCCATCATCTCTCTCAAGGAAGAGGGCACGGAGTTTTTTAACAAATCGTAGAAGGTCGAATCATACATGGATCAGTGGTTTTGACATTAAAATAATCTGAAATCCTCGCTGAAGTCGTTGACAGATCAGCTGGTCGAAAACTAGCCGTGATAGCTGATTAATATCCATTTTTACACGCGATCCCTAAAAGGAACAGAACTTTGTCTCTGGTCATTTATCTGCGTAACTCTAGTGCTTTATAGAAGAGAATCGAAGAAGCTCACGTGCTCATGAACAACAGATATCTGATGTTCTGTATACAGATAATCACTTATAAGTGTAAGTCTGTCAGGAAAATAATCGGTTGTGATGGGAAGCAAAGCGGACCTGATACAAATGAGATTAAATCAAAAAATATCAATGGCATATCATTAGAAGAAGGATTAGGAAAATGGTATTGTTCTAATATTCACCTAACAAGTGACTTCCAATCCATTCCAATTTCCATGTCCGGATTCCATTTCTCTTCTCCTGTTGAACCCCAAGCCCATACACGTGTCTGACCCTTCTTAGCTTCAGCAACTCGACGAACTGGCGTGAAGTCATCATTCTAGAACGATAACATAACTTTTACTATCGACTTGAGTTATGTAGAACAAAAAAAGTGAAAAAAAAGAATAAAAAAGGCCAGGTGGGAAAATCGAAATTTTAAAATGCTGGCAAACCTTCATATTAATAGTAGCTGTGCTGGTCGTACTTTCAGAGGGCACCACAGTACAAATCTGTGGAGATTCTGGGCGATCATTACGACGTGAGGGTGACCCAGAGACACCTATATTTACAGTACTCGAAAGCACTACGAAATAGATTAAGAATAAAAAGAGCAATGCCTTTAGCATTTAACACTCCCAATGAGATGCGGCATTAGTTCAATTTTTTTCATTCATAAATTCGTGAAAGAAACTAAGCTAGTCAATGTAGTAATCCATGCAGGACGGAAGATAAGGAAACAAAAACTCCATCCTTTGTAGATTTTACACCGAACGGTCATAAAAAAGGCGTCATCTTGTAAATGAGGCAACACAGCTAACCGTTTTCCCTCGCCTTCTTTTCAACCTCACTTTCAAGTGGCGGTGCTTCGTCCATCATATTTATATGCACTGTGCTAGTTCCATCCACGTAATGATGCGCCAGCTTTGACCGACCCTAAAATAAGCGTGGGCCAATAACCATATCTGTGATCAAGACGCATTTTTAACATTTTGAATGACAACTTATGTGACTCATATGCGTCTAAGCAGTTCCCTCCTTACAAGCCATATATCACTCATTTTCTTCACAGCTTTTTTTTTGCCGCACACTGCTTTATCACTACTTTGGCATTCATTTAGCAGTCTAAACACAGATACTGCACCAGGCACTGCTCAACAAAGCTACTGGGCTAAGCACTATAAATTGCAAAGTGTTTTAGATCAGGCTGTTCGCTTGGTTGTTTTGCCTGCAGAGTCCCATGGAGAGATTTCTACTACCAAAGCACTACGTTCAGATACTAAGATTCTAGACAGACACTAAGAATTCGTCATATACGTCTCGAGAATCTTTAAGCGTCGTATTAACGTAAGACGTACTGAGCATGAGCTCTCTACACACTATTGTGCGTGCGTAGCGCAGCTGTCAAAGATGCCACGCGATGCACATAACCTTTAGCCCGATTAAAAAGCCTCTATCTGTTTAATCTTCGCGTCCCTCTAGTGTAGGCAAACTTCTACC
Source organism: Angiostrongylus vasorum (assembly GCA_018806985.1). Taxonomy (NCBI): domain Eukaryota; kingdom Metazoa; phylum Nematoda; class Chromadorea; order Rhabditida; family Metastrongylidae; genus Angiostrongylus; species Angiostrongylus vasorum. The sequence continues at coordinate 110,223 of JADANN010000103.1, read as the reverse complement.
TAGTCTGAAAGGATAAGAATCACTGACTTGGCATTATCGATAGAGCACCAGAAGTCGCTGTATAAGCAAAATTCCATTCTATCATCTCTACGATGCTTAATGGAGTCTCAAATACATGACTTAGAGACGGATCATAGGGGAACACTTTATCTTTACTTGTTCATCTACTACTAATACTCCAACACACATTTATTTGTACCCATTCCATTGAACGCCTATTCAATTAAATATCAAAAGGATTATTGACTGAATGACTTGCAGTACCATTTCATCGACCGGAAACACATGGATCCAGCGACGTCGGTTTGCTGTGATGCGTACGTAGAATTGATCCGGTCGAAAAGGATTGATCAGTGAACGGTGAGGTATTGTCTCAACTTGTGAGGTAATACCACGTTGGTTCGTGAACGGTGGACCACGTCTGACATTCGGATGTGTAAGCGAATGAGAACCAGTGGTACCTGAATTTATTAGCATTCAACGATTAATAGCCTCGAATAAGGTTCCTACAACGTTTCAAATTCAGCCAAACTTAAAAGTATGTTTATTTGCATGAAAAATGGATAGATTGGCACCCAGAAGTGATCTCGTATTAAAGCGATATAACACATAACAAACACAGCAGACCACAGCATCAAAGCAAAATGACTCCCAGGAAGAACTTCACGTCAAATATGTTCTACTTGACATACCAATCAATCATTGACAAACCACTCTTATTTCGTTAATTTTTAACCTCCAACAAAACGCTTTTGCTCGAATGATCCACTCTCCACTGTATTTCGCATTCCTAGAACACATCCTGCGTTATCCAATGAGCTTGGTCCGACACGAGCTGATAAAGACTGCAAAAGTTCATGTAGTTATTACAATGGAAACAAGGAAAAAAACTGTACAGTAAGAAAGGTCTATCACAACAAGAGTCCTCATTTATCAGAATTAGAAAGAAGCACGTAATTCGCACCACCGACTTCCTATTAACCTTGGCAATGATCAGATAATTCTTTAACCTTAACCTTACAACGAAAATTCGAAAATCTTTTGAGTAATTCACATGTCTCAGCTTCAAGAAACAACCGCAAACAAATTATTTACGATTCTGGTAATAGTCAAAATAGGGCTGATAAGGCACCAAAAATATCTAGGGTCACCGTACTTGGAGGCATGACCTTACCTGAGAACGCGCGCTACCTACTAGAATCGGGTACAAGTTTTCCACCATCTCAACCCATTTCTAAAATAACTGTGCGTAGGATCGCATGAAGCTTGTATGAACTTCAAGATCGACTCCGCTATAAGGCCAAAAAAGAAATATTAAATAGAAGTGGAAACGAAGCGGCGCTATTACCAGCACCTCCTTTCCCCAGAGCGTTTTTCAGACAGCAGGACCCCAATGCCGAAATTGATACAAAGTTTCGCATATTTTCGGACGATGTTCCCAAAACCCTTTTCCACTATCGCGATAGAAAGTATATCTCGAACTTCACAGCTGCCTAAAAATGTGGTATGCGAGAAATTCGAGAAATAGATGAATTCAAAGGCTGTTAGACTATCAGTTAGCGATAAAGGGGGGAGAGCTAGTAGTTATTCCTCGGCAGTTAGATGTTAAGATAACAGAGGAACATCTTAGTGATGTTACCCTTTATCGCCCATCGTTTGAAAAGGAATACAAAAGACAATATCGAAAACTTAACAATGAATGGGTCACAGCAGTAAAGGTGGCGGGCTTAAAACGATCCGTTATTTCGCATTATAAAGTAGATCGAGCAACATGTCCCTTTCTATACTTACTTATTAAAACACGTAAGTTAGTATCAGCTGATGATCTCGCGTCTACCAATCCTTTATCCTACAAGGTTGGACCCATTATCAGCTATGTAGACGGGCCAACGGATAGAATAACATGGTTTCTAGGCTGAATACTGCCCAACTGCTTAGCCATATTCCAGCTCACCTCACGAACACCCAAATGTTCCTAGAACGTCTACGTAACGCGTCTCCTAACAAGGCGTACGTGATGGAGTCAATCGACGTTTCCGCGCTTTACACCAACGTATCGAGTGACTCTGCAGTGCAAACCATCAATGAACCTCTTACTGAACATGGAGGAGGAATACATATGCATGGCTTGTCTATTCAGCAGCTTATGGTTCTCCTAAAAGAGTGCCTAAACTGCTCGATTTTCAGATGGTCTGGGAATTATTACGCACAAATTAGAGGGCTGGCAATGGGACAGCGATTGGCACCAACTCTCGCCATTGCGTTCATGTCTAAAACGGAAGTTCCGGTTATCGATCTCCGGCCACTACTCTACTGCAGATATGTAGATGATTGTTTTGTCATCTTCTCTACGCAGGAGGAGATGGACAAATGCTTTGAATTATTGGATGAGCAGTCTGAGTGTATTAAATTCACCCGAGAGAAACCGAAAGAGATCTGGCTTCCATTTCTTAACGTTCAAATCAACTTATCAAGTAGCAGTTACATGACAAATTGGTACAGAAAACCAAGTAATAAAAACATCCTGGTTCATTTCCTCTCTTCCAACCCTTCACAGACAAAGAGGGCGCTTGTGAGAAACATGTTTCGAACAGCCACCTCTGTGTGCACAACCAGGGAACTAAAGGAAGAATCGCGCGACTTGGCTCGGCAAATAGCGCAAGAGATTAGGAGAGCGACGCGCCCAAGCGAAACATTTGGCCAAAAGAAAGTCCCGTTTATGTTGCCCTTTATTAGCGATGAAGTAAGCGTAGCTATTAAATGACGCTTAAGATGGGCAGGGTCTAGAGGAATCGGTGGCGATAGTTGAAATACCACCGGCTACTCTGCGTCGTCAGTTAGTTCGTAACCGCGTGTATGACCGTCAATGTGAAACAACAAATTGCGTAATTTGCCCTTACGGCAGGGCCAGTGATTGCATGAATTCAGGTACGATATAACTGATCTCTTGTAGTACTTGCAGAGATAAATATATTGGTGAAAGGGGCAGACCCTTATCCGTGAAGAACACCTAGATGGCAAACAAAAAAGCAAGACTAAGTAGCCCACTAGAGATGCATCGGATACAAAAGCATAGCGGAGACGACTTTGATACAGAAGTCACTGTCCTCGCACAAGAGACTAAAAGAGCAACGCGCAAACTTCTTGAGGCTTTTTGGATAAATGCTAAAAACCCTACAATGAATAGCAGGGATGAATGCCCAGAGGTCATACGCGACCTGACCCCGTACGTTCGCATCAATTTCTGATGTGGGATGGTGCAGTCATCAACCTTATGCGACTATAATCAGCTGTTCTAACCCTCGTCATTGGAAGTCACGAAAAAGCGGTGAGTGTTTCGAGAAGCTATTGATCATGTAATCGGCAAGGAGTTTTTCGTCCTTTTGTAGGTGTGATTGAAGCGTTTGGCCTAATAAATTGTATATCAGTATACCCTTCCAGGCTCTGAAGAAGGTGATACTGCCGAAACGTCAACTACTGTTGTATTGTATTGTGTTTTCTTATGGAAGTAAATGTATGCTGTATAACAACCTCGCGATTGCTGCACAAGAAAACGACGCATTCATATTCCAATGCCGAGGTTAATAGAAAGTCGATCCTGGGAACTGATAATTCTTTATATTCTTGTTATTCTTATTATACACGAGGTATTATTTGGTTATGGAGGTCTTTGGCTAGGTAGATTGCAGTCAACTTGACACTTCCACGCTCCGAAGAAGGCGAAACCCGCCGAAACGTTAGCTTGATCCCAATAAATAGTAGGATAACACATCGTGTTTGCTCAAGAATATAAGGAGCAAACACGTAGTCCAACAACTTAACGCTGCTTCTGGTTTTCTTCTAACCTATGTTTCTTCTATATAATAGAAATAACTAAAAAACACAAAAATTTGAGCGATGTGGAAGTGTAATATCGGAAACGATCCACTGCAGTTTTTTTGAAAGGTTAATTTCAGTACACCCACATACAACAGCTCGATAGGTTGCTATGAACTTACCTTATACAAGACAGTATTGATAGCCAAAATTTGAAATGGGAAACCAGAAAAGAAAAACTCGACAAATGAATGGAATAGGAATGAAGTGAGAAGCAAAGAGATTGTTAAGAAGTCTGTATTACACCACCTTTCTGAAACAAAAGGATACGTTTCTGGACCGAAAAAATGGATGAACTGTGGATTCTGGATAACGACAGATGACGTTTCATACGTGTTCAAACATATATGAAGAACACTTTCCGAAGGCAAATTGGCAACAAAAAGAATGTTATGACGAATTTTTTTGCACTCAAACATAGATGTAGATGGAACATTGAAGCTTGTGAAACGGAAAGAGAAAAAGGAAAAAAAAAAGCGAGCAACTCAGTATGTGGAGATAACATGTAACCAGTTTTATCCTAGGTGATAAGTATTAGGCTGTTCTGAAATAAATGGGCGTTTTTAAAGACTTATTTTTTGGATGCATTTTTTCCCAATAAAATATTCTTTCTACCTTGCAATATTAAATACCACTAAAAAGCTGATTTTATGCCCTTTCCAATCCTTCAATATTCTGTAAAAGTTAAAACTTTCTAACTAATTTTGAGCTTTTCAATTTTAGATGCCAAAAACGAATTTTCGTAAAATCTTCTTTTATGACTTCAAACTCAGTCGTAGTGCAGCAGAGAAGGCTCGAAACATTAGTGAAGATTGGGATGAAGATAGTGTTGGTGAACCAACAGTGCGAACATGGTTCCGGAAACTCCGATCTGGTGATTTCGTCCTCGAAGATAAGGAAGATCGCGGATGTCCCAATGAACATGACGACAACGAATTGAAAGCATTAGTGGAAGCAAACACGTGAGCAACTGTTCGAGAGCTTGTAGAACAGCTTGGCGTAAGCACAGATACAATTTCCACTCACCTGAATCGCATAGGAAAGACAAAAAAAACTCGACAAGTGGGTGCCGCACGAATTTAACAATAATAAAAAAAAAGTCGCCGTTTTATAGTATCGTCTGCTCTCATTCTGTGCAACAAAACGAACCTTTTCTTGATCGAATTGTGACGTGCGAGGTGAAGTGGATTCTGTACGACAACCGGCGGCGTTCAGCTCAATGGTTGGATTGCGATCAGGCTCCAAAGCACTTCCCTACGCCGAAACTTCACCAAAAAAAAGTTTGTGTAGCCGGGCTGATTCATCACACCTTTTTGAATACGTGCGAAACGATTACGGAGGAGAAGTACCGTCAACAAATCGACGAAATGCTCCGTAAACTCCAACAACGACCGACACTAGCCAACAGAAAAGGAGCAATTCTTCTCCACGACGACGTCCGGCCTCACGTTGTGGAACCAACGCTGCAGAAGTTGAACGAGTTTGGCTACGCAACTTTGCCTTATGCACCATATTCATCAGACCTCTCGTCTACCGATTTCTTCAAGCATCTTGACAACTTCCTGCTCGTCAAATGCTTCACCAACCACGATGACGCAAAAAAATGTCTTCAACGAATTCATCGCTTCCAGAACTCCAGCATTTTATGCAAATGGAATAAATAAACTGTTTCTCGTTGGCAAAAAACATGTAGATTCCAATGGTTTTACTTTGATTAATAAAGTTTTGCTTCAAGCAAGTTATGAAATTTTAAGTAGTACAGTTAAAAATGCCCATTTATTTCTGAAAACCTAGTATAATTAACCGAACAACGAGGAAAAGGGTCAACAATTTTCTACATAATTGGGATATTCGGTTAACGTTTTGGCGCTTTCGGCTTCCTCAGAACTGCATTGAGCCATTGACTCGGACCAACGTAACTGCGAGGAAGGCGAAAGCGCCGAAACGTGAGCCAGATAAGAGTTTATACTAACTTCGTAATAGCTCAATCATGCACAAAGTTGTTGATTACTATTACCAAGGTTTAATGAAATCCCACTTTTAAGAGGAAAAAATGTCTCCGGTTCAAGAAACATTTTACGAGCTAACTGGTTACTAAATAGCTTACTCTTTCATATGGCACATGAGTGAAGTCAGTCTGAACGGCTGGTAATCCCAATTCTTTTCGTAATTCGTCCACAGCATTCACACCTTTTCCTTTCTCTCCAAACCTGGTTTGCGTTAGAAGTTTAGAAAAAGCTTCTGCGTCGTATGCATGCATATCCAAGTGTTGTAAGGATTCGCCATCCATCACCAATGTGCGCGGAGAAGACAAAATGGAATCAGCAGCATTGTAGCCGTTTCAAATAACTCCACAGCAAGAGTTCTCTATACAATCCTAGCACTTCTCAGATTCGATTTTTTTTCCTTCGAATCCACCATCCATTAAAGTCTTTCAAATTTTACGTGTAACTTCGGCTGTTGCTTGAGGATTTTCATTTCACCTTGAATATCATATAATGCTGGTCCAGTCGATTCTCCCTCAAATCCTCAGAATGCCGGCTTAGAGTGCTCCCAATTGGATTGTAGACAGTGGAATTTTCCAGGACAAATCCGGTACTAATTTTCTGACTCCAGAGCGATGACAGGTCTAGTGAGTGCGGAGTGGGTTAGAGCCAGGACCATGCTCGTGATGATCGGCACCACTACTACTGCGCTATCCACCCCCTCACTGCCTACTAAACTTACATACTACAGTTTAGTAAATACGTAGCAACAGAGCATCCAACAACTACACTAACCAAAATGACATTTGGTAAATTAATACGCGGTCGAAAATTAATTGATATCGCACTGCGTTTGCTCATTCGATAGTATGAATAATTCATCCAGTGAGGTATAAAGTAGTCCTCAATGGGTTGACTGGATGCCCATCGATTATGGAATACGAACAAAGGCACAGCATGTAAAGGCTGCTCTCCTAAGCAGACCATATCAAGAGATATACCCATATCAATAATACGCTGCTTAGTCATATTTACCATCTCACGATCAACATTCAGAACACCACCACCAGGAGTCACGAATATAATCTGCTGTCCCGTTGTCTCAAATCTTCTGTCAGTATGGTAAACACTGAAGGAATTCATGCTCATGTTCAACACTTGTAAAAAGTTACCATCTGCAGCAGTTGAAATCTCCCATCGCCCTCTGAAAAACATCTCAGTGGAATATGGATGTAGATTCTGCATGTTTTTGAACATGTCATTTAAGTGAAACAAGATAAAACAGTACTTTAGGCTCGGATAGTTTGTTGCTAGCACTTCCTGAATGGTATCCTGATACTTGTTGAACGATGACTTTATCTTAAAAATGTGAGTTAGAAAGGGTTTGAATAATAGACCCCAAAGTCCTCTCACCAACTATTCTCCCAAAGGGGTGAAAGATCTTAAGATTTTACAGAGATTTTAATTGTTCATTAAAAAAAAACTCAATATCAACCTCTGATTCAATGTTTCGAAAGTTTTACTTTAAGCAGACTGATCATTTTCGGAAAACCTACCGTCGACAGAATATGAGTCCAATCTTCATAATGCTCATTTTGTACTAAGAGACGGTAAAAGTCCTGGAAACAAAAACTTCCTCAGAAATTCTGATTGAGTTGGAACACATGAAGTAGAATTCATAAGAGAAAAACGATCACAAATGGCTTACTTGATAGTATCGCCCTCGATGATCGCGGGATGTCCCCAGCTGCTCTTCCACATCTTTCCCAGTATCTCCTAGTAGGTAAAATCGTGAGCATAAGATGATGGACACATAATGAGCAGTCGAATTCATGTACCACTTTGAGAACAGCTCCGACATAAAGCCTATATAAAATTGTTTTAGAACGCGTGTTAACAGCTATGAAGCACGGATTCTACATCTAACTCTGTGTTACTGCCATATGGGACCAAGCACAGTTGCATACGCTCCACCTTGCCCCCAAAAATCACCGTTTCTTTTTTCTGCGTTTTTCGCCAATTCGCCCTCCATCATTTATTTGCATTTCATGTTTAGTGCAGCATCTACGATCTTTTCTTCTTCTTCTTTCCATGTCTTCGGAACACATTCAGCTCTTGTGTATAAAGAGAAAAAAGGCTCGTCGTCTACCATCCAAATCATATTTTTGTCAGTCTCTGATGAGGTTTTGGAAAACGCGTAAAGTATAATTGTAATCTTTTTTGGGCAGAAACTGAATTTTATAGCCGCTTAAATCATTTTTGGCGGAAGATGAATTCAGCTTCCTTCTAACGGTTTTAGACGACACAAGGAAGTAAAAAGTCTTGGATTCAATGCGTAAAACGAAGACCTTCTTGAGTTTCTCTGCAGATTCTGAAAAATTGAACCAAAGGATGACGACGAATATGACAACGATGAGGCACTTGGTGATGATGGCCCAATTGCTGGGTAGAAACACCAGTGTTTCGCTTCATGGTGGCTGGATTTTTCGATGACTGGCAATTTGATGTGATGATCATGGGATGTAGTAAACCAACATATTTTTTACGGAATGTTTTTGAGTGGTATATATAATATGGACTAAAAGATACTGACGAAAGATGAATAAAGGGAACGACATCTGTTCAGCGCTATGTAAACTTGTACAGTTTTTCAACATACGGCAGACACCTCCACACAAGTCTCGTCGATGATTTACTCCTTCTTCCGCCAGGAAGGTGTCGCTAAGTATCGATTTTCGGGGTACCTGCCAAGGAATTTAAATCGAAACAAAAGCACATATTTAGAAAAACGTTTTTTCGTAAACTTATAGTTGTGGAGAATATATTCCCACAGAACACTCTACCTCTGCCAGATAAGTTTTCTTTTTTCGTTTTCTTAAAAAATAGAAAAAAACATTTCTTACAACCCGTCTTAATTTCTATTATGCGGATTCAAGCACTTCTTAAATTCTATTCGTTTCCTCACATCCATCATCCACTAAATTCTTCGAACTTTTACGTGTGGCTTCGGATGCTGCTTCAGGATTTTCGTTTCATCTTGAATATCGCAGAATGCTGATCGAGTCGATTCTCCATCGAGTCCTGTGATAGCCAGGCTAGAAGTTTCCCAAATGGATTGCAGAGAGTGTTTTTTTTCCGGACAACTCTGGTACCTATTTACCAACTCAGGTGGCATGACTGGCATGCTGAGCCCAGAGCGGAAAGGAACCAGCACCGTGATCATGATGACCCGTACACCAGTACGCTATTCGCCTCCCCACTATCGGATAAGTTATCGATTGAACACAAAAAACTACAGCTTAAAAACTTCTGCGCGGTGAAACAACAACCGAAAATAAAGAGAACTCAATCAAATGCACACGGTCCACTGTGTCTGCGCCTCACATATAAATTACTACCAGTGCACACTGTTGATTACGTACTAACTAGAAAAAGGCTCAATCGATATTGCTAAGATAACAGAATATTGGATCACAACAATGGATACTTACATTAAAATAAAAAAATGATACCTGTAGAGAAGAAAGTGGTTTTATTTACTTTCAAACAATTTCGCATTAAGTAAATAACCAACCCTTCACACACTTCTCAAAGTACAAGTCGCCTTGAGGGTCGAGTTGCCACATTTCTGAGCTCATTTGAATGTATATCAGAACCTAAATAATGTCAAGCAAGTACGTCACCTTTCAAAACAACAAAAACAGTAAGCATGCATGAATGAATTATGTTGCTTCTTCATTTATAAAGTATAACAACACAGAGCCTCTCAACGGTTTACCGCCTCATCGTGGGTGCGAGGTGTTCCTTGGTGTCGGCCTGCCAGGTACAGCGGAGGGATTCATCCTACCGGCAGCGGTTCTCAAGCTGAGAAGGAGTCCGACATTTCCATCAGGAAGCCAAATTAAGAGTAAACCAATAACAGGATCCACCACCGTCCTGGTGTCAAAGTCGCATGGTGGCAAATCTCCCTCTGATCCACAGCGGCGGCGACAGCCTGTGGTGGTGACGACCTGGGCAGAGTTTGGCTAGGCCAACCTCAGAATTGCGGGGGAACCAAATTAGCTAGACCAGGAAGACTCCGAAAAAGTGGAAATTATGCTGAAGCCCACACAACCAGTGAAGACTGGCCACCCAAGTATTCAAGTGAGTAATAACACAGAGAATGAGGAGTACAAGACGGAAACATAACGCATTCATGTTATAATTGTACAGCATGTAATTAGGAAAGTCGGCAGCTTACCGAGCTGCTACTGGAACGGAATACGACGCGTGTATCTGAAGAGACGAAACCGCTACGAACGACGTTCCCTTTTTGCCAAATATCCGAAATTTTTGTGCTAATGTTGAAGTGTCGAAGCTGAACATTCCTAGTTCAACGAGTTTGTTTCTTGTATAGTTTCCATTTCTTCTACCACAGTTGCCTTTAGTAATACAATTCTAAAACTTAAACAGGAAAGTAGTCACTTACACACTTTAAATTTCAATGAAGGACCAATGATGATTAGCTGTACAAGACTTCTATCAAGACTGCTGCACAAATAAAATTAAAGAGGTAAATTTGCAAGAAATAAAAAAATTCGGATATTGTTCATGGTCTCTGCTGCGATCAATATCCTTATGAAGTGTTACTCCGTATTGTTCTATCTTTTTCTTTTTTTTCAAGTACGGACAAGATACCCACTCGTCTGAGAACGTTTTGTCCGTCCAACTGATAGTTAAAGAAACGCTAAATAGAATTTAGCCCATGTCTATTCCACTTGGTAGCCAAGGTTGTGTGGCATGATTGTTACTAATGTTGTTATTACTTTATTTTCAATACCATTCTCTTAACAAGAGTTGAGACAACTTCAACTCTAGTTCAAAAGTGCGTGCAATTACTCACCTGTTTATCAAGATAGGCACATGTGTTTATTAATTTTGAGCGATACCGCCACATGTCGGCTCTACTCATATACAATTCCTTGAAAGTAAGTTGAATATTATCCAAGGTAACCTTAAATGGAGAAGAAACAGAATCGAACATTTGGAAAAAGAAGCGCTGATCACCTTCACATCGATACTTTCCTAAGCTCTTGAATTACTCATAGTGGCTAATTCTATCCTATTAGAATGAAACAAATTTCCGAATCACTTACTTCTTCAACCTTCTTCTTCTCTGCAGTCACAGACACGCCACCTGTCGACGTGAATGTTTTCGAAAGAGTTTCACCAAGTAAGGAACGTTCCAGCGAAATCACTACTTCCTCAACAAATTGCTTGAGAAATATCGATACCGAAGGACGAATTACATTCGTTAAATTTCCTTACTTTGAGTTCTTTTTCAATGAACTCGTCCACTCTTATGACGACTTGCGTACGTGCCTTATCATTTGCTTCTATACTGAAGAAGGATCCGGGTGAAAAAAGTTTAGCTATTTCGCAGCTTCCTACCTAAAAAAATAGCCTCCAAATCAGTTCTAATGGAGAAAAAATGATGGGACTCACCACGATCACACTGTGATTCTTGTGACATATATATCCCTTCGATTTCTGAATAAGAAAAGGACAGGCTATATTTCCATGGAAACTAATAAAAATGCAACAACGAATCATTCCAAAAGGATTGTACAAAAACAAATTTAAAAAAAAGCATATCCTATTTAATTTTAGGTAAAACCTGCCTAATAACAATCATCGACCTTGGAAAATGTCTGGTTCAAAATCTTAGTGAGAGAAACAAAACAGTTTGCGATAAAACAATCCAGCACACTCATAGAACGTGTAATAGCGCCAAATAGTTCCTTCATTTTTTCACTGGTGATCAATGCTATGCGTATAAAGCTATAAAACAACGCTTCTTGGACGGTGAATATTGACCTTCACAAACCAAAGTGAAGTGGACGAATCACCAAAGTCTCATATTTGCATAAAATGCACAACATTATTATTGTTTCTATTGGGTTCTATATTTGTCACAGCTTGTCTATCCACTCTTATGAAGACTCGTCTCTATTAACAATAGGCAAATTCTTCATAAAGTAGTAATCATAACGTTAACTTTTTGCTTACTGCCTAGTACAGCTTCTCACAACAGAATGTTATGTGAATTATAACCTCAATGACGCTGAGATATTTGCAAAACATCGGACCACAGGTGTCTGCGGTGGGGATCGAACATGGTATTATCCTCTCCGTGAGCTAACGCACTCACCACCACATCATGCAGGTCCTTCGTTTCGTTTTTTTTTTACAAATGCCTCAGCATCATTATAGTCACCATATGAGAAACTTGGCATCACAGGTTATAACGGAAATACCGCTTCACGTATGCATCGACACTGGTCCGTAGTGTGAAGGTCGACTCGCGCCTTAACTTGCGTTGGGTTCTCATCGGGCACTAGTTCGTCCGAGCACATTACATCGTACGAGAAGGAAAAGTTAACAGATGCAGTTCAACGAATAAAACCCCTCATGATGTCGTTTCACTTCGAAGTTTACACCCTAAACTAAAGAGTTTAAACAAAAAAATCAAACGCCTGAGGCCCTGAGCTCCTATCCACGTAGCATAGCTCGTCATGGTTTATATGAGTTTAGTCTGGTGATAGTTCTGTTGGCAGCGTATTTCATTCCAATGATAAAGTATTATTCGAGGACTCTAAGTACCAAAACATCTATACAACAGAAAAAAAACCTTGCAGAAAGTTCATCCATGGTGCAAAATGATAATTAATTACCTTACAGTAAGGAATATAGTACTTAAAACTGAGTGCAACAGACCAAAGACCGACTATGTGAATACAATTCTCTTACTTCATTTTGCTTTCAGATGTTACCTAATGACATCAAGAGCATTGAGGATCATTGGAAACAGTCGATAATCGGAAAATACATAGAGAAACTTCAGTTAACAGGACATTAAGTCGAGGAAAAATTCCATACTGGTCAAAACTTGGAGCTACGAATTGACGACGATGCACAGAGATTGCAAATAAACAAGGACCAGCATGCTACTCATAACCTCATTTTCCTACTCACTGATATTTTCAAAAACAATGAACGACAACAAAGCATAGCGGCAATATCCAACTTATTGTAATGTCTTTAAAAATAACATTAGAAACCAAAAATATAGTTAACAGCTGTAATACAACAAAAAAAATCAAAGAGTGTAATCCAACTCATATCGTACAAAAGTGTGCTTCTCAGTATCCTCAATTCGTGGATATCCAGCAATAAGAGCGTCTTGCGAGCCGAGCACCAAGTTATTATAAACCTAAGAAAAATTGAAATTAAAAAAAAAGGCATAATAAAATAAAACAAATATTTCTGACTAGTTTAGTAATACAGTAATTAATTCCATCAACTCGTTGATTAACACAGATTCCGACGTAAGCCGATTTCTATTGATACGATGCGACATAAAAATAAAAAAAACATATTTTCTTTTCGATCGCAATGTTTTCTCTTATACCTTTCTTGAACCCAACCGATATCCTGACAAATTGGGAAGTTTAAGTGAACCAGGCAGCAGAGCAAAGAAGCTGTGCACTTTTTATAAACCAGCCCGTCTTCATATCTACTGTGGATTCTAGCACTTTTTGCATTCGATTTTCGAACTTTTTGTGCGCGTGGGTTCCGCTGCTACGCTACTTGAGGACTACCTTCTTCTCTGTGAATGTCGCTGAATGCTGATCGAGTCGATTCTCGCTTCAGCTTTGGGACAGCTAGATTAGAGCGTTCGTAGTCAGACTATAGAAAGCAAGCTGTCCCCCCAAACTGGCCTTGTACCAATTTCTCGACCTCGTAGAGATGAGCAGCTTGGTGAGCAATAGAGCGGGATTGAACCACTAACGTGCTTGTGATGGACAGCATCATAATCACTGCACTATCCACCCTCATTCTATACTACTGATAAGTTGTAAAAGACATCTCAAACGAGTTTGTTTGTCATGTCATGGAGATTGTCGGTAGTGAAACGGGTACAATGAAAACAAGCGTAAGACAGACGAGAAGCTACTAAGATAGCAACGTCTCTCCTGAGTCAAGCAGCAACTAACTGCTTTCTACCGATACGGTGGCACGAAAACTGTTTATAATGACGTGGGCATACATGGTCCCTACGTATAGGCCGATCAGGTTGCGGAAGCTGATTCCAATTCATACTACATTCTATTCTGATTCTAAAAACTAGGTATCAACTGTGCGTAACATTAGGTGCCGATCTTTACTAGTATAATGACTGGGATACCCACTTCGAACGAATGCACATAAAAACCGTAATATAGTACCACATGAACTAACCTTCCAAACAGGTTCCCTGACTTTCCTCGCTGGATGCCAAAGAGCTTGCAAGCAATACTGCAACACCTGAAAGAAAAAGAAACCCAGCCGTGCTTCTTCGAATTACGATAAACAAAACAAAACGTTTCTGCACTTCATATAACAAAGACATATAACTAGACAAAGGGCGGCCATTAAATGAAACTATAACATTTACAGATGTACTAAGAGCCAAAAATTTTAACACTTTCGGTAAGGCGTGCGGAACTCCGCCTTTACTTATTATTTATTTCACTTCACTTTGTGCACATTTTTATTATCTTTGGTTCATTCTTATCTTTATTTCACCTCTTGTTTTATTTTAGCAATCCTGTTTACCTAACATACGATTCAACGTTTTACTTTATGGTGTAAACACCAATGACGATAAATAAAAAAGAACAAAGCCCTCGGTGTTGATCAAACCCTGAGGGATGCGTCAAACATTCGACTTCATTAGGGCATCGTTGAAGGTGACTGAATGCATATCTGGCATTTACAATGGCTCGCTGTAGCCTACCGATGTATCCAGCCAGTGCTGCTATCCTCCTAGAGAAGTTTGGTAGCAATTTATCGACCCGAAGAGATGGGAAGGTTTAGTGAGCCTAGGGCGCAAGGATCGATCCTATGTGTGTTCCATGGCGCCTCCGAGCACTGTGTTACACACGCCCATTATCATCTTTGAACTAGTATACGCTACTGTCCAGCAATGATAATGGTAGATACCCTCTACTATGAGCTTTTCAAAGACTAAAGTTGTTACGTACACTATCAATAAACTGCAGATACTGAGAGATCTAAAAAGAAGGAAATCCATAATACCAAAAGATGAAATGCAATCAGTCCTAGCCTTTAAACACTGAGTTCATTAATTCCCATACAAAATTTCTATTGCTACATTCTAAAACCAAAAAAAAGAATAAATAGTTGAACTGATATAATTACGTCTTAGTTCTAAGTTCAAAATAAAAACAGTCTTATCTATGTAGTGAGAAGCAAACCTTAATAGGCCCTAATGACACTCGCATCCCTTCGCAAGCGAAAATGTAGCGTTGAATAAGATGTGGTGAGTTCTCCAACATGTTAGGCCAAACATAGTTAAGCAAATGTAACAAAGCGTCCTCACATCCAAACCCGTACACACCTATACAAATCTTGAGTAGACGATGTACTTAAAGAGGTCATAAGAAATCAAATACGTCTCTTCAGACTCACCGAGAGAAAGGTGTGCAACTGCGTCAATAGCAATTTGTCTATGCACTTGATCCCGCTCCATCATAGCATCAACCAAAAGCGGTGTCACTGCATAGATATAATCTTTTGCCATTTCTCCGATATACTGAAAACAAATGGGAAGCCAATTTGCCATATTAAAATCCAGAACAAACAACAGAATGTACTCCTGGGAAGGACAACATAGTGCTACAGCAAACGTTTTATTTCTGATAACAAGAGTTGGTTATTGCAACTAAGAAAAGAAGCATTTTAACGGTTTACTTCCATATAAAAATAATTCCGCAGTCAGTAAGTATACAAGACCCTGAAGCTGAATGTAGTGGATACACAATATGATGGAAAACTTATGTTAAAATCTGAAAAAAAGGCAAGACATACGGTCACACTATATATTGCCCACCGTCCAAAGCTTTGATTCTGGTGTTCACCACGGAATAGGATTCTCAGACATGAAAAGGCGTCATAGGGGAAAAATTGTGTGAACTTAGCATAGTTTCAAAATGAATAATAATTGGTCGGTCTGCGAAGATCTTTCTTTGTTTAGTATGTCAAGATGGACGTAGCGCAAGGTTTTCTCACGTTATCACCAAGGGTCCATTGTTGGCTGGTGGATCTACGAGATATTTTTCAGTCTACAACTACGTTTCGACTAGGACGATGATGACTCCACACATTGGTTTATTCCTAGCTACACTTAAGAGAGAGTCCAAGAAAAACAGAACTAACGAAAAAAAGATGAAGTCCCACTAAATTACATCATAGTAGAAGATCCAGTATAAACCGAATTAACAAAGGCGAACTAACTTCGAACATGAATGAAAGCGCTTTCAGCACTCCGTTTTGCACATTCATTTCGGGAACTCGATATTCATTCATGATAGCTGGCAACACGGTGAACGGCGCACAAGTTTCTGCTACGATTGCGATCGCAACAGTGGTACATACACGCAATTGACGTTCTTGTACTTTCAAATTATTCAAGAGCGTGGCAAGAACGTCATGAGGACCAATGGCCTAAAATACAGAAATGGAAATCTGAAGCTAATGAAATCGATTTCCTTTCTTAATCGAGATTAGATTAATACCTTGGCAATAAATCCAAACGTATTGATTGCTGCTCTACGAATGCTTTTCTTATGAGCTTTTAACAACTCAAGCAGTTCAAAACAAATACGCATCCATTCACGAGCTGACACAAATTCCGATCCACGATCAGCAATGGCTCCTACCAAGTCGATACAGTTCTCCTGTACTTTTTCGTGGCGATTCTTAAGAATCGGTGTTAACCTAAATTTTAAGAAATAAGTAGTTAAAAAAATTTCTGAACAACTACGTATAAACATAAAATGGACGAAATAATGAAACAAAACGACAGCTTTATAAAAAATTGGGGAACCCACATTCGTCATTGTATTTAACACAAAGTGAACACCCTAGTTTATAAAAATCAATCAGTTTTAAAATTGAAGACGGTTTTGCGCTCCAGTATTTGCCAGACTACCTCAGACATTGATTTTAGACAAACTGTTTTTTTAACAAGTCAAGTGCCAAACATTTCTGGTGGTTACTACTGGAAAAACAAAGCGACGTATTAGCATTCTTCAAATGTACTGTACTACATATTATCTAGAGCACTAACACGCAAGTAGAAGGCAGGATATCCAAAAGAATCAAAACATGACCATTAATGATATTCGCTTACCGAGGCAAAAGATCCTTAATCGGCGGTGTCATTTTCGTCATCCCAATCACATTGCAGATTGACTTCAACGCACCAAGGATCGATCCGAGAACTTCAGGATACTCTTCTCCAAGGTACTCATAAAGTACAACTCCCAAATGGCCCATAAGTTTTTCTTCCTCACATATGTGCATTACTGGAGCAACTCGGGCAATCTGCAAAGCAATTAATCCAAAGGCAGCTTCATCGTCATATGAATAGCTAAGGATTACACAGATATTACAAACATTACACGAACTTACCAAATCAGCAGCTTGTTGTCGAACTTTCGCTGATTTATTATTCAGGCGCCAGAGTATAGTACCGCAAATTTGGGGTAGGTACGGTTTAGTGCGTCTCCCCAGTCCTTTACACACAGTACCAAAACCGTCGAGCATAACAGCATCCTCCTGCGTTTGTTCTTGGAAAGCATATAGGATACCTTAAAATGACAAAACTCGGTTAAAACAAGAAGTAGATTGTTACAAACGCAATATTACACTACCTATGGCAAGATTTTTTTAAAAATACTACCTATCGTAGGATTTGTTAAAATGGGTTAGAAGGACACGGAACTGGTTAGATACGTTTATTAAAGGACAGAAGTAGAACGTTCTCAGCGTTGATTAATTCCTAAGGGATGCGCCATGCATTCAGCTTCATCAAGAATCGTTAATGGTGACCGATTGCATATCTGGCCTACCGATGTTTCAAGCCAGTATTATTATCCCCCCTAGACAAGTTTGGAACCAATCTGCCGACCTTGGAGGGATAGATGGCTTGGTGAACATGAGTCGAGGGATCGAACCTACGTTTGAATGTGCACTGAAGGGCACCTCTAACCACTGCGGCACACGCGCTCGGAGATGTTCATAACAAAAAAATCCTAAGCCTAATACAAATTCAGGGTACAATCTCACCATCGATTAGTTGTTCTTCCAAACGTGAATCAATTTCGTTGGCCCCTTGCAAGGCAACAATATTTTCAACAGTCTCCATAACCATTTTTCCTAGAATGGTGTAATTAACCATTAGAAATAAGAAGCAAAGGAGAAGAAAAAAAGTCATAACCTAAGACCCCACAAATGTACCTATATTGCTCATTTTCGTCCTTCAAGTCGTCAACAATTCTCGCTATCATTTCTGCACTTCCCACTTTCTGAGCCATCTCAACAGTTGTGTCCACGAGTTGCCTGCAATGTCAACTGTTGATGTTGCATGTCAACTGTTGATGTTGCATGAATCAATGGCCAGCGGGACTGAATTCCATGCATTTGATATAAAATTTAACCTCTTCACTTTTCTTTTGTCGTCCAAAACCAGAGCATTTTGTTCTAACAAGTTTCTCTCTCTCTCTCTCTCTCTCTCTGATGATGCATACCTCACATTATGAAATCCCTACCTATAGTTCCTCCTATCCATCGCCATACGTTGAGTCCAAAACGCCTTGAAAAAGTGCGGCAAGATCTCGTCACGAATATATGGCGCTTCCACACCATCTGTTGCACAACACTGTTTCACTACCTAAGAAGCGATGTTTGAGATATAGCACCATTTACAGGAACTCAAAAAATTTAACAGGCAAAATTAACGTTACCTTAAGCACAATTTTCTTCATCTCTTCATCCGGTGAAGCAAATTCTCTTATGAGGATTAGCATGACTTCCTTCGTGTAATATGAGGCGTATTCAGCATCCATAAGAGGTATAAGATACCCAATAGCTTTAAGAAAAGCAGCCAGACCTTTCCCTCTATGCATTCGAATACCCTGAAACTTCGCATTTACGAAAAAGACCAAATGCACTTGATCCAAAAAAAATCGTCATAAAGCGACGTAAAACAGAATAAGAAAGGGGAAGGAACAAACCTTCCACAAAGGTTTCAACACAGAGTCAAATGCTTCAATACCATATGGTGTAGCGGCTTCAGCTAGGGCGGCAAGACACAAAGCAGTAATGGTGCGTACCTTCTGCTGTTCATCTTCCAATCCACCTTCAACAATTTCAACCAGAGCTTTGAGATGAGGAAGAACGGCACAGCCCATGAGGATGGCCATTTGTTGAACAATTTTTATACCAGTGTGTCGCGCTTGCCAACTTTTCCTACTCTTACAGACTGCTTTCAAAAAAGGAAGTAGAGCAGGTATACCCAGAGCAGACGCAACCACAGCAAAAGCTCGAGCAGTTGTGTTTCGAACATATCTGGAAATAAGCAAATCACCTTTATTTAAAATTCTTGACATGGAAACATCGTGCATTCAGCAATCCTAAATCGAAATACTTACTCATCTACATTGTCAATATCGGGTCTCATCGTAGATATCATCGTTGCTAATCCTGCTGCCTTTGCAAGGTTGGATATGATTTCACGACCTACAAGATAAAGTTATAAAACTTCATAAAGAGTATGTAGACATCAACAGGCATAAAATGATTTGTAACTACCTCACATGAGAAAAGCAACGTAGAAAAGCTGGAAACGGGGGACACAAAAAAAATTCCACACCTTCAACTCTAGCATAATAATCTTCATCAATTAGAAGAGGCTCAATCACCACAAGAATTTTATGGACGTATGGACGAACCAAGTCATCCAATTTGTAGAGTATACGATCGATTACCTATAAACAAAAAAAGTGTACAAATTCGTCGCTTTCAGTTAAGCTTCAAAACCCAAATCGAAATAGACACGAATTAAAGTTACAGTTACAAAAGTGAAGCGAACAGAAAAAGACTTTATATGGATGTGTCTATGCCGCTCCCAAGTTCGCACATCAAACAGAATACTTACCGCAACTTACCATGCGAGAATCACCGTCCACGATTCCCCCCTGCTCTGCGCGTCACTCTAAAAGCGCACGTGCAAAGAGGAACTTTGAACATCGTTTTGACAGAGAAACAAACCATCCCCATTGCATGGATCAACAGGCACCAATAGTAATGTACAAAATGACAGAAGAGAACAAGTGTTTCTCAAATCCGGAAATCCACTTACTAATCATCCATGAAAAGTCACAGACGAATAAAAAAGGCTCATCGATCTTTTCTATCAGAAATTTTTCCAAATTTTTTAAAAAAGTGAGTGGGTGGTGAGAACCACCTGAATATAGATACCTGCCGATCCACGCAATTACTTAACACCGGGACAATTTAGACATTCATAATACTTCCCTACTTTGAATTTAACACAGTTGTTCGTTTATGTGAAACAATTAACTCTCACCTTAACCATTAGATGACGCTCCTGATCTTCAAGTGACGGAGACATAAGAAGTGGAAGAATCTGATTGAATAATGGGCCAGCACCATACTTCCTCGCATTTTCAGTAATCTATAATTTAAAAAAAAACTATTGGTGAAAGTCCAAAAGCAGTCAGCACACTAGCTAAAACTAAAACGACAAAAGTTACCTTCCTCAAACCGCTCTTCCTCTGTGGTGGTAATCCATTTTTGATTTTCAACAGATGAGTCATGATTTCACGCTCGTTTAATTCCTCCTTGGTTAAAGTACCTAGAAATGGACTTTAACGTTCTTTGTCGTCGTATAATATCATCTCAGTCACATTTTGCCCCCACAATTCCGTCCAGACTGTCTTCTTCACTATCGTCTTAATAACATTTTATTGGTCTGATTACTTACCTACTTACTTGACACTTGAACGGCCCGTCCTCAGTAATTGTGCGGGCCCCAGCATAATCACCATTTTTCGGTGATTTGCTGGTTAAGCCATTGTGGTTCTGGAATCCCGAGGTCAGCCTGGCCAAACTGCCCCAATTCGTCCTCATGACAGGCAGTCGCAGCCCTTGTGGATCAGAGGAAGATTTTAAACCATGCGACTAGTTTGATACCAGGAAGATGGTGGATCCTGGTATTGGTTTACTATTAGCTAGACTTCCTCATGGAAACGCCAGACTCCCTCTCAGCCTAGGGAGACCCTGCCGACGGGACCAATCCCTCCGCTGTACATCGCAGTCCGACACCCAAGAACACCTCCCAGCCACGATGAGGCGGTAAACTGTTGTTAGGTATTGGTCTGGTCTGATTGCAATTAGTAAAATCCACATTAAGCCAACATACGCTGATTTAAAGTTAAAAGCAGCCAGCACTTCAATATTGACTAGAGGATCTTTTAAAAACAAAATATAAGAACGAAGCTGTAAGGTAAAAGAAAAGGTTTACTTTCATCCACATCCATCAAGAGTTTGTCAAAGTACTGCATGTCATCTGGCTTTAGTGGTGGGAGATCCTGATTTTTTGGCTGTGTGTCTAGAATGCCACCAACTCCTAAAATTGATAATGTTATTTAGAAAAGCCAAAATATAAGTGGCGGTATACCTATGTACTTCGGAGATTAAAAAACACTACACTATACGAACCACATAGATAAAACTTATAACGATTACCTCTATCACCAAGCCCGTCTCTCTCAGGTGTTCCCTGCATAAAGAATCCACCGCCTATGGCACCACCAAGAGGAGTGGGTGTGGCCATAAGTTTGCGCGTTGGAGTTCGGAGAGGCATGTAGCCAGCTGGTGGAGGAAGAATCTTCAAATCAAGGCTTACGTGTAAATCAAAACTTTTCCAAATTCATCATTTTTTTCCGCTGTTCACAATACACGACCATATGCTTTAAAGCATTTCCTTTAACCTACCTTGTACCCTGGTGGAAATAGTGCGTCCAACTCCTCATCGCTAAGGGCTCGATTTCTGTCATCAAGTTCTTTCTCCCACAAGAAATTTTTCATTTGATCAGGTGTCATAGGTATCGGAACTGCAGGTGTTTTCATGCCCATTGCCGGAGTTCCTAGGGGGGTCGCTCCACCCGGTGTCAGTGCACCAGCTGGAGTACTTCCATGGCTTGGCGTGAACGAAGGTGTAGTTGCACCAACTTGAGGAGTTGTTGATCCAGCTGCTGGGGTCTGCGAAGGGGTTAGGTCCCATCGTGAACGCCGTTTCGACGCAGGTGTATCCTCTACCTTGACATCGTCTGTTGTACCACGTGCCGGAGTATCAATACCCCAACCGGGCGTCATTCCACCAGCATCACGTACGCTTTCACGAGGTGTTTCATCCCAGCGATTACGTCTTGGAGTCTGAGTTGATGGAGTTGAATCGAACCTCAAAACAAATTTACGCTATAAAGCGGATTCCCCATATAGTAAAAATTATAGGAATCATGAAATAAAAAGAAGACTGGGTCAAGCTGCGAATGATTACAAGAAACCTGTTGATAGAGGGCGTAGCATCAGTAGCATTGGCGTGAGCTGGTGTTTCTTCCCACCGAGCCACATGTGGAGTGGCGGCATCCGCACTGATGCTCGAAATCCCCAATCGCTTTCGTGGAGCCCCACCTGGTGTGGAATTCGACGGTGTGGCCGATCCAGCGCCAAGAACCTACATGGATTCTTTAAGGCTACGATGAAAACATTAAGACGTATTAAGAACGCGCTTCTAAAAAGTTGACGAAAACCTCGTGTGATGGAGTTTCATCCCATCTTCCTTTTTTGCGTTCCGGCTGAGTAACTGTAGGTAGTTCGCCTGCCTTATGTCGGTCAGCGAGCTCTTTCTCAACCTTTCCTTTCTCCTCCTTATACTGCTGTTCCTTCATAATCTCCGCATAACCACGATCTCTTTGATCAGGTGTTTGATCAACTAAAAAGAAAAGAAATCTACAGTGGCATGGAATGTTCCTGGGCGCCGAAATGCGACGTACAGGGATACTCATCAGCCCATCATAGTCTCCTATATAGAGGGGATAGGGAAGTCCAACAAATAGTGAACCAACGCAGGGGGATCACTGCGATCCTTGCAGTAATCTAGTCTTAAACTGGAAAACCTTTCTCCGATGGACAACGGCCAGCGATCTACTGTGGTGATCACCCGGGAACAACCTGGTAGAACTATTATTGTCCGATCAGAGAAGTAGCATTAAAATAATCACTGCTGGTGCCCACACGATTTTCCGTAAGAAGTGCTGTTTAAGTTCCAGAGGCATAAGAAACCAAAAAGGATGTGGATTAAATATTGAACTACTAACTAAATGCATCGATTCTATCTGGTGAGATTGCTCTATGTCGAGCCCGTTCAGCATATTTCGAAGCTTGTCGCTCGATTATGGTCTTCGTTCGAGTTTCCGCAAAAGGATCAGGTTCCTACAAAAGAAAAAAGGATATCCAGAGAACCCACAAAAGAATAAGGATATCCGGAGAAAGAACCCCGATTACACTTCATGGAATGCAAACAATGTGAGGATGACATATTTGCTTCTCAGAACTCGAAAAATGAAAAAGCGAAACTAAACATACGTCGCCTCCTGTATGTGAAGCTTCATGGATGAATTTCGCTGGTGCATTGATACCCTTTTTAGGCATTGGAACAACCGTATCCTCATCAATATCATCCTCATCTGCTGTATTAATTGAATCGAGATACTTTCCACTCCTGTTACCGCGTACACTCCCATAAACATCCTGAATTATGGAGTTTTCATAGACACTACTCTCATAAGGAAAAAAAGAGGCACCGAAATTTTACATGGACTTGGGAAATAAAACTAAATGGAACCAACAGGCAAATATACATTTAAAGACGTAAGAAGAAAAATGAGAGAATGACATTTAAAAAAAGAAAGACTCGTTCACCGTGTCAAAGTGTCCTGCTGCTCCGAAAGCGACTTTCCCAGCGCCATTCTCAGTATTTTCCGTGTCATTATCATTCTGGAGAATCCTCTTCCTGTTTAGCTCATTGGCGTAAGCTTCTGCCTCTGGAGTAACAAATAAATCCCTTTTATTCCCTCCAAGTGGACCAAGTGGTAAATTTAGCATAAAGAACAGAACCTTCTCTAGTATGACTAGTTCTTGACATCCTAGAAGCAACCACCAAATCCGACGATCACGGTGCTCGTTATGCTACAACTAAAATATCGCAAAAAGACAGATTTAGAAGAACTTTTATCATCAAATTCCATGGATCAAGGTCTCCCAATGAGACCCTCTAGGCAACCTGGTACAAATCTTATAAAATTTCAAAGCTAAAAAACTCCACCATCAAACCAGTAGATATTTGAAACTATGCAGAATATAAAATCAACTAGCTAGCTATCTGTAGTGAATGGATAAATGACCACTGAAAAAACGACAGTTCGCGACACGAACCAGAACGATCCCTGGATGTGGAACACTAAGACACTACGGAAGCAGCTGCTTCCAGAACTTCCAGAAAAAAGGGATGACGTCACTACGAAAAAAGTACATAAGATCAGAAAGAGATTCGGTAAACTGTAAAGTTTCCATAATCCTTAAATTTGAATTTCCGTGAGATGGAACCTGGATCGATAAAAAGATGCACACCATGTGTGCCTTCTCCGAGACTCGGTACGGGTCAATAGATGTTAGCGCAAAACGCGTGCTTTCGTATGGATCCCTGGATCTCGGCGTGAGTATGCCATGACGTTAACCTCTATCGTTCCATCAATACGTTAGTAGTTAAGAGCTAAGGCTTCGTTAAAGTCTATGTCCATCCCCACTATGGTCTGGAAGTCTACATTGGGATTTCTACATTCGAAAAATATTGTTTTCT
The DNA here is from genome assembly GCA_018806985.1 of Angiostrongylus vasorum. Taxonomy (NCBI): domain Eukaryota; kingdom Metazoa; phylum Nematoda; class Chromadorea; order Rhabditida; family Metastrongylidae; genus Angiostrongylus; species Angiostrongylus vasorum. Next base: position 85,530 of record JADANN010000103.1, on the reverse strand, counting down.
TTCTCGTATGGCCGTACATTGCATGTGTCACTCTGTGCGGATACCAGGACTTTCTGCATTTGATTCGTTTCCCGCCATCCACCATCCACGAGAGTCTTCGAAATCTCTCTGGGTGTCAGTTCTGCTGCTGCTTGGAGATTCCCCCGTCTTCATCTCGAGTGTCACCGAATAGTGGCCGAGTCGATTCTCCCTAGAACCTGCGATAGCCGTGAAAGGGCATTTCGACTTCTGATCGAGAGAGTGACCTTGCTTGCCACCAGGCAAGTCTGGTGCCGATTTCCCGACACTGGAGACATGAAAGACTTGGTGCACTGGGTGCATGGTCGAACCAGCATCTGGATAGGTTGGGCCGTCCGCGTAATGACTAACATCGCTACAGCTTTGCTACCCACTTCCTCAAAAAATACAAAAGATCTATTGCTCCGCCATTCGGTAATTTTAACAGCCCTGTACCACTGTGATGCCGTATTCATTTCCGTCCGTCGTACCTTTTTGCTACTGATGGGGCGCGTCTTCACTGGTCGTCTTATTGTTCTGCCTTTTCTACCTTGGTAGATGTTGTTAGCGAGTTTATTCTCCCTACTGACTTCTGCATGGCTGCTAATGTTCAAACCGGCTTGACGAAGGTCGCCAAGGTGGCTCGTACCCCTCGACCTCACCCTCTGTACTCAGAAATGGTCCGACAGGCTATCGCCGAGCAGCACGACAGTTCCGGTTCGTTGAACGCTGATATCCATCGTTACGTTGTTGAAAAGTACCCACTTGGAAGGCGCAATAGCTCGATAAATAACAATGTTCGCCTAGTGTTCGAGAGGCGTGTTGAACGAGCAACACTTTTACGAGTCATCAGAAGCGATGTGAGTGGAATTTACAAGCTCTCTGAGGAAAAAACATCCATTTGGAAGGATAAAGATAACGTCAACAGCAAGAAGCCAAAACCAGCAGGTTCCCCCAAGAAAGGCACTGCATCAATGAAGAAAGCAAATGTTAAGAAGAGCAAGACATCATTGTACGCGACGTCAAGGAAAGCCAAGTCCGCAATATACGAGAACAGTGAATTATTCGATCAATGTCGAGATTAATGGAAAGTCGGCCGTGGGAATGTTGTTAGCGTTCATTTCTGTTCTGTTAGGTTGGAATAGGTTATGACCGATGAATCCATTTTTCGTCAAACGTTATATCTATGGAGTTCAGCTACAATCCGAGTCATTTAACGCTAGTGATAGATTTTAACTTAGTAGTTACCGCCTACTGTTTTTTAACAGCAGGGTATATTGCGAAATATAACTCTCAATGATGCTGAGATATTTGCAAAACTCCGGACCGCAGGTGTCTGCGGTGGGGAACGAACGCGCTATTATCCTTTCCGGGGAGTAACGCGTTCACCACCACACCATGCAGGTCCTTCGTTTCGCCTGTCTCTCAGCTAGTTCTATCGATCTTTTGCCATCAGCAATCACCCGTCAGCGGGATTGATGTGGCCGGCCCAAATCGGCAACGAACCCAGTTTAAAAAGAGTAGGCTTAAATGGGTTACTCCCCGGAAAGGATAATAGCGCGTTCGTTCCCCACCGCAGACACCTGCGGTCCGAGTTTTGCAAATATCTCAGCATCATTGAAGCTCGTGATAGAATTGAGGCAACCATTCTTAGTTCACTAGTATTAGCACCATGCCATCTACAATGCGGTCATAGCAGATTTGGCCACCTTCGATCTTAATTTATGCCTACTCTTTCTATGTTGCGCTATTTAAGAAGTGGTCATTTCGTTTGGCGTACCACTGCGACATGGCCATAAGGTGTTCGTAATTGTACAACTACGATATACAGCCGATACGCATCCTCAGACAAATAGTTATAATGGAGAGTTTCACGACTTTATCAGAAGGGTTGTTGAACCTTCTAAATCGAGCAGGATGGAGAGCTTGAAGCGCAATGATTAGAGGTGCACTGCAATACGTACGTGGTCTTCGGTTCGTTCCGGCGCGTGGGATCATCAAGCCTTCCATCCTTCCGGGATCGACGAATTGATACCAGATTTGTCTGGGGAGGATAGCAGCACTGATATGCTGTATCGGTAGAATACCGCAAGTAATTGTATAGACTAGATGTGCATTCAATCATCTCTAATAATTCTTGATGAATCAACCACCTCTAATAATTCTTGATGAAGTCATATAAATGGCTCCTTCCCCCAATGATTGATCAACTCGAACCCTTTTATCTGTTAGCCGGTTCTTCAACAGACAATATGTGGTTCACATACAAATGGTTGAGGTTGGTTTCATCAAGAGCTCTATGTTTCGTCATAGGCCTGACGGAACTGTGTGACGCACATCGGCGGTGGATCTATGAGATGGCATTTATGTGTTTGTGCATGTTGTAGCTGGTTACATAGATTATATACAGCATAACAGATGCACAGAATCATTTTCCAGACTAAAAACTGTATTAAAGAATACTTCAAGGTACAACATTAATGAATACATACATGTATATTATTATTAGTACTAGTGTGCTTCTCCAGAATGTAGTATTAGTCCCTATGTTCTAATGATTAAGGATGAACGACTGCGGTGAACCGCCCACTTAGAAAAGGATTTCCAAGCACTTTACACCAAATATATATGTCCTCCCAACGGTTTACCGCCTCATCGTGGCTGGGAGGTGTTCCTGGGTGTCGGACTGCGATGTACAGCGGGGTGATTCGTCCCCCGACAGGGTTCCCTAAGCTGAGGAAGAGTTCCGTGTTTCCACAAGGAAGCCTAGCTAAGAGTAAACAGTGAAGTAAGAGTAAAGAGGTGCATGTATGTATGTATGTATGTATGTATGTATGTATGTATGTATGTATGTATGTATGTATGTATGTATGTATGTATGTATGTATGTATGTATGTATGTATGTATGTATGTATGTATGTATGTATGTATGTATGTATGTATGTATGTATGTATGTATGTATGTATGTATGTATGTATGTATGTATGTATGTATGTATGTATGTATGTATGTATGTATGTATGTATGTATGTATGTATGTATGTATGTATGTATGTATGTATGTATGTATGTATGTATGTATGTATGCATGTATGTATGTATGTATGTATGTATGTATGTATGTATGTATGTATGTATGTATGTATGTATGTATGTATGTATGTATGTATGTATGTATGTATGTATGTATGTATGTATGTATGTATGTGTATGTATGTATGTATGTATGTATGTATGTATGTGTATGTATGTATGTATGTATGTATGTATGTATGTATGTATGTATGTATGTATGTATGTATGTATGTATGTATGTATGTATGTATGTATGTATGTATGTATGTATGTATGTATGATGATGTATGTATGTATGTATGTATGTAGCTGTATGTATGTATGTATGTATGTATGTATGTATGTATGTATGTATGTATGTATGTATGTATGTATGTATGTATGTATGTATGTATGTATGTATGTATGTATGTATGTATGTATGTATGTATGTATGTATGTATGTATGTATGTATGTATGTATGTATGTATGTATGTATGTATGTATGTATGTATGTATGTATGTATGTATGTATGTATGTATGTATGTGCTGCATGTATGTATGTATGTATGTATGTATGTATGTATGTATGTATGTATGTATGTATGTATGTATGTATGTATGTATGTATGTATGTATGTATGTATGTATGTATGTATGTATGTACATGTATGTATGTATGTATGTATGTATGTATGTATGTATGTATGTATGTATGTATGTATGTATGTATGTATGTATGTATGTATGTATGTATGTATGTATGTATGTATGTATGTATGTATGTATGTATGTATGTATGTATGTATGTATGTATGTATGTATGTATGTATGTATGTATGTATGTATGTATGTATGTATGTATGTATGTATGTATGTATGTATGTATGTATGTATGTATGTATGTATGTATGTATGTATGTATGTATGTATGTATGTATGTATGTATGTATGTATGTATGTATGCATGTATGTATGTATGTATGTATGTATGTATGTATGTATGTATGTATGTATGTATGTATGTATGTATGTATGTATGTATGTATGTATGTATGTATGTATGTATGTATGTATGTATGTATGTATGTATGTATGTATGTATGTATGTATGTATGCATGTATGTATGTATGTATGTATGTATGTATGTATGTATGTATGTATGTATGTATGTATGTATGTATGTATGTATGTATGTATGTATGTATGTATGTATGTATGTATGTATGTATGTATGTATGTATGTATGTATGTATGTATGTATGTATGTATGTATGTATGTATGTATGTATGTATGTATGTATGTATGTATGTATGTATGTATGTATGTATGTATGTATGTATGTATGTATGTATGTATGTATGTATGTATGTATGTATGTATGTATGTATGTATGTATGTATGTATGTATGTATATGTATGTATGTATGTATGTATGTATGTATGTGATGTATGTATGTATGTATGTATGTATGTATGTATGTATGTATGTATGTATGTATGTATGTATGTATGTATGTATGTATGTATGTATGTATGTATGTATGTATGTATGTATGTATGTATGTATGTGTATGTATGTATGTATGTATGTATGTATGTATGTATGTATGTATGTATGTATGTATGTATGTATGTATGTATGTATGTATGTATGTATGTATGTGTATGTATGTATGTATGTATGTATGTATGTATGTATGTATGTATGTATGTATGTATGTATGTATGTATGTATGTATGTATGTATGTATGTATGTATGTATGTATGTATGTATGTATGTATGTATGTATGTATGTATGTATGTATGTATGTATGTATGTATGTATGTATGTATGTATGTATGTATGTATGTATGTATGTATGTATGTGTGTATGCATGTATGTATGTATGTATGTGATGTATGTATGTATGTATGTATGTATGTATGTATGTATGTATGTATGTATGTATGTATGTATGTATGTATGTATGTATGTATGTATGTATGTATGTATGTATGTATGTATGTATGTGGGATGTATGTATGTATGTATGTATGTATGTATGTATGTATGTATGTATGTATGTATGTATGTATGTATGTATGTATGTATGTATGTATGTATGTATGTATGTATGTATGCATGTATGTATGTATGTGTGTATGTATGCATGTATGTATGTATGTATGTATGTATGTATGTATGTATGTATGTATATGTATGTATGTATGTATGTATGTATGTATGTATGTATGTATATGTATGTATGTATGTATGTATGTATGTATGTATGTATGTATGTATGTATGTATGTATGTATGTATGTATGTATGTATGTATGTATGTATGTATGTATGTATGTATGTATGTATGTATGTATGTATGTATGTATGTATGTATGTATGTATGTATGTATGTATGTATGTATGTATGTATGTATGTATGTATGTATGTATGTATGTATGTATGTATGTATGTATGTATGTATGTATGTATGTATGTATGTATGTATGTATGTATGTATGTATGTATGTATGTATGTATGTATGTATGTATGTATGTATGTATGTATGTATGTATGTATGTATGTATGTATACATGTATGTATGTATGTATGTATGTATGTATGTATGTATGTATGTATATGTATGTATGTATGTATGTATGTATGTATGTATGTATGTATGTATGTATGTATGTATGTATGTATATGTATGTATGTATGTATGTATGTATGTATGTATGTATGTATGTATGTATGTATGTATGTATGTATGTATGTATGTATGTGATGTACATGTATGTATGTATGTATGTATGTATGTATGTATGTATGTATGTATGTATGTATGTATGTATGTATGTATGTATGTATGTATGTATGTATATGTATATATATATATATATATATATATATATATATATATATATATATGCATACAGATTTTTGCCGATCACATCATCATGCTTTTGAGGATCACAGGTCACAAACAATGCTGAAGAGGGTGTACGAAGTAGGTACAAGGATACCTAGCCCATGAAAAATTTATGGTTCGAAGGCAATTAAGTCGAAGTCGTTGGTCATGAGGTGAGAGGGCCCATATGTAAGTTTAGTAGGGCGTTGAGTGAGGCTGGAAATCGACATTGGACCATTGGACAGAAGAAGGAGACAAATATAAATTATACTCGGGCTTTTACCTATGGATCAACTGTTGAAGGCAAAAACCACCTATTTCACTCATTAGTAATCCCAGCGCTCCGTTATGCAGCTTAGTCATAGGCTCCTGCATCAACTATCAAACATTAACTACATCGATCTTTCCACGCACCAGAGAGCGCTTGGACGATACCTTCTGAGATTCAACCATAGCTATAGCCGAACTGCGTAGTTCAAACGTTCGAAAATTACCTCATCCTAGAGATCCAGGCAAATATACTTAGCAAGCGAAACTTCCAATAACCGTCTATCCAAGGAATATAGTTGACAATACGTGAATGAGAAAAAAGGTAAAGCGAACTCAATTTGCCGCAAGCGATCCGAAAGACGACCACCAACAAGATGAGCTGCCATGTTTTCCCGTTCAAGTCAATCAGCAGTACTCGCATCTGGAAATGGAATGTTGACCATGTAATGAATCTCGCACATGTCCTCATGATAGAAACAGACCGTATCATACACAACAGTCGCGATGGGGAGACGTAAATGAAGACGTGCTGGATCGAGCACGACTCTTTATAACGCAACACTCATGTTTCAAATGGAGTAGCAGAATTTGAAGTTTTTCAATGTTTGTATGTCCTGAAGTGTTTCCCTTAGCATTCGCCTAAGATTACTACAGTGTCAAGAAAACCTTGACTGATGGCATCGTCCAAGAAAAATCACGTCGTGATAGTTATGTTCTATTCGGATCTGTAATAAAGCTTACTCAACTTATCAAGTTTCCTTTATTAGTCCGAATACATCATGAGAATTATCCTACTTTTATAATGATAGCAGGTATTCTAGAATATTTGACCCGTGACATCATCAACACATGGATATTTGGATAGGCCGTCTTAATCAGTAGTACGCGGCTTAGCATATTTCCCTTCCGCATCTTACTCGCACTATCGTCATCCATGCCGCTGGCTAGCCTTGTGAATAATAACTATTCGTAACCCAAGAATTGTTTCCAACTATCGGTGCAACTGATTAACGACAGCCATACGCACATCTGCTTATCTTGTAGGTGGTAGTCCCAGAAAACACTTGTATCCCCTTGAGATCATTTCACAGTTCTCATTCATATCTCGTCATTCTCATTATAGGACCAGCCCATGTTTGGTCCTCGATATGTACTCCCTTGAATCATGGAAGTGACTAGCTGTCGCAAAACGGCAAACCTACTTTCCATCCACAACATTTAACAATGGCTTGTGGTAACGACTTCGAAAGCACGAGATATGCTATCATGAGACAAAGGAAAAAAACTGTGCAATCAGTAAAAAACCAGCAGAATATACATTGCACTGGGATCCCATTTGCATTTGCCAAGACATGCTTTATATGCGTCTATGTGTTTAGATCAGCAGTAAGGTTACACAGCCTATCAAATCTGGCTTTAAAATCTTAAACAAGGAAGACATGTGGAATTTAGAGCATGTGTATATATATATATGCATATATATATATATATATATACATATATATATATATATATATGGGTATAACAGGGGCGGGTGTGGCGCAGAGGTCGGAGGCCCCCACAACACACACGTGGAATCGCTCCCCGCGCCGATGGCCTACCAAGCCTTCCATCCCTCTAGAGTCGGCAAATTGGTATCCGACTTGTTTTGCAAGGACAACTGCACTGGTTCGATTACAACGGTAGGCAGCCGCGAGTCATTGTAAAAGCAGATATGTATTCAATAACCTCCAAACGATGCTTAAAACAATGCTTCTTTCCTCTTCGAAACGTCAGTTTAATACGTGTTTTACGAGACTGTATGGCCATTCGTCACATAGAAATGATACTTTCACCTGGCCATTATGACCAGAGCAGCAGTAAGCACATGTTCCTACCACCATGTGCTGAATGGAGTGGGATATTTATAGAATCATTGCATGGATTGCATCCTTTTCCGACCTCAGCTAGAGAACTGTGGCCACCCACAAACCATGCATATAAAGTGGTAAGTTTCAAGAAGAGGAAAAAACTGCTTTTTTAAGAATGTGGGCGTCTGATACCAACAGTGGAAAATCCCGCAGCGGTAAAGATCAAGTTCTACGGCAACCCCAGATCGTTCCACATGATCAGATATAATTGGTTTTACAGAAAATTTCTTGTGAAGTTCGATGCCGTACGTTTGAAGTAACAGGCAGAAATGCGATTCTATTCAACGAACGATTTGTACGCCAGTGGTGTGCCATTTTTTTTGTGCTGTCATTCGTGGAAAAGTCTATTTCTTCCAGTGATGAATTTAAGGAAAAAAAATGCTTAATGAACAAAACTAGAAAAGCAGTATGCCATAGCTAGACGCTTCATTCTACATCTTTCCTTCTCCTCTTTGAATCGATGAAGAAACCAAAGTGATTTTTTGTAAGCTTGTTAACTCATGATTTTATCAACCATCACATGGAATCCAACACACTTGTATTAAAAATCCAAGCCTAAATCATCTTCAACCAGTATTTTTCTGGTAAATAAGATGAGATAAATAAGATAACTATCTTTTGAATAAGGAAGCGTGTGGCGCAGTGGTCGGAAGCGCCCTGCAACACGCACGTGGAATCGATCCCACCGCCCATGGTCCACCAAAGATTCCATCCCTCTGGGATCGGCAAATTGTTACAGGACCAGGCTGGGAGGATAGCAGCACTGGCTCGACACATCGGTAGGCCACCGCGAGTCATTGTAAAGCCCAGATATGCATACAGTCACCTTCAAACGATGATTAATGAAGTTGAATTCATGGCACATCCCTCAGGGACTAATCAATGGCAAGACCTTTATCCACCTTTTTATCTTTTGGATCCTGGATAACCAGATGCCTTCGGGTCATGGTATACTCCGCTAGATGATCCTTTATTGAAACGCAAGTGTTAAACAATTTTTTCATGAATTCCCACCAATTCACAATCGACCACTGTCACCGGCATGCTTATTTTTTAGGTACAAGATCGTGCACTGTATTCGAATTTTATGTTTCTTTTTTCGCATATCTAAATGAAATCATCTGTTTGAAAACAACTCCATCGTTATGTTGCTTGCTCTTGTGGCCGTACTGAATTCTCCACTTCCGCAACGGCTTTTTTCTCCGTGTTTTTGTGGTTTCTTCGCTTTCACTGATCGTCTGTGACTTTGTTCAGTGAGCTCTTCTGTTAAGCTACCCACGTTTTCCAAGGTATCATTTTTGTTAGAACGTGACTGAAAAAAAAAGAAACTGAATGAAGTCCTCGTACACAATCTTTCTCTTAGAAATACAATGGGATGAAATTACTCATATGTTCCTGCTACCTGGTAGAAACCGCTTGCAATCTTTCCTTCCGTCCCTTTTTCTAATTCGGCTTCCCGTCTTCGCCGCTGACTTATTGTTGGAGGTTTCACATCTGGATGCGGCAGATGATGACTTTCATCGTTGCCCTTTATTCCTTTCTTTTTATCCTGCCTTTCTCCAGCTGCTTCTTTGGATTTAATCTTTCCCTGTAAAATTCTTTATGTTACTAGTATAAGGTGTTTTGTCTCGTTTTATGATAAGTTTTAATAACCAAGTTCTATCCAATGAGATTGAACGACTGTCCGTTTAATAATCGCCAGACAACGAAATATTAAGCTTTACTGTGTATTTATCATGTACATGAGGTAAGAAATATCCGATTTTGCCCTGTGGGATCATAAAATATTCCTTTCTTATTGTAATTGATAGGAGCGCGTGCAGCGCAGTGGTCGGACGCGCCCTGCAACACATATGGAATCGCTCTCCGCGCCCTATGCTCACCAAGCCTTCCATCCGGCCGGAAATGAAATGGTATCACACTTGTCTTGATGCATCGCAAGTCATTATAAAGGCCACATATGCACTCACTCACCTGACGTTCAATGAAGTCGCATCCTTCAGGGATTGATTAACGCCGAGAGCTTTATCCTTTACTTACTCTTTTTATTGCGGTTGATTATGCAATTCTCTATTTATGAGCGTTGTATTTATCATTTTGAAGAAGGACGTGAAATCCAAAATGTATGTAGTTCATACTATTTGCTTAATTATTATCACTATTGTACTATCACAGGCCTATTGGTATTATCGTAGTCTTATTACTTTTTCACTTTCATTTTCGTCCCTTATCACACCTATGTCTCACACCACTCTTCTGAACTGAGTCAGAAAATAAAAGATAAGGCATTCAAGGTTCATCAATGACTTATGGATGCTCCGTGAGCCATCCATCCGATTAAGCACGGTGAACGTGACTGAATGCATGCTGTGTATACGGAATTCCCTGTGGTACCCTACCCATGGACCAGGTCAATGTTGTTTTTATTCTCGCAGGCCATTCTACCCTCTGCTTGCCAGCCAAAAGGAATGCGACGTGATTGGCCCGAGGTTTTTTTTCATGTTATCCTGTGTTTCGCCACTTTTCTCAAAGAAAAAAAAACCTTTATAGATATTCAGTTCCTTTTTTTCGCCAATGGAAAAAATCCACCAGAATGATCTACTCCATTTTTGGTACTTTCATCCAGGCGATAAGTTATTTTTCGCCTCTTGCAAACATTATCGTAATAATCGTGAATGCTCTTTAGTAAAGAAATTGCGGGTCGGTTGATAAAACAGTTTCGACAAGAACTAGTACATTTCATTAATGTCAACTTCATTGAACTGACTCTGTATACTTTGTTACTCTTTACTGGTAAGATTACTTACACTTTCTGATTTCGTAGCTTTTTTCTTCAAACGTCCTAGACTCCACGTGACCATACAAAAATTGTAACGCAAAGATATATATATCGCAAAAATAATTTAAGAGAAAAACCCTGAAATGTACTATGTGGCACCGGCCAATTGAAGAAATTTCGTGAGGTTGTGCGGAGCCACGCCCGAATTTGGCTAGTTGTGGGGTGACGTGATCTAACTCGTCTCGTAATTTAAGGGATTGATCGACGCCGAGAGCTTTATCCTCTTTATTTTATGTGAAAGAATAACTTGATAAACTGTGAAATTCTTCGATAACAACACAAGCGTTTTTAGCACTACCCTCAAAAACATCATTGAAAAATTGTGAAAGTGGGATCTGAGAATTGTTAGAATTAGAAGAGAACGGATAATCACATCAGAAACAACTTCCCTGCATGAAAGAGCGTCGTCGAGTGAGTATGGTTCATTCGAGATGCTCAACTGAGAAAAAATGCGGTTCAACGCGAGATGAAGACCCCACATCGAGAAGAGGAACAACTGTGGACCACCGACAAGGATCGTCGGCTCTGATGAATAAGAAGACGTCGAAACGTTAGCCGAATAAACATCTTTATCAACCTCGTATAAGCTCAACAATATAAATACATGCTCATTATTATAGTACCGAGGTTAAATGACGGTCGGTTTCAAAATTATCATTATGAGAATTTCCAAACGTGCAACGCGATGGATGACATCGGTGACCTTTGTTATGTTAATGAGTTGTTTGCGATACCCAGCTTGCTAGACACTAGTTGTAACTTCGTTGGAGTGAACTACACATTTGTTACTAAGCTATTAAGTCCTCTCGGTGGCTAATTTCTCTATAAGTAGTGCATTTCTCGCTGTACCGTGCTTCAGGGTGTACTGCTGCAAAATGAACTCGTGCGGGAGGGGTTTTTTATATATATTAACAAGTGCATAAAATGCCTTTTTCTGCTCTCATCCGTACTGTTTGGGTCTGCTTGCGATTAGCCACCGAATGAATGTACATATCGCAGTAAAAAAATTCTGAAACCCACTAGAACGAATGTGGACACTATAGTGCCCATACGGTGAGCTATGCGTAAGTGGTGTCGTGCAGTCCAAAAGTGATTTGCTTTCAAAATCAACTGTGGTTCCTTCGCTAGAATTCTGAGAGTTGTACAAGATTAAGAGCAACAAACTAAAGCAAATCAAGTGACAAAGTAGTGAAAGGTAGTCAAACGTAGTGAAAACTAAGTAGATTGCATTGAGAGTCGTTTCTGAGGAATCCCTTCTTCACACTACCGTACTACAACGGATGATCAGCGGAATTTTAATAGTTTACTTGATACTTGGCACTTGAATGGCCCGCCCTCACTGGTTGTGCGGGCCCCAGCATAATCTCCACTTTTCGGAGATTTGCTGGTTAAGCCATTGTAGTTCTAATCACAATTTTAACCTTTTTGCTTACTGCCTACTATTTTTGATGGCAGGGTATATTGCGAAATATAACTTCAACGAAGCTGAGATATTTGCAAAACTTTGGACCGCAGGTGCCTATGAGTGGGGAACGAACGCGTTATTGTCCATTCCGGGGAGTAACGCGTTCACCACCACACCATGCGGGTCCTTCGTTTCGCCTGTCTCTCAGTTAGTTCTATCGATCTTTTGCCATCAGCAATCACCCGTCAACGGGATTGATCTGGGGAGCACAAATCGGCATTGAACCCAGTTAAGCTGAGGCTATAGTTATAATCACAATTTTAACCTTTTTGCTTACTGCCTACTATTTTTGGCAAAAGATCGATAGAACTAGCTGAGAGACAGGCGAAACGAAGGACCCGCATGGTGTGGTGGTGAACGCGTTACTCCCCGGAAAGGACAATAGCGCGTTCGTTCCCCACCATAGGCATCTGCGGTCCAGAGTTTTCCAAATATCTCAGCTTCGTTGAAGCCATTGTAGTTCACCGCAATCCCGAGGTCAGCCTGGCCAAAGTCCCCCCCCAGGTCGTCACCCTTTGGTGAGATTTAGTCTGATTATATCCACGTACATCCATGAACGTATCCAATCGCAACCCTTGTGGATCAGAGGGAGATTTGCCACCATGTGACTTTGATACTAGGACGGTGGTGGATCCTGGCATTGGTTTACTCATAGCTAGGCTTCCTGATGGAAACGCCGGGCTACTTCTCAGCTTGGGAGATCCTGCCAGGAGATGAATCCCCGCTGTACATCGCAGTCCAACACCCGGGGGAAACCCTCCCAGCCACGATCAGGCGGTAAACCGTTGAAAGCATTTTAACAGTTTACAAAGTGGAACTTAAAACGAGACATCTCGATTCTAATTTGAAGCCTCTGGGCTTCCTAATTATCTCATATCAGGGTTTCCACTGAAGTACCCTCGAAAATACCAATGTTATTCAACATAAAACTGCTGTACACACAGGTGCGGTTGTTTTGCAGATCACGCAATGAGGGTCTCACCTGCCACAATGCTCGAATGACGACATCGTCCATTACGATGATTACCAGGCAAAGAATGAAAACGAGTATTTGATTGAATCCGCACAACTCGTGAAGATGTTACGTGCAAATATCCAAGTATCCAATTTATTCTGCTAAGGTACAGTACCTACAGTATCCCCAGGAATTATCTTGTAAAATAACCGTTTTCTTCGTGACTTCATCAATGGAACGTGCTCATGGTCAGAAATAAAAACATACTATTTGACGACCATCAGAGTCCATAAGCTGATTACTAAGTACCTAAGCCCTAAAGGCATCGTGTGCATCATCTTTCGTCCCAGTGATCGTCGAGTGAGTCGAACGGTCGCCAATAAGCCTTTCATTTCTCCTTGTCTCGTGCAGGACCAGTCCAGTGAGTTCTGCTTGTTCTAAGGACTTGTTTCGCATCATATATTTCTTCTAGAGTTTTTGTGAAGAACTCTGACTATCGGACAGACGGGTTTCCTGCAGTAGATTTGACATATCGAGGAATCCAATTAATAACGGCTCTTCTCCATTGGTTATCCTTCATATGCACTTATCTTCGAGAGTTTAGCGTATTGAACGGCATCTTCGATTCTTAATCATTGATGCAGGTCGGAGTTTCGGATCCGCTCCGCTAACTACTACTACAGAAGAGTCCTAGCATCGTCCTTTCGACCGCTCGTTCAATCAATTTCGTCATGCCTACGTAGCAACTAAGTTCCTTACAGTAAGGCAGGGAGAATCGTAGAGTTGGAAAGGTGGGCACAGAGTAGGGTACTCACTGTTCTCTTCACCGAATCCCTACTGCTCTTGAAAGCTCCCTAAACCGCGCGCTTTCTCCTGGTCAACTCTTGAGATAAGTCGCTCATTACGTTGGTATCCTGGCTTAGACAGAACTAACTGGAACATTCGCAGATACTCACTCCAAAGATAGTTAATAGGGCACACATAACAATTCCGTTCCCAATTAACATCGTTTTAGTGAGATTTAGTCGAAGACAAATCTTCCATGGGGGTTATCAAAGCCGGCAAACATTTGTCCCGCTTCCCTAACGTTTGGTGTTATGATAACAATGCCATCAGCAAAGCGAAGAAGGGTGTGATTGACCACAATCGATTTTGACTCTCATGTTGTCCTACGCCAGTGTCCGCATGACGTTGTCGAAGATGGCGGTAAATAATTTTGGCAAGAACATATCGCCTGGCCTAACCCCTCTTTTGACGTCGGTGTTAACATCGTTGTAGAATGATGATACTCTGATAGTGAAATTTTCACAGAACTCACGAAGACTTTACGTCTTATTAAAAAACTTAAACTGTCCTAGTCGTCAATGACTAATTCTATCTCAATTGAGCGAAAGCTTTCTTCAAACCCATGGATGGGAGACAGAGCGGCTCTTGTACTCTCATGAAACCTCAATGAATCTTGTTGTCGTGTGGATATAGTCCACTGTAGTGAATCTTTTTCGAAGCCCTGATTGCTCACATAGCTGCCCTTCGCCTAGTGTTCTGTCAGTCCTGTTTAGAACGACTCAAGTGAAGAGTTTGTAAATGGCAGACAGTAAGAAAAGCAAGTCGGATTTCCGAAGGAGAAATCGGTGGGACCTGATATACCTCCCTCCTTTATTTCATGTGAAGGCAGGAGGACGTGGCTATTGAAGAGATCCGAGTAGTAATCGTGAATGATCTTCTGCATTGCCTTTTTGGAAGCTGTAACTGTTTCCCTGGGCGTCGGAGTGCGGTCACCTAGGTCTTATAATTAGCCTAGTCCTCGTAGTTTTGCGAATGCTTTTCCCAGTCCTTGCAGCTTCGACCATAACTGCTGCTCTTATCTTTGAAACCTTCTTTTTGTCGTCCGTCTGCATTGTTTTGTAAGTTCGGAAATGAGTTGGCGGTTGCCTCTACCTCGTGCGATTCGACACTGGCATATCAGCTCAAGTGTTTATGAAGACATGTGTCCGTTGGAGGGTTCCGAGCTCTCATGTTTCATAGCGGTAACGTGAAGATATTGAATGAGCCAATCGTACTCCTCGTCTATGTCGTCAAAACCAACGTCTTCCTGACAGCCAGCTAATAAGCTGGATAAATCCTAATTCATCATTATTTTGGATCTCGTTTTTTGAAGTTAGCAGGTTTTTCTCCTTTCCACGAGGAATGAAATCTTTCACGAAGACGACGATGGTCTGATGCCGTTTAGAATTTTGGAAGAACAGCGACACCAGTTATACAACACCTTCTGTAACAACTACTTCCCCGAATAGTTACTACCATTACTCTGGTCCTTCCTGACAGAAACCAGTCGCTTCAACAGGTTGCATTTCATGACGACACACTTCCTGAGTATGTCTCGTACCTTCCCATCTCCGCCTAGCAGTCCAACCATCTGCATGCTATTTTGTCACCTATTCTTCTCGACTGTTGCACTCTGTGTGCCTAGTTAATGATCCTTAGCCAAGTTTAGACATCCGATAGGCTCCACCCATTCGCAACCGTATATTGAAGTTGCTCGCTTGCGCAATACTGCTACCGTGGGTCTTTTCGTTGTTATCTTAACACCTGATTTCAAATTCTGACTTGGGTAATCAAATCGACTGCATAACAATAACAACACAGTAACTGCTAAGTAACGATAATGGGACCTTTGGAGTAAAAAAATATAAGCAGTAACGTGACCGGTACGTAGAGATAGCTTAGAGAGCAATGGGAAGTACTAGCGATGTCAAAACATCTTGTACAACAGTGTTATAGTAATATGATAGAGAAATAATGATAGTACATACTGCTGGCCATGGAGTATGATGGGGCGGAGGTGCGATAGGATTTTGCTATGCATCCACCGATCAATAACGGATATGGAGATTAGCGGAGCCGTGGGATGGCTAGACTTGACTGGGGATCATAGGTAGACACACGGAGTGCAGCAGATAACAAGAAGAGGCATATGTACAGCGAGCAGATGGCTGGAGTGCTAGATCGAGATGGAGAGGTGGAAAAAACACCCTAGGGAATAGGCGCGTAGCCATTAACTACAACGTGAGACCGCGACTGATTCATGCAAGGAAGGATCAAAACAACGCAAGTAACTATTCGGCGAATAGCTACTACACCTCCGGTTTACTATGCTGTGGTCTATTTCGTTTCGTCTATATTGGGAGACTCCCACGTCCAGCGTGGAGAGAGGGGCTCCTAGAATTGCGATTAACCGCGAGTGGTCTAGGTCATCATGAAAAACTTAGTCGCTCACATTGCTCGTTTCATTTTAATCCGTGGGTTCCAATGTGGCGTTTTTCAGACGTTCTTTGGGTCCAATCTTAGCGTTAAAGTCATTCATTGATGCCCTTAATAAACGTATGATCCTTTCTGTAGAGCTTCACAAACTCCATACAGAGCGATCCGACCTCCACCAAACATGATAATCTCGATAGACCAGTATCTACAATAGTTGGGATAACTGTTTTAATGCATTCGCCTTCTTTGTGTTGCAGTTAAAACCACAAAGTGCAGTTTGCTAGCGTGATGAAAAAGAATGGTCCCATAATACATTGCGATAGTCCGTTCTGTTCCTCTGTGTTCATTCTTGTGATGGCTACTTTCTTCACCAACAACAATTTCTAGCACTCGTACGGATGACATTTCTTGTAAATTGCCAGGTGTTGAGAACAGCTTTTCGGATCCGTTAAGGAGAACAATGGTTCCCTGAATAAACAAACCATCGATCGAATGCGAAAAGTACAACAATGAATCTCCAATCAGAAAAATATACGGCCGCAAATAAAACGAGTTGATTTCGACTCACACCGGCCAATTCGCCCTCACCTGAAGCTGTGAGTATCTGGTATTATCGGGCCTAAGGTTTTAAACCAGCATATGAGCAAAGATCAATGCACTTTCCGGATTGTGTGATTCCTGGCTTAATTCGAAAGTAGGCATGCATCCCGGCGAAGTCCGAACATTTAAATACTACTTTGGAACTAGTGAGTTCTTTTTTTGGAAAAAAAAGCATTTGTAAACAATAATCAATCCAATGTGGATGAAATGTTGAGTAGATGAAATATGAAGGTAAGTCAGCGTTAAAAAGTACTTGGCAATGGACGTAAAAGAAAATGTACAGAAAAAACGTTAAGAGGTTAAAATCACTAGTTTTATAATGTAAAAGAATTTGGCTACACATGAATGCACATGTTACCTCGAATGGGGTAAAAGACGGTGATTTTGTGAGAAAATGTGATACAGCAATTGTTGCAAAAAAATAAAATGTAACCCTACTTTCCACACCTGAAGGTTTCATTACAACAAATGCAAGGAAAAAATGCCGTCAATAGTGCTGCTTAGACCTACTAAAACCTAAAACTATGTAGGATTTCTAACAGTTACTTTCTTTTTGGAGCTACCGAGTTCACTGTCGCTGATTTTCATGTTGTTTATGGTAGTCACCAAGTTGTCCACAAGTTGTCTGCTGTCCATTCACGAACATTTTACGAAGTTCGTCATGGCGCATTTTAAGCTTGCTGTTCAATTCCACTGCCTTCACCAGCTGCAGCTAATAAATTGAGCATAAGCAACATTACGAAATGGAGGTGCTCTGGAACATGGACTAACCTCGGACCTGGTTTCATGAAGAATGGCCATCTTTGCATTGGTTTCGAGACGCTCATGAGGTATTTCAAGCATCTGAATGGTACCAATTACTGGAATTCTACATCACTAGAAGCGTTCAAGCCTATAGCTAGTTCGTTTGTGCTATTTGTTGTGTGCGACACCTCAAGCAATGCAAGCGTCGGCTGGTCTGGCTTGTTTGGAATTGACAGCAGAAACTTAAGAAAGCTAGCCAGTGTGTCGATGAAACCTGTTTCGGCGAAATACCGATTAATTTCCTGAAAAGGAAAGACGTGATGTACAAAATTAAATTGCACAACCTCGTATCACACACCTCACTTATGAGGTCTGCCTCAGCACCCTCACCAAAAGGGCCTGAACTCATTCCTTTTCTGGAACAAAACAATCATTTTTAGACTTTAAACATTCATTCTCCCAGGGAAAAAAACCATAGCTATGAAGGTGCGACAATTTTTTCAGCATAAACAGCCTAAAATGAAGACGCCGGCAGTGCCTTGCCCAGAACACAGATCTTCGTTGTAGGACGTCCTTAGGTTCAGTGGTGAAAGGAGAAACGATTCATTTGTAATTCAAATTTACTACGAACTAATGTTTTCTACGTAAGATTTGAATAATGTAGGATTTTGAGTAACACTTTGAACTGTTAGAAAGAGAGAAAGAGAGAGAGAGAGAGGGGCAGAGAGAGAGAATGCGATTTCTAACAGGCAGGAATAACACTGAGTTCGTGTTTTTATCCTAAAGACCAACTGTTGCTAGCCGACTGGATCGTTTACTATCTGACAGTATGAATGAGCATTTCAAAAAATGTAGTAGCTTTCTGAACAAACGTTATACCGGCAGTTTGCAAGATACGAATTTTCTAGTAATGCCATCTCTAGCTCATCCCTTTTTTGCGAGCACAAATCTCATTCATTAGCTGTGGTGTTAACAGTCTCGAGGACGATATTCTCTAAGCTACATGAGCTTCAAATTTTTTCGCCGTTAAGAAATCTGAGAAGAAACAATGAAGGGCTGAGGAGCAGAGTTGTGGATGCCTACAGCTGCACGCGCCGAGAACTTTCAAAAATAAACGTTTAGCCAATCAATTCATGCCTATCAATTTCATGTTGGTTTAGGTCCTTACTAGACTATTACTGTCCAAAATGTCACTTTATTTGCTCTTTTTTCCTGTTTTAATGCTTTGTTTGTATTCCAGTGAAATCTTATATCCCTGGGTTCACACTGCGTAGAATGCTGGGGGTGTAGAATTCGCCTCATATTCTTACGTTCCTGCTTTTATCTAAATGGTAACTTTGATAGACTGTCGTCCAATGGAATACATAAAAGTTTAAGAGTCCGTAAATTCCTAAACAGACATAAAACTTAAATGTAATGCTGCAACAACCGTCTGTAATAACAATATTGCATTTTATCAAGGAAATGCAGTACAATAGTTGATACAGTAAAACAGCTGACTACGGAATTTACGGGTAGGAGAAGAAAGACATTGAAGACGAAAAGAGTTGGAGAGGAACTGCTGCAATTCACGACGATCGTTTGAGGACATGAAATGAAGTGAACCCATTCACGACGGTTCAAGAATTTTAGGATGAACTGAGTTTATTGATCGAAACAATTCCTGAAGAAAATTTCCTACATCATTAAGCTGCGACAAGGAAGACGAAAACGATGCCATTCAAGTGAGTGAGTTCACTCGACGGTGCACTTTTATACAGGACCGATGGTGATCGATTGCCGCCTCCAATGTGATATTTCGGTTCAAGCGCTTTTTGGAAGGAGTGAATTCAGCAATCGGAATCTGAAGGTTCCAACCTAATTAAAAAATCCAAAAAAGCCAACCAAATAATTCTGCATGAATTGATTAAGGAGCCGTCGTTATGAAATAAGTTTTGGATTTCTATTCCACAAGAAATCGCAATGTTTCTTTCCACCGTAGTGTAAATTCGGTTAAGAAAGGATTCTTTGCGATAACTGACGACGTTGTATGCATTTACTGGACAATAATCATGGACCAAAACGTGTCCTAACGTAACGCTTCTGTCAGAAGAATCCACTGATAACTATTTCGCGCTCGGCAGATGAAATCATCCGCATTTGAAGTCATGAAGAAGCCATCACAGTCGAGAAATATCCCCTAGGAAATCGGAAAAAATTCACTAATATCTGCAAAGTGGTCGAAATCGGTCATTAAGTGGACAGGTCCGGATTCATAAGGGCTATCACAGCACCTTTTACCAACCGACAAAGAAAAAAAAATAGATGACTAAACTTTTACTCTTCCAACAGTCTAGCGCCACTTCGTACTTGTGGACCGCCACTCTTTCATGTACGTCAATACCTACCTACTTAGGAACCATTAGCAGTGAAATAAGTGCAGCAAATACCTTTGAACGATTTGCGGGAACAAAATCTTCAAATAGAATCATGAGAAAATATACTTGTATGTCGATGGCAAAATATTAATATGGCGCTGTATTTTATTTCCACTAACAAATTGTACCACAACCTTATATACATATATATATATATATATATATATATATATATATATATATATATATATATATATATATATATATATATATATACGCTTCCTTGTACATACGGGTTATCTTCACATCTACAATGGGATTTCATTACTTCAAACATATGATTCGATAGAACTAGCTGAGAGACAGGCGAAACGAAGGACCTGCATGGTGTGGTGGTGAACGCGTTACTCCCTCTCCCGGAGAGGGTAATAGAGCGTTCTTTCCTCACCGAAGACACCTGCGGTCCGGAGTTTTGCAAATATTCAGCATCATTGTGGTTGTACCACACAGAATACCCGTGCCGTGAAAAATTGTAAGGGGAAGTAAATAAAAGTTAACATTACGGAAGTTATTTACAAAACAACTTAATATGGGTGGAGGAATTAGAGATTGGAATTTAGTGAGCGAAGGAAGATGATCTTGAAGGGAGAAGAACAGCAGTTATGGTCCAGAGGCTAGTAAAAGCCTTCGCAAACGCCTTACAATCCTCGGTAATTACAAGACCAAGACGACTGGATTCCGTTCCGACGTGGCAAAACACTTACAAGTTCCAGAAAGGCAATAGGAAAAATCGTTCATGATTACTGCCTGAATCTCTTCAGTAGCCACATCCTCTTGACCTTATATGAAATAAAGGATAGTGGATATGTCGTCTCACCGGCTCCCCCTTTCAAAATCCAATAGGCTCAGAGGCTGGTCGGAGCACCCTGGAATACACATGGGATCGATTCCCTCGCCCCCTACCCTCCATCCCTCCGGAGTCGGAAAAATTAGTACCAGACTTATATGGGAGGATAGGAACACTGGCTGGATACACGGGTAGACCACTGCGAGTCACTGTAAAGGACAGATGCATCAGTCACCTCCAAACGACGTTTAATGAAGTCGGACGCATAGCGCATCCCTCAGGGGATTGATCAAAGCCGGAGCTTTATCCTTTTTTATTTATCCTTTATGATTCTGAATAAAATTGTCTAGTTAACAAATTTTCACAAACCGCTTTGGTTTCCTCATCGACTCAAATCAGAGAAGGAAATATGAGGAATGAAATGTCCGCCTATGACATACGCCTTGACTTTGTTCAACTCCATTCAGTACGTGTTTTTTTTCAATTCTTCATTGAAACGGAAATTATTCATGAATGAAAAAACTAAAAAGTGACACACCAGTGGCGAATATCTGCTCGCTGAATCGATCTCCGGGTCTGCCATTTCCTTCAAATGTACAGGATAGAACTTCCTAAGGATATGTTTGCAAACCATCATCATCTCTGAGTAGATAGAACGAAATGTGGTTTCTGCGGAACCATCTCTCGTTCAATTGCTGCAGTGTTTTCTGTTGTTGGAATCGGACACCCACACTCTTAAAAAGCAGTTTCCTTCTCTTCGTGAAACTCATCACTGTCTACGCATGCTTGATGGGTGGTTACAGTTCTCGAACAGAAGTCGGAAAAGTATGACATAAGATATTCTAGGATGCACTATGCATTCGACTGCCTGCTTAGATGCTTCGGCTTCTACACTTGTGTAGGCCTCCCGATGTATCCAGCTACTACTGGTATCCTTTGGGAGAAGTCTGGTACTAAATTAATGACCCTACATTGACGTGAGGCCTAGTTGGCATGAAGCAAAGGCAAATTTGTGTAGATTTTGTATATCAGTGGGGCAATTTATTTCATTGTATAGGCTTGGCATGCTTACGATAAACCTCCATTGATGTTCGACGAGCTAACGTCGAACACATTGTTCGTTTATTACGTTTTAAGACGCTCAACCCATGCTAAGTGCTCTTATAAAAATGCATTGCTTAACTAATGATGATTCTAACTAAAATATGCAAGTTATAACCCAAAATTATGGTTATAACCCAACATTTGTGTTGTCATGACACCTAGTGCCCGATTTCTCGTGCAATTTCCTATTGTTTTCCTAAAATACATCACATAATTCTCATGGATCCTTCTCTAAACCAACAACGGCGATCGTAGAACAAGTTGGAGCTGCGGATCACTACACCGACTTGCGTGAAACGGAACATTACTTGAGCCCTGCTTTCCACTGCTCGTTCAATAGCGCTGCGTGATCCGTCATCCTGCTTACGCCGCAGCCAGGTTTTTGACGAATACGTTAAGGTAGGAAGAATCGTGTAGTCGAAAAGTTGGGCACGTAGTCTGGTTTTCTTCTCGTTACTGCGTCTTCGACGTTCGTGAGAGCCCCAAGCCGCTCACTTCTTCCTGCTCAACTCTGGAGCTAAGTCGTTCATCATCCTGATTTTCCCGACCTAGGTAGACGGAAATGGAGCATTCGGAGATATTCACTGCGTAGAGCATGAATGGTGCACACTTATCCAATCCGTTCCACATGAACATCGTTTTTGTGAGATTTAGTCGAAGACAAATCTTCCCAACAGGCTTTGTGGAATTCGGCCAGCATTCCTTCCACCTGGCTAATAGTTGATGTTGTGAGAGCAATGCCATTAGCAACACGAAGATGGTGCAATTGCCGACCATCGAATTTCAACATCATGTTCATTTTCACTCTTCCCATGTTTCGGAGGGTGGCAGAAATAATTTAGGCCAAATGGCGCCGCTTTGCCTGACTCCTCTGTACATGTCAATGTTAGCATTGTTATGAAACCGTGGTATTTGGGTTATGAAAATTTTATATGGCTCGAATCTTTATTCTTCCACAAAGAATCTTTGTACATTGAGTAGTGAGACGCTGGCTGTTCGGTGCTTCCATGACTGCTTCTTTCTCAACTGAGCAAAACCTTTTCTAAAATCGATGAAATTGAGACAGAGCGGTCTTGTGTGCTCTCGAGATATTTCAATGAGTCTTGTTACCGTGTGGATGTTGTCCATCGTAGCGTATCGTTTAAGAAACCCCGCTTGCCCACACGGCTATCCTTCGTCCCAGTGTTCTGCAGGTCTTGTTAAAAACGACTTATAAGGGACAGACAGGAAGAAAACTGGGCAGTAGTTGCCGAAACCGTAAAGGTCACTCTTCTTGAACATTAAGAGTCTTGCTGGTCCTTCACAAGAAGACGTAATTATTGAAGACATTCTTGAAGTAACGGTGAATGATTTTCTCCACTGCCTTTCTGGAAGCCGTAGTTGTCCTGGCTCGGCGTAGCAATGGACTGCTTCCAGTAGAAATAATGCCCTACAGGAATTCAACTACGATAAGAGAAGATAAAAAAAGTTCTAAGCTGCAGCCAAAGGCACATACCAGCTCGATCACTCTCGTGGATGACAGAGAGCGAAACGAATGGATGAAGTGTGAGCCCTAAACGGAACATGAAGAGGAGTCGCACGAGGATCTTAGTAACTTGAATCGAATTATGATTACAGCTAACATTAAAATTGCAAAGCGGAGAACATGATCCTTCTTGAAGACCTTCCAATCAAGGGTTGTGTTAAATTGGGGGCGAATTCTACATGTGACGAATTGCCGGATAAATAAATTTAGCTACACTGAACACTGCCTGAACAATGAAGTCCTGGAAAGTTTATTTCTCCATTGTGAAGATCCTCCTCGAAAATACGAATCCACACGCTTACATTATCATGCAAACTATGATAATACAAATAAATGCGGGATATAGAGAAAACCATCAGGAATACGAAGATGGGTTGAACAATTTCGTACATGAAAGAACCACGGACTTGAAACATATCTTCTTAAGAATGTTTTATAAGAAATGGAAAATTATTAAGGGAAGTCCTAGGTATACATCACAACAACTTCAGCACTGCAAGAAACCGATATGCGCAAGTGATTCCACTTTCTTCATCACAAGGATATGTTTCATACCTGTAGAATATGATTGCCGACGTCCTAAGTGAGCAAGGTGAACTAAGACAACAACATTAACATAGTTTGAAAAAATGAGGTGGAACAACCAAAATGCAGCACTCCGAGAAACGGCGAAATGAAAAGACCAAAGTGAAAACATCATCCATTTCAAGTGAATTTGTGACAAAAAAATACATACACACCAAGAAAACAGGTGTCGTCTAATTCATTTCCGAGTCATCAACATCGCTTCATTTGTGGGATCGTTGGAATTTATCCAGAAGCTTTCGAGAGTTTCACGCGCCTGAGTTTCCCATACCCGTGGAAAAGACGGTAAATTCTGCTTCAAAATCTCTTTATCTATCTGTGTCTCGCGGACTTCTATTGGGTATTTGACTTCTATATCTATTCTTCTATCTATTCTATTACTTGCTTTAACATTAAGTTAGTCCAGTAGGTGTTCTTTTACACTGAGGCGGAGTGCTGTACCCGTTCCGCCGGTGTACTGGTTCGCGCACGCTTTATAAGAGATCGTATAAACTGCAGCCGCACTCATGCAATCAGCGTCTCTACCGTTAGTTAAAATTATGTAATTTTGCGTTGCACATCGACGGTCGTACAGGTGGTTGTGTACTAACTGGCGTCTCAGAGCGCTCGATGGAATTTCAGCTACCGTTACCGATTTCTCTAGACCTGCCCTTTCCTGAACAACGTTTGATAGGGCGCACTTTTTTCCGTTTGAAATGGAAGGCGTGATGAACAAGACCTTTCTATCGCTAGAATAATACTTTAGGGGCGTGTGATTTCCGCTTCCATATTCGGCTTGGCGAATCAGAATCCAATAGCCCTCTCAAAGGAGAGCCTAAACTGATCAATCTTCAAATGGTCTGGAAAATATTAGCCACCTATTAGAGCGTTGGCTATGTGATAGCGAGTGGTATTAAGTCATGTCCTTGCATTTATATCTATGCTGGAAGCAGCAGTGATAGATCTCCGGCCATTACTCCACTGTGGATATACAGATGATTACTTCATCATTTGCTCCACAAAAGAGATGGAAAAATGCTTTGAGCTACTGAATGAATAGTCATAGTACATAACATTCACCCGAGAGGAAGCGAGGCCAAGCCAACATCCATTTTTTAAACGTCAATTTTTAACATATGCGTAAACAGCTACATCACGAAGTGATACCGCAAGCCAAAGAGAAAAACATAATGGTTCGTTACCACTTCTCTAAATCCTCATGCTCAAAAATTGTGCTTGTAAGGAACATCCTTCGAACGGGCTACCAGTGTGCGCACAGGAAGAAAGCGGAAGGAAGAATCCCTCGGATATTGGTGCACCAAATATCCTTTTCGAATTTCTAGGAGGCTGCAGCCCTTCGGGATAGGTGTGAGTGGAATACCGGGTCCCAAGAGATAATTCTAGCGCTAACAAGGTCCCACTTATCTTCCCACTCATCTCTAACGAAAAAGTGCAACTACAAACATTGCT
This sequence comes from Angiostrongylus vasorum, assembly GCA_018806985.1. Taxonomy (NCBI): domain Eukaryota; kingdom Metazoa; phylum Nematoda; class Chromadorea; order Rhabditida; family Metastrongylidae; genus Angiostrongylus; species Angiostrongylus vasorum. Next base: position 59,661 of record JADANN010000103.1, on the reverse strand, counting down.
TAAGAAAGGCGGATCTAGAGAATGTGAGACAACCATCGTTTTGCACGTCACATAATCTCAGCAACTAGGCGAACTCCGAAAAGTGACCACTCCATCAAAGCTTACACGCGGGAGTGTCGACGAGTCCACCAACGGTGCAGGTATAATACACAACGCAAAAAGCCACTTAATTGTTCTGAAAACTTTGCTCAATGTTTTATTCCATTGTTGACGTTGTTTTGCATCTACCACTTAGACCTGTTGCATATTGGAATATCTTTACATCAAAGGTAACAAAACCTTGTGATCAAAGCACCTTGATAAGTCGGCCGGGTGCACAGAGGACTTTTCACAAGGAAAGTTCTCTTTCAATCTACGATATCAATTGCAATGTCATTCTACTATTGTTCGTGCAGTTCATTTTTCCCTATGTGACCATGACTGTGTAGTAGCATGCGACTGAGAGTTGGGTCAGCCACACTTTGTTCTTTCCCTCTGCGTCATTTCCGGTAGTCTGCGTCTTTTAACTTTGCTCATTCCTTGTGAGTCATTCGCACACTTAGCTAGTCTGCGTCTGCCCCACTATTTCTGTCAGCCTCCGTACCTGCCTTTGACGGTGTGGGCGTTGCACCGCCTAGGGCTGCCTACTCTATGTGTTGTTATGTTCTTATTATAATCACTTTCATTTCATTAATGTTGTAATAATATCCTAGTACTGTTATTTTTCATTCGCTTCGCTCCCGTAGTAGGTGCAACCTATCATAACTTCAAACCTGCCTTACTTTTGTGCCATTATTTTGCCGTTGTTACTATTGTGTGATTAATGTTCTTCTTATGTATAGAAATTTCAACTATCTACGTTTGAGGTGTGGCTAGTCATAGCAATCAAATGGCTTGCATACATATATGTACACTTACGTACACATGCATACACATACATGCACATACACACATGCATATGCACACAGACATGCACACACATACATGCATATATACACATGCATATACATACAGACACATGAATGCACATACATACACATACGTACAGGCACATACATACACACACAAGCATACACATACATGCACACACCAAACACACATACATACATGTATATGCACATAGACACACATACACACATATTTACACTTATATACACATACGTATACACACGTATACATAGAAACACATACCTACGCATACACACGCACAAATACATACATATATATATATATATATATACACATACATACACAGAAGCACACACGGCGAACAATCCAGTTCATCCCCACAATACATCGTTCTCGATAACTATTTCATCATGACTTTCATATATGTAAAGACAAGACTCCAACGTGGTAGGCCTATAGAAGAGAGGTTATTATCACAGCAACCAAATGGAAAACGTGTTTCTATATGTATTTGTATGCGTATGTACACTTCGTGTTTCGGTACTGAGGTCTTCGGCTGTCCTTTGTTCAGTGTTCTCTCAATCCTTTTCACGATGACAGGAGAGAATAGTTTGTAGACGGCAGACAGCAAGCAGATTGGGCGACGGCTGCCGATTTCGTGGGGGTCACCGTTATTCAACAATAACACAGTTCCGCTTCTCTCCTATTAAACAGGAACCTTGCATGATAAAAAGGGAATCTGTGCAAATCCGAGCCGTGGATTTTTGACGAAAGTTGGAAGGTTCCTCACGTAAAATAAAGGGATCTCATTACAGCAGTGTACGTGTCGAAACAAATGCGCATTGTCGTGAAGCGCTATGTGAATTGAGGGTGCAAATGTGTCACGTTGTTGAGCATAGCTGGTCATTGCGTTGCGTGTGGCGTGGCTTGTCGCGTCTCGAGCAGCGTTAGCGCTTTTGGACGTACTCGAGCTCATTGAGTCGGCAGATGCACCAGATGTGTTGTTTAGTTCGTGTTTCGCTTGCTCCTATTCTTTCGGCTTACCGCACGAGATTTTTCGGGAGTACGTAAGGTTAATGTTAAATTAAAGTGTTCGCCTCAGGGTGCAGAACAGTCTTTGTAAGACGCCCACACACACGCACATACACTCCATAGATTTTGCTTTCTTCAGAGCATAGATTGTAGGCCAAAAGCACAGTGGTTGCAAATTATTGCTTTGCAATAACACACTCAGGATCGTCGATTTGATGTCACTAGGTCAAACATGGTATCCCATTACTCTAAAGAGGGCACATTTCTTGGGAAATCTACCTTCCGATCCACGAAACAATACAGCTTCGTTTGGAAAACATGCGGGAATGCCCTAGCACTGTTTTCTATGATTCCACTAAGAATACTGAAACACCAACATCTGAACGTTACATTCACGCCCTCGAATTGGTTCATCAAGAACGCGCTTAAATATGGTTCAGTCCTGAGCTTAATTCTTAGTGCTTCGCAAAGATATGGTTTGCTTAAAGCAGTTTCACGTTTTTATTTTGCGCTCCCGTTTCATGCCGTCTTATTCATTTGCGCATTTCCTCTTTTTTTTTATTTTTTATGAAGGTATTACAGCTTGTTGTCTTTGTAAAGTAACGTAGGAAGGAGTCCATGAAACTTGCGAAGACGTTGGATCTTTTGTCGTATTTCGCGCATCACTAATTAGAGGACCCGACAACATTCTACCAGAAGTCAGGATTGGAGAAGTGTTAGGGAGGAAGGGTGTTATAGATGCAGTCATTAGCACTTTTTTACGATATAGGTCATTTGTGATTCGCACGTTTAAGAGCAAATCGGTCGGCATGAGCCATAAATGATTCATTCACTTGCCGACCGTTCATTTTGATAGGGAGAACATTTTGATGTGCTTTTAATAATCACTCTATAGCTTAGTTGATGTACATGTGAATACAACTGAAGGCCGAAAAATGAGCCACTTTTAGTACGCGTTTGGTCGCGCGACGCTATTGAAACAGACCCACAACATGCGCGTCGATCATTAATTCCACATAGTGTATCTTTGACAGTATTACCCGGATACTTGGTTGCCTGGATGGCCCATCGTCACTGATTGTGCGGGTCCAAGCATAATTTCCACTTGCTCGGAGTTTTACAGGTTTAGACATCTTGGTTCCCTGAAGTCTCGAGGTCAGCCAGGCCAAAGTCTGTCCCAGTTCGTCACCACCGCAGGCACTCGCCGCCTTTGTGAAACAGGGGTAGACCTGCTACCATGCTGATAGTGTGATACAAGGACGGTAGTGGGTGCTGACATTGGTTTACTCATAGCTGGGCTTCCTGGTGGAAACGTCGATCTCGTTCTCACGCTGGGTCGCCCTGCTGAGGGGATGAATCCCACCGCTATCCATCGCAACAAGGAAAACCTCCCAGACATGATAAGTCGGTTAACCGTTGGAAGGCCTTTACAGTGTACGATATTTTTCACTCCGTCATGCTTAAGTGTGGTTGCATCGTGGGCGAGATTTTTTTCATATTACACATGAAACAAAAATTTTTATGAAGGACGCAGTGATGTAGAGGACACGCAATATTCAAAAGAGAAAAAGGAAAACATATTGAAATAAGCGACAAGAAAGCATGAAGTAGCGGGAAAGATATTATGGAAAAACATGAAAAGTGGGTATGTGGGGTGGGTGCATTGTCGTCTTAAACTGGCACGTTGGGCTGTATGCATTGAGTTCAACATGAATGACGGATGGCGAAAGATTATGTGTAGTCTTAGATGTGGCGAGAATCTTGGACCTTGAAGCGTTTATTCCACTGTCCAGTTATTTGTTTCTTCAGTCGTTTCACTTCTGGGGAAAATTCAAATTCTAATTGCCTTAAAGTTTAGTGCTAAACGCGGGCTATTTTGTTTCTGCATATGCGGGTTTCGGTTTCGTTCACCGTTAGCTAAGGCAGTACACGTTGGGAAGCTTGCGACGTATGGAAGGTCTTATTTTACCACACTTTCGTCTGTCATGTTCTTTTCTTTTTTTAATAAACCACAAATGTGGTGCGTCGTCGATTTTCGAATTAATTCAAAATATTTTTTAGTCTTAACGGTGTGAAGGTAGTTGCTGCCCGCTTTGTGGCACATTGAACCAGTGGAACATTAAGGCCAGTTTGCTCTCCTCAGTTTTTTTTTTCCCCCATTGAAGTTGTGTTTTGTAAAAGTGCTCCCGTAGAACGTCGTCGCTTCAGGCTATAATGGCGTAACTGTCTCGTTTCCGCATTGTTTGAAAACTCGTATCTGGGACATATTTTGAATTGAAATAACTTCTGAAAAGTATCTATACTGTTACAGCAGTGGTTCTTTCAACCTCATTGTGTAAATCTGCTGAGGTTGAAATTTTCCAAGCGCGTTAGTTGCTGAAAAAAAGTACCGTCAGTTGTCGAGAAATCGATACAATCGCATTCTTGCTGTTGGTTTTAGCGCTTTCTGTAAATCTGATTTGTCTTGTTTCCATCCGATCGAATTCTGATTGTTTACGTGTCGATGGAAACCAAATCTTGAAAGTTCTTCTTCAAAAGAGAGTGCCAGAACCGACATCTCTTCGCAAAATTATGTATGTTTAGGTGCCTGGAACGTCGTACACTATAGGCCATCTTGCCGTTCATGGCTTACGTCGTTACGATATGTGCCGCGACAGCTTCCGTTGCTTCAACAGAGAGAACAAATCAATTCTGTGTTAGCCACAGCTCCAAGCAACAATGATACTTCGTTATCCAGTTTAAGTATTGCGTGAATGTCGCTTGTGTAAATCTGTGAATGAGTGTGTATTGCTTTAAAGCGAATACTTGTTAGCTTGGCGTGAAATTTCAGTGTGGTCTCATGAAGGCCAGATATGCGCCGGTGGTGTGCCACTTTCTAGTCTTTTCATTCATGAGTACTTCTCGTTTCAATGAAGAATTGAAGAACAAAACTGCTTATTAAACAGAACAAGTTATGCCGTACATCATAGGTGGACTTCTCACTCCTCATTTTTCCTTCTGTTATTTGAGTCGATGAGGAAACCATAGCGATTTTTGAAAGCTTCTTAACTAAACAATTTCATTCAGAATCATTCCAAACCATAGTACACAATCCAGTTAAAAGGTGACTCTAAATCACCTTTAACCACTAACATTGAATGAATGTTTTAAAATTCTGGATAACTAGACGTTTCTCCGTCATGAGGTTTCCCGCTAGATGGTCCTTTGCTAAAAAATAAAGTGTTAAACCTTTCTCGGATTCCTCCATTTGTTCAAAAAACGACCACATTCATCGACATGTTTATTTCTTAAAAACGAAGTTATGCACTGCATTCGGGTTTTATGTTTTTCGTATATCTAAATGACGTCTGTTGGAAACATCTAAGGTTTATCCTTCGTCTCGTTCACAGCTTCCTTCATGACATCATGATCGTTGTCCTTTTCAATTTTTTCTTTACCCTTTTGTGCTTTTTTTTCACTTTCACCGTTCGCCTACGACTTCCTTCAGTGAACTCTTCTATTAAGCTGGCCCTTCTTTCCAAGGCGTCGTCTTCGACAGAACGTGACTGAAAAAGGAAACTGAACGAAATTTTCGTAAACAATCATTGTCGTACAAATATAATGTGATGAAACTACTCATATTTTGCTGCCACCCTGCTAGGTGCCTCTTGCAATCATTCCTTTCTTCACACTTTACACGGATCCGCACACTAGACGACAGGACGGGATGGTATAAAATCAAGACAAATGTTCGTTATATTCTTGTTTAGCAAATACGAGGTGTTATGTTATTTCTTTATTTACGCACAAGCTAACGTTTCGGTGGATTGCCTTCCTCAGAGCAAGGACAGGTCAAATTCACCGCAATATACCCAGCCAGACACCTCCGTAACAAAACAAAGAAAGTGCTAAACCAAGACTTCAATCACATTTAAGCACAGAATAGCTTCTTTACACAGTCACTGCTTTCTATGAGTCTTCCACTGACTATGTGCCCATCCCATCAGAATAACAGGCTTGTAAATTTTACCCAATATCACGCGTGATAACGAGGCATTCCTCCAAGCGGTTCATTTCCGGATCTTTTGAATTGATCCAGAGAGCCTCGAGATCCTTTGCGCGCTTGTGTTTTGCGATTCCTGTGCGAGAATCGTAATCCTTACTTGAAAATGCTCCCCGTTATGTCTCTGTGTCCTATTCGTTCCTGGTGGAGTATTTCGTCTAAGTTCGCTGAGTAGGTGTTCTTTTATATGGACACGGGGTGGAGTGGTCTACCCGTTTCCCCTAATGTATTCTGCCCGCACGCTTTACAGGAGATGAGATAAATTGTGGCCGAGCAATCACTGTCTCTAAAATTAGGGCAAACTACGCAGCTTTTGCTCTGCAGATAGACAGTCACATAGGCCGTTACAACCTACCTGGCTTTTAAGATTACTCAGTGGCATTTAGATTACCGTTGCTGAATTCTCTAGACCCACCCTTCTTAAGCAGCGTTTTATAGCTGCACTAACACCATTTAAAAGGAGTTCGCTCTTCAATGGAGGATAAACGAGATCTTATTACCGCTAGAGTTGTCGCTTGCGGCTTGGGGTGTCGTCTACGCCCATCCTGAGCTATAGTTTAATAGCCATTAGAAATGGCTATTTACCGCGTCAGGTTCCTGAACTCTTCTCTCTGCTCTCTTCGTGAGCACACGTTGGTTGCTGTTCGAAGCATGTTTCTTACAGGCGCCATTTCAGTTTGTGTGGGGGGAGGGGAGAGATTATGAACGAAGATCTTTTACTACGCGGCGTTCGTACCACTTCGTAATGTAGCCGTTTTCTGATAGGTTAGTTTGCGCATTCAGAAATGGAAAGCCAGTTTTCGTTCGGTTTCTCTCGGATAAACTTAATATACTGTGACTATTTATTCAGCAACTCAAAACACTTTTTCCATTTCCCTCTTTTGTTGAGCAAATGACAAAACAGTCGTCTACATATCTGCAGCAGAGTGACTTCCGGAGATCGCTCTCTGGTGCTTCCACCTTGGACATAAGTGCAAAACAAATGTATGTATATAAGGTCCGCTATCTTTCAGTGGATTACTTACACTTGCTAATTTCGTACGTTTTCCTTCGAACATCCATGATCCCGTGTGAAATTGTAAAATGGCGACAGAAATAGAAATGGACCCTGAAATATATTTTATAGAAAACCCTGAAAAGCACTATGTAACTTCCGTAAATTGGAGAAATTCAGTGGAGATGCTTCTGCGGCGGCACTGGGTTCACTTCCTCTTTCACAGCTTCCTTCATGACATCATCAACGCCGTCTTTTTCCAATTTTTTTCTTTGTCCTTTTGCGCTTTTTTTCAGTTTCACCTTTCCTTTATGACTTCGTTCAGCGAACTCCTCTATTAAGCTGGTGCTTTCCTCCCAGGTACCATCTTCGTCAGAACGTGACTGAAAAAAAAGGAAATTGAACGAAGTCCTCATACACAAACTTTGTCTCACCAATACAGTGGGAAGAAAGTACTCATATTTTGCTGTTATCTTGTAGACGACCGCAAAGTGAGTGGAATAAAAGTGATGATATATAAATATACATATATAAATAATCTGCTATTTTTAGTGGATTACTTGCGCTGTCCGACATCCCAGGTGTTTTCCGTCGAACATGCCTGATTCCATGTGACATTGTAAAACCGCAACAGAAATAGAAACGGATTCTGAAACATATTTTATAGGAAACCTTGAAAAGCACTATGTAATTTCCGCAAAATGGAGAAATTCCGTGGAGCCCTGCGAAGCCAAGCCCCAATTTGGCTAATTGTAGGGTGATCTGTCCGAACTTGTAATTTAAGGCGAAATGTTTTAACAAGACGATGACTCGCCACTAGTACAACGTCACTTACCGGGATAATGCAGTAGGGTCGTTTAAATCGCCACAGCCGCTTTTCATATGGTAATAGAAATACTAAAAATGACTTGAAAGTTATCCTCATCACTTATATATAGCCTGGAGATAAACAAGTTGTTATCTTTGGACAATCACTATCAACTGTAAATGCGCTGTATAAAAGAGCACTGGCGAGCAAGCTTTGTTGTTCTGGCAGTGGTCAGCTGGGTTCGATGCTGTGCGGTAGTGAAGATCCACATCGGAAGAAAGAGAAACTGTGAAAACAACTTGGATCAATCCGCCCTTGAGGAAAGCGAAAATGCTGAAACGTTAGCCGGATGATATTTTATAAACCTGGTGTTAGTTTGTATGAGAAAGAATACACGTTGACTAGTCACAAAGTGGGTTTTTCGGAATACTTATTCCTAGGCTGATAATAGGACGTGTGAAAGACGCCAGTGTCGTGGCAACTCAGCCAAAGGCAGGAGCAAATACATGGTGATTACCCTCACCTAATGCTGTCCTCTGGACGAGATGCTTTAAATTCCATCATATCTGTAGGCATCCAACGACATTGGACAAGCACTATTTATTTCTTTGCTTACGCACAAGCTGACATTTCGGCGGATTTCGGCTTCCCCTAATACTGGGAAGGTCAAGTTGATCGCAATTTACCCAGCCAAACACCTCCGTGACCACACCGCGAAAATGCTAAACCAAGATTCCAATCACATTTGATACAGAATAACTGCTTTGCCCACCTACCGATTTCTATAAGTTGATTATATATTGAAATGCCACCGAGGATTCTACGACGACAGCTAGTTCGTATCCACATGTATGACGCACAACGCAAAATTGCACAGTTTGCTCCATCGGTGGACACGATGATTGCATGAGCTCGGGTACAGATTATCTGATCTCTTGTAAAGTGTGCGCAGCGGAATAGATTGGCCAAACGGGTGAACCACTCTGCTCCTTCTAAAAGAACATCTAGTCGGTAAACTTAGACCTCCTTATTAAACCCTATAAGCCCACTTACTTCACCGTATTTGGCGTTTTCCACCTTGCTGAGCTCTAAACGTGGAGGTTGCTTATACCCATGGGTAGCTTGTCATTTACTTCCGGGGTACCATATATCTTGTTTGTTGGTGGCAACTATTGACTACTTCCCATTTACTCCGCCATAACTTAATTGCAGACTTTTGGCGAAATTAACCTGTGGAATACAATCCTCTTATAAACACGTGTTGGTTTTCGAATGACATATTGCTATTGTTAATCACCAACACGTCCAATTAATAAAGTCTTAATGAAAGTGGTTATTTTACATAACCATTCCTGAAAGTACGATAGGTACCTTAGTAGAATAACTTGAATACTTGGACACTTGGATGGCCCATCTTGGCGAGTGGTGTGAACTGCTGCATCTTCTCCATTCGTTTTTGCTTTGCAATCGCTGTCTGTGGCGGTGACATGATTGTAGCATGTTGTTAGGTCAGATTCCCATACCGTGGTCTTAATTTGTAGAACAACCGAGGCTGCGGGTATACCTTCCTAGTAAAGTAACATCGGTAGTTTTGAGAGCAGCTAAGTAAAAACCCTGATATGTAATAATTTCGTAGTCTAGAGTTTTCAGGTTAAAGTCGAAATGCCTTGCCCCTATTTTCACTTTAAAAGCTGTTATAGGTCGTAGAGGGCGCATGTGGCGCAGTGGTTGGAGGCGCCGCAGCGACACAGACGTGGAATCGCTCCCCCGCGCCCATGGCCCACTTAGCTTTCCATCCCTCCACGGCTGGTCGGCAGATTGGTACTAGACTTGTCTGGAAAGGTAGCAGCGTTGGCTCGATAAATCGGCAGGCCACCCTGAGTCATCGTGAAGGCCAGATATGCAATCAGTCGCCTCCAACGCTACTTAATGAAATGGAATTAATGGCGCATCCCTCAGCGATTGGTCAACGCCGAGATCTTGATTTTTGTAAGTCCTATTTGCATTTATGATAATATTAGAGCGCGAAGAAAAGGATGTTCAACAATGACAACCAGCGTAAACTGTGTTTTTACTATTTTTGGCTACTTTGTACCACCGTTTGTTCACTAGATATGCCTTGTTCTGTTGCATTTATTCTACTATAACCCTCAAAATTTACTGCCCATTATAATTTTTCACGGCACAGTATTACGTGTGAAACAACCACAATGATGTTGAGGTAATTGCAAAACACCGCAGCGCAGATGTCTGTGGTGGGGAACGAATGCGCTGTTACCCTTTCCACAGCTGACGCGTTCACCACCACACCAGGCGAGTCCTTCGTTTAGCCTGTCTCTCAGCTAGTTCTACCTAGCTAGGAAAAAGTTAACATTGCGATTTAAACCACGCCATCGTCATCATACTCTGCTGCAGATATATAGATGGCTGTTTTGTCATTTGCTCAACAAAAAGAGGAAATGGAAAAATGTTTTGAGTTGTTGAATAAATAGTCACAGCATACTAAGTCTATCCGAGAGAAACCGAACGAAAACTGGCTTCCATTTCTGAATGCGCAAACTAACCTATCAGAAAACGGCTACATTACGAAGTGGTACGAACGCCGCGTAGTAAAAGATCTTCGTTCATAATCTCTCCCCTCCCCCCCACAAACTGAAATGGCGCCTGCAAGAAACATGCTTCGAACAGCAACCAACGTGTGCTCACGAAGAGACCAGAGAGAAGAGTTCAGGAACCTGACGCGGTAAATAGCCATTTCTAATGGCTATTAAACTATAGCTCAGGATGGGTGTAGACGACACCCCAAGCCCTGCAAGCGACAACTCTAGCGGTAATAAGATCTCGTTTATCCTCCATTGAAGACGAACTCCTTTTTAAATGGTGTTATTGCAGCTATAAAACACTGCTTAAGAAGGGTGAGTCTAGAGAATTCGGCAACGGTAACCTAAATGCCACTGAGTAATCTTAAAAGCCAGGTAAGTCGTAACGGCCTATGTGACTGTCTATCTGCAGAGCAAAGCTGCGTAGTTTGCCCTAATTTTAGAGACAGTGATTGCTCGGCCACAATTTATCTCATCTCCTGTAAAGCGTGCGGGCAGAAAAACATTGGGGAAACGGGTAGACCACTCAGTGTCCATATAAAAGAACACCTACTCAGCGAACTTAGACGAAATACTCCACCAGGAACGAATAGGACACAGAGACATAACGGGGAGCATTTTCAAGTAAGGGTTACGATTCTCGCACAGGAATCGCAAAAACAAGCGCGCAAAGATCTCGAGGCTCTCTATATCAATTCAAAAGATCCGGAAATGAACCGCTTGGAGGAATGCCTCGTTATCATGCGTAATATCGTAATATTGGGCACTATATAAGCCTGTTATTCTAATGGGTTAGGCATATTACGCTTTCGTGTGAACTCTGTGCGGTAAGACTTCAGGTGACACACTCAGTGGAAGACTCAGAGAAAGCGGTGACTGTGCAAAGAAGCTATTCTGTGCTCAGTGTGGTTGATATCTTGTTTAGCAACCTCGTATTTCCTAAACAAGAATATAACGAGTAATTGTTTTGATTTTGGCCAAACGAAAATTTGTTTCTGAGTTGTTAGAAACAGTTCGTAAAAAGCATAACAACAATGTTTGTGTCGTCATTATCATTCACGCTTTATCATATACTGTTAGCACACAGTCTATGCTGTCAGTAAACATTGGATTTCTCCTCCGACTTGTGTAATTCTCGTCATCGGTGTCCCTGCTGGGAGACGATCATCCGATGTTCATTACACTCAGAGATGCATTGAACATCCAACAGTTCGGATAATGGACTAATACTTGTGAGAAAGTCCCTTGTTATCCGTTTACGTGTTGCATGATGCCCCATTACGTCATCTTAAGTTTTTTCCTTTAGCTGTAATCCCTTACTCTTTAACATCAATATTGTAATGATTCGTGATAGACGTGACACAAATGTCACGCTACATCTGCCGTTTCACATGGTGATGAGAGTTTAGTGTTACAGCACTTTCTAGCACACAGTAGCTGACTTTTCGACGGTTTCTTCTTCTTCAGGGCCTGGAAAGGTCAAATTGACATGCAATATGCTCAGCCAAACACTTTCCTAAGCTTAGCAGGTAAAACGTGATACATTCGCGTAACAAAAAGCTTCTTTCAAACACCCACGGCTTTGTTCGTTGTAATCTTTCCTTAACTTAAGTTAACTGGTGAAGGAGAGCCGCACAGAGTACAATATGGGCGAAGAAAGTGCCTGGTTCAAGTCACAGAACCAGTCTGAGGTATGCTGCTAGGTTGCGCGTGGTCACAATGTAGCCCTCCTTGCGGTCTTTTTTTGGATTTTAGGAAGTTTTCTAAAACGAGTCATGAGTTTTACGAGCCACTGTCTTGAATTGCTATACGAGGACGGTAACATCTACTTCAAAACTTTCGCTGTTATGTTTGCGTGTTCTATGCGCGCCTAGTGGAGTGTTTGGTTTCAATTTAAATTTAACCACTAGTGTTTTTTAAACGGATGCGGAGTGGCCTGCCAGTTTCGCCAACGTATTCGTGCCCCACATGCTTCACAACAGTTTAGGTGCACCGTACCAGATCTTGTTTGCTCACCGTCGCTAGCCGTTAAGGTATTTTATGTAATCTTTTGTTGTATATATATGGGTATATAGGTGTTACGGACTAGCTTCGTCTTAGTATGTCTCGGGGGATATTTCTGTTACTGTTACCGAATTCTCTACACCGGTCCTTCTAAACAACGTTCTATTTCTGCGCTTATTTCGTTGAAAGTATAAGGCAAAATAAATGGGACCTTATTTTCGTTAGAATTATCGTTTAAGGGTGTGGTTTGTACTCGACGCCTATCCCGAGGAGCTACAGTTTTGTAGCCATTTGAAATATCTATTTGCCCCACGAATGTCAAGGATTCTTTCTTCGGCTCTCTTCCTGTTCGCACACTTTTCGGCTGTTCGAAACATATTTCGAACAAGCGCCTTTTGGTGTATGAGGTTTCATTCTGCATGTTTACCTGCTTGCTTTGTATTGACGAAGAAACCAAAACGAATTCTGTAAACTTGGTAAATAACTTCGAAATTCTGGATGACCAGATGGTTTTCGGTGATGGAATATTCCACTAGTTGGTCCTTTACTAGAACGAAAGGGTTAAACCTTTCAGAAATTTCCATCTGTTCAAAAATGACCACATTCAACGACATGTCCATTTAATAAATATTTAAATATATTATATTAATATTATTATATATTGTAATAAATATAATTTATATTTGTTCATTTAATAAGGGCCGGTCTAGAGAATTCCGTAAACGCAGTTGAAATGCCACCGAGAACTCTTAGGCGCCACCTAGCTCGTACCCGCCCAGATGACCGTCTATGTGCAACGCAAAATTGCACAGTTTGCCCTAATGGTAGAGACAATGATTGCATGAGTTCGCGTAGAGTTTATCTGATCTCATTTAAGGCGTGCGGAGACGAATACTTCGGCGAAAGCAGATTGGGCGATGGCCGCCGATTTCGTTGTGGTCACCGTTATTCAACAATAACACAGTTCCGCTTTTCTTTTATTAAACAGGAACCTTGCATGATAAAAAAAATCTGTGCACATCGGAACCGTGGGTTTTTGACGAATGTTGGATGGTTCTTCACGTAAAATAAAGGGATCTCATTACAGCAGCCTACGTTTCGAAACAAATGCGCATTATCGTGAAGCGCTATGTGAATTGAGTGTGCAAATGTGTCATGTTGTTGAGCACAGCTGGTCATTGCATTGCGTGTGGCGTGGCTTATCGCTTTGCGCATCGCGTTGCGATTTTGGACGCGCTCAAGCTCGCTGAGTCGGCAGAGGCACCACATGTGTTGTTTAGTTCGTGTTCCGCTTGTTCCTAATCTTTCGGCTTACCGCACGAGACTTTTCTGGAGTCCGTCAGGTTAATGTTAAATCAAAGTGTTCATCTCAGAGTGGAGAACAATCTTTGTAGCACGCCCACACATACGCACATACACTTTCCATAAATTTTCAATTCTTCAGAGCATAGGATGTCAGCGAAAAGCACAACGGTTGCAGATTATTGCTTTGCAGTAATACACTCAGGATCGTCGCTTTGATGTCACTAGGTCAAACATGGTATCCCATTTCTGCAAAGAGGGCACATTGCTTGGGAAATCTACCTTCCGACCCACGAAGGAATACAGCTTCGTTTTGAGAACATGCGGGAATGCCTTAGCACAGTTTTCTACGATTCCACTAAGATTCGTCTTAACCGGCATTCAACGTCATTCATGAAAAAAAATAAACAACGACGTCGTTAAGTAGCCACTTATCCGCCACACAAATTTGAGGACGTTTCGTTGACGATGGATGCGATACAGTGAACTGGTGGGAAGAAGGGCTGGGATCGGCACAACATAATCTGTTGGGTCACGTGGAAGAGGTACATATTAAAGGTCACTTTGACAACCAGGAGTTTCTACTTTAAGTTCTTCAGCATGGTAAAGAAATCAGTTGCGATTGCGTTGGTAAATGTGGATGTAACCTTCGTGACCCGAAACATTGTCCGTGGCATTTCATAATCACTTACTGAAGCGGGCAACCATATAATAAGTCTGTCACCTCGTCAGGATCAACAGTGCATTACGCGGTTTCGAGATGCTTGAATTAGTTAGGTTCATTTTTAAATATTTTTATGCTGAAAGGTAGGAATAGGCCACTCTCAACTGTTTTCTTCATCTGCTATCGAAATCTGCTGGCAGATAATACTCCTGTTGATGATGATCATGTAGGCAACAGTGAATCAACTCAGGTTGCGCCATTGGCCGAAAAACGTGTTGAAGCTGCTGATTCGGTCTTATATCCGGGTTCGAGCATGCCTCGTTACGTAGAAGATGACGACGATGAACAGGCGTTTGAGCATGTTTCTGTGGTGAGGCACTTTATGGTTACCAGATATCACGTTGGATTTAAAACATATCCTACATTTGCAAGTAGGCGCGTACAAAATTTGTCTCCGATTGCTGTAAACTAGTAAAGTTTAATCTAGCAGTCGACTTTGTGTATTTTTTTGTGAATGAGGGTTTATAAATCCCCTCAATCAGTCTACGTGAATTTCACCACTGTATGGAAGAAGCAGTGTTTCGAATTCAACCTTGCTTACCACAAACAGAATAAACATTGGACACTGCTCGTGATTTTTTCTAAGTTTTAGTGTTGTGTAACTTGCAGAGGGCCGAAGGGAGTTTCGTCTTCCTCATCCCTTGCAAAGAAATCTGATGATGATCTTGCTGATGTTGGACTATGTGTGGTCGCGGAAGTCAAATGGTGAGTTTTTCTACTGATTACTTCCGTAGATTCTAATGGAAAGAGGGAGATAAGTTTGACTCAATGTTTTCGAGAAGTGAAATCGAAATTGGATGTTTCTGTTTTGTTGGCACCTAACACTGAACCAATTTCAACGAATGTTGACAGTATTACACACCATTAGGGAGATAGGCGAAACGAACGAACACGCGTGGTGCGGTGGTGAACGCGTTATCCCTCGGAAAGGATAAAAGCGCGTTCGTTCCTCACCGCAGGCACCTGCGGTCCGGACTTTTGCAAATATCTCAGCATAATTGAAACGTTAACAACATTAGAATTAGGAAGTATTTATATTACTGCTGGTCCTAGAAATATTAGCGATAGTATTGAAAAAGTGTTGGAAAGAAAACATTTTTCAGCACACGTAACAGTTCTTCATCCGATGCGTTGACCTCATATGAGAGGAAGGACAAATGCACATGCAACAATAAATTTTTTACACCAGTTGCAATGAAAGTTCACGAGAGTACGACACATAATGAAGACAGCAGCGGCAGAGGCGGAAAGTTAGAATGTGCATCGCTACTGAGGTCAGTTCTTGAAAGTCGTCTTAAAATGTCGTTAACGCCTTGGAATACCCGCTCAAAGGCGTCTTTTCATCTACCGTGATTGTTGCGCTGTGTTTGAGAAAGAACAGCAATTCGAGGTGCATCGGGTGAGCGACTGTCTGGAAAATAATATGTGGTGATATTTATTTATATGCTCTTACGAACTGATCTCGCTGAGCTGATTCGAGGTTAGTATGAGTTGTCGCTGTTGTTGTTGTTGTTTTTTGTTGCTGATGGTGCTGGTGGTGCCCCGGCGATTCAACCTTCCTTAGAGCCGTGCTCTTACGAGTGAGAGTCCCACGACCAACAACAAAATTTTTGTCAGCCTGTTGACTGAATAATTTTATTCGGCATCCTACCACAACTAACATACACTCCGATTAGAACTTTGCTCTAAATTGCCTCTAACGATTAATTTTGAATGTTTTGAAAAATTCTAGATAACCAAATGTTTTTTCGGTCATGAGGTTTCCCGCTAGGTAGTCCTTCACTAATAAGAAAGCGTTGAAACCTCTCTCACAAACTTCCATCTGTTCAAAAAACGACCACATTCATCGACATGTTCATTTTCTAAAGGCGATGCTATGCAATGCATTCAGATTTTATGCCTTTTTCGTATATCTAAATGACGTTTGCTGGAAACGGCAGCTTAAATATCCTTCGTTATTTTTCTTGCTTCTGCGGCCGCACTGGGTTCACTTCCTCTTTCACAGCTTCCTTCATGACATCATCAACGCCGTCTTTTTCCAATTTTTTTCTTTGTCCTTTTGCGCTTTTTTTCAGTTTCAGCTTTCCTTTATGACTTCGTTCAGCGAACTCCTCTATTAAACTGGTGGTTTTCTCCCAGGTATCATCTTCGTCAGAACGTGACTGAAAAAAGAGGAAACTGAACGAAGTCCTCGCACACAAACTTTGTCTCACCAATACAGTGGGAAGAAAGTACTCATATTTTGCTGTTATCTGATAGACAATGACAACACGAGTGGAACGAAGTGATGATATATAAATATACACATATATATATATATATATATATAATCTGTTATTTTTTAGTGGATTACTTGCGGTAGTTAAGTTCACCCGGAAGAAACCGAGAAAAAACTGGCTTCCGTTTTTAGACGTTCAAATAAACAAATCAAGTAGCGGTTAGACGACAAAGTGGCACCGAAAGCCAAGTAACAAGAACATCCTCGTTCATTTCCTTTCTTCTCACCCTTCTTAAACAAAGAGGGCGCTTGTGACAAACATGTTTCGAACAGCCACCTCTGTGTGCACAACCAGGCAACTAAGGGAAGAATCGCGCGATTTCGCTCGACAAATAATCATCTCCAGTGGCTAAAAAATAATAACCCTACGAGATAAGTTTAAAAGGAAAGCAACGCGCCCAAGCGAAACCCTTGGTCAAAAGAAAGTCCCGTTTATGTTGCCCTTTATTAGCGAAAGAAAGTAAGCGTAACTTTTAAACTATGCTTGAGAAGGGCAGGTCTAGAGGAATCGGTAGCGATAGTTGAAATACCACTGGATACTCTACGTCGTCAGTTAGTTCGTAAGCGCGTGTACGACCGTCAATATGAAAGAACAAATTGCGTTATTTGCCTTTACGGCAGGGCCGGTGATTGCATGAGTTCAGCTACGATATACCTGATCTCTTGTAATGATAGCGGAGATGGATATATTGGCGAAACGGGCAGACCTTTGTGTATCCGTGTAAAAAGAACATCGAGATGGCAAACGAAAACTAAGACAAAGTACCCCACTAGGCACGCATAGGATACAAAAACATAGCGGGGACGATTTTGAAGTAAAAGTCAATATCCTTGTGCAGGAGACCAAAAACCAGCGCGAGAACTTCTTGAGGCTTTTTGGATAAATGCCAAAAACCCTACAATGAATAGCAGGGATGAATGGCCAGAGGTCATACGCGACCTGACCCCGTATGTTCGCATCAATTTCTGATGTGGGATGGTACACTCATCAGATTTATGCGACTATAATCAGCTGTTCTGACACTCCTCATTGGAAGTCACGAAAAAAAGGTGAGTGTTTCGAGAAGCTATTGATCATGTAATCGACATGGAGTTTTTCGTCCTTTCGTAGGTGTTATTGAAACGTTTGACCTAATAAATTGTATATCAGTATACCCCTTCCAGGCCCTGAAGAAGGCGATACTGCCAGATTGGTTTTCCGACAGATATGTCTGAATTGTACGTTATGCGCTGCGCCACACACGCCTCCTCATATATTCTATAGTAAGCCAATGTCGCGCTCTTTTTTTCTGCAACTGCAAATCTCATTAGCTGCGAAGTAATTTTTGTGTTAATGTTGTCGATGACGTTATCCTCAAATCTTCACGACTGCCAAATTTTTTCGTGTCTAATAAATTTTATGGAAGGGATGAAGGCCTCTGAAGACCTCACACCTTTGCGTTCAAGTCGTCGGAAACGTTAAACTGCAAATTGCACTATTATCTTTTAATGTTAGGGGCGCGTATGGCGCAGTGGTCCGATGGTGCCGTTTAACATATACGTGAATCGATCCCCGCGCCCATGAGCCACCAAGCCTTCCATTCCCTCCAGGGTCGGCAAATTTGGTACCAGACTTGTCTGGGAGGATAGCAGTACTGGCTCTATACATCGGTAGGCCACTGCGAGTCATTCTAAAGGGCCCGGATATGCGTTCAGTCACCTCCAAACGATGCTCACGAAGAGTCGAATGCATGTCGCATTCCCTTAGGGATTGATCAACGCCGAGAGCTTTTTTAAAGAGCTTTTTCTTTATGTTAACGCCTTTGTTTTTAGTCTAACTTTGGTTTACCGCATGGCAATGCGAAGGATGGTAAAGTCTTCGAAGATTTCTGTACACATTGAAACTTGGCTTTAGTGCTGCAAAAACCTAAAATGGAGAACAATGTTGTTTCCCGAGACATTCGCTGTGGAGATGAAAAAACCTTGAAGACGAAGATGTTTGGAGATCATCTGCTGTAATTCATGATGACAATAAGAAAACATGGAATCTATACGGGCAACATTTCTTTGGTTTTTGGAAAAATGGAGGTTTAGGAATCGGAAGATTTTCCGAAAGATCTCAGCCCAACTGGAAAAAATCAAGAAGCCGGTCAAATGACGACGTATGAATTGATTAAGAAGTTGTGGAATCTGGTTTGCATTTCTCTTTCTCAAGAGATCACGAGTGTTCTGCTTGTTTTTTTTTAACGTGTTGTAATTCCGATTGAGAATGGATTCTCTTGGGTAACTGGCGACGCTCTGCGCAACAGTTGGGCAGTATTGATGGACCAAAACACTTTAAACATGAAGCATCCGCCACCAAAATGCATAGATGACTATTTCCGCCTCGACAGATGAGCCTGTTAACATCTGAAGTTTTGACGAAGTAGAAACTAGGATGAAAGGATAAAGTGATAAACCTTCAATGGCAAAACGTATTTCAGAGGTTAGGTAACGAAGAAAAAAATTGGCTATCCATTAACCTCGCTCATTGATCAATAATGCACTATTTCTTGATAAGCAGACACGAGGTTATCATTACAGTACCCACACACCATACTTGATGTTTCGGCAGTTTCACCTCCTTTTCTTCTAGAATCTAAAAAAGGCGAAACCGAGTTACATTTTCCTCCGAGCCGGCAAATCTCAACGATGCATTTAGGCAGTACTTTTGCGCCCAGATGGACGAAACCTTTTTGCTTTTGTCGCTTCGATATTTAAAACGCGATCCTTAACGATTCAAACGCCAAACGAAAGAGTTTTGAAATCCAAAAACCTATGAGTTAGATTGAGATGATGTGAAACAAACATCATGTAGTTTGAAAGAATCTGCACGTTCTTAGGAAGGTTGGCTTAACTTTCATTTGCTGCCTACACTTCTTTCATTATAGGCTATCACGTGAAACTGGAGCGAAAGGAAACTGGGTAATCATCCCTCGGTTCGAAGCCAGCCTGAGTTTCGTAGTTTGCTCATATCTCAGCATTCGCGTGACTATAGTTCACATCGTACCTCACTGTGAAAAATGAATTGAAAGTAAAAGCGTAAAGCTCTCGGCGTTGATCAATCTCTGGGGGATGCGCGCCATGCATTTCCACTTTCATTAAGCATCGTTGGAGGTGATTTAATGCATATCTGACCTTCACAATGACTCGCGGTGGCCTGCCGATATATCGAGCCAGTGCTGCTGCACACCCTAGAATAGATTGCTACCAATTTGGCGACCCCGAAGGGATGGAGAGTTTAGTGGGCATGGGTGGGTGGTCGTTCCCATATGTGTTGAAGAGCGCCTCCGACTAATGCGCCACACGCGCCCTGTAGAAAGTAGACCGCAGAAAAATATCGTTAAAAAATTACAAACTGCACCAATAGCGTGCGAAAGTAATGGAGATTGATCAATGGAACTCCACCAATCTAGAACCATAACAAGATGGGACCAACATTTTCGAAAACACGAAATACTGGGTTGCGTAACTCCACCTCGACGAGAATTGCAGAGCCTCTTGCTATAGGACTAAGAAAAAATTAGTTGCGGATTTTTCGCTCTTTCAGTACTCTAGCGGAATTTCCTAGTAATGGTCGCCCACTCTTTCAATCACCTCAATAACTAGTTATTTGGCAATAGCTAGCAACGAAACACATGCCCAAATACAACCACAGTGATGCGAGGTATTCGTAGAACACCGCACCGCAGGTCTTTCGCGGTGGGAATCGAAACGCATTATTACATTTTCTGGGTGCTAGCACGTTCACCACCACACTATGTGAGTCCTTCGTTTCGCCTGTCTGTCAACCAGTTTTCTATCGGTCAACGCCATCCCCGATCACCCGTCAGCGGGATTGATCTTTGGAGCACAAATTGGCACTGAATCTAGTAAATTCGAACCCTATTCCAGTTGAAGGGTCCAATATCAAATGCAATGCGGTACGGTTAACATAAGCGTCGAAAATAAAAAAGAAAAATTGGAAGTCTTGTGGTAACAAAACTTCGAATGGGATCGTAAGAAAATAAATAAACGCTGCCTCGTAGGCAAAATCTTCGGATTGAAGTGGATTATATTTCGGCTAATAAAGGGTGCCATGCTAGTTCTTTTCTAAGGATCCGTCATTCACGAAGGTCTTCGAATTCTTAACGTGCAGGCTCTGCTTCTGCTCGAGGATTGGCTCCAATTCTCTCTCAAGTCTTCTGTTAGCAGAGATAAAGCGTTTCCAAATGGAGTTCGACATTATCATCCCAGGAATAAGTTTTCCGAAAACCAAATTTCCTTTAGCCTCAATATAACTAGTCAACGTGTATTCTTTATTCTTTCACATAAGCTAACACGAGGTTTATAAAACGTTATCAGGCCACCGTTCCGGCGCGTTCGCCTTTCTCAATTTCGGATTGATACGAGTTGTTTCCACAGTGTCTCCTTTTTCCTATGTGAATCTTCATCAGCGCCAGAGTCGAAGCCAATACATCACTGCCAAAATAAGAAACCTCACTCCGCAGCGCTCTTTTATACAGAGCGGTTATTGTTGATAGTGGTTGTCCACAGATAATAACTCTTCTATCTCCGGGCTATATATAAAGTGATGAGAATAGCTTTGAAGTCACTGTATACATGAGACATGTATATACGTGTTTAGATACACGGAGTTTCTTCAATTTACGGAAGTTACATAGTGCTTTTCAGGGTTTTCTATAAAATATATTTCAGGGTCCATTTCTATTTCTGTCGCCATTTTACAATTTCACATGGGATCTGGGGATGTTCGAAGGAAAAACGTGCGAAATTAGCAAGTGTAAGTAATCCGCTGAAAAATAGCGGACTTTATATACATACATTTGTTTTGCACTTATGTCCAACGTGGAAGCACCAGAGAGCGATTTCCGGAAGTCACTCTGCTGCAGATGTATAGACGAGTGTTTTGTCATTCGCTAAACAAAAGAAGAAATGGCAAAAATGTTTTGAGTTGCTGAATAAATAGTCACAGTATATTAAGTTTATCCGAGAGAAACCGAACGAAAACTGGCTTCCATTTCTGAATGCGCAAACTAACCTATCAGAAAACGGCTACATTACGAAGTGGTACGAACGCCGCGTAGTAAAAGATCTTCGTTCATAATCTCTCCCCGCACCGTACACAAACTGAAATGGCGCCTGTAAGAAACATGCTTCGAACAGCAGCCAACGTGTGTCCAGGAAGAGAGCAAAGAGAAGAGTTCAGGAACTTGGCGCGGTAAATAGCCGTTTCTAATGGCTACTAAACTACACTGCAGGATGGGTGTAGACGAAACCCCGCTGCTAAAAAACGCTGCTTAATAAGGGTGGGTCTAGAGAATTCGGCAACGGTAATTGAAATGCCACTTAGTAACCTTAAAAAGCTAGCTAGTTCGTAACGGCCTACGTGACTGTCTATGTGCAGAGCAAATCTGCATAATTTGCCCTAATTTTAGAGGCAGTGATTGCCTGGGTTCGGCCACAATTTATCTGATCTCCTGTAAAGCGTGCGGGAAGAATACATTGGCGAAAAGGGTAGACCACTACGTGTCCATATAAAAGAACACCTAGTCAGGGAACTTAGACGGAACACTCCACTAGGAACGAATAGGAAACAGAGACATAACGGAGAGGATTTTGAAGTAAGGATTACGATTCTCGCACAGGAATCGAAAACACAAGCACGAAGTTCTCGAGGCTCTCTGGATCAATTCAAAAGATCCGGAAATGAACCGCTTGGAGGAATGCCTCGTTATCACGCGTAATATAGTGGTATTGGGCAATATATAAGCCTGTTATTCTGATGGGAAGGGCACATTACGCTTCCATGTGAACTCTGTGACGTTCGTCACCATGTGACATGCTCAGTGAAGACTCATAGAAAGCATGATTGTGTAAAGAAGCTATTCTGTGCTTAAATGCGATTGAAGTCTTGGTTTAGCACTTTCTTTGTTTTGTTACGGAGGTGTTTGGCTGGGTATGTTGCGGTCAATTTGACCTCTCCTTGCTCTGGGGGAAGGCGAAATCCGGCGGAACGTCAGGTTGTGCGTAAATGGAGGAATAGCATAAAACTTCATATTTGCTAAACAAGAATATAACGAATATTTGTTTCGACTTTATACCACCCGTCCCATCGTCTAGTGTGCGGATCACACCATTTCTCAACGTCGATCCGTTTCGTCGCATTCGTCATCCACTAAGGTCTCGCAACTTTTACGTGTGGCTTCGGTAGTACGAAAAAAAGTGAGGCAAAAAGAAGGGAATGAAAGGTAGCGAAGGAAGTCATCATCAACTACCGTATTCGGATGTGAAACCTCCAACAGTAGGTAAACGTCGACGACGAGAACCGGAATTAGAGAAGGAGAAGAAAGAAATGATTGTAAGCGGTCCCTATCAGGGTGACAGCAATATATGAGTGGTTTCGTCACGTTATATTTGCACGACAATGATTGTTTGCGAAAATTTCGTTCAGTTTCTTTTTTCAGTCACGTTCTGTCGAAGATGATAGCTTGGAAAGAGGGGGCCAGCTTAACAGAAGAGTTCACTGAAGGAAGCCGTAGGCGAACGGTGAAAGTGAAAAAAGGCATGAAAGGACGAAGACAAAATTGAAAAGGACAACGATGATGATGTCATGAAGGCAGCTGTGAACGACACGAAAGATAATACTTATATGTTTCCAAGATACGTCATTCAGATATACGAAAAAACACAAAAATCCGAATGCAGTGCATA
This sequence comes from Angiostrongylus vasorum, assembly GCA_018806985.1. Classification (NCBI taxonomy): domain Eukaryota; kingdom Metazoa; phylum Nematoda; class Chromadorea; order Rhabditida; family Metastrongylidae; genus Angiostrongylus; species Angiostrongylus vasorum. The sequence goes on along the minus strand of JADANN010000103.1, from coordinate 36,257 downwards.
GCTTCGTTTTTGAGAAATAAACATGTCGATGTAGGTGGTCGTTCTTGAACAAATGGAGGATTCCGAGAAAGGTTTAACGCTTTATTTTTTAGCAAAAAGACCACCTAGCGGGAAACCTCGTGACCGAGAAACGTCTAGTTATCCAGAATTTTAAAACATTCATTCAAAATTACTGGTTAAAGGTGATTTAGAGTCACTTTAATTGGATTGTGTACTATGGTTTGGCATGATTCTGAATGAAATTGTTCATTTAAGAAGCTTTCAGAAATCGCTATGCTTTCCTTATCGACTCAAATCACAGAAGGAAAGATGAGGCGTGAGAAGTCCACCTATGACGTACGGCCTAATTTGTTCTGTTCAAGAGGCGGTTTTGTTCTTCATTTCTTCATTGAAACGAGGATTACTCATGAATGAAAGGCCTAAGAAGTGGCACACCACTGGCGCATATTTGCTCGCTGAATCGGTCTCCGGGTTTGCCATTTCCTTCTAATGTACGGGATAGAACTTCGTAAGGATGTGTTTGCCAACTATCACCAACTCTCAATAAATGGAACGATACATCGCTTGCTGCGGAACTTGTCTGTCGTTCAATTGCTGCAGTGTTTCCCGTTGTTGGAATCAGACAGGCACATTCTTAAAAGGCAGTTTGCTCCTCTTTCTGAAACTTATCTCTATGTAGGCATGCTTAATGGATAGTGACAGTTCTCGAACGTAAGTCGGAAAAGGATGAGATAGGATGTTCCAGGATGCACTATGCATTCGACTGCCAGTTTAGATGCGTGGGCTTATTTCACTTGTGTAGGAGTCCCGATGAATCCAGTCACTACTGGTAGTGGCAGAAATAATCTAAGCCAAATGGCGCCGCGTTGCCTGACTCCTCTGTACATGTCAATGTTAGCATTGTTATGGAACGGTGATATTTGGGTTATGAAATTTTTTATACGGCTCGCATCTTTATTCTTTCACAAAGGATCTTTGTACACTGAGTAGTCAGACGCTGGCTGCTCAGTGCTTGCATTCTTTGAAAGGGGGGCTTAGAAATGGTTCCAGTGATAACTATATGATGTATTTAAAAAATACTATGAGACCTCACGAGAATTCGGACCTTAATGACTGCAAAAGCAGAAATTCCAGGACTTAACAATAATTTTAGGTTAAATTGCCATTCGCTGTGAAAGTCATAAGAGGCACAGCACTAAATAATTTCTGTTAAAATGATTATGCATTAATGGTGATGACCACAATGGTCAACAAATCGGTTGGGACCCATAATGAGTATTAAAAGAACAACGCGTACGGTTCATGATTCCTTGAGTGATCACCATTAATAAGTGATGCGCCGATTCGACTCCGCATCGTTAAAGATTGTTGAATACATGTTGGCTAATGCGTATGAATGACAACCGATGGACAAGAGCCGTTGGTGACTAGATTCCACGGGATGTCAAACGTACAGCAGGAAGACCATCGACGCAATGGTCAGAGTTGTTCACGAAGAGCCTAGAAGAAAAATATGATGTTCGACGAGTCCCCTAGAGTGAGCAGAACCCACTGGCTACTCTTGCACGCGACAGGGGAAAAATGGAAGATTTATTGGCGCCAGCTCGAATCACTCGACGATCAACGGACTACAGGTGATACAATTGATGTATGGCTAAACAATGACTTAAAATGTCCTACCGATGTTTAAACGCTGTTTTTAACCCCAGATGCCGACCCTGGAGGGATAGAAGGTTTGGTGGGCCACGAGCGCGGGGATCGATTCCACTTTGCTCTAAATTGCCTCTAACCATTAATTTTGAATGTTTTGAAAATTCTAGATAACCAAATGTTTTTCGGTCATGAGGTTTCCCGCTAGGTAGTCCTTCACTAATAAGAAAGCGTTGAACCTCTCTCGCAAACTTCCGTCTGTTCAAAAACGACCACATTCATCGACATGTTCATTTTCTAAAGGCGAAGCTATGCACTGCATTCAGATTTTATGCCTTCTGCATATATGTAAATGACGTCTGTTTGAAACGGCAACTTAAATATCCCTTGTTGTTTTTGTAGCTTCTGCGGCGGCACTGGGTTCACTTCCTCTTTCACAGCTTCCTTCATGACATCATCAACGCCGTCTTTTCCAACTTTCTCTTTGTCCTTTTGCGCTTTTTTTGAGTTTCAGCTTTCCTTTATGACTTCGTTCAGCGAACTCTTCTATTAAGCTGGTGCTTTTCTCCCAGGTACCGTCTTCGTCAGAACGTGACTGAAAAAAAAGAAACTGAACGAAGTACAAGAATCATTTCCTTACAAATCTAATGGGATGAAACTACTCATATTGTGCTGCTACCTGGTAGAAACCGCTCGCAATATTTAATTTCTTCTCATTCTCTAATTGCGGTTCTCGTCGTCGTCTTTTACGTATTGTTAGAGGTTTAACGTCAGTATACGGCAGTAGACGATAACTTCCTTCGCTACCTTTCATTTCTTTCTTTTCATCCCACTTTTTTTCAAACTACCGAAGCCACACGTAAAAGTTGCAAGATCCTAGTGTGCGATGCATGCGAGGAAACGGATGAACGTTGAGAAAATCTGGGATCCGCACACTAGACGATAGGACGGCTGGTATAAAATCAAAACGAATATTCGTTATATTCTTGTTTAGAAAATGTGAGGTATTATGCTATTCCATTACTTACGCACAAGCCGACGTTCCGGCGGGTTTCGCCTTCCTCAGAGCAAGGAGAGGTCAAATTGACCGCACTCTACCCAGTCAGACACCTCCATAACAAAACAAAGAAAGTACTAAACCGAGATTTCAACTAAACTGAGCAGGAAATAGGTTCTTTGCACAGTCACCGCCTTCTGTGAGTCCTTCTATGAGTCAGTGAGCGTGTCACGCGAAGACCAACCTCACAGAGTTCACATGGAAGCGTAATATGCCTAACCCATTAGAATAACAGGCTTATATAGTGCCCCAATATTACGATATTACGCATGATAACGAGGCATTCCTCCAAGCGGTTCATTTTCCGGATCTTTTGAATTGATCCAGAGAGCCTCGAGATCTTTGCGCGCTTGTTTTTTGCGATTCCTGTGCGAGAATCGTAACTCTTACTTGAAAATGCTCCCGCGTTATGTCTCTGTGTCCTATTCGTTCCTGGTGGAGTATTTCGTCTAAGTTCGCTGAGTAGGTGTTCTTTTATATGGACACTGAGTGGTCTATCCCGTTTCCCCAATGTATTCGTCCCTGCACGCTTTACACGCGATGAGATAAACTGTACCCGAACTCCTCAGGCAATCACCGTCTCTATCATTAGGGCAAACTACGCAGTTCTGCTCCCAAATAGACTGTCATATAGCCGGTTAAGAACGAGCTGGGGGTCTAAGAGTTCTCGATGGCATTTCAACTACAGTCGCGGAATTCGCTTGACCCGCCCTTCTTAAGCAGCTATTTATAGGTGCACTTACTTCACTTGAAATGAAGGGCGGGATAAACGGGATCTTATTGTTGCTAGAGTTGTCGTTTGGAGGTTTGGGATTTTCTCTGCACCTATCGCGAGCTTCTTCCCTAACGGTTTACCGCCTCATCGTGACTGCGAGGTGTTCCAGAGTGCCGGACTGCGATGTAAACAGGGGGGACTGTGACTGCCTGTCGTGGTGACGACCGGGAACAGACTTTGGCCAAGCTGTCCTTGGGATTCCAGGGAACCACAATCTCTTAATTAGCATATCTCCGAAAAACGGTGATTATGCTGGGGGCCCGCACAACTAGTGATGACGGGCCGTTCAAGTATCACGTATCCCGAGCTAGAGTTTCGTAGCCGTCAGAAATGGCTACTTGCCGCGCCAAGTTCCGGGATTCCTCTCTCTGATCTCTTCATGTGCACACATTGGTTGCTGTTCAAAACATGTTTCTTCCAAGCGCCCTTTTAGTTTGTGTAGGGTGAGAGGAGCGGTAATGAACGAATATGTTTTTACTGCTTGGCTCTTGGTACCACTTTGTAATCTAGCCGTTTTCTGTTAGGTTAATTTGCGCGTTCCGAAATGGTATCCAGTTTTTTCTCGGTTTTCTCTCAGATAAACTTAATATACTCTGACTGTCCATTCAGTAACTCAAAACATTTTTAAATTTTCTCTTTTTGTTGAGCAAATGACAAAACAGTCATCTAAATACCTACACTAAAGTGACGGCGGGAGATCGGTCTCTGGTGCTTCCACCTTGGACATAAGTGGAAAACAAAGTATGTATATAAACTCCGCTAACTTTTAATGGATTACTTACACTTGCTAATTTCGTGTGTTTTATCTTCGAATATTCCAGATCCCATGTGAAACTTGTAAAATCGCGACAGAAATAGAAATGTACCCAGAAATATATTTTAGAGAGAACCTTGAAAAGCACTATGTAACTTCGGTAAATTAAAGAAATTCTGTGGAGCCCTGCAAAGCCAAGCCCGAGTTTGGCTAATTATGGGTGATCTGTCAGAACTCGTAATTTAAGGCGAAATGTTTTGACAAGACGATGACTCACCACTAGTACAACGTCGGTCACTGGGATCACGCAGTGGGGTCGATTAAATCTCCACAGCCGCTTTTCATATGCTAATTAAAACACTAGAAGTGACTTCGAAGCTATTCTCATCACTTATATACAGCCCGCAGATAGTCAATTTATTATCTGTGGACAATCACTATCAACAATAACCGCACTGTATGAAAGAGCGCTGCGGAGTGAGGTTTCTTATTCTGGCAGTGATATAGTGACTTCGACTCTGTGCGGTGATGAAGATTCACATAGGGAAAAAAGGAGACACTGTGGAAACAACTCGTATCAATCCGACAGTGAGACAGGCGAACGCGCCGGAACGGTGGCCTGATAACGTTTTATAAACCTAGTGTTAGCTTATCTGAAAGAATAAAGAATACACGTTGACTAGTTATATTGAGGTTAAACGAAATTTGGTTTTCGGAAAACTTATTCCTGGTTTGATAATGTCGAACTCCATTTGGATACGCTTTATCTCCGCTAACAGAGGACTTGAGGCAGAATTGGAGCCAATCCTCGAGCAAAAAACAGAGCCTACACGTTAAGAATTCGAAGACCTTCGTGAATGGCGGATGCTTAGAAACGAATCATATGGAAGAAGTGCTAGAAACCTTAAAATGCGCCGTGACGAACTTCTTAATATGTTCCTGAATGAAGAATAAAACGACGCGGACAACTTTGTGAGTGTAACGAACTTAGGAATTAGCTACAGGGAGATCAGTGACCTTAAAGAGAGGTGAAATGATGGAAATCCTAAGCAATCTTATCTTTGGATAGTTGAAGCAATATTATCGACGGTATCTTTTCTTACATTTGTTGTTCCTAAGAAAATATTCCGGTGTAGAAAGTAGGGTTACATTTAGCCTTCTGTTCTATTGGCTGTTTGACATTTTCTGACTAAATTCCCACTTTTTTCTAATCAAACTGGCATACACATTCATATGTATCAAACCACTCCTGCTCTACCAGATTAGGGGTTCTAAGCCCTTGTAGTTTTTCTTCACATTTGTTTCCACTTGCATTTATCGCTTTAACGCTAACGTACTTTCATACCTCACGTACTCAGTATTTGACTGGTTTTGTCACATTGACTTTTTAATCATTTGCCAATGCTTTTTTTTCAAAGTTGAGAGACTCAGTATATTTGTAAATATGTTCCTACGGGCTATCCTTTTAATCCGTTGTACTTTGGTCTCTGATCGATGGTTCATTCAGAACACCGTTTTTCTGCGTATCGGATGTAAAAAGCTATTCTCTACACCTGCCAATTTTCAAGAAATGTCCTTCATACGAGTACGAGAGATTGTTTTTGGTGATAAAGCAGCAATCACGAGAATGGGCACAGAAGAACAGGGCGACTCTCACGATCTATTTCGAGCTTCTCTTTTGAAAAACTAGGATCTTCACTTCGTGCTTTTAACTGCAACATGAAGTTGTAAGCATTAAAACCGTTATGCCAACGACTGTAAGAATTGGTTGTCGTGCGCATGTGTCGTACTCCTATATGTCATGCTCCGTACTTCCCTATGAGATTTGGAGGCTTATGAAAAATATTGTTACGCTTCAGACATTTGAACAAGCTATCGTGGAACAGGAATGAGAGTGGAAACACCTAACACTGCAATGCACACATCGCAGATATCCTGTCGTTGCGCCATCCTGCTATATTCGCTTGATAGATTCATGTCTCTGTTCTGTTATATACAAATATAAACATGTACAGGTTCTCGCCATATAAAGTCTGTTCAGTACAAGTTCTCGCCATCGTTATTCGTCGGCTTGCTATGTTTTCAATGCTCTGTTTTTCGTACAGCAAAGATACGAGAGGGACTTTAACTCTGGTTAAGACTCTTTATCAGCTCCTTATACCGATGAAGTTGCAGTCACTCAAACATTCAAATGCGTTAACGTTAGTTGCTCCCAGTAAGCGGATATCGTTTTAGTTTTTGTATGATAGTGTGATAATGATGGGATAGTGAAGTCCACGATGTTAGCACCCTATAGCTATCCTATAGCTAAATGTGTAACCTATAGTACTATAAAAATCTGTAGTGTTTTGAGGGATGTTAACCGTTCTTTTTCAACAACACTGCAATGGAAACACCTGTGGTGGGTCATAAGTTTGTCTTTGACTCAATGGGTTTTGTTAACGAATGTCCACAGCAAGTTCATAGACGCAAAAAGAAGTCATTTGCTGTGCATTAGAGAACCAGGTGGCTTATAGACGCAATAAGAAGTCATTCGCTGTGCATTAGAGAACCAGATGGCTTATAGACGCAATAAGAAGTCATTCGCTGTGCATTAGAGAACCAGATGGCTTACACCTGGCTATTTTAAGCATGCGGATGAAGGGATAGAGGGTTTGAAAACTGCAGGTAGTTGGTAGTTTAGTTAGCAATTGCTGTAGTTGCTCAGGGTACTTATCCTCGATCTTGGGAACTGTTACAAGATGTACCAGAAAAATTCTTTCGACTTATGAAGGAAGCATTGTCACTAAGACAAAAGATGGTCTTAGGTAGACAGCAAATCAACTTTCTCCGCCTGTGTTTCCAACATCGAGTCGTGCCGAAGTTTATAAAACGAAAGCGAATTCATGAGATATGCGGTCAAGCAGAGGATAGCCATCAAATAGGAGGCATCGAAATGGAACTACTTCGTGCTGCACTACGAACTAAGCAGGACGAGATGTTCGCCAGAATGAAAAAAGTGTGCGACGAAGAAACATTTTTGTGTTTTGTATTTGGAGGACCGCCTTTGGACGAGAATAGTTGGTGGGTCAATATTGATATCGATATTATTAAATCTAATGCCAAAATAACCTTACAGCACAAAAATCGAAAATCTTTTGAGTAATTCACATGTCTCTCAGCTTCAAGAAACAACCGCCAACAAATTCTTTACGCTTCTGATAGTAGTCAAAATAGGGTTGACAATGCACCAAGAAAATCTAGGGTCACCCTGATTGGGGGGCATAACAATACCTGAGAGTGCGCGTTCGCTATTAGAATTGGGCCGAAGTTTTGCACCACCACAACCGATTTCTAAAACGACCCCGCGTAAGATAGCATGCAACCTTTACGGGCTTCAAGATTCCGCTATCAGGCCAAAGAAGAAGCATCAAATAGAGATAAAAATCAAGAGGCGGCGACACTACCGCCATCTCCTTTCCCTAAAACGTTTTTTAGACAGCAGGACTCTAACGATGGAGTTGACATAAAATTCTGCACGTTTTCGGACGGCGTTCTCAAGACCCTTAATCACTACCGCGATAGAAATTTTGTCTCTAACCTTACAGCCGCGCAAAAAATGTGCCATGCGAAAAATTAGAGAATTAATGAACATGAAAACAATAAGATTGTCTGTTAAGGATAAGGGAGGAGAGCTCGTAGTTATCCCTCGCCAGCTGGATGTTGAGATAACAGAGGAATATCATAGTGATGCTACCCTCTATCGCACATCCTCTGAAAAGGATTATAAAAAGTCAGTATCGAAAGGTTAAATAATCAATGCGTCAGTGTGGTAAAGGCTGTAGGTTAAATATCATCGGTTATTTCGCACTTTAAAACCGATAAACCAACATGTCCCGTCCTGTACCTACTTATTAAAACACATAAGTTGGTATCACCTGATGATCTTGCCTCAACCAATCCATCATCATTTAAGGTTAGACACTTCATCAGCTGTGTAGACGGGCCAGCGGATAGAATAACCTGGTTTTTAAGCCAAATACTTACTCAGTTGCTTAACCACATTCCAGCTCACCTCACAAACACCACATCCAAATGTTCCTAGAACGTCTACGTAACGCGTCTCCTAATAGCGCGTACGTGATGGAGTCCTTCGACTTTACCGCGCTGCACACCAACGTATCGAATGACTCCAGAATACAAGCCATCTTCGAACTTCTTGTTGAATATGGAGGAAGAATAAATATGCATGGCTTGTCCATCCAGCAGCTAATGGCTCTCTTAAAGGAGTGCCTAAACTTCTCGATTTTCAGATGGTCCTGGAAATATTTAGCTCAAATAAGGGGATTGGCAATGGGACAACAAGTGGCACCAAGCTTGCCATTGTGTTCATGTCTAAGATAGAAGCCCTGTTCTTGATCTCCGGCCACTACTGTACTGCAGATATGTAGATGATTGTTTTGTCGTCTTCTCTACGCAGGAGGAGATGGACAAATGCTTTGGATTATTGAACGAGCAGTCTAAGTACATTAAGTTCACCCGGTAAAACCCAGAAAAAACTGTCTTCCGTTTTTAGACGTTCAAATAAACACATCAAGTAGCGGTTACATGACAAAGTGGTACCGAAAGCCAAGTAACAAGAACATCCTCGTTCATTTCCTTTCTTCTCACCCTTCATAAACAAAGAGGGCGCTTGTGAGAAACATGTTTCGAACAGCCACCTCTGTGTGCACAACCAGGGAACTAAGGGAAGAATCGCGCGATTTCGCTCGGCAAATAGCCATCTCCAATGGCTAAGAAATAGTAACCCTACGAGATAAGTTTAGAAGGAAAGCGACGCGCCCAAGCGAAACACACGGTCAAAAGAAAGTCCCCGTTTATGTTGCCCTTTATTTGCGATGAAGTAAGCGTAGCTATTAAACGAAGCTTGAAAAGGGCAGGTCTAGAGGAATCGGTAGCGATAGTTGAAATACCACTGGATACCCTACGTCGTCAGTTAGTTCGTAAGCGCGTGTATGACCGTCAATGTGAAACAATAAATTGCGTTATTTGCCTTTACGGCAGGGCCGGTGATTGCATGACTTCAGCTACGATATACCTGATCTCTTGTAATGATAGCGGAGATGGATGTATTGGCGAAGCGGGCAGACGTTTGTGTATCCGTGTGGAGGAACACCTAGATGGCGGACGAAGGCTGAGACAGAGTGCCCCACTGGGCACGCATAGGATACAAAAGCATAGCGGGGACGATTTTGAAGTAAAAGTCAATATCCTTGCACAAGAGACTAAAACACCAGCGCGAAAACGTCTTGAGCCTTTTTTGGATAAATGCAAAAAACCCCTGCAATGAATAGCAGGGATGAATGCGCGACCTGACCCCGTATGTTCGCATGAATTTCTGATGTGCGATGGTGCAGTCATCAGCCTTCTGCCACTATAATCAGCTGTTCTAACCCTCCTCATTGGAAGTCACGAAAAAAAGCGCTGAGTGTTTCGAGAAGCTATTGATCATGTAATCGGCATGGAGTTTTTCGTCTTTTTGTAAGTGCCATTGAAGCGTTTGGCCTAATGAATTGTATATCAGTATACCCTTCCAGGCTCTGAAGAAGGCGATGCTGCCGAAACGTCAACTACTGTTGTATTGCATTGTGTTTTCCTATGGAAGCAAATGTATGCTGTTTAACAACCTAGCGATTGCTGAACAAGAAAACGACGCATTAAATTGTTGTCACATCCTGACGTTTTTGGTTTTTCCGACCGATAGTGTCTGAATTGTACGATTTCCATGTTTTTCTGAAATAAATCGTATATGGATTCTTTTCTAAGCCGTCTTTCACTTAACCGTGACCAATCAATATAGTTGCTTAGATTATTGGGTAGCTTGATACTTGATACTTGCACGGCCCGTCCTCACTGGTTGTGCGGAAGTCAGCAAAATCTCCATTTTTCGGAGTTTTCTGGTTAAGCCATTGTGCTCCTTTGGAGTGCCGAAGTCAGCCTGGCTGAAGTCTACCCCAGGTTCACCACCACAGGCAGTCGCAGCCCTTGTGGATCACAGGGAGATTTGCCACCATGCGCCTTTGACACCAGGACGGTGGAGGATACTGGTTTTGGTTTACTCTCCGCTGAGCTTCCTGACGGAAACGCCGGCCTCCTCATATTGGGAGACCCTTCCTTGGGATAAATCCCTCTGCTCATACATCGCAGCCCAACACCCACGAACACCTTTTAGCCACGATGAGGCGGCAAACCGTTGGGAGGTTTTACGTAATTCCTGGGTTAATTCCAAAATAGGCAAGTAGTTCCGTGAACTGCCGGTTAATCAAAGACGACGTTGAGAGTACTGAGTTCTTTTTTCGAAAAAAAAAATCGCTCGCAAATGCTAATAGAGTCAGTGCGGTAAAATTAGTGAAGTACTGAGCATATGAAGTCTGAGGGAACATTAGAGTTTAAAAAAGCGCTGATAAATGTATCTGAGGGTATATATGAAGGAAAACTACAGGAGCTTAGGGAAACTTTAGTTTCGTTTAGTAAGAGAGTTCTGATACCTATGAATACAAGTGGTGGTTTGATTATAAAAAAGACATAGTACAAACAGAAAATGTCATACAACAAACATAACAAATGGAAATGTAACCCTACTTTCTGCTCCAGAAGATTTTCTTAGAGACAAGAAATGTAAGGAAAAATGCCATTGATAATGTTGTTTACAGCTATTCAAAAATAATTTTCACAACAAATTTCCAAGTTGTTCATTAGAGTCACTAAGTTGTCCGCGTCGTTTTATTCTTCATTTAGGAGCATTTTGAGAAGCTCGTCATGACGCATTTCAAGCTTCCTATTCATCTCCTCTTCTTCCAAGAGCTGCAACTAAGAAATGCAACTAAGAAATTAAGCAAGAACAACATAACGATTGGGAACTAGTCATGGGGGACTTCACTAACCTCGGACCCTGCTTTCATGAAGAATGGCCATCAATGCATTGATGTCGAGACGTTCGTGCGGTATTTCAAAGCGTCTTAATCAGCCATTTACTTGCAAGCTACATTACTAGAACGGTACAAGCCTACAGATAGTTCTTTTGTGTTGTTTGTTCTCCTGAAAGGTTTGTGGAACCTCAAGCAATGTTAGCGTTGGCTGGTGTGGCTTGTCTGGGATCGACAGAAGAAACCTAAGAAAAGCCGGCAAGGGTGCTGGTAAAAACCTGTTTTGACCAAATAGCTATTAATCTCCAAAAACAAAAATTATGATGTATAAAATTAAACTGCATCATCTCGTACCACACACCTCAGTTATAAGGTCTGCCTCTGCACGATCACCGAAAGGCCCGAAGCTCATTCCTTTTCTAAAGCTAAAAATCACTTAGTGTAAGAACGTTCTCACGTCAGGAGAAAAAAAAGATTATTATAAAGATGCAATAAATTTTTCAACGGAAAGATGGGTCAAGAATTGAGACGTCAGTAGTGCTTTGGCGATAATGCAGCGTATACAGATCTTCGTTGCAGGACCTTCAAAAGTGCATTTATCAAGAGAAAGACGACTCATCCGCAATTTAAACTCCTCACAATTCTGTATTATTTACACAAAGCTTGATTGGTGTACGACTTCAAATAGCACAATGAACTACTAAAGAGAGAATGCGATTGCAAACAGCGAGGAATAGTGCTGAATTTTCCTTTGATTTCAAAAACCAACTGCTGTCAACCGACTGGATCGGTTTGGTGGGCCATGGGGGGCGGGGATTGATTCCACGTGTTGTGTCGCAGCCGCGCCTCCTCCAACCACAGTGCCACACGCGCCCTATACGACCTATAACAGCTTATAAAGTAGAAATAGGAGCATGGCATCTCGACTTTAACCTGAAAACTCTAGACTACAAAATAATTCCACATCGGGGATTTTTTACTTAAGTCCATCTCAAAACTACCGATGTTACTCTACTGAAACAGGTTTACCCACAGCCTCGGTTGTTCTTCAAATGAAGACCACGGTATGAGACTCTGACCTAATACCATGCTAGAATCAACTCATCCCCAAAGACGAAGACTGCAAAGCAGAAACGAACGGAAAAGATGCATGAGTTCACACCACTCGCGAAGATGGACCGTCCATGTCTACAAATATTCAAGTTATTCTACTAATGTACAGTACCTATTCTACTCCAAGAATGGTTATATAAAATAACCACTTTCATTGCGACTTTATTAATTGAACGTGTTCGAAAGCCATGATTTGTTTCCGTGTAAGCGGATTATATTCTACCAGTCAAATCCGCCATAAATCTGCAATTAAGTGACTACAAGGTATATGGAAGTAGTTAGGAGTTGCCTCCAACAAGCAAGATATTTTTATACTCTGGGAGTAAATCTCAAGCTAGCCGTGGTTATATGCAGCCTCCACGTTCAGAGCTCAGCAAAGGTGTAAAACACCAAACACGGTAAAACAAGTGCGCTTAGGGGGGTTTAAGTTTAGCGACTAGGTGTTCTTTTAGGACGCAGAGTGGTCTACTCGTTTAGCCAATGTATTCCGCTCCTCATGCTTTAGAAGAGATCAGACAAACTGTGCCTGAGCTCATGCGATCGCCGTCCCCACCGATGGGGCAAACTGTGCAATTTTGCGTTGTGCGCCATACAAGTGGATACGAACTAGCTGGCGTCGTAGAGTCCTCATTGGGATTCCAATACACATTGAAGTCATAGAAAGCGGTGAGTGGGCAAAGCAGTTATTCTCTGTTAAATATGATTGAAATCATGCCTTAGCATTTTCACGGTGTGGTCACGGAGGGGTTTGGCTGGGTAAATTCCGATTAAGTTGACCCTCCGGAAAACCACTGTAGGGATTAAACGCTTTAGCGACCGCATGTATTGCCTTGTCCACTAGCGCACGATAGAAAGATAAGTGAATGGTCAGTACAATAAGAGAAATATAATATTTATTTTATAAACTACAGCAAAAAACACACTGTCGCTTCTCGTATGCAACCATCAATGGGCGATGAGCAATCGGAAAACAACAACTCCATAAATAATTTGGAAACCGACCGTCATTTAACCTCGGTACTGTAATAATCAACATTTGTTTACACTGTTGATCTTACGCGAGGTTGACACGAGATGTTTATTCGGTATTCGGTGAGGTTAAATGACGCACGGTTTCCAAATTATTGTTGCGCTATTCGCCATGTGCTAGCTAACAAAATACCGACTCCTACAGGGTGGGTTATCAAATGAAAGGCAAATTAATCACCAACTGATAATCATATTTCTCCCAACGGCTTACCGCCTCATCGTGGCTGAGAGGTGTTCCTTGGTGTTGGACTGCGATGTACAGCGGAGGAATTCGTCCCCACGGCATTGAGTGACTGGTGACGGCTATACACCTAAACTATGGGGAAGCAAGTCTCGTGACAACTATTAAAAGGAAAGGTTTAAATGCTTACTAGTTCGCTTGATAGTAACACATTGCCCTCGGCTGGTCCGGCTACATATGTCTCGATTGATGAAGAAAACAAGGCCAGTGGGTTCTCTTCAGAGTTGAGCAGGAAGAAGCGAGCAGCTCGGGAAGCTTTGAAAGAGCATCGCGGATGCATTGAGGAAAACAAAGTCGTGCCCACCTCTTGACTCCACGATTCTCTACGCCTTAACGTATGCTTCAGAAACCTAATCAATAAATAAGCAGGATGGAAGATCACTCAGCGTTATAAAACGTGCAGTCGAAAAGACGACGATTGGCGTGTCTCGCGTAAGTCAGAGAGGGGAACAGGGGGCTGGACCTACTTTAACGATTATAGATGGTGTTGTGATCACGAAAATGTCGAAAATCAAGTGGGCGGACACCTAGTGCTCATGAGCGACAAGCGATGGACAACAGTCCCTCAGTGAAAGGATTACTAGGCATGTCAAATGTACTCCGGTAAGATCGCGGACCCTGTGATCATAGTTCTCTACGAAAGCCCTAGAAGAAAATTTGGTGAACAACAAGTTCCCTTGATCGAGCAGCATTTATTTGACTACTTTTGCACGCGACGGGGAGAAGTCCCAGGCAAGGATCGCTGGCGACCCCCTCGGGTCACTCTACCGTCAAGAGGAGACAGACGACAAAGTGGTGAAATTCATACTTCAGGGCTTAGGGTACCTAGTAGTCAGCTTATCGCTTCCCGTTGCCGTTAAGCTGTGTGTTTCCTAATTCCAATCTTTTTGCCGTTAAAGTGATGAAGTCGTGGTAAAACCAGTTATTTCACACGATTATTTTTTACCGTGCTGTAGGAACTGTACCCTCGTAGAATAACTTGGATACGTGGAGTAAAAAAAGTCAACACAAGTGTTGAAAATAAGAAAAAATTGGAAGGTTTGTGAAAACGAAACTTCGAATGGGATCGTAAGAAAATAAATAAACGCTGCTTCGTAGGCAAAATCTTCGGATTGAAGTGGATTATATTTCGGCTAATAAAGAGTGCCATGCTGATAGTTATACAGGTAGACATGTATATACAGGTTTAGATACATGCATCATATTAACCACCTTCACATCTACAATACTGTTTCTAGCACTTCTTCCATATGATTCGTTTCTAAGCATCCGCCATTCACGAAAGGTCTTCGAATTCTTAACGTGTAGGCTCTGCTTCTGCTCGAGGATTGGCTCCAATACTGCACTCAAGTCCTCTGTTAGCAGAGATAAAGCGTATCAAAGTGGAGTTCGACATTATCAAACTAGGAATAAGTTTTCCGAAAACCAAATTTCCTTTAGCCTCAATATAACTAGTCAAAGTGTGTTCTTTATTCTTTCACATAAGCTAACACGAGGTTTATAAAAGGTTATCAGGCCAACGTTCCGGCGCATTCGCCTTTCTCAGTGTCGGATTGATACAAGTTGTTTCCACAGTGTCTCCTTCTTCCGATGTGAATCTTCATGCCGCACAGAGTCGAACCCAGCGGACCACTGCCAGAATATCAAAGCTTATTCGGCAGTGCTCTTTTATACAGCGTATTTACTGTTGATAGTGATTGTCCAAAGATAACAACTTGTCTATCTCCGGGCTATATATAAGTGATGAGAATAGCTTCGAAGTCATTTTCAGTATTTCCATTAGCATATGAAGAGCGGCTGTGGCGATCTAATTGACCCTACTGCGTGGTCCCGGTAACCGACATTGTACTAGTGGTGAGTCATCGTCTTGTTAAAACATTTCGCCTTGTACTAGCAGTCCGGATAGATCACCCATAATTAGCCAAATTCGGGCTTGGCTTTGCAGAGCTCCACAGAATTGCTTCAATTTACGGAAGTTACACACTGCTTTTCGAGGTTTTCTATAAAATATATTACAGAGTCCATTTCTATTTCTGTCGTCATTTTACAATTTCACATGGGATCTGGGATGTTCGAAGGAAAACATACGAAATTAGCAAGTGTAAGTAATCCACTGAAAGATAGCGGACCTTATATACATACATTTGTTTTCCACTTATGTCCAAGGTGGAAGCACCAGAGACCGATCTCCTGCCGTCACTCTAGTGTAGATATTTAGATGACTGTTTTGTCATTTGCTCAACAAAAGAGAAAATGGAAAAATGTTTTGAGTTGCTGAACAAATAGTCACAGTATATTAAGTTTATCCGAGAGAAGCCGAATGAATACTGGCTTCCACTTCTGAATGCGCAAACTAACCTATCAGAAAACGGCTACATTGCGAAGTGGTACCAAAAGCCATGTATTAAAAACATACTTGTTCATTACCTCTCCTCTCACCCTACACAAACTAAAAGGGCGCTTGGAAGAAACATGTTTCGAACAGCAACCAACATGTGCTCAGGAAGAGAGGAAGAGTCCAGGAACTTGGCGCGGTAAATAGCCATTTCTAATGGGTAGTAAACTATAGCTCGGGATGGGTGTAGACCAAACCCCCAAGCCGCAAACGACAACTCTAGCGGTAATAAGATTTCGTTTATCCTTTCCTTCATTTCAAATGGAGTAAGTGCAGCTATAAAACGCTGCTTAAGAAGGGTGGGTCTAGGGAATTCGGCAACCGTAACTGAAATGCCACTGAGTAACCTTAAAAGCCAGCTACTTCGTAACGGCCTATCGTGACTGCTCGAAAACAGTGAGATAAAAAGAAAGAAATGAAGGGTAGCGAAGGAAGTCATCATCTACTGCCGTAATCGGATGTGAAACCTCCAACAGTAGGTAAACGTCTGCGACGAGAACCGGGATTAGAGAAAGGGAAGAAAGAAATCATTTCAAGCGGTCTCTATCAAGGTGACAGCAAAATATGACTAGTTTCCTCACATTTTATTTGTACGACAGTGATTTTGTACGAAAATTTCGTTCAATTTCTTTTTTTCAGTCACGTTCTGACGAAGATGATACCTTGGAAAGAAGGGCCAGCTTAATACAAGAGTTCACTGAAGGAAGTCGTAGGCGAACGGTGAAAGTGAAAAAAAGCACAAAAGGATAAAGAAAAAAATTGAAAATGGCAACGATGAGGGGTGTCATGAAGGCAGCTGTGAACGAGACGAAGGATAATAGTTAGATGTTTCCAACAGACGTCATTCAGATATACGAAAAACACATAAAATCCGAATGCAGTCCATAGCTTCGTTCTTAAGAAATAAACATGTCGATGAATGTGGTCGTTTTTGAACAAATGAAGGATTCCGAGAAAGGTTTAACGCTTTATTTTCAGCAAACAACCATCTAGCTCTAGCACCAAGTTGCTCTGTTCAATTGGCGGTTTTGTTCTTCAATTCTTCATTGAAACGAGAATTACTCATGAATGAAAAGACTAAAAAGTGGCACACCACCGGCGTCATATCTGGTCGGTGAATAGGTTTCCGAGTGTGCCATTTTCTTCAAATGTGCAGTATAGAACTTCGTAAGGATGTGTTTGCAAACTGTCACCATCTCTGAATAAATGGAACGGATATGTTGCTTGCTGCGGAACTTGTCTCTCGTCCAATTGTTGCAGTGTTTTCCGTTGTTGGAATCAGACAGCCACATTCTTAAAAAAGCAGTTTCCTCCTCTTTCTGAAACTTATCTCTATGTAAGCATGCTTAATGGATGGTGACAGTTCTCGAACGGAAGCCGGAAAAGGATGAGATAGGATGCACTATGCATTCGACTGCCACCTTAGATCCGCCGGCTTATACACTTGTGTAGGCGTCCCGATGCATCCAGTTACTACTCCTAGCCTTTCGGAGAACTCTGGTACTAATTTACTGACCCCACAGTGACGTGAGACTTAGTAGACATGAAGCAAAGGCAGATTTATGTCTGACATGATCCTTGTTGAAGACTTTCCAATCAAGGGTGGTGTTAAATTGGGAACGAATTCTACACGTGACGAATTGCCGGATAAATAAATTTAGCTACACTGAACACTGCCTGAACTATGAAGTCTTGGCAAGTTTATCTCTCCATTGTAAAGATCATTCTCGAAAAAAATGAATCCACACGCTTACATTATCATGCGAACTGTGATAATACAAATAAATGCGGGATATAGAGAAAACCATCAGGAATACGAAGATAGGGTTGAGCAATTTCGTACAGGAAAGAACCACGGACTTGAAACATATCTTCTTAAGAACGTTTTATATGAATTGCAAAATTATTATGGAAAATCCAACGTATATATCACAACAACTTAGCACTGCAAGAAACCCATATCTGCAAATGATATCACCCTCTGAGACATGATCGCACATGAGGATGTGTTTCATACCCGTAAAATATGATTGCTGACATTCCAAGTAAACAAACTGAACTAAGACTACTTAAGACAACGTACAAAAGGAAAGCAGTTGGTGATTAATCCAAGTCCGAGGTATCATCAATGTGATGGATTACACGGAAACGAAGGAAACGGCGAGTAACAGCACTCGTCTTCACAATAAGTTGTCCCTTATTTTCTCGATCTCTTGACCCGAAGCAGGTAACCTGAACCATGCAAAAATATGAATACGATTGGAAGTAGTCACAAATACTGAAAACAAAACTTTCAGAAAATCGCCTTCCCCAAGAATAGGCTTCATAACTCTTATAATAAGGGGAGAACTGCAAACATCAAGGGGATAATGAAGAAATCAAAAAAAAACTGTGTTTCTCGATGACGTGCTCGCCCAGATGCGACTTTGGTATCACCTCGTTGCACGTTTTGCACAGTAACCTTGGTTTTCTTTTTCCCGTAGCGCACTGCAGTGTGTTGTCTTGAAGTGAGCCTTCATGAGACCACACTGAAATTTCACAGGAAGCTAATGAGTCTTCGCTTTAAAACAATACACACTCATTCGCCGAAACCCGCATATGCTGAAACAAAATAGCCCGCGTTTACCACTAAACTTTAACGTAATTAGAATTTGAATTTTCCCAGAAGTGAAACGACTGAAGAAACAAATAACTGGACATTGGAATAAATGCTTCAAGGTCCAAGATTCTCGCCACATCTAAGACTACATATAATCTTTCCCCATCCGTCGCTCATGTTGAACTCAATGCATACAGTCCATCGTGCCAGTTTAAGACGACAATGCACCCACCCCACATAAACACTTTTCATGTTTTTTGGTAATATCGTTCGGCTACTTCATGTTTTCTTGTCGCTTATTTCAATTTATTTTCCCTTTTCCCCTTTCAATATAACGTGTCCTCTACATCACTGCGTCCCTTACAAAAGTATTTATTTCATGTGTAATATGGAAAAAATCTCGTCCACGATGCAACCATACTTTCCTATACTGTGAAAGCCCTCCAACGGTTAACCGACTTATCATGTCTGGGATGTTTTGCTTGCTACGATGGATAGCGGTGGGATTCATCCCCTTAGCATGGTGCCCAGGGTGAGAACGAGCCCAACGTTTCCACCAGGAAGCCCAGCTAAGAGTAAACCAATGTCAGCACCAACTACCGTCCTTGTATCACACTACCAGCATAGTAGCAATTCTACCCTCTGTTTCACAAGGGTGGCGAGTGCTTGTGGTGGTGAAGAACAGGGACAGACTTTGGTCTGGCTGACCTCAAGACTTCAGGGAACCATGATGTCTACATCTGCAAAACTCCGAGAAAGTGGAAATTATGCTTGGACCCGCACAATCAGTGAGGATGGGCCATCCAGGTATCCAAGTATCCGAGTAATACTATCAAAGATACATTATGTGGAATTGATGAGCGACGCGCATGTTGCGTACTTGGACGACCCGTCTTCACCGGTTGTGCAGGCTACAGCAGAATCTACATTTTTTTGGAGTTTTGTTTGTTTAACCATCGTCTTCCTCTGGAGTCCCGAGGTCAACATGGCCAAAGTCTGCCCCCAGGTCGTCGCCATCAGAGGCAAAATAACAACAAGATCAAAGATAATAACTCATAACATTGAAACTATACACCTCAACATTTCCAGTGCCACTGCTAATGCTGCTATCGATTTAGCCGTAACAAGTATTTGCTTCAATGTTACTCTGTACTACCACCTGTACCACCCGTAACCCTGTCTGCGGCTTCCTAATAGCATCCATATAAAGCTCTCTGCTTCCCATATTTCTAGCAGTTAGACAGCTACAAGTAGGTAACCACAGAAACAGATGTCGGGACTGCCAAGGGCGGAGTACGAATTAGTTCCTGTGCAGATTGTCATACATGTATAAATACATATATGTGCATATATATATATATATATATATATATATATATATATGAGAAATATATAAGAGTACTACCACGTTTGATAGTGTGAACCAGTATGGCTTAGCTAAGAAAAGAAATCTATTTCCTTAATCCTCGTAGGTTTCTGGTCAAACAAAGCAACACCATCTTGCCATTAACATTTGCAGTCTCTCCCAGAAACACTATTCGAAAACCACGATAGGATAACATGCAGATGAATCTGCTCCTTTCAGCGATACTAGCTTCAGTTTGATCATGATTTCTTATGAAAAAATGTTCTTATAAAATGTAGCATTAGCCAGACGGCAAAAAATACCAACAGGTCTTGGCAAAACGCGCAAAAACTTATGCACAAATCTAAAACAACACCAGACGCCCTTCTCTAGCTCTATGACTATTCCTGCCCTTAGGTATGTCTGAAATCCTAAGCTCGGTGAGCAAGATAGATGACCAGCCAATGTTACCCAAAGCACTATCGTGCACAAGATGGTACCATCCCATGTCAGGTGAGAGCACGAAAACATCCTATGTATGCCGATAACCAATGTTCAAAGACGCTGTCGCTTCTTTAGCACTGCTAGCAGCTAAATCTCAGAGGAGCACACAGTGTGAACTTACTATTTGAGCAGATTTCTTCACCACGAGCCTCAAAAAAGGTGGTCTCTGAGTGCATCAAGCAGGACGAAAAGACTAATTGCCCTTCGGAGCAACAAGCATGAGTGAAGGCGGTTGGTGCCCGGGTGAGTTATTCGCTCATCAAGACGATTACAGATAGTTTACACGTGGTGCTAATACATTACCACTATGATCACGAATATTGATGGAATTATAGAAAAGACTACCATTGTAGACTCAAAAGATTGACTTTCTATAAACCACGGCATAAATAATCAATATATCCGTATATATGTTCTTATGAACTGATTTCCTCCCAACGGTTTACCGCCTCATCGTGGCTGGGAGATGTTCCTGGGTGCCGGACTGCGATCTACAGTGTGAGATTCACTCCCTGGCAAGGTCTCCAAAGCTGAGAAGGAGTATGGCATTTTCATCAGGAAGCCTAGATAAGAGTAAACCAATACCAGGACCCAACACCGTCCTGGTATCAAAGTCGCATGGTGGCACTTCTCCCTCTAATCCACAAGCGCTGCGACTGCCTGCGGTGGTGAAGACCTGGCGCAGACTTTGGCCAGGCCTAGATCCTAGACCTAGGGATTCCAGAGAACAAAGATGGCTTTGCCAGGAAATCTGCGAAAAAGTGGAGGTTATGCTCGGGCTCGCGCAGCAAGTGACGACGGGCCATTCAAGTATGAATTGATTTTGTTGAGTTGTTGGGAGGTTGGCATAAGCCGTCGTTGTTGTTGTTGTTATTGTTATTGCTGTTGTCGTTGTTGTTGCTGGACGTGGGATTCTCACTCGTAAGAGCACGGCTGTGAGGATGGTTGAATCGCCGAACCACCACCACCATCAACAACAAAAACAATAACAACAACAGCAATAATCTATACTAACCTCGAATCAGTTCAAGAAGATCAGTTCGTAAGAGCGTATAAATACGCCCGCCTTGAGCGGTATTCCAAAGGCGTTAACGACATTTTAAGACGACTTTCAAGAACTGACTTCAGTAGCGATGCACATTCTAAGATAAAGAGACAGATACACAGATAGATAAAGAGATTTTGAAGCAGAAGTTACCATCTTTCCACAGGAATCGCTAATCTGGCGGGTGAAACTCTCGAAGCATTTGGATAAATTCCAACGATGCCAAATTGAGGCGAACGGAATGCCTTGTTATCACGCGCGATCTCTTACGATCTCTCAGACTGGTATATTAATATGAGACGGAAGCATTACAGAAATTTGTCTTATTAATTAAGGCAAATAACCAGATAAACTTTTAACCCTCAGAGTTCGAATCCCAAAGCCTATTTTAGTAACGCTTACATCTGACACCTAATTTTTCGGCGAGAGTTATCAGATGATAAAAAGGACAATGAACGAAGCTGTCGGCGCTGATCATAGCACTGAGTGATGAGCCATGCATTCGACTACATCAAAAATCATTTGGGAGTGACTGAAAGCATATTTGGCTTATACAGTAATTTCATGCGACCTACTCACTGCTGCTTTGCTCCCAGGCAAGAGTAGTTCCAATTTTTTCACCCTGGAAGGACGAATTACTTAGCGAGACCAAGGCGCGCTATCGAGCCAACGAACACGAGTGTGTTGCAAGGGCACCTCTAGTCTTTGTGTTACACTCGTCCCTTACATTGCTCCAATCGCCTCCTAGAAAGTCATTCTGCCTCCTTCGTATATTCGATGGTTTTATAACTCGATTTTTCTACGCGTTTTTGTAGTGGCTTTAGTGGTTCTTTAGGCTCGTTTCATTCCGCGGTTTCGAAATATTTCGGGATCTTTTATGTGTTTAAAGAAAAGTCGTCGGCTATTCAGTTATTGCAAACACTTGGTAGTCGGCTTCACAGCGTATATGAACAATACATTGATAGCGCAAAATGCGAACGGTAATGTCGACTGTTTTATAATGCTAGGCTTGAACCCTTTAGGTAATTTAACGCCAAGGAGGATCGTTACCCCCAGTCGTTTTTCCACAAACTTTCTTCAAGCAGGAACAACCGAATAGCGAAATTAACCTTGTTTTTTCGCCCAATGTAGGACGTCGTAGGTCGAACGCATACATGGCGTTTGCAACAACTAAAAATGGCTTACCCATGTATAAAATCTGTTTTTAACGTCAGACAAATCTCCTGCTCTTAATCCAGGCCAACTAAGCTTCTCGTGACTCCGGAGTCGGTGGAATGGTACCAGACGTATCTCCTTCCATTTACTTGGATGAAGTGAAATATTCCTGGAGTTGGTGCATCGATTCTATACTTAACTGACCTGTCTTCGAAAACTGTGACCACCAACTAACTATGCAAATGGCTCATCTTCACTAGTTGTGCGGGACATGGCATAATTCTCATTCCATGGAGATTTGATTAATCAGCCGTTGTGTCTCTCTGGTGTCACAAGGTCCGCTTAGCCGAGGCCCTCCGTAGTTGTCACTACCCCAGGTAGTCGCCAGCCTTATGGACCGACCGCTGAGAGATTTACCACCATACGATTAGTTAGATGTCAGCGCGGTGGTGATTCCTGCTATTGGTTTACTACTAGCTAGGTTTCCCAGTGGAAATGAAAGCTGGGATTCAGATCAATACAGAAAATTAAGTATAGAGTATGTCATCATAGCAAAAGCAGAAGATATAGAGCCTTTGGTTATCTCTCAGTTCAGAAATGACCGTTTAGTTTGTCATCTTCTACACGTGCTTATTAAAACACGTAACCTTACTTCTACTAACGATCTTACGTCCACCAATCTATCATTATTTATGGTAAGACCTGACACGAGTTATGTAGGCGGACCAACGGATGAATAACGTGATCTCTAAGCCTCATGCTCACACAGGTGCCAAAATTTGTACCCTCTTATCTATCTAATACCAAAATATTCTGAGATCACCTACGCTGCGCTCAACTAAACAGCACGCGTGTAGTAGCGCCATTTGATGCTGACTTTATAGTAATGTCTCAAATGACTCCGCAATTCAGGTTAATCACAGTCTTCTCGTAGAACATGAAGAGAAATTAAATATGTGTAGCTTATTAACAGCTAATGATTTAATAAAACGGCCTAGCAATTTTTCATTTTCCAGGTAGCTTGACAGATATTTCGCCCGAATAAGATTGTTGAGCAAGAGCGAGCAATTAGCACCAAACCTTGCTATCGCTTTAAAGTCTACGGTGGATGCTCCAGTTCTCATTCACCGTCGTCCCTTAACCTACTGTCCATATATATACGCTTGTTTCGTGGTCATTTCCACACAAGAACGAATGGACAAGTGCTTTAAATTATTAAAAAGACAATGGTACGGCTGAGACAGAGGCGAAAAGAAGGACTCGCATGGTGTGATGGTGAGTGCGGTAGCCCTCGGAAAACAAAACAGTGATCCGACGACCGCCTTTCTGTTAATCTCGGCATTAATCAAATAGTTCTCGATATTCTTTTTGAGCAAACACGAGGTGTTACCTTATTCTTTATTCTGTTAGAGATGACGTTTCAACGGATTACGCCTTCTTCAGAGCGTGGAAAAGTCAATTTGACAGCAATCTATGCTGCCAAACACCTTTCAATCACATTGAACACAGAATAGCTTCTTTGCACATTCACGCTTCCTATGAGTCTTCCGCTGAGTATATCTCGTGGAGACCAACCGCACAGAATTCACAAGGAAGTGTAATGTGCCCCCTCCCTTCAGAATAACAAGCTTATATACCGCCCAATATCACGCGTGATAATGAGGCATTCCTCCCTGCGGTTAGTGACCCATACTTCAAAGTCCCCCCGCGTTATGTCTCTGGGTCCTATGCGTGCCTAGTGAGGTATTTGGTTTACGTTTACCGACTAGGTGTTCTTTTATGCGGGCACAGTTTGGTCTACCCGTTTCGCCGAAGTATTCGTCTCCGCACGCCTTGCATGAGATCAGATAAACTCTACGCGAACTCATGCAATCATTGTCTCTACCAATAGGGCAAACTGTGCAATTTTGCGTTGCACATAGACGGTCATCTAGGCGGGTACGAACTAGATGCCGCCTAAGAGTTCTCGGTGGCATTTCAGCTGCGTTTACGGAATTCTCCAGACCCGCCCTTCTTAAGCAGCGTCTTATAGCTGCACTTACTTCATTTAAAAGCAAGGGAAAGATAAACGGAACCTTTTTATCGCTAGAGTTGCCGTTTTGAGGGCCTTAGCGACTGCAAAAGCGGAAATTCCAGGAATTGACAATAATTTTAGGTTAAGAATTGCCTTTCGCTGCGAAAGTCATGAGAGGCACAGCACTAAATTTCTCTTTAAATGATTATGCATTAATGGTGATGACCACAATGGTTAACAAATGGGTTGAGAACCATAATGAGTAATAAAAGAACAATGCGTTGGGTTTATGAATCCTTGAGGGATGCGCCGATTCGACTCCGCCTCGTTGAAGATTGTTGAATACATGTATGGCTAATGCGTATGACTGACAACCGATGGACAAGAGCCGTTAGTGACTAGATTCCACGGGATGTCAAACGTACTGCAGGAAGACCATCGACGCGATGGTCAGAGTTCTTCACGAAGAGCCTGGTAGAAAAATTATGATGTTCGACGAGTCCCTAAAGTGAGCAGAACCCACTGGGCTACTCTTGCACGCGACGGCGAAAAATGGAAGACTTTATTGGCGCCAGCTCGAGTCACTCGACGATCAACGGGACTACAGATGATGCAGATGATGTATTGCCAAACGATGACTTAAAATGTTCTACCGATGTTTAAGCGCTATTTTTAACCCCAGATATAAATCTGCTGCTCTTAATGCAGGTCAACGAAGCTTCTCATGATTCCATGGTCGGCAAATTGGTACAAGACTAGTCTCGAATGATTCCACCAGTGACTAGATACAACGGTCTGCTTACGCAAGTCATCGTGAAAAGCCAACGGAAGCGAAAGAGTTCTAGCATTCAGGCGAGGAATGAGTTCCACAGCAACCCACTTGTCATTCTATCTGGTCAGAGATGTTGATGGTTGTCTAATATATCCTTATGAAGCTCGTTACTCTACATTTCACGGAATTGGTGGAGATGGCGGCCAGTTTGGCGAACAATTGTACGCCAGTGGTGTGCAACTTTTCAGTCCTTTCATTCATGAATAATTCTTCTTCTTTCAGTTAAATATTGAAGAAAAACCGCTATTCGGCAGAACAAGTTACGCCGTATATCCATGCTAAACGTTTCACTCTACATTCTTTCCTCCTTGGTTTAAATCGGTGAAGCAGCCGAAGCGATTTTTGTCAGCCTGTTGACTGAATAACTTTATTCGGCATCCTACCACACCTAACATACACTCCGATTAGAACTTTGCTCTAAATTGCCTTACCCCATTAATTTTGAATGTTTTGAAAATTCTGGATAACCAAATGTTTTTCGGTTATGAGGTTTCCCGCTAGGTAGTCCTTCACTAAATAAGAAAGCGTTAAACCTCTCTCACAAACTTCCATCTGTTTCAAAAACGACCACATTCATCGACATGTTCATTTTCTAAAGGCGATGCTATGCAATGCATTCAGATTTTATACCTTTTTCCGTATATCTAAATGACGTAAGTTGGAAACGGCAACTTAAATATCCTTCGTTAATTTTTCTTGCTTGTGCGGCGGCACTGGGTTCACTTCCTCTTTCACAGCTTCCTTCGTGACATCATCAACGCCGTCTTTTTCAAATTTTTTTCTTTGTCCTTTTGCGCTTTTTTTTGAGTTTCAGCTTTCCTTTATGACTTCGTTCAGCGAACTCCTCTATTAAGCTGGTGGTTTTCTCCCAGGTATCATCTTCGTCAAAACGGGACTGAAAAAAAAGAAAATGAACGAAGTCCTCATACACAAACTTTGTCTCACCAATACAGTGGGATGAAACTACTGATATTTTGCTGTTATCTGATAGACAGTGACAACACGAGTGGAATAAAACGATGATATATAAATATGCATATATAAATAATCTGCTATTTTTTAGTGGATTACTTGCGCTGTTCGACATCCCAGGTGTTTCCGTCGAACATGCCTGATTCCATGTGACATTGTAAAACCGCAACAGAAATAGAAACGGATTCTGAAATATATTTTATAGGAAACCTTGAAAAGCACTATTTAACTTCCGTAAATTGGAGAAATTCCGTGGAGCCCTCAAAGCCAAGCCTGAATTTGGCTAATTGTGGGTGATCTATCCGAACATGTAATGTAAGGCGAAATGTTTTAACAAGACGATGACTCGCCACTAGTACAACGTCACTTACCGGGATAATGCATTAGGGTCGATTAAATCGCCACAGCCGCTTTTCATATGCTAATAGAAATATTGAAAATGACTTGGAAGCTATTCTCATCACTTATATATAGCCCGGAGATAAACAAGTTGTTATCTTTGGACAATCACTATCAACAGTAAATGCGCTGTATAAAAGAGCACTGCCGAGCAAGCTTTGTTGTTCTGGCAGTGGTCAGCTGGGTTCGACGCTGTGCGGTCATGAAGATCCACATCGGAAGAAGGAGAAGCTGTGAAAACAACTTGGATCAATCCGCCCTTGAGGAAAGCGAAAATGCTGAAACGTTAGCCGGATGATATTTTATAAACCTGGTGTTAGTTTGTATGAGAAAGAATACACGTTGACTAATCACAAAGTGGGTTTTCGGAATACTTATTCCTTATACCTCCGTGACCACACCGTGAAAATGCTTAACCAAGATTCCAATCACATTTAGCACAGAATAACAGCTTTGCACACCTACCGATTTCTACAAAGTTGATTATATATTGAAATGCCACCGAGGACTCTACGACGCCAGCTAGTTCGTATCCACATGTATGACGCACAACGCAAAATTGCAGTTTGCTCCCATCGGTGGACACGGTGATTGCATGAGCTCGGGTACAGATTATCTGATCTCTTGTAAAGCGTGCGCAGCGGAATAGATTGGCCAAACGGGGTGGACCACTCTGCTCCCTATAGAAGAACATCTAGTCGGTAAACTTAGACCTCCTTATTAAACTCTATAAGCCCACTTACTTCACCGTATTTGGCGTTCTCCACCTTGCTGAGCTCTAAACGTGGAGGCTGCTTATACCCTTGGGTAGCTTCTCATTTACTCCCGGGGTACACAAATATCTTGTTTGTTGGAGACAACTCTCGACTACTTCCCAAGTACTTCGCAATAGCTTAATTGCAGACTTTGGGCGAAATTAACCCGTGGAATACAATCCTCTTATAAACACATCTTGGCTTTTCGAATGACATGTTGCTATTGTTAATCATCAACACGTTCAATTAATAAAGTCTTAATGAAAGTGGTTATTTTACATAATCATTCCTGAAGTACGGTAGGTACCTTAGTAGAACAACTTGAATACTGGGAAACATGGATGGCCCATCTTGGCGAGTGGTGTGAACTGCTGCATCCTTTCCATTCGTTTTTCGCCTTAAAATCGCTGTCTGTGGCGGTGATATGATTATAGCATGTTGGTAGGTCAGAGTCCCCATACCGTGGTCTTAATTTGCAGAACAACCGAGGCTGCGGGTAAACCTTGCTAGTACAGTATACATCGGCAGTTTTGAGAGCACTTAATTAAAAACCCTGATATGCAATAATTTCGTAGTCTAGAGTTTTCAGGTTAAAGTCGAGATGCCTTGCCCCTATTTTCACTTTAAAAGCTGTTATAGGTCGTAGAGGGCGCATGTGGCGCGGTGGTTGGAGGCGCCGCTGCGACACACACGTGGAATCGCTCCCCGCGCCCATGCCCCCACTCAGCCTTCCATCCCTCCGAGGCTAGTCGGCAGATTGGTGCCAAACTTGTCTGGGAAGATAGCAGCATTGGCTCGATAAATCGGCACGCCACCGTGAGTCATCGTGAAAGACTGATATGCAATCAAACACCTCCAACGATACTTAATGAAGTAGAATGCACGGCACATCCCTCAGCGATTGATCAACGCCGAGATCTCGATTTTTATAAGTCCTATATGCATTTATGATAATATTAGAGCGCGAGGAAAAGGATGTTCAACAACGACAGCCAGTCTAAACTGTATTTTCACTATTTTTTGGCTTCTTTGTACCACCGTTTGTTCACTAGATATGCCTTGTTTTGTTGCATTTATCCTACTATAACCCTCAAAATTTGCTTCCCATTATAATTTTTCATTGCACGGTATTACGTGTGAAACAACCACAATGATGTTGAGGTAATTGCAAAACACCGCAGCGCAGATGTCTGTGGTGGAGAACGAATGCGCTGTTACCCTTTCCACAGCTGACGCGTTCACGACCACACCAGACGAGTCCTTTGCTTATCCTGTCTCTCAGCTAGTTCTACCTAGCTAGGAAAAAGTTAACATTGTGATTTAAACCACGCCATTGTTACTACTTCTAATTTTAAATTTTTTTTAATTTCTAATTTTTTCTCTCATGTTTTCCAAAGGGTTGCTGAAAATCACTTATGTTATTGTCTAACACTTTCACAGCTCACCAAATTACTCCTTCACGTAGACCTGGTGCTTAGTTTGCTGAGAGAAGTCGAACTGGGCAATGAAAGGATAAAGGATAAAGCTCTCTGCATTGATCAACGCCTGAGGGATGCGCAATGCATTCGGCTTCATTAAGCATCGTTGGATGTGATTGCATGCATATCTGGCGTTTACAATGGCTCGCGGTGGCCTACCGATGTATCGAGCCAGTACTGCTATCCTGAGAACCAAGTCTAGTACCAATTTACCAAACCCGAAGGGATGAAAGGCTTAGTGTGCCTTGGGCACGGGGATCGATTCCAGGCAGGTGTGTGTCGCAGTGGCGCCTCCAACCATTCCGTCATAAGTGAACAATACAAGCACCAATGGCTTCGGAAGCAGCCTCAGATTTTTACAATTAAAAGGGTTCATTCGTTCACTTTTGCGGTGTAATGAGCAGGAAATATTGAGTTCTTCACTAATTCGGTAAAGTGACCCATGCTGAAAGGATGTGGGAAACCTCCTTTATTCGTAAATTCTTACTAGTGCGTTTGATAGTAACAGATTGCCCTCCGCATCTCCACTTTCTCCATAACCATTCTGAGGTATTAGTTGATGGGAATCTAAATTCCAGAAACTTCAGTCGTTCAATCCGATCGCTAGGGTCAAAAAAGAGAAGCGATTATAAAAGAGCAAGAAACGAGTTAAAAAAATCGGATAAAGAAGAAACACGAAGTACTTAATGCAAGGTCAGAAAATTGTCCGCTCAACTCAAGACGTCGATCCTCCTCAGCAATGTGTTCAGAACCGTCACCATAACTAACCAGTCAGAGTTAATCGAGGGTTCAGTCGAGTTCTTCAATTTCACTCATACTTCGACTACATAGAATATCCACACAATAACAAGATTCAACGAAATATGGCGAGAATAATCGAGAGCCCTCTGTTAAATCCCTGTCGATTTCGAGAAAGCTCTCGCTCAGTTGAGCAGGAAAAAAAAGAAGGCAGTCAACTGCGAAGACGGCCAGGTCATCCCTACAGAGTGTATAAAGATTCCCACGTCCGACTTTCTATTAACCTCGGCACTGATTGAATAATATTCTCTGCTTCTGTTTAGCAAACACGAGGTGTTATTTTAATTTACCTACAAGTTGTATAAAGATTCTTTGTCAACTATATAGAAGTTATAGAACCAAGATATCAGCATTCCATAACAATATTAACATCGACGTGAAAAGAGAGGTTAGGAAAGAAGACTCCCTCTCTCCAAATTAACCACCGTCAGGTGGACTGTGGAATGGGACAACATGGAAGAGGAATTCGATGGTCCCCAATTACGTCATCCTCACTTTGCCGATGACGTCGTTCTTAAAACAAGAAATATTACCGAGGTGAAACAAATGCTAGGCGAGCTCGGCGAAGCTTGTGATAAGATTGGTCTCAAAGATATCAGTATCAAAGATTAAATAGTGCTTGTCTAGTGTCGGTGAATGTGCAGAGATATGATGGCAACGTGATGTCTGGTCTGAATTCAAAAAATGTGCAAAAAACAAGAAGAGCAAATGTCGCCATAAGTTTCACTGTCCATACTTATCTGTAAATATATTCGAAATGCATTCATTTCCTGAAAATCTTTATTGACGTCTCCCTTAATTTGAAAATACGCAGTTGTTTGTTGTCATTGTTCTTGTTGATGTTGTTGTTTTGCTTGGAGTGGTTTCACTCAGAACTGCGTCCAGGGAAGTTCAGCAAAGGAGCTGCACCGATTCACATATTCAAAGCAAAATCCTTGTCTTGATGTGAAAACGCTTCGTGTTCTTGTCGTTGTGGAGTCACTTACCATTGAAGTTCATCGAAACGAACTCTTTACAATGTCTCCCTTTCAAATGTACTGCATAACACATTTGATTTCAAAACATGCTAAAACGCAGTTTTCTCTGCCCCTCCTCAATAAGAGAGATGACGAGGCAAACTCGTTATCAATACGCTGCCGCTTTTTTTCCCCCGCTACACATGTCAACATATACCTGGCGTGGGTGAAGACCTACTTGCTCTTCAATGGCCATGAAAAGGTTGGAAGAGAATCTCCCAAGAGTGCGAGGAGTTCCAGCGGCTTAGTTAACAAGGGAGACGAGGAACAGTGAGAGCATGATTGACAAGACTGGAGTGACCTGGAAGGGTCAGGAATAGAGGCTCTTGAGGATCCGTTGTTCACCAAGCAATAACATAACAACAAGAGACGCGCTGTAAACCCCGCGATGCACACAAAAAAAGTGGAACCTGGCAGAACGTACTAAGTATTTCATACTGTGAATCGCAGACTGTAATGCCGCAAACTGAATATGAGGATGGTTGTGGTTTTCACGAAGATCAGTACGTCGCTCGCTAATTTGGAAACTCCATGCATGAAATTGACCATTCCACCATTAAGTGAAGATTTTATAAAGCTGCTAAATCTGGAAGAATTGGTCACCCAAGGATTCCCTTCGCTAAGGAGGAGCAACCTGAAAGTTAGGAAAAATTTTTGCTACAGTCATTGCTTAAGAACTTCGCTACCATTTCGAAGGACTTTAACAAAACAGTGTTTCCCTGTAGTTGATGAGGAATAACATTTGGTCATCCAATATGCTGGCGACAATCCTAAGAACGCTGAGAAATTGAAGGTCACCAAAGACGACTTTCAGTAGTGGCTCAAGCTAATGCATCACCACTGATCTGCACGTGCCAGCAGAAAATTGTTTATGTTTGTGCCATGGACTCTTTGAGCACTAAATGCTAGCAGTGCATCCTAAGGCTTCAATGGCAAAACGTGTTTTAGAGGTTATGCAACGAAGAAAAAAAATTGGCTATCCATTAACCTCGCTAGTGATCAATAATGCACTATTTCTTGATGAGCAGACACGAGGTTGTCATTACAGTACTTACACACAATACTTGACGTTTCGGCAGTTTCACCTCCTTTTCTTCTAGAATCTAAAAAAGGCGAAACCGAGTTACGTTTTCTCTGAGCCGGCAAATCTCAACGATGCATTAGGTAGTGCTTTTTGCGCCCAGGTGGACGAAACCTTTTTGCTTTTGTTGCTTCGATATTTAAAACGCGATCCTTAACGAATCAAACGCCAAACGAAGGAGTTTCGAAATCCAAAAACCTGTGAGTTCCATTCAGATGATGTGAAACAAACACATGTAGTTTGAAAGAATTGCACGTTCTTAGGAATGTTGGCTTAACTTTCATTTGCTGCCTACACTTCTTTCATTATAGGCTATCACGTGAAACTTTAGCGAAAGGAAACTGGGTAATCATCGTGGGTTCGAAGCCAGCCTGAGTTTCGTAGTTTGCTCATATCTTAGCATTCGCGTGATTATAGTTCACATCGTTCCCCACTGTGAAAAATGAATTGAAAGTAAAAGCGTAAAGCTGTCGGCGTTGATCAATCTCTGGGGGATGAGCGCCATGCAATTCACTTTATTAAGCATTGTTGGAGGTGATTTAATGCATATCTGACCTTCACAATGACTCCCAGTGGCCTGCCGATATATCGAGCCAGTGCTGCTGCACACCTAGAATAGATTGCTACCAATTTGGCTACCCCGAAGGGATGTAGGGTTTAGTGGGCATGGGTGGGTGGTCGTTCCCATATGCCTTGAAGAGCGCCTCCGACTAATGCGCCACACGCGCCCTGTAGAAAGTAGACCGCAGAAAAATAGCGTTAAAAAATTACAAACTGCACCAATAGCTGCGAAGTGATCGAGATTGATCAATGGAACTCCACCAATCTAGAACCATAACAAGATGGGACCAACATTTCGAAAACACGAAATACTGGGTTGCGTAACCCCACCTCACGAGAATCATAGAGCCTCTTGCTATAGGACTAAGAAAAAATTAGTTGCGGATTTTCGCTCTTTCAGTACTCTAGCGGAATTTTCCAGTAATGGTCGCCCACTCTTTCAATCACCTCAATAACTAGTTATTTGGCAATAGTTAGCAACGAAACACATGTTGAAATACAACCACAGTGATGCGAGGTATTTGTAGAACAGCGGAGCGCAGGTCTTCGCGGTGGGAATCGAACGCGCTATTACATTTTCAGAACGCTTGCACGTTCACCACCACCAATCAGCCTTCATCGGCATTGATATGTGAAGCACAAATTGGCACTGAATCCAATAAATCCGAACCTATTCCAGTTGAAGGCTCCAATACGAAAAAAATGAATGCATTACGGTACGGTAATAATACGGTACAAATATCTCAGCATCATTGTATTTGTACTTCACATAATACCCTTGCCTGAAAAACGGCAGAAAGCACTTAATAAAAAAGTTAACATAAATGTCGAAAATAAAAAAAGTTGGAAGGTTTGTGGAAACGAAACCTCGAATGGAATCGTAAGAAAATAAATAAACGCTGCTTCGTAGGCAAAATCTTCCGATTGAAGTGGATTATATTTCGGCTAGTAAAGGGTGCCATGCTGATAGTTATACATGAAGACATGTATATACAGGTTTAGATACATGCATCATGTTAACCACCTTCACGTCTACAATACTGTTTCTAGCACTTCTTCCATATGATTCGTGTCTAAGCATTCGCCCTTCACGAAGGTCTTCGAATTCTTGACGTGAGGGCTCTGCTTCTTTTCGAGGATTGGCTCCAATTCTCTCTCAAGTCTTCTGTTAGCAGAGATAAAGCGTATCCAAATGGAGTTCGACATTATTAACCCAGGAATAAGTTTTCCGAAAACCAAATTTCCTTTAGCCTCAATATAAACCAGTCAACGTGTATTCTTTATTCTTTTACATAAGCTAACACGAGGTTTATAAAACGTTATCAGGCCAACGTTCCGGCGCGTTCGCCTGTCTCAGTGTCGGATTGGTACGAGTTGTTTCCACAGTGTCTCCTTCTCCCTATGTGAATCTTCATCACCGCACAGAGTCGAAGCCACTATATCACTGCCAGAATAAGAAACCTCACTCCGCAGCGCTCCTTTATAGAGTGCGGTAATTGTTGATAGTGATTGTCCACAGATAATAAATTGACTATCTGCGGGCTGTATATAAGTGATGAGAATAGCTTCGAAGTCACTTCTAGTGTTTTCATTAGCATATGAAAAGCGGCTGTGGAGATTTAATCGACCCCACTGCGTGATCCCAGTGACCGACGTTGTACTAGTGGTGAGTCATCGTCTTGTTAAAACATTTCGCCTTAAATTACGAGTTCTGACAGATCACCCATAATTAGCCAAACTCGGGCTTGGCTTTGCAGGGCTCCACAGAATTTCTTTAATTTACCGAAGTTACATAGTGCTTTTCAAGGTTCTCTCTAAAATATATTTCTGGGTACATTTCTATTTCTGTCGCGATTTTACAAGTTTCACATGGGATCTGGAATATTCGAAGATAAAACACACGAAATTAGCAAGTGTAAGTAATCCATTAAAAGTTAGCGGAGTTTATATACATACTTTGTTTTCCACTTATGTCCAAGGTGGAAGCACCAGAGACCGATCTCCCGCCGTCACTTTAGTGTAGGTATTTAGATGACTGTTTTGTCATTTGCTCAACAAAAGAGAAAATTTAAAAAATGTTTTGAGTTACTGAATGGACAGTCAGAGTATATTAAGTTTATCTGAGAGAAACCGAAAAAAACTGGATACCATTTCGGAACGCGCAAATTAACCTAACAGAAAACGGCTAGATTACAAAGTGGTACCAAGAGCCAAGCAGTAAAAACATATTCGTTCATTACCGCTCCTCTCACCCCTACACAAACTAAAAGGGCGCTTGGAAGAAACATGTTTTGAACAGCAACCAATGTGTGCACATGAAGAGATCAGAGAGAGGAATCCCGGAACTTGGCGCGGCAAGTAGCCATTTCTGACGGCTACGAAACTCTAGCTCGGGATACGTGATACTTGAACGGCCCGTCATCACTAGTTGTGCGGGCCCCAGCATAATCACCGTTTTTCGGAGATATGCTAATTAAGAGATTGTGGTTCCCTGGAATCCCAAGGACAGCTTGGCCAAAGTCTGTTCCCGGTCGTCACCACGACAGGCAGTCACAGTCCCCCGGTTTACATCGCAGTCCGGCACTCTGGAACACCTCGCAGTCACGATGAGGCGGTAAACCGTTAGGAAGAAGCTCGCGATAGGTGCAGAGAAAATCCCAAACCTCCAAACGACAACTCTAGCAACAATAAGATCCCGTTTATCCCGCCCTTCATTTCAAGTGAAGTAAGTGCACCTATAAAAAGCTGCTTGAGAAGGGCGGGTCAAGCGATTTCCGCGACTGTAGTTGAAATGCCATCGAGAACACTTAGACCCCAGCTCGTTCTTAACCGGCTATATGACAGTCTATTTGGGAGCAGAACTGCGTAGTTTGCCCTAATGATAGAGACGGTGATTGCCTGAGGAGTTCGGGTACAGTTTATCTCATCGCGTGTAAAGCGTGCAGGGACGAATACATTGGGCGAAACGGGTAGACCACTCAGTGTCGGCATAAAAGAACACCTAGTCAGTGAAACTTAGACGAAATACTCCACCAGGAACGAATAGGACACAGAGACATAACGCGGGAGCATTTTCAAGTAAGGGTTACGATTCTCGCACAGGAATCGCAAAAACACGAGCGCGCAAAGATCTCGAGGCTCTCTGGATCAATTCAAAAGATCCGAAAATGAACCGCTTGAGAGTAATGCCTCGTTATCATGCGTAATATCGTAATATTGGGGCACTATATAAGCCTGTTATTCTAATGGGTTAGGCATATTACGCTTTCCATGTGAACTCTGTGAGGTTGGTCTTCGCGTGACACGCTCACTGACTCATAGAAGGACTCACAGAAAGGCGGTGACTGTGCAAAGAACCTATTTCCTGCTCAGTTTAGTTGAAATCTCGGTTTAGTACTTTCTTTGTTTTGTTATGGAGGTGTCTGACTGGGTAGAGTGCGGTCAATTTGACCTCTCCCTTGCTCTGAGGAAGGCGAAACCCGCCGGAACGTCGGCTTGTGCGTAAGTAATGGAATAGCATAATACCTCACATTTTCTAAACAAGAATATAACGAATATTCGTTTTGATTTTATACCAGCCGTCCTATCGTCTAGTGTGCGGATCCCAGATTTTCTCAACGTTCATCCGTTTCCTCGCATGCATCGCACACTAGGATCTTGCAACTTTTACGTGTGGCTTCGGTAGTTTGAAAAAAAGTGGGATGAAAAGAAAGAAATGAAAGGTAGCGAAGGAAGTTATCGTCTACTGCCGTATACTGACGTTAAACCTCTAACAATACGTAAA